>JAEOAD010000003.1:0-1200000 GCA_036365145.1 Orientallactaga sibirica | reverse complement strand
ACTGCAATAGACACACCACAGAACACTGTAACTCTGAGCGTGCAGCAGCAGAAGGAATGAGGACAACGAAGCACTTGCTTGTGAGAACAAGCACTGAAATATCCTCAATATCCTTTATTTTACAATAAAAGCCTACACAGTACTTAATTCTCTCTTTATCCAAAATCAACCAATTATAATTTTTGTGTATGCTGATGTATATTAAATTATTGGAGTATAAAATAATTTCTTTTTCTATTGTTTTATTTTTGTATTATTCACTGATGATATATTTACATACTTATACCATATTCATAGTGTCTTTTTTCTTCCACTATCTGGCTTCTTTGTCCTAGAAAATTGTATCCTCTTAGTAATGGAGTTTTTATTTTCCTACAATTAATCTACATGAAGAACACTTAGAAAAATTATTTTGCTTATAGGACATAATAAATGATGCCTATGTTATTCTTGTATACAAGAACATCACCAATTTATATTGCTGGCTCCTGTGTTTTAAATAATACTTATAAATTAGTTAGGAGCTTAACTGACCTCAGACTGCCACTAACCAATTACTTTACTTTTGGTGCCTCAATTCATCACCCATCAGTATAAAAGTGATAACTTACTTATCCATTGAACAAAATTGACTTCAAAATTTCAGTGGTTGTAAATTAACTATTTTGCTAGATTCAGCTGGGTTTTAATTAGCTAGGGTACTCATTTGGAGGTACTTAAGGTGGGATCATCTGGGGGTTCTTAGGCTGGACTTAGCATAGTGTCTGCTATAACTTGAAATTTTAAAGTGCCTTCTTCCTGCCCATGGCTGGCTCATTTCTCAGTTGTGATGGATGGAACAAAAAGGGCCTGGAAGAAATTCCTCTTAATTCTTATGGTCTGTTGAGATAGTTGTAGCACTGTAATAGCAGTAGAGGTGCCAAGAAAATGTCAAAACTTCAGTGTTGTATGGGGGTTCCTACTTCTAACTTTTTGAGAAACTTCCATACTAATTTCCATAATGGCTGTACTAGTTTGCATTCCCACCAATAGTGGAGGACAATTCTTCTTTCCTGACATCTTAAGTATTAAAAGGACACCTGTGACATGTGAACAGGAGGGCAAAAACAAGGGGAAGGGGACTTGGAGAAAGGGTGAGGGGCATAGAAGGGGGATTGGAATAAAAAAAATGTACTTGAAAATGCTAAAAATAACAATAAGCCCTTAGTACCCAAACCTTTTTTGAGTTTCTGCTTTGTATGTTTGTGTTCTACTGGTTGAAAATAAGTCATGGATACATTTTCTTGGGTATAGAACATTGTCTTGTAAATGTCAAATTATCTGTCTCCTAATTTCCTCACCACTCCAATATATAATATCACGACAATAACAGAGCCATATAGTTTAACTGAATACTTCTACAATGGACAGCATTATGCATTCATATAATTCTGAAATCCAGCAGGGTAAGTGCTCTGAGTTTTGCTTCTTCTAATATGTAAAGGAAAGTCCACTCTCATATCCAAGGGCATTCTCTTTACCTTCTAATAAGTTCATCTAACATGTAAAGTTTATAGAATGTGCTAAATATGAACTCAATAGAATACACAAGAATTTCTAACATAAAACCCCATGTAAATGGCTAGAGGACAGTTTGGGCAAGAACTATGGAATAACCGCCTGATAATTAGGTGTGATGAAACTGTGTTTTCTTAGGGATTTTTTTAGTTTGTTTTCTCCTAATCTTTAAAATGGCTAAGTTTAAACATGACTTTCATTTAATATAGTGTGAGCATGGACATATTGTACAATTCCTCTGTTAGCCATCTAGCTCTCTTGTACCAGAGACTGTGTGTTCCTTTCACGAGTAGCAGCAGGTTGTTGTCCAGGCTGTCATAACAACCTTGCTGCTAACTGCAACTACCATACCCACTTTGTTTCTCTTGCATAAGCACATTGGATTGATCATTTGGTATCTTATCATTCCCTTTGATATCTCAAATCCTTACTATGAATAGCCTGTCTTGTATGTGACAGCTGCTGATAAGCTTCTCAGTTCTCATTCTCTTCTCACTTGTGCATCCTTACTACATTGATAAGCCGAGAATTTTCTGGATCTCCCCATAAAATAGAGTCATCTCATAAGCTTTCCATTTTCTATAATATACTACCCTGGAAGGCTGTCTTAACTCTTCACATCTTTATTTGGCTATTTCACCATGACAGTTCGTTCTACTTTATGTAATAGGGACATCAATTTTGCTAGGCTCCACATAGATGCCTGCTGTGTAGTGCTGTTGTACCATCTCCATTTCAACAAGTACTTTCAGAATGTTTCTGTGAAAGAGACCCTCTAACTTTGATGATTGGTATGATATTGGTGATTAAGCACCGTTAACAATATGTTTTCTTCCTCCAATGAGCCCATAGCCGTCACCACAGGGATCCAGTTCTATAGACCTTCTTCCTGTTTTCCCCACACGTTTCATGTGCCTGAGCAATTGTACAAATCAGTTCATACCTCCCTACTGGCATCACATCCCACTTCATGACTTGGAAAAATTACGAGTTTGACCAAAACCACATGCCAGGATCTATGAATGCCTATGAAGGGATAATGTCCTGAGGGCCATTGGACTGGAATGAGATCCAGCTTCATATATTGTGGAACAGGATGCTTCCTAGAAACCTGCTAGTACCATTATAAATTCTCTGGGAAACAAATATTTACATGCAGAAAACTAGTTGAGAAATCATCACAGGTGGAATATATGTGAGGGTCATGCAAGGTAGGACTGGGAAAAAAGAACAAAGAAGCATTTGCGACAGAGACATCAAGTCACACACTAGGGGAGGGAGGGTTCCTGAGCTATAGGAGCCTTCAGATTTGTCACAGTTGGGTAAGGAGAAGACAGTACTTAAACTCCCACCTTAAAAACTCCCTGGATGCTGCAAGTTGCCTTCTTGAGAAGGTGAGTGTGTAACAAGGAAGCTTCCTCATCAGAGGAAATTCCTGGAGAGAGCACCATTGCAGTGTCTACATGGTATGAGCTACCTCTGGACTCAGAGCCAAGGTTTTCTAATGGATGTGTTATAGTTGACATGCCTCTTTTCCCTTTCTAAGGATTGCAACCATAAGAAATGACTGTTTTTCCATGAGAAATGGCTGTTTTTCTAATCCATTTAGAGGATTATATATGAATTAATAACCCTTTGATAGCCAACAAAGTAAAATTGCATGCAACACTCTCCACTTTCCCACTGAAAATTCTATATTTTGCACGTGTGTGGTGTGTTTGTGTGTTTTTGTGGATGTGGAGCCACATGCTTTTGAGACTAGAGATTGACATTGGTATTTCTCTATCATTCTCCACCTTATTTTTTGAAACATAGTCTCTCATTGGACCTAGAGCTCACCAATTTAGACAGATGATTTTACATGAATGCTTCTTCAACTTGACATTATACTTTCATGTTGCAACATGTCTCAGTGGCCCCACTTTTTAAAATGACTATGTATCTGAGACTGGCCTCAAATTCATAACCCTGTTGCCTGCCTCTGGAGTTCTTTTTTTTGTTCATTTTGTTTTGTTTTTGATTTTTAGTTTTTTGAGGTAGGGTCTCATTCTAGCCCAGGCTGACCTAGAATTCACCATGGAGTCTCAGAGTGGCCTCAAACTCATGGCGATCATCCTACCTCTGCCTCCCAGTGCTGGGATTGAAGGCATGCACTACCACCCCCGGCCTACCTCTGGAGTTCTTGATTACAGTTGTGCACCATAGTTCTCAGCTATTTCACTCACTTTTATTATAGAATAATATTTCATTGAATGGTGGACATTTGTGTTGCTTCCATTTTTTGACTTTTATAATAATGTTACTATAAATATGTTTCTTGTGATGATTTTCTAGTTGATACTAAAGAGAAAAACCCTCAGTCCTTCTCAGTTTACCTCAACTGGGCATATTTTCAACATTTTGATGGACTTGTTTTAGAAAAAGAAAAACATAGAAAGTTAGGCAATCTATTGTTATTTTCCAGTGGCCAGGTAGTATTTCTCTTCTCAATGTTAAGTGGCCCATTAAAGTACTCTGCTTTTGGGCTGGAGAGAGCAGTTAAGACACTTGTCTGCAAAGCCAAAGGATCCAAGTTTGACTCCCCAGGACCCACGTAAGCCAGATGCACAAAGTGGCATATGCATCTGGAATTCGTTTGTAGTGGCTGGAGGCCCTGACATGCTCTCTCTCTTCAAATAAATAAATGAAAATAAAATATTTTATAAAAATATACCCTCCTTTTTATAGTACTCTTAACTGTTTTCCATAATATGTATGAAAGAGTTCAAATTAATATATGACTTCAGATAAAAACCTTAAATATGCTTATCAGTGAAGGTATTTAAATAAATGCCATCCCAAGCTTAGAGCTGCTTCCTCATTATACTTCCCCCATCTTCATAGAAATATTAGTCTATGAAAATGACCTACACCTTAGAACTGCAAACTTCAAACACTACCTTAATCAGTGAGCTTGCTAATGATTCTTCATTGCCTCTTTCTTTTTTGAGCTGAAAAATTTATTTTGCACCTTTACTTAGGATTGTTTTCATGTGAATTAAATTGTTATTATGGTACACATCTATCTTCTTCATTATACTGAAAGTTTTAAGATGTGAAATTATTCTTGTTCACTTTTGCTTCCAATCATTATTACAGTCATTAACCCAGTGAGCAAATATTACTTTAACATGTTTAGTTGCTCATACTAGAAATAATGATAGGCCTGGGGTAGAAAAATAAATAAGGTCCCTTTTGGACCTTACACTATATTATGTGAAGACTATATTAAATAGCTAGGAATAAAATATATATAAGTGGTGTTATGACATAATATTAAAAAAATAAGTGTAACCACCCATGGTGACACATGTCTTTAATCCCAGCACTGGGGAGGTCGAGGTAAGAGGATCACTGTGACTTTGAGGCCCACCTAAGATTACATAGTGAATTCTAGTTCCAGGTAAGCCTGGCCTAGAGCAAGACCCTACCTTGAAAAAACAAAAAAGAATAAGCATAAGCAAAAGAAAATAGGGGGTTAATAAGTCTAAAATTAATTTACACTTAGATTTCTAGTCAATTTGGACAGTTGTAAGACAAGACACTGGGAACTTTTTCTACTTTGTGCTTGAATGGGAATTCAGTAGCTGGGCCTCCTTCTGGGAGGAGAAAATAATGGCAAATCCTGTGAGCTAGCCGATTCTTAGTGAACCTTCCTCATTGGTTATGCTTTAGTGGGGGAGAACTATTAAGTAATAGAAGTTTACACAAAGTGTGGCATAACTGCACATCTCACATACAACTTCTTTCTTCTTTAAAGGTACTATTTATGATTTAAGAAATAATGGCTGGAAAAAATTGCAATTTGTCAGTCATTAAGAGAAAATCTCTTTTTACTGTGCATGAAAGGTAGAAAGAAGAGAATTTTCAAAGTAGTGGGCTCTGTCTACTCCACTTAAATTGAAGATCCCCCATACCAACCTCAAATTACCACAATAACAAAAATGTTGATAAATACTAACAAGAATATAAATCCTCTATACTATGATGCCTTTACACATAGAAATACAGTATAGTTTAGAAGGCTCTATGCATAAGTACTTATACATGCAATATGTATATACATATGTATGGATATATATGATGAATATATATATATATATATATATATATATATAATTTTTTTATATTGAGTATCTATCATCTATTCATGTTATCTGCCAGAACCTATTGAAAAATCTCATACAACCCAGTGCCTTTTTTCATATTTTTCTCCATAATAATATTGAACTATCCTATAAAAATCACTTTATCATAGTGAAAAATATTTATAAATGTAATAATTTTGTTAAGACTAAGAGAAAGAACCATGCTACATAAGAGAAACTCACTGCAATCTTAAATGGCTACAAAATATGTCATTAAAATGGTTTTCAATACTCATATTTTTTTCAAATTCCTTAGTGAAATATCATTGTTTCTACTATACAAGGTTTATTTTTACAGTGAAAGTTTATTAATTATAACTATTCATTATTATGTTGTCAGCATATCTTTATGATTTATGTTTTGGTATAGAAAATGTCCATCATTCATATTAACAATGGAATAATTCTATGAAATAGTTTCATTAGCACTCACAGAATTAAATACATCTTCCAGATCCTTCAGAAGTATTTTTAGAAGTTCTCTCCCCTTCATATTTCTTGACACTGGACAAATTCTCTGGATCCTTTATTTCCATAATAACCTGAACTTTCTCTATTTCCTAACTTCCATTATACTTTTACTATTTTTTAATAGTTTCCAGTTCATGTGCCTATAGAAGTTACTATGTAGGTGGTACCTATACCCATGACTTAAACATTTTATTATTGAATGTAATTTTAATCTTCCCTCTTCTATGTGCATTTGACTTAGACATTGAAAGATATCACCCTCAAATTATGTATTCTCTTTTCTTCAAAAACATACATATGTGGTTATTCTATTCTAGAAGAGAAGTTTTCACTGGTCCCAATAATCATGGCCTTTGATTTTTCAGTATTCCTCAAAGATTCAGGACCCATGAATTCCACTTAAGGTCTTACAACTAATGTGAATCCTGGGAAGTTGAGGGCTTGATGTGGGTTGAGTATGAACCCTGAGGTTCATGTGTTAGAAGCTTAGTCTCCAGTATGGGGTGTTAAGGGATGATTTGGCCTTTAAAGCACCCACTTCTAGGTCCTTAGGCCATTAGAGACATAACAGAGATTAACACAGTTTTCTGTTCTCCCTCTAGTCTCTTGTTCCAGCTTTCCCTTTTGGCATGTAAACTTCCTTTCACACATGCTGCTAGCTGTGAAGTGATCCCCTCATGATGTGAGACAGCAATGGACCCTTGCCATCACTGATCCTATAACATTTGGACTCTGGATTTCTAAACCTATGTGCCAAAACTGTATGCCAAATAAACCTGTTTTCATTATTGAGTTCTCAGATGGAGGTGTTTCATTACAGCAATGGAAAACTGACAAATACACAACCTTCATTTTGAAATCTCATGGGTGATTTACTAGACAATGGGAATCTTTAATTATTGCCATCTTTAAAACAGTGAATTGGGCTTGGAGAGATGGCTCAGGGGTTAAGGTACTTACCTGCAAAGCCTAAATACCCAGGTTTGATTCCCCAGTACCCACATAACACCAGGTGTGCACGGTGGCTTATGCATCTGGAGTTTTGTTTTCAGTGACTGGAGGGCCTGCCATACCCATTGTCTCACTTTCAACATGCCTCTTTCTATCTTTCTCTCAAATAAATAAATAAATAAATAAATAAATAAATAATTATACTAAAATGAACTGTCACCACAGTCAGTCACTCTTCGTGTGCTGACGATACTCTAAGTAGCCATACAAAGCAGCAAAAGAAACATTTGAAAAGTCTATGGTGCTTTGATTTCAAGCTTTTCTGTTACTTTCTTCTTGAAAATGAAAATTCAAATTTATTGTGACAATTTTACAATACAAATGCCACTTTTCTTTCCTTTCCTCACTCTCCTGTCTCACTTATTTTTCTTAGCTCTTTAGAGAAGAGTCCAGTATGCTACATACAACTTCTTCTATGAATAGATGATTCTGGTATTGACAACAAGGACTTTGAGTTTCCCTTCATCATCCAAAATGATCTGGACTTGAAACTAGCTTCACTTGCCTCAAAACAATTCCAAGATCTTCTTCTTTTCTAAATTGTTAATAGGCTATTCATTACCCTACCAAACTATTTAGTGGGTGTGAAGAATAACTTCTATCCCCTCTTCTTGCTCCTGGATTTTGCCAAGGGTCACAGTTCTGGGAAGTGCTTATGCACAGTAAGAGCAGGTTACGCCACTAGCTGAAACATTTTATCTCTGCCTTCCTGTTGAAATTCTTCCCCAGCCCACTTCCTGTTATTGTCTGCTAGTCCAAACCCTCTTCACTTGGTATTTACTATGAATTTTTTTAATTTTTTTTTTGGGGAGGGACTTCTGAGGTAGGGTCTCACACTAGCTCAGGCTGACCTGGAATTCTCTATGGATTTTCAGGGTGGCCTCGAGCTCACAGTGATCCTCCTACCTCTGCCTCCCTAGTGCTGGAGTGCTGGGATTAAAGGTGTGCGCCCCCACGCCTGGCTTCTCTGAATTATTTTTAATGCAATCTTCCTCAACAATCATGTTATTTATAAGACTAATCTTGGTATCCTTCTAATGTTCCACAAGTATTTTAATATGTTGCAAACACTTTGATTTATATATTTTAGAGATTTTTCCTCAAAACTTAAGCAGAATGCTTGGAAAGAAAATATTTTTTTAAATGAAGGCAATACTTTATCATCACTGTGTACCCAGTACTTAATGTTATGCCTTACATATAATAAGCACTTACTAAACTCTTTTGTTGTTGTTGTTGTTGTTGTTTTGAGGTGGGGTTCTCACTATTTCCCTGGCTGATCTGGAACTCACTTTGTAATTCCAAGTTGGCCTTGAACTCACAGCAGTCTTCTTACCTCTACCTCCTGAGTGCTGGGATTAAACCATGCCTGGCTAAACTCTTTATAAATTAATTGATGAATGCTGAAAATATGGAAAACAATATTCTTCTCATTATTAAGGGCTTGAGCTTATAGGACCTGATATTGAGAGACCTATAGCAAATTTCCACTTGAGACAGTGTCCTCTCTTGAAGACAGGAAGTGGGGAGGAATCAACTTTGAATAAAGATGTGTTTGACACTAGGAAATATGTCAAGCAAGTAACAGTTTTCTAAAGCACACTTTCATAAATTCATGGCCAAAATTAGAATACAGGTAAGACTTAGATCACCACATCGAGTGCATGCATGTGTGTGTATGTGACATTTGTTTACATATTTAAAACCTGGTGGCTAAATTTAAATGAATTATAAGCCTGGAGTGGGTGGATGGGTGAGGCTGGTGAAAGTGTGGCTCAATGAAAGCAGGCACTTGCTTACTCCAGAAGGCATCTTCCATCTAAGTGAAAAGAGAAGATTGCACTCTATCACTGGACAAACGTCCACAAGGCCAGCAGTGCTGACTCCTAGCAACTTGGCCAATGATTCATAAGTGGAATTAAATATTAGTATATGCTTGCTTACAAGGGTGAAGGAAGATGTTTCTGTATTAATGCATCTCCACAAACCCTCAGTGGATCAGCATAAATGTGTTTCCTATTCTACTGTAGCAAATTAATGAACTTAATGGCCTATAAAACACAGACTTTTTTTTTTTTCATTTTACGTTCTGAAGATAAAAATGAAAACTCAGTGTCATGGAGTTCAGGACTAGTTCTTGCGAGGTGTTTTGAGGACAATTCATGCCCTTATATCTCACAGCTTTTGTAGGCCACCTGCATTCCATGGCTGATGCTCCCTTCTTCCATGGTCAGAGCACTTTACTCCAGTCTCTGCTTCCTTATCGCATCTCCTAGTTCCATCCCACCTTCTAGGTACCCTTGTGATTGATGACATTCAGACTGTCTGGTTAAGCCAGGCTTATCTTCCCAGGTCAAGATGCATATTTTATTTCCATTTTTTATGTAAGTCAATATGTGCACAAGTTCAGGGGATTAGGAGGTGGACTGGCATCTTTGGGGAAACATTACATAGATTAACAATACAGAGCTTAGTTAAATATGAGGAAGGATAAGAAAAGGAAGAAAGTCAATCAGTAATGACCAAAACTGTTATCACTGGAAAAAAAATCTTCATACTTTCATGACATTTGCTCTAGTTTTGAGCGAGCACATAAGAAGGATAATAACATCTAGGTGAATGACATTATTTAATATCTAAAAATTCTACACATGTTCATCAAGAAAGAAGTTCAGCAAGTAATAAATGACCAGGAAGATGCAAATGATTTCAAGTTTACACCAGGTTGTTGCTTTAAGAAGGAGCCAGCTTTGTCTTAAATGTTTGCAAAATCTTAACAGCAGCAATAAACTTTCTAGCTAGAGGGAAAGCAAGCAGTCTGCAAAGGGCATAGCCAGTCAGCCATGGCAGCGGCCACAGGGCAGCAGGGAGCAGCTCCAGCTGTCAGTGTGAGGCCCTTGGACTCTTCACAGAGTGGGGTAATGATACTGAAGCCATGGGTCTGCTGCCCGAGAAAAGAATGCCAGGGCAAAGTCAATGGATCCAAGAGTGTGATATGTAGTCAGATAAGAAACCCACTGGGCTAGCACTTTTTGTCATTCTGTGACAGTGGTAAAATCAGAAATTTGCCATCATGCACTGCTGGTGGCATTCTTCCTGTAAAAGCCTCTCACTGTAAGAATAGCTAAGTGACTTGTCACTGAGAAGAAATGGTAACCAAGTGATAACCCAACCTTTCACTTAGGACACTCTCCTTGAGAGAGAAACCAGGAGGGGGCAGGGGCAACTCTGATTACTGAGAAGCAAGACCAAACTGAGTGAAAACGTCATGCAATGTATTTTCATAAGTGGACAGGCAAAGTTAGAGTACTGGTAAGACTTAGACTGTTTGTGTATGTTTGCGTGTGAAAAGGGGGTTCTACAATCTCAACTAAATAGTTCCCAAATTATGGTGAATTATTAGTCTACTTCATGCTTGTTTTTAACGACATTGATGTTTAGTTCTATAGGATTGCAGCATTGTGAGAATGTGGTAGGGAAAATTCAAGCAGTTTTCACAACGGTCCTCTCTTATTTATGGTTTTCACAGTGGTCCTCTCTTATCCATGGATTCACTCTTCAATGATTTTGGTAAAGCTTTGGCAACTATGACTTGGAAAATTTCAAAAGTAAGAGAGAAAGAGATTGCATTCACAGGATTGTGATAGATTACTAAAATTGTTTGTTACTACTTAGTATGGTTACTGTCTTACCATGCTTGATTTATTAGTAAACTTTTATTGTAGGTATGCATAGGGAAAATATAATGTTAGTACCACCTGTGGTTTTGAGTGCAATCTCAGAGTTATCCTCATGGATAAAGATAAACACACACACACACACACACACACACACACACACACACACACCTTGCTTATGATGTCCATGTGAACCTTAGCAATGATCTTAGTGACCTTAAAGAAGGAGGGGATCATAATTAAGAAAGCAGGCTTATGAGTCAGTTCTAGGATTGAATTCCAACTTTGTCACTTAAAACTTTTGAAAACCCAGATGTCTCATTTGTAAAAATATGGTTAAAGCTGCATTGTTTTGAGAACCAAATAACATTAACATTGTGAAACTTTCACATAGTAATTGGCAAGTAGAATATTTTTCTTAACAATAATACTGAAGCTGTTAACAAATATAAAACAGCCAATAGTCCAGTGAGCTGTGCATTAAGCTGTAACTTTGAAACAGAATGATTTTCATTTGAAACAAAATATTGTAGAATATCTTTAAACTTTTAGGGGAAGATTTTTAAGATTATTAAATATAGTAGTCTTTTTTAAAGAAAGCAGTCCACAATTTTGAACACATATTTGTTCTTTTTTTTCCTTTGCCAAAATCTCAGCATGTACAAGTGTACTTTATTTTCTATATCTTATAAATCTTATTTTCTATATGTATAATAGGAGACAGGGTCATAAAATTTCATAGCTGACTTGAATATAACTATTTGAGTTCGCTCACTTAGAAGAGACAGGTAAGTCTTGGAAATGCTGACAATTTTTCTATTGGCCAAGATAATGAAGTGCAAGGTCAGTGTGAGGCCTGCCAATCAGGGCTCTGCACACAGCAAGGCTGTTCCATACACTGGACACAGTTTGCCATCTGAATACTTTCTTTAATAACAAAATTTTCTTTAAATAGATGAATGCTTCTGAAGACCTATACTCTCAAGTGGGAAATACTAAATAATAATGAATTTTCCCTACATAGGAAACGTTAATGTTTTTTTTAATATTTGATGACCATAATATTAACATAAAAACTGTGAAGAGAAATCATTGCTGAGCAGGCCATTCTGTTTCTTTTCTAGTAAGAAAAGGGGAACATTTAACCATGTATGACTACTACATTTTCAAACTGATCATCCAATTATCTTCAGTTTCACTACAAGTGGTTGTAGTTTAGTGACTTTTGATAGAAAGGATATTTATTTATTGGGGCAACTCTTTGGTATTTGTTTCTTTAACACAAGCAAGACAATGAGTACAGCTACTGTTTGGGGGTGGTGTTTAGATCCATGCGTCTTTTTTTTTGTTTTTTTAACTTGTCCCATTTCTGAATTGGAGCAGAAGCAATTTAAAATCACGTCACAACATATGAATCTAGCCTAGAAACTTTGGGTAAAATTAAATATTACTTAATAGTGTTAAACTTAATTTTATCCCCAAACTTTATTTATTTGCAGAGAGAGAAAGAGAGAGGGAGAAAGAGAATGGGGCACACCAGGGCCTCCAGCCACTGCAAACAAACTCCAGACACATTACTGCCCCCACCCCCTTCATCTGGCTTATGTGGGTACTGGGGAATCAAACCTGAAACCTTTGTCCTTTGGTTTTTCAGGTAAGCGCCTCAACTGCTAAGCCATCTCTCCAACCCCTATTCCTACTTTAATATTATTCTTATATCTATGCCCATCTCCCGGTCAAACATTCTCCCTCTCAAAAAAAAAAAAAAAAAAAAAAAAAAAAAAAAAGCCTCACTGTTTCTTACCGGAGGTAAGAATAGCATAGCGTGGAAGACCAAGCATAGACTACAAGAGCTACAAGTCACAGGAAAAGTTCTAAGAAGACAGCCTGGGTGAAAAGGGTGAGAAGGTACCAGGGCCAGAGTACATGAGAAACCTAGTCAGCTCTTTGAAACAGATGCAAGAGCCAGCCCCTGGGGTTTCACTTCCTCAGGATGCCCAGCAAAGCCTCACGCTAGCCTGTGGTCTGAGGCCCAGGGGTTGCTGGGCTGCATTTCCCGAGACGTGGGCCACAGCACCACTGGAGAAGAGCTCCTGGTGAATCCTCTGGACCCGAGGAACGAGGTTCTCCTCAGGACTGACTCAGCATCCCAGACCCCTGGCCTCAGCACCTGGCAATGCTGCCTGTAGCTCCTGCAAGGAGAATGGACCCTGCTGGCCCTGCGCCCCCAGGTGGGTGATCACAGTTTCGCAGGGGACTGGGGCGGGGTGGGGGGGACTCCGGCTCGGAGGAGACAAAAGCGACTATCAGACAACAGCTGCCTTGGGGCCACTGAGGGGGGCCCTGGTACCAAGCAGTCCGCATAGTTCCTCCTTCCTAGGCCTGCTCTGCTTGACAGGAATCTGCAGGCACCAGGTAGGAGCATGCTTCCTGACCTGGCAGACAGCAACACCTGCTTCTACAACTTCTGAGGAGCCAGAGCTTTCCAGAACTTCCTGGAAAAGTCGTTTCCTTTTAAAAATAGGGTTAGCAAGCCTATAAACCCAGCACTTGGGAGGCAGAGGTAGGAGGATCACTGTGAGTTCCAGGCCAGCCTGAGACTACATAGTGAATTCCAGGTAGCCTGGGCTAGAGTGAGACTGTACCTTGAAAAAACATCATTTTGAAAAGAAGTTTGAATCTATAACTCTTCTCAAAGCATCTGTAAGTCTTTCTATTTGTAACTGCCCGATTACCTGGCTGGCCTTACAAATCCCAGGTAAATGGTTAGGGTGGGCTAAGCATACCTTTCAGACAAGTGGTTGAGCTCAGAACTACTCTGCCACTCCTCGCTAATAACTATGGAAACCGAAAATGATTTGATTGAATAGATAAATGGGTTTACATTGTCAAATGGACATTAAGGAAATTGTATTGAGTTCCTTTTGGTGTTATTTTCAAATGTATGTGGGAATCTTATAATCATGAAAACACTCAACTTTAAAATTAAAAACAAAAACTTCACTAGAATGTTCATAATATTGGAAATATCATGATGAACTGTGCAACCAGAAACACAGCCTGAAATGCTTGTCATTTACTGAACAATGAAATTTCTCACTGTAATATTTAGATAATTTTGGCTTTAACTGCTTCTCTTGAATAGTAGTTTTTTAATTATTTTTTTTTACAGGAAGAGAGAGAGAGAGAGATTGAGAATATGAGAATGAGTGTACCAGGGCCTCTAGCCACTACAAACCAATTCCAGATGAACGTGACATCATGTGCATCTAGCTTATGTGGGTTTTGGGGAATCTAACCTTTGGTCCTTAGACTTTACAGGCAAATGCCTTAATCGCTAAGCCATGTCTCCAGCCCAATAGTCTATTTCCAATAAAATAAAATGCCTCCTTTTCAGCTAAAGTAGGAATGTATTTGTAACAATGGAAAATGACAAGAAATGACAGAGCAGTGATGCCTGATCATGTCAAAGGTCAGCCTGATGCTCTCCAGCAGTCAGCTCAGCTGTGCTGCAGCAGACCAGCCTTTGCAAGCATCAAAAAGTAGACCAACCATTCTTATGAACCTTCAGCAAGTGACCTTTCTTTGTCATCTTAGTTAAAAATAGTGGGGTAGAGCTGGAGAGATTATGCAATAGTTAAGGTGTTTTGCCTCTAAGGCCTACTGACCTGGGTTTGAATCCCCAGTACCCACGTAAAGCCAGATGCACAATGGTGCATGCAGCAGCTAAAGACCCTGGCATGCCCGTTCTCCCTCCCCCTCTTTCTCTCTCTGTGTGTGTCTGTTTCTTCTCTCTCTTCTTTCAAATAAGAAAATAATAAAGTAATGGGTAAATTTGTTTTAAACTTTCAGAGTGCACAGGTCAGCCAGAAAGTGGCTTTTAAAAACATATTTATTTATTTATTTATTTATTTATTTATTTATTTATTTATTTGAGAAAGCCAGAGGAGGGAGAGAGAGAAAGAAAGAAAGAAAGTATATGAGCATTCCAGGGCCTCTTGCTGCTACAACCTCTAGACACATGTGCCAGTTTGTGCACCTGGCTTTACATGGGTATTGAGTAATTGAACCCAGGTCTGCAAGCTTTGCAAGTAAGTGTCTTTAACCACTAAGCCACCTCTCCAGCCTTAGAAAGTGGCTTTTATTTCACCAGATACTCAAGTAACACCTGAAGGCTGTTGTTATTATGAACATCACACGTTATTATTGTGAATACATAAGCTATGTGAGAACACTTTCATGTCCTACTGAGTGTTCTTGTTCCTCCTTGCATGTCCATCTCCTTGGCTCCTTCTCAGAAAGGTGTTTATCCTTTGCTTCAGTTACTTCCCTATGGTAAGGAAACTTTTTGTATAATGAGTTCTCACTAACCCAACTTCATTACACTGATGCAAGAAGACTTCTAAGAAAACTGATTTTAGAACTTGGTTTTATAAAGTGGAGATCTCTCTCAGCACAGAACACATTTTGGCTTAACTTTTAGTACACAGAAATAAGTCAGTCAGACTGCGTCCTTTTAGAGAAAACAAAACTGAGACTCAGAGATGGATTTTCCCATAGTCCCACAAACAGCAGCTATGTGGAAGGCATGGAAGCTAACCATGGTACCTCCAGTGCTTCAGCAGTCGTAACTACTTGAAGGTCATCCACTCGTCAGCTACCAGCAGCCTTGGGTCTCCTCTCCTGGGCTGTGCAGTAATAAGTGTGCATCACTTACAGTGATCATAGCTGTATTTTCTGCCACCAGAGAGCTCCGTTAACTGCTAAGTATCCAATTAGTCCTTCAGTGGCCTCTGGAAATGTGTAATACCTAGGCACTACAACAAAGGTAAAATATCCCACAACAAAGTAAGGGTGATGCAGTGCAATGAATTTAGAATGTGGATTTTGGAGATACTGTCCTAACAATGTCGCAAAGTGAGATTCTGCATCTGTTTAATTTAACTACTGCTTTCCTTAGAAGTTACTTATTTTTTCATGCTTTTTAATCTTTAATGGATATTTTTGGTGCCTCTTTTGGGAGTTCAGTACATGATTAGTGTGAAGATAGAGTGAAGAGTAGGACCAGTGTGCTCCTTCCTACCACCACGTGTTAAATCGTATTTATAGCATGTCTGTCTGTCTGTCTGTCTGTCTTGGAAGATTTAAGGGTTTTTTGTTTTGTTTTTTTTGTTTTGTTTTGTTTTGTTTTGTTTTGTTTTGTTTTTCTCTAACAATGCAGCCAACAACTAGAATTATGCTACAAAGGAAAAACCCTGGTTTGACTGTTCTCATTTTTCTAGAAGAACCTTAGAAGGGTTCTTAGACTGAATCTGCTGAGATTTTAAAGGCAGGTCTTTTAGAGTATTTTCACTTTGAAATAGATCAGTTCAGTAATACACACTTACTAAGATCTTAGGCCTAAACATCAGCACACTTGGCTTACACTTAAGATAGCAGAGGAACATTTCTACCGCCTCTGTCTGAAGTGTACTTACTGTAGTGAGATGCGCTCTGTGTTGCCTCCAGACAACCTCAGACCCAGCTTTATTCTTTCTTTTTTTTTTAATTTTATTTTATTTTATTTATTTTTGGAGAGAGACACAGAGAGAGAGAAAGACAGACAGAGAGGGAGAGGGAGACAGATAGAGATGGGCGTGCCAGCAGTCTCTCAGCTGCTGTGAACGAAATCCAGATGTGTGCGCCCCCTTGTGGGCAAGTGCAGCATTGCACCCTTGCATCACTTTGCATCTGGCTAAACGTGGGACCTGGAGATTGGAACTGCTGGAGATTGGAACCAGCGTTCTTAGGCTTAGCAGGCAGGCGCCTTAACCGCTAAGCCATCTCTCCAGCCTCCCAGCTTTATTCTTATGTGCACTGTGATTGAGGGTATATAAGTCAATGTGATTAAACTGTTTATTAAAAAGCAAAATCTGGAGGAATAGTAATATTTATTTGAAAGCTGTTCTGAGGATTAAAGAGAAAATGCAAGTGAACTTTTTTTTAGGCTATTGTAGCAGTCATTGATTCATAGGTTAATTATTTTAATTCTTACATCATTATTTAATATTGCTATATGTACTTTAAAAAGATAAAATTCCAGCTGGAAATCATGGTGTATGTCCTTGATCCTAGCATTTGATAGACTGAGGCAAGAGGTCTGAACTATATAATAAGTCCCAGTACATCCTGGTTCTCGTGATGAAAACCTTTCTTAAGTAAACAAAGAAACAGGAAAGATGAAGTTTTTATTTAGAAATTGAATTCTCTTAGTTTGAGAGTCAACTTAATGAATTAAGCACTCACACTCTCACATCAAGAAAATTAGGGGACTGGTCTCCTGTGTAAGATGATGTCCCTGGAGAAATACATGGTCACAAGTTCTGAGAAGAGGATAGGAGGGCAGTGGAGGGAGATAAAAGGGGAAGGAAGGGAAGAAAGAAGGGAGGGAAGGGAGAGTGAAGGAGAGATCCACAAGGGGGAGAACTAAGAGTAGACTGATTATAGTAGTATTAAACCAGTGAAAAATATAAAGCAGGGAATTGCTAGTCCATGAGAGCTTGCTCTGTTTCCCCATGTCACAGAGTACCAGTTACAATACAGCTCTGCTAATATATAAATATATGTGAAAATACAAGAATCAAAGAAAACTTGTAGAATAGTTCAAATTCTTTGAAGAGGAAGAATTCAGTTTTTTCCCCAAAATGTATACTACTAGTTTAAAAACTTCCAGTCTATCTGTATGAACATCATTGCTGCTAAAGATGAATTGCATATATTAAGAGTTTTACATGGCTGTTCAATCGTCACGTAAGTTGTCATTACTTTTATTGCATTCTTCATGGATTGCAACATATCTTAGAGTAAGTCTGGAGAGTAATATATGAAATAAAAATGGGAAAGAAAAACATTTACACACATTATTTAAACATCAGCTGCTATTTGACCTTATCAATCTTTTCTCTTCTAAAATACAAACAGAGGTGTTGCAGTCAGATTCACATTGCTGGCAGAAAACACCCAACCAAGAGTAGCTTGGGGGAAAAAAGGGACTTATTTCGGCTTACAGACTTGAGGGGAAGTTCCATGATGGCAGGTGAAAATTATGGCATAAATTGAGGGTGGACAACACCTCCTGGACAACATCAGCTGGACAACAGCAACAGGAGAGTGTGCCAAACACTGGCAAGAGGAAGTTGGATATTAAATCCATAAGCCAAATTGCCATCAGCTGGGGACCTAACATTCAGAACACCTAAGTTTGTGGGGGACACCTGAATCAAATATGCCCCTGGGCCCCGTAAATTGATAACCAGACATGATGTAAAATGCAATGCATTTGTCCAACTTTAAAGATCCCCATAATTTTTATTTATCCCAATGATGTTCAAACATCTCCATAGTCCAAGGTCTTTTAACTGAGCCGCAATACCAAAAGACAAAAAACAGAAAAAATTAAAAAAAAAACATAATGGCATAGAATAAACATTCACACTGCAAACTATGGCATTGGGCTTATCAAAGAAATATTCAACCAATACAAGATTTAAAACAACCAGGGTAAATATCAGACTCTGTAGCAAGAAGTCCAGCAATTCTAGTCAGTAACAAGTCTGTGGCATTCCAATTCCACCCCTCTAGCTAGGCTACTCACAGTCCCAGTAAATTTTATCCAGTAGAGGAAGAAGCTCTTCTTGGTAGCCATCTCATAGTCCTGGGATGTTCATTGCGTCTCCCTTGTAACCCATGGCCCATCCACATGGCTCCCTCAGGCCTATGCACAGGTAATCAACAAGCCTGTTTCACACTATCCATGGCCATTTCCAAACTAAAAACCATGTTGCAAATCCAATGACCCTCTCTTTCTTGCACTTGTTAGCATCAATAATACTAGGTGGGCTGCCAGTGTATTAATCCAGGGAGGAATAAAACAGACTTTGAAGAATAGGACATTCCTTCAGCATTCAGGTCCCTTTCAAAGAGTCTGTATTCTTTCTGTTGTCCCAGTGCAGATCAGGTGTCCCAATATCAAAGTTTGTAATCTCTCTTACAATTTCACCTGGATAGGCAACAGTTTTGGCCCAGAGGTATTATTTTTTTTTTTCTGTGCCATATCCCTCTGCTCACACCAGTCCATTTCTACACAATACAACCCTACCTGCACAAATTCACAGGACATAGGCAATCAGAATGCAGCAAGCCTCTCATACAAACTGCTTCTGGGCCAGGCCATGCAAAACTCTTTTTTTCCCCCTCAAAAGCCAAACCTCACAGTCCATAGTTCTTACTGCATCCAGGTCTTTGAACTCTGACCAGAATACTTCATTAAGCTGTAGTTACAGCACTACAAGGTGTCTCTTAGGCCAAAGTTTCAAATCCTTCCATATTACTCTAAAAAAATCAGAATTCCAAAAAATTCAAAGCCACATAGTCTGGTATCTAGGAACAGTGACCCCACTTCTCAGTACCAATTTTACTACTATAGTCAGCTTCATGTTGCTGTGCAAAGAACTTGACCAAAAGCAGTTTATGGAAGAAAAGGGTTTATTTTGACTTGTAGACTTGAGACAGAGCTCCATGGTGGCAGGGAAAACTAATGGCACAAGCAGAGGGTAGACATCACCTCCTGGCTAACATCAGATGGACAACAGCAACAGGAGATTAACCAAACACTGGCAAGAGGAAGCTGGCTATTGCACCCATAAGCATGCCCCCAACAATACAACACCTCTAGGAAACTTAATTGCCATCTGCTGGGGACCTAATATTCAGAACACCTAAGTTTATGGGGGACACCTGAATCAAACTGCTACAAGTGACATCTAAATTTTACTGTAGACAATTGAGATATTCCAGGTGGTGAAAAACATCAGATATAGTATGGAGTTATTTATGTCCCCTCTGCCTTTACATTGTACTCTGAAAAAACACGTACTTTTTAGACATTTATCACTGGATAGAAATTCCATTGCTGTTTGCAAGTCTTCTGTACTGATAAAGCTTTCCTATGTAACCATAACATGCAATTCCTCAATGCCCTAGGACCTTTATAAGACATGCTTTGTATTTAGTTTACTAGAACGAGTTATATTTTGTCACACTGTGTGTTATATTGTCCTTTCTTCTAAGTTTCTCTACCAGATTTCCATATAAGCAATTCTCATTGCTTCATTTTTATCCATGCTGCATATGAAATGTAGGAGTATAATTCCTGACTTGAATGGCATCTGTCCTTCTCCTCCTCTTCCTTCTTTACGGTTAGATACACCTTGACAACCTTTGCTTAAGATCAACATTTTCATTTACTTCTAATTAGGTTAATAGGTTGGCTCTAACTTTCAGAGCAAAATAATATTATTATAATACAATTATATATTATACAGTCCAACTATTACAATAATATTACAAGCAGATGACGGTCTGGTGAAATAGCACTTGCTATGCAAGCCTAAGTACCTGTGTTTGAGTTCAGAACCCCAGCACTCAAGTAAAAAGCAAAACACTATGGCAGATATTTGGAACCCCAGCTAAATGGGAGAAAAAGGCAAACACAGGAGAATCTGCCAAAAGCTTGGGGAGCCAAATAGTTTCACAAAAGCAGTGGTGAACTATATGCAACTTTGCCTCAAAGGAGGTGGAAGACCAGGACAGACACCCAAGAATTGTCATCTGAACACTATGTATATGCCATTGGATGCATGTGCCAACCCATCCTCATACACATGGACACACTCACACACACACACACACACACACACACTCACACACACCCATCATGCATACACACCCCAAAAATTGAATGCTTGGAATTTTGGCCTTCTTTTTATAGTTATCATTTTATTGTGTTCCTACTTAAAATTCATATGAAATGAATGTGTTTCCCTGATATTAGTAAGAATATCAGAGAAATAGCACCCACTCTGAACAAGGAATCACATTGCTCAGAATAATTATGTGAACATTTACAATAATTTATTATTCATTGTGTTCTTTCATCTATGAAAGCCTTTTGAACTGTTGAGCTTGAAACTTTAAGTCACCATATTTTTCAACAGCTCTGAAGAGACACATAGGAGTGTGATCCTACAAAGCCACTCAAATGGCAGCTGTAGAGTGTCTAAAGAAGCTATGCAGCTCAGACAATTTTCACTGATTCGCTCACATTAATTTTTTATTAAGTAGAAACTTTGTATGCACATATCATATATTCGTACCATCATTACCCTCCTCCCTAGCCCCATTTCACTGAGGGTACTTCTTAGTGGGATTAGTGGCATTCATCATGGTGTTGTGAGAGCAGCAGTCAGTCATTGTGGTGGGGGTGTGCCTCTGGATATTACCTCCAAATCCATGGTTCTTACAATCTTTCTGTTGTCCCCTCTTCTGCAAAATTCCCTGAGCCATGGTGTGTGTGCTTTAAATCTGCTTTAGTGGTGTGTTCTCAGCAGCTTCTAGATTTTGGTTTTGGTATGTGTTGAGCATCCTCAGTGTTTGTTTCCATGATCCGGGTGCAGGTTGTCAGGCTCACCATGGAACTCTTGTTCATCTCACCAGTTCCTCTGTGGTTTCATCTGGGCCCTAGCTAATGTGGGAGGGTAATGTGGTTCATCTCCTACAAGGGAGTCAGCTATCTTTTCTTGTCTTGTTGATAGATGTTAGTGGTCCTCTCCTCCGTTCCCACTGCCTTCTGAAAAAGAAAAACAGATTCTCCAATGGAGAGTAAGGTCAGCATAGATTTAAAGGGATGCACATTGATAGTTTAGAGAGATTTTGATGAGTTCAGCTTTTTTTTTTGGCCAAAAACTAGTGGGACCTTCCTGTTGGAGTCCATAATCTTGGCCTCCATAGGATTCTGATGTGGTTTTCATTTTCTGCTATGGTTCCTTTTCACTTCACGGATCTGTTAGCCAATAAGAAAGCCATTGGTTACCCACCTAGGCTAGGTGCCATTATTTTGCAGGTAAGTCCATCTTTTCAGACTAGTTGCTTTTATATAGCAATGTCCCCTGCTAGCACACGATCTTGTTGGTCATTTTCACCCTAGCAGCTCATGTAGCACTTTTCAGCCCTTCCTTCCAGATTCCAGCCAGATCTGTCAATGTTCTGTGTTGACAGCATGTGGTGTCCTTAGCAACAGGGTATTTGATCACATTTTATTTGAGCTTAAATTGATGCAATTTAAAATATCTAAGTGTTATGTATATTTTTAGTACACAGAATTAATTATTAGGTCACTGTTGTGAGATAAAATTGAGACAAAATTCACTTTGGTTTTAACAAATACAATAATTTCTTTAATTCTCTCATCATTTTTAACAAATGCTTAGAACTCTCATTGCCCTGAATACTTGATTGTAGGTCATAGTTCTTCCCTTCCCCATGCCTTGTGATTCATTCCTACGGCAGAACTGTGCCAATCATTCCCATCCATAGTCACTTAGGCCAAGAAGAAGAGCCAGATTCAAAGGCTGCCAGCCCATTGACTGCTTAGGGGCTAATGTATAGTCAGACTTATATGGCCTTTTTGGACTCAACAAAGCCCTTTTTTCATTTCAAACAAAACGTAGTGTGAATTTTGTCAGTCGAAGATCAACATTTCATCTGGTGAAATGATGACAGATGGCAGACTGGGTGGAAGATGGATAATTAGAGAGAAGCTGTGGGAGGACAACCTGAGATGTTGAGAGGAGGGAGTAGTCTCAATTTCAAATTTTCTAGTTCTAGTATATGGAAGATCCAGTTAATATTGGCTCTTCTTGATTTCTTTGGTCTTTGAAACTGCCTGTGGTATCATTTCTCCTTGCATTTAATCTCTCTTTATAGGGTGGAAGTGTGCATGGCTGTTGAAGAGCATTATTTCTCTAAACTGTCCCTTCATTTTGCATAAGCTGATTTTGTTTTCAAAAGTTGTGGTTTTTGTTAAAAGTCTGTTACCTATCTTCCATTGAAAACTAAACAGTGTGAGAATTAAGTCTGTCTTGTTAAACACTAGGAACAGAGTGTGACTAGATCCCAGGGCACTTCAGAGAAGAGTATTTTGAGTGTGCTGGCTCTACTAATGAAGCTTGAAGAAAATGCATGCCGCTATTTTTAAGCCTCCAAACTTAATAACCTAGAGTTGATAAAGACATAATTCACATAAAGGTTAATATTATAAGGGATAAGTTATGAAGAAGTTTAGAGATTTTGACTATGCAATCACAAAATTAAAACAACAGGATTTTGCTCACATTTTCCTGACAGGATGTTTTCCATACATTTGAAAAAAATGTGCACTGTTCTGTGCAGATTTTTAAAAATGGATTTAAATATTAGCATGAAAAGGGAAAGAATGGTTGTGACATTTAACAGTAAAAAAAGAAAAAGGAGACATAAATATGACATAATTTTTAATTCTTATTTCAGACCCCCTTGGAATGTAAAGAAAAATGGCCTCACTGGAGGATCATTATTCATGCTTTATGTACAACAGTAGTGGATTAATATCATTCTGAAGTAATACAAGTACTCAAGAGTTTAGTCTGTGACCAGTGTATTTCTTCTGTAATGGGGTAGAAAGTGGAGTATCTTTTAACTTACACATGGATTATAAATAATGGAACTTATGCATACCTGGGAAACTAAATCTCTAAACACAGTTACCTTGCTGAACATTAGAGAGAGGAAGAAATAAATGTAGTTCAGGTTCAACCAATGATGTGGGTGAAGAGCTAATACTCAAAATGACAACAAATGTCTATATTTGACAGAGTTACACCTTGCAGAGAGAGTTTTAATGATTTAGGGGCAGAGTCATGAAAGAAGATGCTGCTGGAAAAAGTAAATCTTTATTTTAAAAAATTCCTTTAAATATAATTAGTAACTGTTAAAGAGTTTTTCAGCAGAGGTATGACATGACTAGATTTTTTTTTTTCTTAGAAGAATATACCAGTTGATATTGTTACAAAAAAAATGGAAGTTGTGAACAACTATACGTTTACCTACCGGCAAAGCATACCAAGAAGTAGACAGACATTAGGATTTATTACCTGCATGCCTTTTGTAATACAGAGATGCAGCATCTAGGGTAGGAGGAAGAGATATAAAGAATAAATCCTGAGCTCATGGGATGAATAACTAGGATCATCACGAATGTGTCATTTATGAAATTAGAAAGGATTGGCATAGCAGGCACAAGAGACTTCAAGATTTCATTTTCAGGTGTTATACTCAAGGGGCACAAGTAATTTTTAGGTTGAGATGTAAGGGTGTGGTTTTTTTTATTAGGGTCATGGATGTTAGAAAGATATTTCAAACAAGAGATAATATTGGAAAAAAAATACAATACCTGTGTTTGTCAGATTCTTGTTGCTGGGACCAAATACCTAAGAGAAATGAGCTTAAAGAAAAAGCATTTAGTTTGGTTCATCATTGCTGGAGAAATTTCACTCCAAGTTTACCTAGTTACATTACTTTTAGGAAAGAGCAGAGTAGAGCTACTAATATCATGGCAGCCAGTAAGTGGAAAGATGGGCCATAGGACTGGGAACAAAATATTCCCTTCAATAGCATGCTCCTAATGACCTACTTCTTCCAACCAGGCACCATCTTCTATTAACCCATTCAGCAATGAACTCATCAGTGTCCACCCCAATGACTGACTCATCTCTCAAGAGTACCATCAGCTGGATGGCACATCAAAACATTGGTCCTCAGGGCCATCATGTATCTAAACCATACAGTCCAAACCTGTGACTTGCATCCCAGGATTCCTATGACAAGGTTATGTTCCAATATCACAAGTTTATATAACCCCTGATCTAAATAATAACAGTATTTAAGATAGCAAAGTTTAATAGCCAAAAAGATACAGGAAAAAGCAAAAGGTAGCTCAGGATGGGGATCTGTGCAAGTCAAGATTTAAATGTTGGTACAGAGATAGAAGTCCCCAGTATGACTGAAGAGATACTAAAAGGAACAGAAGGCTGTAATGGAAAGACTTTTTAAAAAGTTCTAGGAAGGTAAGAATAGTGAAATGGCCAGGTCAGGTAAAGAGAACTGCAATTTAGACATTGAATTTGACCTCCTGAAACATACAGATGACCTCATGCAAAAACAGAGCATTAGCAGAAGGGTTTTGAGCCGGACTGAAAAGAATTGAAGTGGAAGGGTAGATGAGCTTGTGTAGGCTGAGTGCACACTCTCAACAGCATGGCTGTGAGAGGCAGATTTCCAGAAGACATGTGGCATCAAGAAGAGGGTTTCGTATTATTTTAGGATCATTCTTACTGCAGTGCTCAATAGCTGATGGGATCCTACAAAGGGAGATTTTCTACTGTGAAAACTTTTGGATAATAGTTCTCTAAATTCTGTTAGGATTCTACTGATGCTCATATTTCCTCCATGTGTTTACTTTGGTCTCACTGCCGTCCTTCCTTTTCCTCTTTAACTTTTGTTCTTCCTTGATTCAGGAGTTCCTCTTCCCCCTTCACTTCAGCTTATTCCTTTAATATTTTGACATAAATCATACTGTTGTACATTGTTAAACTTATCATTAGGCTTATTTTCTAAAGACATTCCTTTTCTTTTTATCCAAATGGGAATCTATGCATCATCATTAAAATTTCACCTCCTCTTATGCTTCAACTCCCTGATGTATCTTTTCCTAGCACAGTGTCCTCATCAGAAAATCTATCTCACGACATCTTCCTATCTGAATCATTGAAGCTGAGTATGATTAGATGAAACCACATTCAAATCAGCTGATGATTATAAATTTAAACAACTCTTATTACACACTTATTATAATAATTTTTTAATAGTCAATGAGGCTATAATTGTATTCCTTAGTAAAGATACATGGTGTAGATTTTCTGTGATCTTAGAGTGATACGACATTACATGTTTTCTGGTGATGTACAAAAACCTCTCGACTGTCTTGCTCAGCATCATAGACACTAGATATGTAGCTATTGAGAACTCAAAACAGAGTTTGTTTAAATTGGGATGTACTATAAATATAAAATACAAACTTTCAAAGCTAAGCACAAAAACAGGATTAAAGTTTTTCCATTATATTTTATTTTATTTTTTTATTTTTGGAGAGAGCCAGAGAGAGAGACAGACAGACAGAGAAGGAGAGGAAGACAGATAGAGAATGGGAGCACCAGCAGTCTCTCAGCTGCTCTGAACAAAATCCAGATGCATGAGCCCCCTTGTGGGCAAGTGCGGCATTGCGCCCTTGTGTCACTGCATCTGGCTAAACGTGGGACCTGGAGATTGGAACCGGGTTCTTAGGCTTAGCAGGCAGGCACCTTAACTGCTAAGCCATCTCTCCAGCCCTCCATTATATTTTATATTGAGTTCATATTGAATTCCTATATTGGATCTATTTTATAAAGTAAAATATATTATTGAATTGATTGTAATTAAAATTTTTACTGTTGCAATATGAGTGCTAACAATTAAATTACATATGTTGCCTGCACTTATTATGTGTATTATATTTCTGTTGGATGACACTGTTTTAAATTTTCTGGGAAAAATCAATGAAATAGAGCTTTTTCTCCAGTCTTCTGACATATTGATGAATATTTATTATTGAATATTTTCACTAAAATGTTAGCAAAACTCCCAATTCCTCAAGTAATTTAGGAATAAATTCTGCTTATTCATATTTACCAAAGTAGGTATTTTCATACTGCTATTTCACTATTATTTTATCATTTTCATTATTTCATTGCTATTTTATTTTATCATTTTTCCATGGAAATTGAATTTTTGTGTATTTATTTGACATTTGGATTTGCCCTTTTGCATATTATATGTTTATATTGTTGGAAAGATGTACAGAATTGCCCTTGAAAAGGGACTAGTGAGATGCCTCGGTGAGCAAAGTGCTTCTACACAAGTATAAGGACCTGAGTTCTGATTCCTAGCACCCATGTAAAAAGTGTGGCGTGGTAACATGCACGTCTAATCCTAGTGCTGGACACATTCTCAAGAGACTCCCATGGCTTTATGGATTAGCTGAGTAAGTGAGTTCCAGGCTCAGTGTGAGTCTGTGTCTCCAAATAATAATAATAATAATTAATAATAATAATAATAAGTTGGTGAGTAACTGAGGAAGACACGAACATTGACTTATGGATTTCACATGCCCACATACATATGCTCACACATATATGTGTGTGCACATACACATGAATGTACATATACCCTCACACACATGAAATAATATTTTTAAAAATAAAAAAGATTTCAATGTTACTATTTATATTACAGACCGGTCTAATTATTCTCAGTCTCACTCTGTATCCTTATGTTTTTAAAAGAAAATTAAATTAATTTAAATGATATACTTGATATTTATATTCATATTTTGGTGCTAATTATGCTGATATGTATATTGAGCTACATAGATTCAAATATGGGATATGTACTTTATATAGCTGAAAAATTACTTAGGTCTTAAAAATTTAATTCCACTATATGAAGAGGTTAGCACAAATTTTATATGACTATTGTGATAATTAAATGTTAATCCTCTATGTAAATTGTCTAGAACATGCATAGCAGTTGCTTAGCAAATGTTAAATAGTTTTGCTTTCAACATGAAAATAGTGCTCAGCTCTTACTTTTGTTAGAAAGAAAGTGTTTATGTGGCTATTATCTCCACTTAGGTGTTATGTATCATGCATCTTAGGACTGAGAACCTCAAAGAAATGTCTTTCCATGTTCTCCTGATTCATCTTTCTCACTGCTACATTGATTATAGTATTTTCTCAGATTATACATATCTCAGCTGCTTACTACCAATTGATGTTAATAAAATCAATGATCTTCTACCAAAAACCTATATGATGTAGTGTGAAATAACTTTATGTGTGGAATTATGAGTCATTCTCTGGAAAAATAGTTAGTAGCTAAAGTTTCTTGTTTTAATAATATAATTCTGTTTAGACACAATACTGAATAGGGATGTGGTTAATTTTCTTCATTTTTCATTCTTGAAATAAAAAAAAAAAAACCTATAACTATGTTCAATTATCCCCACCCACAAAATGATGAGATTATAGTAGTTAATTAATTAGAATGGAGACATTTCTAGTATTATCATACTGCTGAAAGCAGGAGTTAATAGAGTTGTGCAGGCAAAGCTTTGATGATACATTCAGAACTGTTTAGCTCATGTCTGAAACAATTCATTCCATATAAGGTATAAATCTACAGAGCATTAAATATCCAATTATATATCTTTGATAGCCAACAAAAAAATAAAGGCTTCTCAAAGTAACTTTCTTGTCTGAATAACTTTATGAATAATTATAAAGAATTGCAATTACAAAAACAAAAATAGGCTGGCTTTTTTGTTTTTTGTGGTTTTTTCTTTTTTTTTTTTGTGAGAGCAAGTCTATTGAGAAGTTACCAACTAAAAAAAGTTATATTTCCACTTTAACAATTATTTATTTATTTGAGAAAGAGTGAGAGAGAGAGAAAGAGAGGGGGAGAAATGGGTGCATTGGGGCCTCGATCATTAAAAAAAATCCAGATACATGCATTCATTCTAAGAATTTGGCTTTATATGGGTACTGGGAACTCAAACCTCATTTGTTAGGCTTTGCAGGCAAGCACCTAAACTGCTGAGCCATCTCTCCAGCCCCTGTTTCTGCTTTTTCTTAAGAAAACATAGATTTATCAAAATGTCTATTTTTGTATGTAGTATTTGATTATTTCATGACACCTTACAATCTTTCTCTGATCATGTGATTGATGCATTTCTAAGTGGACATAGTTAATAATTCCATTACAAAATGTCACTCTGCCTTGTGTTTCTTCACCAGCAAAAGATGAAAGAAGACATATTAATACTTGGAATATACTTGGTGAAGTGGTTTGAATTAGGTGTCCCCCATAAACTCACGTGTTCTGAATGCTTGATCCCCAGCTGATGGCAGTTTTGGAATTTGAGCCTTACTGGAGGAGGTGTGTTGTTGTCATCAGGCTTAAGAGTGTTACAGCTGGTTCTCCCTTGACAGTGCTTCGCTCACACTCCTGCTGCTGGTTGCCACCTGCAGTGGCAGAAATGATGTCTGGCTTCTGCTCATGCCATTGTTTTCCCTGACATCTTTTTGTTTCCTCTTGAGTCTGTAATCCAAAATAAACCTTTTCCTCCTACAAACTGCTTTAGTTTGGTTGCTTTCTCCCAGCAACATAAACGTATCTACAACAGTTGGTATTGAGTAACTGATAATGGTTTCTCTAGGTTAGTAGACTTTTTATGATCATGGAGAATGTCAAACACAAAAGAAGAGAAAGCAAGCACAATTTTATTAAAGGAAGAAAAGCAGCTGCTCCCTAAAGCATAGAGGAGACCCAAAACAGAGTTGAACTGTGAACTTATGTGAGGTTGTTATAAGTTAGAGACCAAATGACTGGTCCAGAGGAGAGCCCACCAGTCTCCATAGGGCCTTCAAATACATCTAGAGTCTTTTGCTTCCCCTTTCAGATGTCACAAGGGATGGAAGGAAGTGAGTCAGCTTTGTGGTCTGAAATATTCTGCCTTCCAAAATTTTTCTTGTGTGGGACAGGAAGTTGGTGCACTCTTGGCCTCCTTACTAGGTGATTCCAATTGGAGGTGCCAGGTCTGCATCTCAATTCTAGGGTGTCCTTACAGGACATTTGTGCAAAATGTTACCAGAATTTGTCAGGGCATGTAGTTGTTTTTGTTTATTTGGGCCTATGACTCTGACTAACTTCACAGAAAATGGGAGCTGCCTTGCAACTAATGCCTATCAATATGTTCAGGTTCTATGTCCATTGGTTTCTGTACCCAAATCTGCTAGGTATTGACAACCCACTGACCTGTCTAACCCATCACTGGCCTGTTTCTGAGGACTGGCCTATGTAGTGTTTGCATTGTGCTTTCCCTGGTTTCTTGTGTTTTGCAAATATGTATTTCAATAGGAAAATTATCACTTTACTCATGCAATACTGCTATAAATAATTACAAACACTTTTAAGAAACTAAATCTTTTATCTACTTAATAAATTTATGTAAATACTCACAAGTAGTAAAAAAAATCCTGAAAATAGTAATGCCTTTACGGTGTTTCACAAATGTACTTCACCATTCTAATACAAATAGTGATTTGACTAGAGACCACAATCAGGTATTGTTTCCTTGCTAGAAATGGCTGTCAGTAAAACACATGCTATTGAGAGTTAGCCAAGTAAATTACTGTTAAAATCCTTTTCTATCTAAAACAATAGCCACTGATTACTACAAAGAATTTCTGCAGAGAATAAATTTTATATTTTGTAGGTTGGCTAACCTAATAGGCCATGGAGAAATGAAATTAATATCACAATGACTTTTATTACTCAAATAAGTAGACGGCAAATTCTAGCACTGATTTCATAGAGATAGTCACATTGTCACATTAATATATACTGGCTGGTTAGCTAGTAAAAGAATGACATTAGAGCAGATAATTAGGTTTATGAAAATGGATACAGGTTGAGCCATTTCTGAATGTCCTACTTTTGAATTATTTTGAATGACATATTCTTGTAGTCTTGAGTTTTTATATCTACCTTTGTAACACCTTTCTTTGTCCAATCTTTATCAAGTTGTTTCTTTTACAGGAAAGTTTCCTTTAATTATGGAAAGACTTAAAATTTCACAGAGCCTTTTACACAAAGATAATTTTGAATTATTTCTCAACTAAATAATATTCAATTCAAATTTACATTTAATTTAATATAAACATATAAAATGATAATATTTGCATTAACATTTAATCTGCTGATAAATATTTTAGTTATTTTAATATAACAAAATATTTAGCAATTTAGAATATCTTATAGAGTAAATAGAACAAGAAGTATAATTAGAGCCGAAAAGCAAATTAAATTTAATAACCTATATTTGTATCTAGAATATTGAAACATTTGACTAAAGTCAAATGTGTAATGACAAAAGCAGTAGAAAAAACACAGCTTATGTAGTTCAGCTTTTAAATCCCTGTATGCATTTTATTTTTAAATTAATTACTTAATTTTTTTGGTCAAAGAGATAAAATTTATTCTCCTGTGTATGATAGATAATTGCTTACTGGTGAACTGAATTCCTACCCTCACTATGTTTGCTTCCAATATTAATTTTAACTTTATACATTTAATTATTATATATAATATAATATGTATGTGTAATTATAGCCTTAATATATTTAACATTTGTTTACATAATTTAATATTATATTTGTATGTAGCATTAAATTGTCATTCAAAAGAGAAAATTTACAAAAATATTTTGTTTCTTTGTATTCATTTATTTGAGAGATGGAGACAGACAGACAAGACAGACAGAGAAAAAGAGAGAGCTTTTATGGCCACTGCAAGTAAACTCCAGATGCATGCACCATTTTGTACATCAGGCTTTACATGGGGCCTAGGGAATTGAATCCTGCACTGTCAGATTTTGCAAACAGGCATTTTTAAGCACTGAGCAATCTCAAGCCCACCAATTATTTTTTTCAACAGGAGAATAGATCATGTTTTATATAAATCTAAATTAATCTAAAGATGACTTAATAGGTTTTGTTTTGTTTTTAATTTATTTGCAAGCAGAGAAAGATAGAGAGAAGAGAGACAGAGAGAATGCCAGGGCCTCCAGCCACTGAAAACAAACTCTAGATGTATGAACCTCTGTGTGATTCTGATTTTAGCTGGGCACTGAGGAACTGAATCCAGGTGATTAAATTTTTCAGGCAAGCGCCTTAACCACTGAGCCATCTCTCTAGCCCGGACAGAATAGTTTTTAAAATTAAATTAATTTTTTAATAAAAGTTTATACTCTTATATCCTCTCTCTTCCATTCCCATTCCACTGAGGACCCTCCTCCATGAGGCTACTGGTACTCACTGTGGGGTGCTGAAGGCTTCTGTTAGTCTCTGAGAGTGGGGATCATGCCTCTGGCTAATCCTTCCCACCTTGTGGCTCTTATAATCTTTCTGCGCCTTCTTCCCCAATGTTCCCTGAGCCTTAGTGGGTATGTTAGAAATCTGATTTAGTGCTGAATTCTCTGTAGTCTCTGGATTTCTGTTTTGGTGAGATTTTAATCTGTCACTACTGCCCTGGGACTGGTTTTCAGACCAGCCGTGAAAGCAGTCTTCCTGTTGCCACTTTCTCTGCAATAGTTTTTAATGGCAAAGTTTTTAAAATGTATTTTTATTTTTATTTTCAAGGTCAGAGAGAGTGTAAGTATGTGAATGGGCACACTAGAGCCTCTTCACACTGCAAATGAACTCCAGATGCACACACCACTTGCAATCTGGCTTTATATGGGCACTGAGCAATCAAACCTGGGCTACCAAGCTTTGCAAGTAAGTGCCTTTAGCTACTGGTCCATCTCTCAAGCAATGACAAAAGTTTTAATGGCAAAATACTTTTTATTGCACTGGATTTAAAGCTACATATATGCAGGATAAAGTCCTGATACTGTCACTACCTGACCTTTAACCTCCTGCAAGCCACGGCCTCTCTGATGCTTATAGCCCTGTATTACTGATGATCCTAAGGCAGGAAGAAAGGGTCAGACATAAGTGACTGTGAACCAGGAAAATATGAACTCTTGGTACCACAACCCAAGAAGAGCCTTCACTTGAACCATCTTGACTGACTGTACCAAGGTTATAGAAGTCCTCCCCAGCAATCCAAGAAAATCAGTCATCTACAACTGCCAAAGATAGGTCTATCTCTTCAGAAAACTCCTCCCTTCCCATTTATGAGAAAACACATGCCCCACCTGAGAACCGGGTCTCTTGCGCGGCATGCCTGCTTCACCTGCTTCCTTCCTGCTCTGCAGAGTGTGTCCTTGGCTTTTACTCTCACTTTTATTTAATATATACTTTTACTGCTACCACTCTGAGTCTTGCTCAACTCTTTGTTTGAAGCAAAAAGAGCAGGAACATCCTGTCATGGGTGGGTACCCTGGAGATCTCCTCGACTAGCAATCATATTAATTGGTCATGATAGTGTTTGATTCATATTAGCAATATCATATATTTTATTTTAAAAAGAAAACGCTGTAACTCTTATATACTTACCCCCCCTCCTGAGTCACAGGATGGGAGGATATACAGATGGATTGTCCCCACCACAATGACTGACTGCAGCTCTCACAACTTATAACCCACAACTCATGGTGAATGCCAGCAATTCCACTAATGGGGGTCCTCAATGGAGTGAGGGCAGAGAGAAGGGGAAGGATGGTACAAACACTTGATATATCCATACAAAGTTTCAATTTAATAAAAAAAGAAAAGAAAAGACTACAGAAGCAAAAACACCTTTCACTAGACATTGTTAATGGATATTTATAAGAAAGAGTCAACTCAACACTGCAAATTTATGCAGGGATAATTATTCTCATTCAATTTATTCTTAAAGTATTTATTTTTTAATATTCTGTGCTTAATTCAAGTGATATACAAAAAGATGGCTATAGTCATCACATCCCCTATTTAATTGAAGTTGGAACAATATGAAGAGCTCTATTTTATTTTATCTTCACTTATCTCAATCTCAGATGTCTTAAACTCTGAGGTCTGAGTATTTCAGTTGTGAGCACTCCTTAGGGCAAACAACAGCTGAGACTTTTCACAATGGGGTTATCTCCTGGTGCATAACTGTTCTTGCAGAAATCCACCCCTTATTTCAGAAGGCAGTCATGAGTGTGGTCCCCTGAGGACAGTGCTTTGCAAATTTCAGTCATTTTTGTAAGTCCTTCCCCAAATTTGGACATACTGCTTGCACAGTGCTTTTTCTTTGGTTTCTTGTTTTAGAACAAGGCTTATCAGATTCATGTTTTAATTCATGGGACTTCTGTCATTCTCACGACTATGAGATTTCATAGGTGGTGCTATTAATCTGTTATTTGTGGGAAATCAAGGCATAAAGAGGTAGATTATTTACTTCAGGCCATATAACTAAGCAATAATAGAGCAGGATTTTGAATCAGGACAACCTGAATCTGTAACCTACACCTGTGTCAGGAAGCCATCCTGCTCATATGTACTTCTCAGTGTTTGTAATGTGTGGTGGTTGTTGTTTTAGAAAGCTATGCACTATGAAAGATGATATTGCTACCTAGTAGTATATTATCCTAGGAATTATTTTAGAAAATGTGAGAAAATTTTAATATTACAAGGTCCTTGGAGGTGAGAGACCTGGAAGTAAAAGATCTATTTTTTTAGATATAGGAAACAGTATCTTTAGTGATGGACATCAAAGTATTTAAAAATCACCAATGCTATGATACATATATGATTAAAATATATTGTAAAATCTTAGTAGTAAACAGTACTTTAATAATGCAGTGGTGGGCTACAGTGATGATTTAGTGGCTAAGGTGTTTGCCTGCAAAGACAAAGGACCCAGGTTCAATTCCCTAGGAGCCATGTAAGCCAGATGCACAAGGGGGTGCATGTGTCTGTAGTTCTTTAACAGTGGGTGGAGGTGTGCTAATTCTCTCTCTTTCTGTCTAATTGCTTATCTCTCTCTCCATCTCAAATAAATAAATAAAAATAAAATATTTAAAAAATAAAATAAAGGAATGCCATGGATTTGGAGGATGGGCTCAATATAAATCAGTGTCTGATAAGAGAGGCAGAAGAGGCAGGACCAGAGAAATAGCTGTGTGAGGACTTGGGCTTATGTCTCTGGCTTGAGGACAGAGATGGGGACATGAGACATAGAAAGTGGAAATGAAATTAGGTGCTTTATTTCTTAAGGCTTCCAGAAGAAATCGCCCTGCAAATAGACTAATTTTAATCCAGTGAGACCCTTTTCACTCTCTTTAATTGTTAAGGGATGCATTTGTGTTGCTTTAAAACTACTACATTTTTGGTAAGTTTATTGCCACAGAAATAGGCAACTGATACTTATTTCTAAACACACATGAACTTGGCAAAGGGGAATCATTGTGAGAATACCACAGATAGGACCCTCACATGTGTTTATAAATCATCAGACTGGTTAAAAAGCTGGAAGCAACCATGAGGACATACAGTTTGATAAGATAAAAATAATGTATCAATGTGGCTCTTAAGGTAAGATATATGTGTATTATTGGCATATCTTTCTAGAATTTATGCTGTTTTAATGGCCAAAAGGAAAGTCCCTAGAATTTAGTCAAAATAGTAGCACTGGTAATTAAATAATTCTTATCAATAGTGCTATTGTTGCTATGACAACACTTGCTGATACAAATATGATCTTTGGGAAGGCATCTACTTCTTCAGTGTCTCTTACTAGTAGTGAAAAATGGGGTGAGAAGAGCACAGGCTGGAACAAGGCTCAAACATGAATGTGCTCTAGAACACCGCAATAGTCTTTGGCACATACTAAGAAGCACTACATTTTGATAGTTTTCTTATTAATTATCATTGTCAACCATTATCATCACTGTTGTTCTTATCAGTGACCACAGAGTGCCAGACCCTAACTAGATACACAGACTTCCTATTGTATCTCTAGGAATCAGGACTCTGCAAATCCATTTGTTCCAACAAAGTAACTGAAGCTGAGCAGTAGGAGTCACTCACCCAAGAGATAAGAGCTTTTAAATGATATACTCCAGACCTGGAATTGGTGGCTGAGCTTGTACCAGTTTTAATTACCGTATGCTGTTCCTTCCATCATATAAAGTCCTCCCAGCTCTTCAATAACAAAAATATTCTGAGAGGAACAACTGATTTGCAAGCATTATTTCATTCTTTCAATAGTTCAGTAATTTATGATCCTAAGTTCTTTAATGTCTGATAACTTAAATAATTTTTAAATCTGTTAGGAAATTACTTTGACTTAATTATTTCTCCCAGTGACAAAAATTAAGTTGGAGTAGGGCTAGCTTGGAGTAGGTCATGTGTGAAACCATAGTGCATAATTCTGAAGGAGGTCATAGTCGGCTAAGGGATAATTACAGTTATCCTGCTGTATTTCAACATACTTGCTCTAAAACTCCCAATGGTGAGTGAAGACATTAAAGTGTTAGAGTATCAAGGGTTAGGAAAGGGAAGAAGGATTAGCCCATTACATATAGGTAACTGAAAGTACTCAGCATTTCACAGTTTTGTAATTTTATTTCATTGTTTCATCTCTATGCTTCTAGATATTTATAGTTGGTGTGCGTGTGTGTGTGTGTGTGTGTGTGTGTGTGTGTGTGTGTGTGTGTGTGTGTGTTGCTGTTTTATTTTGTTGTTGTTTTGTTTTTCTCTTTAAGACAGAGTCTGATTCTGCAGCCCAGGCTGGCCTGGAAGGCAATATGCATCCCATGCTGACCTCAAACTCATGGCAGCTGTTCTGTCTCAGCCTTCTTAGTACTGGAATTATAGACACTAGCTACCTTTCCAAGCTTCTTGCTGATTTTTAGCTTTGATTACAATTTTACATGATATTAATATAAGTTCACATAGTAAAATTTTAAATGCTAATTCTATCAACTCATAAGAATTTACATCTAGGAAAATTTTCAATACTGTAATTGGATAGCAATTCAAGCTTTATTGAAATATAATCAATCAGATTTAACAAGTAAAGTAGATTATTAAAAATATTTCAAAATATATGTAGCCTGGAAGAGGTACGTGATGGCACATCCCTGTAATCCCAGCACTTGGGAAATATTGGTAGCTGCCAGCCAGCCTGGGCCACATGACACAAGCCTGTTTCAAGAAAAATAAATAAATAAATAGACAACAAGTAAACTTAAGGCATTTGCTTTCATATGTTCTTGACACAGCTTTATCTCTTAAGTTTTTTTATGGTGGAAAACTTCATTTTTTCATGGAAAGTATCCTGTATATTTTAATAGAAAAGAACACAATGATGAACAATTGTACTATTTGTCTGGAAGCTTACACTTTTGGAAAATATTATACATAGATTTTATTATATTATGTACTCCTACATGCCAAATATTAATGAAAAAACCTATCAAGATTTTACAGTACTCCATTATTTTAGTTTAGGACAGTTTAGAATTCAATAGTCTTGAACAAAATATCCACCAAGGGTACAACAATGAAACTTTACTTTTTCATTAACTAGAATTTTTGAGACCAGTCTAACAACCAATTTCCAAACTACTGTACTTTTATTGTGATACATATTGGAGGAATTTGTAATAGTAAAACCAAGTCTTCATAAAAGTTAGTCTGAAACAGACTAACTTAATCACTTACTGATTATACCATAAGATCTTTTCCTCAAATTCACTATCTATGGTTCCTTTTATAGATTTGGTTAAAATATCATAAACACAATATCTGTTTAGAACTTCTACCCTAGAATTTAGGTAACTTCAAATAGTGTGTCTTTTGTAAGTAGGCGATTTGAACTTCATATGAAAAAAAAATACTTCAGTGAATTAAGGCAGATTTTGAGTAAGTACATTATTTTGGTGAACTGAATAGACCACATTCAAATTCATTAACAAATAATATTATCAGCTATTTGAACTTTATTCACATATGAAATGAATACTATCAGTCTAAAGCAAGTAGGTCCTTGAGCACATTTTTAGAAGAGAATGGAGTTAAACTGGGAACAATGCAGTTGTTATCAACTGCTCTCATAAGCTTACAGATTATTTCTGTAGCTACCTAAGTTAGAATCATTTGCTATCTTTTTCTTTTAATCTACCAAGAAGTCTTTACTCTGAACTTACGTCCCAGGAGGCCTTGGGAAGTTCTGTGGGTAGAAGGAGACACACTTTATTGGTTTGCTTCTCCTTTCTATTAAAAAATGGCTACAGAAGATATGCTTAGTGATTAAGGCACTTACCTGCAAAGGAGACGGACCCAAGTTCAGTTCCCCAGTACCCACGTGAGCCAGATGCACAAGGTGGCACATGTGTCTGGAGTTAGTTTGCAGTACCTAGAGGCCCTGGAGTACCTATTCTCTGTCTATCTGCCTCCTTCTCTCTCTCTCTCTCTCTCTCTCTCTCTCTCTCTTTTTGTCTCTCTCAGATAAGGAAATAAATAAAATATTATAAAATGGTTATAGAAGATGCAGCGTTGACATGATCTCACTAGCTAGTTTTACTTGCATTAAATGAATACATATTCATCAATTTTTGTTTTAGAATGTACATACTTTCAATTATGTAGCTGTTTCCAAGGCATTACAAAATCTTGATAAGTATGTAAATTTAAGATGAAATTTAGAGGTTTCTAAAAGTATATTCCCAATTAGTTATGTATTCATAATATCACACATAGAATTTTGGAAGCTTGCACCTTTAACCAGTGAGCAATATTCCTAGCCCAACATGTGTAATTTCTTGAAATACATCAATGACAAAACACTAAGCAAATTTGTCTATTTAAATTTCAAGTTCTTATTGGAGTTAAAACATGTGGAGTGGATTAGTCATGCCTTTGATTTATATTCTTTGGTAATGGAAGGTAAACAGTATTCATTGAACATAGCTAGATCTGTGTTCATGAAAGGATTTTAGGTAGGTAGCATATTTTGATTTTGATCATGATTCTGAAGTCATGAATAATCATCTTCTTTCCCTTATTTTCTAATAGTCTTCTTTTGGAAAGGATGGGTTGAATTTGATAATGATGGACAGTAAATCAAGAAAAGGTTATCAACATAGTCTTTTCTTGCTTAGAGTGAAGATAGCAAAATTGGATTTGCCACTGTAACTGAAGTTATTCTTTTTACATCTGATCAACTGTTCCTATGCTGTTATCTATTGGGAACCTCAATACTGTTGCTTGCAACATGATTTGAGAGCTAAACCATATTTGGACAGTAGATGATGAACTTAGTAAGTTTAAGCTGAGCCTTATGATTTGTTCTTACTGTGACCTTGGGTAGGTTTCTAGAATTAGTCTTCTCTAGTTTAAAATTTTATGTTTGAAGGGCTGGAGAGATGGATTAGTGGTTAAGGTGCCTGCCTCATAAGCCTAAGAACGCTGGTTCTAATCTCCAGCAGTTCCAATCTCCAGGTCCCACATTTAGCCAGATGCAAAGTGATGCAAGGGCACAATGTCACACTTGCCCACAAGGGGGCACACACAACTGGATTTCGTTTGCAGCAGCTGAGAGGCTGCTGGCGCGCCCATCTCTGTCTTCCTCTCCCTCTCTCTCTCTTTGTCTCTCTCCAAAAAAAAAGTGTGTTTGAGATAAATTGAGTTAAAAATACTTTACTTAAAACTGTAGTACTATGACTAGTATAAAAGCACATTATAATGTATTTAATCCATTATTGCTATTGCATATAATTTTAATGTATTTTATTTTGAAATGTGACTTGTTTATAATTAATTGCTACATCTCTTTCCATTAAAGGAACTCAGGTGATTGTGTTAGGATTAAGCATGAGAGATGTATCAATAAATTTGTGGAATCAATAAGCAATATTAACAAATAAGACAAGAGAATAAGGTGATCATTATTTCTACTTAGTTTACATTGGTTAAGATCTTATATCTATATTGGTTTATATCTTTAAGAAAGTGACAGTTGTAGCATGATAGTTCATAATTAGACAAACATATATCCAGCCTAGGAGACTTTGGTCCATAGGCCAATGCCAATCAAGAACATATGCAGAAATGTAGTGAGATGATTTAAGGTAAGAATTGAGTTACTGGTTAGCAGCTTATTTTTCTTCAAATATTGTCTAAATTTTGTATTGTCTATATTTTTAACTGATATAATAAACCTAGAAATAAAACATTTTGGAGAGAGCAAAGTTGAATCAACTACAAAATAAAATCATAAGTATGGTACTCAGGATCCTTAAACATCAGATTGGAGTCAAGATGCTTGACCCTATATTTATCACTGGTAAAATATGCCACTTTTAATTTAATCAAAGTCCAATTTTAATATTTTAACTATAACAATATATACTAAAAATTTAAAGAGCACATAATTTTCAGGTCATAAATGTACTAAAAATAGCACTGACTGATATGACATATTTGCATTGAACTCTAACAATAAATTTGAAAGGTTAGGTAATATGGTTGTTTAAAATTAATATAAATTAAATATATTTTATTATTTAGTTATTTTGTTAAAGAGTTGGCACTGGAGCTCTGAAAATGACTTTGTTTTTCAAATTTTATAGTTTTTATTACTTTTTTATCAGACTGATTTTTATAGTAAAAATACTGAGGTATAACATACACAAGTACAATTCACTTTATTAGTATTTTTTAAAAGAATTGTAGAAATCTATACATTTTACAAATCAATGTAGTTATGTAAATTTAGTCTTGCAGCCTAATTTTTTGGTGAAAGGATACTTTTTATATTAAATATCTTCAAAATTGAACTCACATTTTGTGTAATTATATGTTTTTCCTTGAAATGGGCTTTGCTTATAGACTGTATTTTGCCACAGGGCAGGGTATTTGTACAATGAATTTTTCTGTAACTATATAAAATTATGAAGCTTTGATCCCATTGCAAGTTCTCAGTGAGCAGGTTCAATTACTCATAACAGAAAACTAGGAAACACAAGTTGAAATCTAATTTGCCCTAAAGCCACAACGAGCATAAGAACATCATTATATAGAAGAATGTAACTTAAAACTCGTGTTTCTCCACATGTTTCTTATTTAGTAACTTAGCTTAGATATTTAATTCTGAAATGAATAGGGATATTCCTTTCTACTTTTTCCCCTCTTGTTCAATGTAGATCCGTAGCTCAAGTCAGCCCAGATTTTTTTTTTCAAAACAAAGTAAACTACTCAATCAATGTACACAAGTTTCTGTTAACTAGAACACTTTCCTTTCACCATTGTCCTTTAGCAACATAGAGAGGATATATAATTCTGGGATCATCCACTTTGGATTGTTGTGAGCAGATTTTCCATATTTCCCAAGAAACTAGTATTACGCACTCTCTCTTTCTGTCTATAGCAGATTAGACAATCTCCCCCTGCCCCCATGAGGCTACAGAGGGAGAGATGACAACACAGTAAGATTTAGTGTCACAGGAGGATGAGCCTTATGCTCATGGCACTAATATGTCCCATCAAGACTGACTTCGTATTGTATATATAACACCTATTTTTCTAAGGAAGTATTGTGACTTAAAACTAAATTAATAATTTGGTGTCATATAACATTTATTTCACTGGTAGTCAATATATAAACACTATACTATAAGCAGACCTTAATCTCTCAGGAGCCAAAAGTAATTTTCAAGTTAGTTATCAAAAAGAAAGCAATTATTGGAAAAATAAGGGATGGCTTTCTTCCAGAGTCAGGGATAACCTTTGTAGAATGCCTAATGAGAGTTGCCAACAACATTATGAAGCATTATTATCAAGCTGCAATGACAGAAGCTTAGCTTTCAAAAGGCTCTGACAGTATCAGTGAGCCCTTGCTACTCTGGTTCTTAGTCAAAGCTGATATACTTCCTGTGGTTACCTGCCAAATGGATCAGAAAATCCCAATATGTATGTTTCCTCCAAAATGAAGAGGACCACTAAATGATAAGACACAACAACTTGTCTTTAAGTATACAAGGGTCTTCTGACCACTGTATTCTAAAAAGCTTGCCAACATTTAAGACCTTAAGTTTATGCATAGATTCCTTTTCACACTGGACATAAATGAATCACACTGTGTGTCTAGGGAGTTTTTCTCTTTCTTATCATCAAACATAATTCTGTCAATTACATGTTTTGTGTACTATAAAAATGATATATCATTATGGTATATCAATGTGGTCAATATTTCTACAGATTTTATCATGACAAGGAGACTAACATTGGGGTAATCAATAATAGATTATTAGTACTCCTGCCAAGTGGCTGCCAACTTATTATCTTACGTTATTTCAGTAAATCAATGGTAACTACTTGATTATTATCTGTTGTCTACCATGAATGAAACCTAAATCCAATCCCTAGTTGTTGTAGTTAGCTTTGCAGTGCTAGAATAAAGCCCCTGACCAAAAACAGCTGATGGAAGAACAATATTTACTTTGGCTTACAGTCTCAGGGGGGAGCTTCCTGATGGCAGTGGAAATATGGTAGTGCAGAGGCTGGACATTACCTCTTTGTCCACATCAGGTTGCTAACAGCAGCAGGAGAGTGAGCTGAACTCTAGCAAAGGGGGGCTGGCTATAGCATCCCTAAGCCTGCCCCCAATAACATACCTCCTTCAGCAAGGATCCACCTCCACAAATTGCCATCAGCTGGGAACCAATCATATATATATTGCTTGTAAGGGTGTTCAACCTTTTGACATTGTGACATGATGTTGTCATCTACAAATGTGTTGGGCTGCTTTCATAGCTATTCTGGGACCCATGTGGCCCATAGGACACAGGTTGGACATACCTGGCAGAGGATGTTCATGATCAGCATATATAGAAGAATCTTTTGCCAAAGGGACATGAGCTTCCCTATGTCAATGGCCGCCTAAGAGTCTGTGAATTGACACTATGGCAACTCTAATAATTTTTTTTTCTATACTCAAATCTAAAATTGTTTTATTTAATTGTAAAGTTGAAATACAAACATCATAATTTATGTATACATTTTATTCCCTCAGATCAGTCACCACCAAAATTCCTGCAGTGAAAAACTCTACTTACAATCCAAAGATTAAATGCTGCAATTTTTTTTTTCTGATACCAACCTAGCCTGAGCCCTATCTGTGAACAAAGAATAGTTTTCACACTCTTAAAGTATTATAACAGGAACAGGAAGAAAGGGAGGAAGAGGGCCTATGTGGTCCTACAAAGCCCAAGTGTTTACCACCTAACCTTTTACAGAAAGTTTGCCTGCTGACCTGTCCTCTTTCATAGCAGGGGCATGGCACTGAAACTTCATTGACTCTAACAAACTGAATGCCACTCCATGTACTCCAGATAACGCATTACACCCTGACTCTGGTATGAATATAAGCATAGTAATAATTTCAGACAGGCTTAATATTTTATTTTGCCTTTTACCGTCTAATAACCCTTAAAAATCATTCTAGCCATATTTTCCTGGCTTGTGCTGATCCAGTTGGCACAATACAGGAAGAATTTCTGAGAATCAAATCATTTCTACAGAATATCCTTTTTTCCCATGTGGGTTAAAATGCTAGCTGATCACACACAGGGGATATTGGCAAAGTGACTAAGAAAGGTTGACTTTACTTGAAATTGTCTCGAGAGAAGTTCTGAAAGCTCATCTTTTATTTTCTTTTCTTCTTTGTTTTACAAGGAAATATCAGTTCCCTTCCTTGATAAAAGTCCAAGAACTTTTGAAATATCTAATTTCATTCTCAGATCTGCCCCCCCTTTTTTTTTTTTTGCCTAATCTATCTTAGTCCTTAGAATTCCACTTTCTCCTAAACAATGCTTTTACATCACTTTAAGAAGCCTGCTACTGTCCTGCTTCCTGAGTTGTAACTGCTTTGTGCATGCTCTCTAGGATAGTCTGAGCCACTTATATGCCCCACACCCACATCATGTCTCTGTAATCCCCACTGCCATACATCAACACAATTCTATAGATGTTTGATCTCCTAAAACTTTTCCTTCCACATATTCTACAACACAAATAATCACTGGTGAAAATTTGGGTCTTATTGTGCCTTGATATGCCACGTATTCCCCTGCCCGAAAGTTGCTGTGCTTTCTGAAATCATGCCAGTAACCCAGAACGAAAACCCATCCTAGAGTCCATGTCCTATAGACACTCCTACGCTTGTATTTAATCATGACACAAATGGTATCTGTTTTAATATATATATATATATGTATATATATATATATGTCTAATCATGAGATATGTGGGACTGAAGAATGCAAAGAGAGTAATGAAGCATTCAACTAACATCAAACAACAGGATCATTAAATATGCCTGAAAGGGAAGGAGAGGAGGCTTGGTGCTGCATGAATTCAGATGTGACTGGCCATGATAGAAACATCTGTCCAAGTGTGCCACTCCAGAAAACCACCAAAACCTAGAATGGGCAATGGGTGGGAGGGCAGTAAATAAACCCATCATTCCTCCTCATTGATGCTTTATTCATGATTCATGTTGTGGTAGACAGACATGCGTTCTTTGTGATAGAGTCCCCAAGTCCAGCCTTCAGCAGAAGAGCAACTTGGAAAGGATCACAGAAAGTAACCAGATTCTAGGGAGCTCATCCCTGAGGGCGAATGGGAGAAATAATAAGCATTTTGAGCCAGGTGTAGTGGCACATGCTTTTAATCCCAGCACTCGGGAGGCTGAGATATGAGGATTGCTGTGAATTTGAGGCGAGCCAAGACTAATTATAGGTCATCCTGAGCTAGAGTGAGACCCCTACCTTGAAAAACAAAACAAACAAACAAAAACAGAAGTGTTTTGAGACTGTGATATGGTAATGGATCCTGACATTCTTTTTTTTTTGCTGTTTAAATTGAGAGTTAAATACAGAGGCATAATGATTCTATGCTATATTATGCAGATACCACTACCTATCTGGCACCAGCCACAAGGCACAGATTGAAAAATGACATTCATATAAACTTACCAAAGTAGATTGTGACCATATGAGTGAATGGTCATTTTAAAATCATATCAGAAAAAGCATGCTTGGTGATGTATTGAATATGCCAGACCTACAAATGCCAAAATCACCTCACCTAGACCTTATAAAGAAGAGGACACCTAACACTGGGATAAAGACACACCTCCGCAGTAACCTGTCACCTGACAACCCAATATGTGCATCCAAGGACTGATAAGCATAGAACTTTTGAGGTTTCAGCAGCTCAAGCCCCATTGATTGACAGGGCTACTTGAAATACAGATTATCTACCTGCTCATTCATCTGGACTTGGTTCTGCTTTGTGCCTTGATTGTACTGAGACCCTACAGCTAGACTCAACCATGTGCTTCTAGCAGTTCTCAGATTTTACTATCTAACCACCCTCCATGACTCTGCCTTTAATAAGGACAATTTGATAAATATATTTCATGAAATATAAAAGGTTTATAGATTTCTAAGAGCATATGTGGACCATATATTGGAAATTAAACATAATAATACTTGCAGTTGAGTTTGAAAGTTTCTTACTGGGCATCAGGGGATTGGTTTATAAAATTTGTTCAATCCTCAGAAAACTCATAATTTTGTGGATATTTTACATATGAGGAAACAAAAAAATATTTATATCATTAACTCAATAAATCAATATTGGGCTGGATAGATTGCTCAGTAATTAAAGGTACTTGCTTACAAAACCTAGTGGCCTGGGTTCTAATTCCCAGCACCGATGCACATATTTGTTTTTTTGAGGTAGGGTCGCACTGTAGCCCAGGCTGACATGGAGTTCACTGTATAATCTCAGCATGGCCTAGAATTCATGGAGACCCTCCTACCTCTTCCTTCTGAGTGCTGAGATTAAATGTGTGCACCACCATGCCTGGTGAGCAGTATTTTTAATATGTATATTATATCAGTGAACTTAAAGAGCACTTTATAATAACTTTACAAAAATTAATGTGGCTCTTTTTTGTTCTTGTAAAACAACTTGTTGGAATGAAGAGGTTTTTTTGTGTTTTTTTTTTTTGTTTGTTTGTTTGTTTTTAGTTATAAGCATGACATGACCAGTGCCCATCATGGAGACAGATGTTGCTATAGTGACCTACAGACTACTTTAGTCAAGTAGTAATGACAAGAAAATAAGCAAAACAATCAGTGATAACTAGTCCTATGATTATTTTAATGAGCCTAGTAACACCCTGTGATGGTTCATATCACTTATTGAGATGAAAAACATCTCTTAGCAAGGCTCTGAGGGATTTTCTAGATTAGGTTATTTGAAATGGGAAGATTCATCATGGGTTCATGTTCTAGACTGCAAAAGGAAAATGGTGGTTAATCACCAGCATTCATCACTGTCTACTTCCTGATGGTGGAAACTATGTGACCAACTGTTATATGCTCCTCTTGCCATGCCGGCTCCACCATGGCGGACTGTACTCTCAAGCTGTGAGCCAAAAATCCCTTCCTTATTTATATTGCTTTTGTCTTGTACTATGTCACAATAGTAATAAAGTAACTCATACACAAGACAGGAACAAGAAGAAGGTCTGTCAGTGTGATAAACCTCGCTGTGTGGTTCAAAGGCTTTGGCACTCATTTTCAGGAACAATGTGAGAGTTTTGAACTTTGGGCTAGAAAAATCCTTCAGTATGGTAAGAGCATCATGGGCCACTCAGGTGGGCCCCAGGTGGGAATTTGAAAGATGCGAATGTCTACAGAAGTACAGACAGTAGAAGCCTAGCTCACAAGGTTTCAGAGGAGAACAAGGGCTTCTATAAGTAATTCTAATAAACTCATTGGACTTGGGTGGAATATTAAGTTGGTCTGTAATCTGTGCCCTATTTTCAGTGAATAGACATTTGTTCATATCTAGTAAAATCACACACTATTGAATAGTGCTTTCATTCATATTATGTTGTTAGATATAAGATTTACATTTTAAATGATGTGTTTGCAGATTTTAAGTACAGCTCCAATAGTAATTAATGTTCTTTTATTATGGTAAAACTTTCCAGGAATGCAATTTTATATTTCTGTTTCAGATTCATCATATGTGGTTTCATTTCGTGAACTTTACTTTTTTAAATCCTAATCTTAATGATGGTAAATTTCCTTCAATGGGAAGGATAGTGATTTAGGTTTCATGTTGTTCCAACTGTCCAAAATGATGTACATTGCCTATAGGCTACTCTTGAGAATTCAGAGATAATCCTTGTTGTGTTACAGTCTAGACATTACTCAATTTCAACTCCTCTAGGACAAGGAAGAAGAATTCCATGGCTATTGTCTTTGAGGATTTTTGCTTAGCTAAGTTGCATACAAAAAGAACAGAAGGCAGCACAAAGATTAGTGAATGTCTTTGTGGCTATGGTAAGCTCCCTTCTCTGAATGATCATCAGTACAAGAATACAAGACCAGCTCCATACAGTTACTGAGAAGTACCTGGGGTCATGTAGGTAGCTAGCAGACTTGGAGGACACTTGGGCCTCTCATAATCAATAGCCTATAAAGCCAAGGACTAGAACTGCAGGACTCTAATTACTAGTCAGAAGAATGGGATTTGGTCCTGTCTCTGGTCCTGGGAAAAGAGATGACAGACATCCTGAACTACCTAGTGGTCATTAATGGTTAAGTTATATGAACTGGGGAGTTTGAAAAGCTGTTATTATTGTCTAGAGGTGATTCTGTATGTTTATCAGCCCGTGGTGATACCAAATTTTACACCAAGGAAGGATTCCTTCTATACTTCAGTAAATCCTTACAGATTTTTCTATGATTTTACTGATATAAATTATATTGACATGAAATTCAGTCTGTAAGTTATTCAGTCTGTAAGTTATTCTTAAATAATTGTACTCTTGAATTAAATTATATATTCTGATTCCGTCCTCATTTTCCCTGTCAGGAAACCAGACTTCCAATAAAACTTTGCAAAACTAATATACTAAAGATTACTATAGGCTGCTTAATACTAACTAATATAACCCATATCACTAAAAAGAGGCTATTTTAATCTTGTAAAAATCTGCTATAATGTCCTTTACTGTTGGAGGACAAAAGTATAGGCCATAGAGCAGACTGCCTGTACTGGAGTCCTGAGTTCAATACTGCTTCTATTGTTCCATTTGGAGAATGGGAACTATATTAGTACCCATTTAATGGGCAATTTTGAGAATTAGTGAAATAGCACCCATAAGACACATAGACATTGAATTAATGTGCTTGATATTTTATTATTTGTTAATTTCAATAATAATATTTATGAATAATGAGACTTATTTTATGTAGAATTAAAATCCAAGGATAAGGCTAGCTAGAAGACTCAAGTCAGAATGGAATTCCCCTTCTTGCCTGGCTGGAAAGTTGGAAAGGGAGATGGAAAAAATCTCCTTCACAGAGAAATTTCCTAGGAAAAAACCTTTGGCACATATACACATACACACAGACAGAGGGAGGTGGGGGGGAAGAAGGCAAAACATGAGAGCTCAGGCCAAAAGATTCAGAAAAAGGATACACAATTGTCATAATAATTTTATAAAGAGATCACTCTGCTTCAGCAACATATAAGAAAACTTTTACCTTACTGTTTCTCAAGCATGGAAATGCTTAATTATGGTATCATCATTGTGCTTCTACATAGCATTTATCTCCTGTCAGCTTGGGACACTAAGCCCAGAATAATGGAGCCAACTCATGATTCATATCCAACTTGTGGGAGACTCCCATATGCATTGTGCCAGATATTTTTTCACATTTCATATATATAAATATATTTTAAAAGATGTTGGATATATGTTCACAGAACTCTGGTGTGCATTAAGTAGGAATCAATTAATTAAAAGATAAGGAACAATCATACTTATATGAGAAAAGACAAAAAATATAAAATCAATAATCCAATAAAAATGAAAAATCTCTCAGCATCATTCTGGTATGTATTATAACATCAGTGCAGTATAAAATATATCCACATATCTAGAGGGGAAATGATCAATATGGATTACTAAAGCTACTATATAATGTCTTCCTATATCCAGGAAGGAAAGCAAATAACCCATAAAGGGAAACATGAAGATGGTCTTGACTTCTTCAGGGTAATTTTAGCAGATTACCATGTATTTTAAGATTTTTTTTTTTTTTTTTGAGTAGGGAAGGTCTCAATCTACCCCAGGCTGACCTGGAACTCTGTAGCTCTAGGCAGGCTTTGAACGCACAACAATCTTCTTAGACTTCCAAGTGCTGAAACTAAAGGCATGCACCATCTTGCTCAGCTACATCACTAGTTCTTATAGCATATTTCTATTATACATACTGTATGATGGCACAGCATTGGAAAAACAATGAACAAGTGCTAAGTGCAACATGCATGAATCAATTTTTAAATTTATGACATATGATTTTACCTTTGATTTAGTTTCTATTATTTAATTTCTTTACTTAAATATATATGTTTTTTGTTATTTGGGGTGGAAATTCAGCAACCGATCCTTTTTAATCCATCTTTACCTGTAAGAAAGATTTTAATTTATTTACTTAAATATATGTGTTTTTTGTTATTTGGGGTGGAAATTCAGCATCCTATCCTTTTGAATCCATCTTTACCTATAAGAAAGATTTTAAAGTCCTTTACATTAATTCTTTTATCTATTCTCAGAGCAATTTCATTTATTATGAAAGATTCATTTTGTTTAACCTTTACCTAGAAACAATGACTCAAGGGAATAAAAACCATGAAAGAGGTAAAATAGTAGTTTCTAGTAAAGCTGTGTTTGGAGCCAGTATGATAGTCTCATAGAAGACTGACCATTTTACTGAGACCTCTCACTTATTTCCATTGAGCATACTTTTCCCTCTGAATGGTGAAGACAGAGTATATTCATACAGAGCATGAACTGTTTCATATCTTGTTATTTAATCTAAATGATACTTGCTTTGGCAGCACATACACTAAAATTGGAATGATAATCTATATGGTTATAATAAGGATAATAAAATTTTATACTACTGGTATCTTGTATAATCAAATTAGCATTATATCCCTAAACAGTTATTAAAATTTTGAGAAATAATTATAAAATTTGTTATTATCTCAAATATAAGGAAAATCACACATTATTTTCTTTTTCCCATAAAGTACAAAAGACATCATAATGATATATGAAGAAGATGCAAAGGAATGGGCTCTGTACTTGAGTGAAATATTTTCACATGATGCGAAAAGAGAAGCAATACTATTTGTATTGTTTGGAAAGTTTCACTATCCAACATTTGGAATTGTTGAGCTTGAATTCTTATAAATGTAAATTTTTTATATTGTCAAATAACCTGCTTAAATACCTAACTCCAAAGAAATGTCAGTTTCTGGGAAGGTACTGCACTCATCAGAAAGTATTGTGACTCTGCTTTGTGGAATGCAGAGTTCAGATCCACTCTATAAGTCATTAAACATCCCTGAGGGCAGATGCAAGATCTCTACTGAGCAGGAGCCAGAAGACTACATTTTGGTCGTCAAGAGAATCTTATTCAGAGATAGTGTTGCCAAGTATCTTCTATGTTGTTTTTTTATTATTCTCTAATTATTTAAAGTTAACATTATAAAGTTTTGTAAAAACCAGTAAACATCTGATAGAAAGATAAAATTAGAGCAGGGAAGCCAATTTTATTTGTTAGTATTTTGTATTGCCCACAACATAGTAAAGGCATTAATTTTTAGCGTTAGTCCAGTCAAGGATGATGATTTATTCTAAAAATGGCTTATACATATATTCCTTTGGGCACCTTGGATGAGACAACAGAACAAGTATGGTATGCTATGCCAATGCCAATTATGCTCTGCCAAATACCAGTCTGGTTCTGGAAGATGATTTCTTATGTAACTCGTGAGGCTCAAGCTAATATAATCCACCCTTGTTTGGTTACCAGTCAGTAGCAATTCAAAGCTTAAAGGCCTAGGTTAGGACTGTAGAGCTTCTGTTGTGTGACAATTATGTGATGTTCATTATTATAAAATGAATTGCTATTATTTTTTTTATTTAAAAACTTTTAATTTTAAGCATACAGCCATTATGCAAAAGAGAACAATGAAACATCTCATTTATCAGTTAATGACAGTCCCCTGGAATAGGTAAAACTCTGGTGCTAACAATGTCAAAATACCTCCCTTCTGCAGTTCACTTCTGCTGGTGTAGACCACCAAAGATGTTGTTGTCAGTACTCCCTTTGTTTTCTCACCCTGCACATTGCCTTCTAGCTGTGGTTTCATCTCTTACAGGGGAAGGACAGAGTCATCATTGCATTCTGGCCTTATCAGATATTAAAGTTGGCTCTTTTGCTTGTAGCATGTTTCTGGGTTCTTTTGGAGATCCCCTTATTCACTGAGAATGATCTCCCTTTTAGTTTCTTATTGGGACAATTATTGCCTCTAGAACTCCTGGGATATCTAAGTCATTGTAATAGTTCAGGTAGCTGGGTTGTACCTCCAGTCCAGGCACAGTTGTGGAGGAAAGCTTACAGATCAAGAGGAAGTTCCATAATGGCAGAAGAAGTTGGCCCTTTTTCATAGGACCAAACAGAGAGAGAGAAATTAAGAAGCCACAAGCCACCATCAGCAAGCAAGCACACTTCAGGAATCTCAGTCAAAGCTCAGGAACTTTGCATATATTTAGACTGGAATTCCAAATCCATCCCACACATTAGGGCTGGACTCTAGGATTCACCCAGAGTGATACTTCCTCCAGCCAGGTGGCTGCAGATCTAAATTACAAACTTTAATAAAATCATGAATATAATGGGGGTCATCCATTCAAGCTACCACATTCTACCCCTGCCCCCAATAGATTCATGATCATCTCACATTTTATATTGTCAAATTCAAAGGTTCCCACAGTCTTTACCAACTTAAAATAGTTGCAAAGTCCCAAGTCTCATCTGAGATTTAAGATGGTTTTTAAATGTGAGTCTTTCTAAATCAAAACAAGCTATATATTTTCAACATGTAAAGGCACAGAGTAGACATTTCTGACTGCTATAAGGCTTAGCAAGGAGAGAATGGAACCAGGCAAACTCAATAACCGTCAAGCGATCATCAAACTTTTGCAATTCAAGTCCAATATCATAACCAGTGACTGACAGTCTCTAGATTTTTCAGTTCTGCCACTCCAGCTGAGCTGAGTAGCCAGTAAAAACTGCCATTCCTAGCCAACAGCCCCCATGGTAGTCCTTGTGCAGGCCTGGTATATTGAAAACATCTTCAGGTCTTCATGCAAACCACTGTCCATCTTCCAATGGCTTTGCCAGCCTCAGAGTCATTATATCCTGCCTATAAGCCATGTCTCAGCAGCAGCTCCTGGGAATGTGGGCACTTCATGACCTCTCCATGCATTTTTCATGCGTCCAAAATCAGTACAAGGTGTACAGGCCATCACCATATTCTTAATGCAGGGACAAAATAAATCATAACCTTGAAAAGCAGATTCCTTCTCCAGTCAACTCTTTTCCAGAAGAGTTTGTATTTGTATCATAGTCTTTATTCAGGCATTTTTTGCATTGTTTTAATGTTAGGTAGTTGGACAATCTTCCTTAGGATGGTTAATGGTTTTGACAATAGCAGCTTCAGTAACATAAAACCAGTATCTGTGCCAGTAAATTTTAAACGTGCTAGAATTTTTCCAACTTAAAAATCTTAAATCTCTCAGACCTATATCTTTAGCCAAGCCCATCAGTCCATTACAAATTTAACCTTAATCAAACTCTCTGGGCCTGGGCAGCAGAACACAGCCATCCCTTATGCCAGTAACCCAATTCCAACAAACTTCTCTTCAGTCTTTCCTTATTCTCTGAAAGTTCATAAATCAAGCTTCCAAATAAAATTATCTTTGCACTTCGCCTTCTCAAACTCTCATCAGAAAAGTCCATAAAACTTGGATTCTTGCTCCAGAAGGCATCTTCACTTGCATGTACCAAGTCCATGCCCACTCCTCCAAAACAAAAGTTCTAAAAGAACAAATTACATATGGTCAGGTTCATTTCAGCCACACCACACATTTTGGTAATAATTCTGTAATAGTCAACCTCAGGTCACTGGGATGAACTTCCAAATCAGGCACAGTTATGGAGGAAGAGATATTTAATGAAACTTAGAGATCAAGGGGAAGTTCCATAATGGCAGAAGAAGTTGGCCCTCTTTTGTAGGACCAGAGAGCAGAGAGAGAAAAAAGCCACAAGCCATCACAAACAAATAAGCACACTTCTTATACTCCACACAAAGCTCAGGCATTTTGCATATCTTTAGACTGAAATTCTAAATCTATCCCCACACCTTAGAGCTGGACCCTAGAATCCACCCACAGTGATACTTCCTCCAGCCAGGTGGCTAGATTGAAATGACAAATTTCATTAAAATCCTAAATATATAAAGGGGTCATCCATTCAAACTTCCAGAGTCATCCACATCTTTTGGTTTGCAATTTTTATTCCCTCTCATTTTCCTCAGGGTCAGATCTCTATGAGATAGATTGTCTTGGCTTGATGTGTATCCCAGTTGGCACACATCTTTCTATAAAATAGCCATTTATCTTTTGTCCGTAAGAATTTTGCCATGTAGGCCATTCCTATTGTGACTACCAACATCCCGCCATCAGAACTTCAGCGTAGCCACCATCTGTGCCTTTAAGTCATTTCGAAACATTGCCCAGCATACATTATAGTTCTGTATTTGCAAGGAACACGCATTAATCCCCAGCGATTTGAATAAGTGCTTCTCAGTAGCTTTGATGAGTTCATATCCATCATTCTTACCCTGTGGGAAAACAAGTCCCTTTAAAAGCAAAGCAAAACAAACAAACAAAAAGAAAACACAGTGGGATGGAGAGGTGGTTCAGTGGGCAAGAGTGTTTCTCTCATAAACATGAGGCCTGATTCCCCAGCATGCATTCAAACAGCTGGGCATGGCCATTCATGTCTGTTTGGGGAGTAGAAGCCATAGAGTCACTGAATGCTCATTAAAAAAAAAGCAAGCTCATGTATCAGTGAGATTCCATATCAAGAGTGGGTGCACATCTGTATATACATATTCATACTACACACACACACACACACACACACACACACACACACACACTTTCTAGTATTGTAACTTTTCAAATTCAGTAAATTTAAAGTCTTTGTAGTTATTTATTGTTAAATTAAAAATTCCTCTAAAAGTAACAATAAATTAATGATACATGAGTTTAATTACACCATCTATACATTGAGGAGTAATTAAGCTGGGAGATTCTAGATCAGAGTATACGATAAGTGAGGATGACCTGGTGTGTGTGTGTGTGTGTGTGTGTGTGTGTGTGTGTGTGGTATGGTGTGGTTTATCTACGTTGATTGAGGCATTCACAGTTGGCAGCTTCCTTTGTTACCCTATTATTTTTTGGTTGGCTGATGTGAACCTCTAATAGATTCCTGAGAAGGGTACCTGGGAAACAGTTTCTGGATTCTTCCATGTGTTTTTGTCTCTTGCCTTACACTTGAAATGAAGTTTGACCGAGGGCAGATGTGCTCTTGCAATCCTGCCTTCTAGCATTGTGGAATATAGAGCTTCTATTTGCCTGATGACAAAAGCATTCTTTATTTAGCCATGAAGTCTAGTCCCTTCTCCGGGATGTTATGTTAGCTTGCTCAGCTATGGATCATTTGCTTCTGCTTTTGTTTTATCTTTGCCTCAAATATTAATTCAAGTCTTTTTCTTGACTTACATATAAATATTTGCTCTGATTATTATGGTTTATTTTTTGAGTATTCTTTTTATAAATTCTTGGGATCTCTTTTGGCCAATATGTACTTTGAAATATTTCTAATGTAAACCAATTCTTCATTATTATCTATTAATTTCATTTATATCTTCCCTTTAGCAATTACAACCTTTTGTTTTCAGTAGTGTCACTTTCTCTTTGTAATTTTTATATCATTTTTACTGTACTTTCTTTTTTGATTATACCTTTTGTATAAGTGATTTCATTTCTTAATTTTGTCTCTTCTTGATAAGTTATATCTCTGTATTTTGTAAGTGATTCTAAAGTATTATTGTTATTCATTACATTTAAAAAATACATGGCAACAATTTTCCAACGTAATTTATAGTCACAAGTTTTCATTTTGTTCCACGGTTAATTCTCTCTCCCACTCCATCTCCCTTATTTTCTCTCATTACTGAAGTACATTAAGCTTTTTTATTTTTGTTGAAAAGCCATAATTGAAAAGTTATGGAATAAATAACAACAAAGTGAATATAACTTATAAATGACTATTTTTTCCTCTGAAGCAGGACACTGGAGATTAATGGCACAATTTTAGGTGATTCTTCACATTCATAATTTCATTAACTCTCATGACATCCTATTATGTAAAAATATTTAATAATTATATTTTAGTTTATTTTAAGCACATTTGTGTACCTGTGAAAGTGGCCTCAGATATAACTTCAAATTAAATTTATTTTTATATTTTTATAGGGAAAATTTATGCTTTATAGACAATACAGTGCTGACCTGAAGATACCATTAGGACCCATTTTCTTACATTCAATATTTGGGCTCTGACATTTTGGAGCAGCTTAGATATACAAAGTAGAAATATAGAAAGTATTGCATAGGAAAGGATGTTCAAATATGACATATTTATCTGAGGTACAAAACTACAATCAGAAGGTAGGTCGATAAGTAATTTCCAAATATACATAATACTTATGTTTTATGTTTTAGATATATGTTGGTATTCTTCACCAAAGAGTTTCCTATTTTCTATAATCTATAACATAATAAATTCATTTTTAATAAACATCTTAAATGGTCAGATACATTGTTTTATGTTTCATATTGCTATTCATATTGAATACATAAATTATAATTTTGAAACTGAAAATAATATAAAATAAATGAAACAGGACAAAAGATGTGGAATTCAGTTTTTACTATCTGTTTTCTACTTCCCTCTATCCAATAGAGAAATTATGTATAGAATAAGAAAGAAACATTTATTCAGAAACATGGTATGATAAAGAGAATAATAAAAATGCCAGAAAAGTCATGAAAGTAATTAAATGTTTAATATATTCAAAGTCACAAAGAAAAATCAGAGGGAATTTTATAAAACTTAATGAAAGAGAAAGATATTTAATAACTATAATAAAGGCTCTTGAGCAAAGTTTATAATATTAAAAAGTTAAATAGTAATTCATGTTACATCTGAATATTTTATTTCCTTTGTAGAAATTAAGAAAACTAAATTTCCTGTCTCCTTAATCCTCAGATTGGAACAAATGCAAATCCATATGTGCTTCCCCTCTGTTTTATAACCACTCTGACATTATTGCCTCCTTTCTTTCTATTGTCTATTGATTTATGTTTGGTTCTGTACTCTTCTAGTTTTCCCACTTTTGTCAAGTTTCATACTACATTCTTTATATGTTATATAAGTATTCTTATCTCAAAGTTATATCCAGTCAATCAACATTCTTGGTATCACCTTCCCATTCAGAGCAGATAGTTTACCTGTTCTCATGAAGATGGCACATTCTTTCCTGCCTCTGTCTTCCCATGCCCTGATACTTCCAGGCCACCATTGGCTTCTGCACAGTTTGCTCTTCATACTGACAGCTCTCTCCATGGCTGACTATTTCATATTTGTTGTTGTTGTTGTTATTTTCAAGTCATAAGAAAAGTTTATTTTGTGAAGATACATAACACTTTATTTGTTCTTTCTTACTACCAAACCATGGTTTTCTCAGTTTATAAACCTTAATCTAAAAGAAGCTGCTTAAATGAAGAGTAGTAATGTATCAGCAAGGTATTGGAAAGACAAAACAAAAGCCAGCAATGACATGTACAACACACCAGAAGCAAGTCCAGCTAGCAGCTTTCCTTTCCTCCCCTCTGCTAAGCAAGGCAGTTGGGTCTCTGGATGCCTGGACTTATGGGGAAGTGACTACAAGGCCTAAGAGATGGCATCCTTCTGGAATTTATTACATGTGAAATGCTTTTCAATTATTTTTCCATTGTGAATAACTTGTTGAATTCTTCTTAAAAGTTGTGGATACATTGAGTTATTCATTTGAGTCAATTTTTATTTCAATTTTCTATGAGTTTGCCAATTTTCTTTCTCAAACTATTGACATAAAATTGTTGGAGCAATCCTTATTAAAATTTCTACTATATATAAAATTTGTAACCTTTTAAAAAATCTTTATTTTTTCACAGGAGAGAGAAAAAAAAGAGAGTTAAAATTTGTGCATTTGCTTGGCATGGGTACTTTAAAATCAAACCTGGGCAGTCAGGTTTAGCAAGCAAGTGCCCTTGGACCACTGAGCCTTCCCCCAAGCCCAGCCCTTTTTTCACTTCTAAGAAAGTTTCCTTTGTCACATTTAAAAAATATCTGATTAATCTTCTTAGAAGACTGTTAGTTTCATTTATGTTCTCAAAGGCCAATCTGTTCAATTTTTGACAAAAATATTATCTGTCAAATATTTTCCCAATTTCTTCATTTTTTATATACTATTTAATGTATTTATTTCTATTATTTTTGAATTTTTAAGTGATTAACTCTTAGACATGAAGCCTTATTACTTTTACTTTTCATAGTATTAAAGACAAGTTTCTCTATAAATGCATCATGCATACTCAGAAAGTTCTGACACCACTCTTCAAATTCTTCTTTATAAATAAAGGGATGTATAGGACAGAATTTATAAATTTATCTTTTTGAAATTGACATTCAAATTTTGTTGTATGTTCTGAAGATGTGATCTATGTCATTTGGTAGTTTGAAATTTTGGAGTACATTTTTTAAACTATTATTTAATTTAATTTATTTATTTAAGAGAGAGAGAGAGAGAGGGGGAGGGAGGGAGGGGGAAAAGAGAGAGAGAGAATGGGTGTGCCAGGCTTCCAGCCAATACTAACAAACTCCAGATGCATGTGCCATCTTTTACATCTGGTTTACATGGGTCCTGGGGAAGCAAACCTGGGTCCTTTGGCTTTGTAGACAAGCACCTTAACCATTAACCCATCTCTCTAGTCCTTTGGAGTTCTTTTGTTGTCTTTTATTTGATCATTTTTTGATCATTCAGTGTTGGTGGTTTTTTTCAGAGGCAGGACTGCATTAAATGGAATTGATTTTTAAAATTCTTTTATTTAGAACCACCTTTACATATGTTCTATATCATTAAGTATTAAGTGTATTTCAGAAGTGACATATAGACTGATTTTAAAAATTCAGTCTGAAAATGTTAATCTTTTTAATATGCGACGTATTCAAGTTATACTGATCATGATACCTGTCATGTATATTTTACACTCCACTATGTTACTTATTGCCTTCCATCTGTTTCACATTTTTCATATTTCTTTTTTCCATTACATTTTGTCATCTTTTGGATTGAGAACCTCATTATCACATTTTCATTCTACATTATTATTATTAACAACATATTTTGTATGGATACATCATGTATTGGTACCATTTTCCCTCGGCCCTGCTCCCATTCCATTGGGGACACTCCTCAGTGGGGTTGCAGGTATTCCCCATGGGGTTGTGGCTTATGTGCTGTGGAAACAGCAGACAGATATTTGTGGGGGGGGGGAATGCATCTGGGCATGATGTCTCTTACCATCTCTCTGCCCCCATGTACTGCAAAATTCCCTGAGCCTTGGTGGGTGAGTTTTAAGTCTACTCCAGTGATAAGCTCTTAGGAGCCTCTGGATCTCTGCTTTGGTAGGTGTTGAGTATCCTCAGGGTCTGTCTCCTTCACCCTGGCCCTGATTGTCAGGTTCAGCATGGAAGCAGCGCTCTTGTTCATCTCCTCAATTTCTCTATAGTTTCAGCTGTGGCTTGACTGAAGTGCAAGGGATAGTTTATCTCCTCCAGTCTCACTACCTTCTGAAAAAGAAGAACAGATTCTCCAATGGAGAATGAAGTCAGCATAGTTTAAATGGGATAAGCATTACTAATTTAGGGAGAACTTGATGTATGTAACCCTCTTTTAGCCAAAGACTAGTGAGAGCTTGAAACTGGAGAGCACAATTTTTGTATCCAAACGATTCTGACCTGGTTCCCCATTCCAGATATGGATTCTTTTACACTCAGTGTATCTCTTAGCCAATCAAAAAACTATTCGTTACCAACTGAGGTGGTGTGCCACTATTGTACTGGCATTTACATCGTGTCAGGGTATTTGTTTTTGAGTAGTTTAGACCTCTGGTTGCTCGGACCATTGTTGGCTGTTTTCCCTCATTAGCCCGCGTAGTGCTTTCCAGCACTAGAAAGGCTGTCTGCGGACTGGCTTTCTTCTGAATTCCAGCCAGGTCTCTCCATGCTCTGTGTCAGAAGCATGTAGTGTCTTCAACAATAGGGTCTTAGCTTTTGCCTCAGGCAGGTAATTAAGTGCTTTCACAGAAAGCTGTCTTGATTTGGGGACCTCGTATGTCTTTCCAATCAATAGCTCAATGTGGGTAGCAACCAATCTCTGGTACTTGGAGTTATAGATCAGAGACAGACAATTTTTTTCTTTTAAGCTTAGGCCTCATTCCACCCTCTCCAGAGCCCTACTTTTCAGGTGCTCCCCTCTTAATCCTTTGGAGGTTTCTATCCTTTAGGCTATCTCCAAGGATAAAGGTTTCTATCCATTCTACTTTTATTCTTTCAGTTACATTCTATAAATTTTAAGATGTATGTTTAATTTAGCATCTAAATTATTATTTTTAAATATTTATTTTTTAAATTTATTTGAGGGGACAAGTAGAGGGAAGGAGGGAGGGAGAATGGGTGCACCAGAGCTTCTAACACAGCAAACAAATTCCAGATGCTTGTGCGCCCTTGTGCATCTTGCTTACATGGGTCAAACCTGGGTCCTTTGGCTTTGCAGAAAAACAACTTGACTGCTAATCCATCTCTCCAGTCCTAATATTATTTATTATTATTATTATTATTATTATTAATTATTTTGTTTGTGTTTATTGGCAAATATAAAGGTCCTATAATGCGTTAACCAATCATCTCCTTTTACAGTTTTGCAGCACAATTATTCCATTTCACTTTTTTCTTGCCTTTGATATGTGTAGACTCAATACTTGTTTATCCTAAACAATATCATTTACAATTTTATTGGATGCATTCTTTTTTGGACCCCAAACCCAATTCCTGGGATCATTTTCTTTATCTGTGAATCACATCATTAAAGGTTCTCTTTGAAAACTCTGTTGTTAATAAACTACCTCTATCTTTTTTTTTTTTTTTTTTTTTGGTTTTTCGAGGTAGGGTCTCACTCTAGTTCAGGCTGACCTGGAGTTCACTCTGTATTCTCAGGGTGGCCTTGAACTCACGGCAATCCTCCTACCTCTGCCTCCCGAGTGCTGGGATTAAAGGCGTGTGCCACCACGCCCGGCTCTATCTTCTGACTTATACAAAAAGGTCATTATCTACATTAATGAAAAATATTCCCTCTAGTTATAGAAGTTTGGTTATATTTTTCAGGCCTTAAAAACATTTCATTCTTTCCCCAATTCCATTGACCACTGGTTTGAAAAGCTCTGTAGTTTTCTTCTGCTAGTATTGAACTCTTCCGATTGCTTTGGGGTTTCTTCAGTATTCTAATGCTGTGTCTAGATATTAATTTACATATTCATCTAGTATGTAGTTATTTGGTTCTTAGATCTGAGAAACATGTGTTTTCTGTTTTGAGAATCTGAAAAATGCTGAGTCATCGCCCTTTCCATGTTCCTTCTCTTCCTTTCCACTATAACCATTCCCACTCATGACCTGGATCTCTAATTAGTCCATACAATCTCTCTTCTCTCTTTTCGCTTGTGTTTTTAGCTATTTGATACCTGCTTTCCATGCCCCTCTTACGGCATTGTACTTGATTTCTTCAAATCTTTTTAGGATAAAAGATTTAGTTATGTCTCATCTGCCATGGAAAATTATGGGCTTCTGATTCTGGTTATTACATCGACTATATTTTTCATCTCTAATAGATCAACTTGGGGATTTTAGCACAACCTGACTTATTTGAATGGTCTGATTTCTTCATAGCAAGGATTTCTTGTTTTATTTCCTCATTCTCTTAACCTTTTTATAGCTTTATGTGAAAGTAGTAATATGTGGATCACTGTCCTGATTCTCTGTGGGTTGTTTTTGCATGTTTTAATGTTTTTACACTTTAAGCATTGTAACAAGGAATTTAATCTGTGCAAATACTCTGAAAACAGATTTTAATATATTTGCTAAAGAAAAGATTTAGTTCTTTTGGGGGGGCAAGGAGTTGAATTTCAACTTCAGATTACTTGAAAATAACTTTTCACTTCTGGGCAGTGTCTTAGGCAGAATCTATTCAGGTGTGAAGGCCACATTAAGGCTCAACTGGCAAATCTCAGAGACAATGGTTTACTCAGAATCAGGCTAAGAAAAAGAATGTCTTCTTGCAGGTCTGAGTGTACAGGATTTATAGGAACACCTCTTTGCTCATGATTCAACTCTCCTGTGCAGGGCGTCAGCAGCTCCTTGCCACCCAGCTCTGCTAGGTTGGTGGATGAGACAGAACAAGTTTGGGTTTCAGTGATCAACAGGAACTTGTGCTTACGTCTTGTTGAGTCTCAGAGGCACTTACTTTACCTTTAATTCACTCATGTGTGAATGCTTATTGTTACTGCTAACTGTAATTGTTTGTAGTATTTTAGATTTGATAGAAAAGAACTGGCAGTCCTAAATTTTTATTGTGTTGTTTCTAGAAACTCATTACTTGAAACTCTTTGTAGAACAGAGAAACAGAATATTCAGTTAAGAATAAAACATGAACTTTAAACAATTAGAGATTTCAACTAATCAAAATCCCTGACACACCTTGTGAGACAGGGCTTCTGTGAGCTTTCGAGTTTTTTAAAAAGAAAACTGCCTACATTGTTTTATATTCTCATGCTTCTTTTTTTCTTTTGAGACAATTAACTATTGAAGTAAAGCATCTAAAAGGGTTTAGTGAATTGGCAATGTGAATTTTATAGACATTTCACATTAAAAAGGGAAAATCTTTTTAAATCATTAAAAAATGTGGCAAAAATATTTTTTAAAATATCAATAAAGTAAGAAGTTATATACTTAAATTTATGAGAGACAAGGATTCCTTTAAAACAGTGAGATTTATTCATTTTTTTTCAAAATATGCTATCAGTGGTTCATAAAGATCTTATTTTAATTTTTTTAAATTTTTATTTATTTATTTGCAAGCAGAGAGAGAGAGAGAGAGAGAGAAGAGAGGTAGACAGAGAGAGAATGAGCATGCCATGGCCCCTAGCCATTGCAAACAAACTCCAAATGCATGTGCCCCTCGTGCATCTGTCTTACATGAGTCCTGGAGAATCAAACGGGGATCCTTTGGCTTCACAAGAAAAACCCTTAACCACTAAGCCATTTCTCCAGCCCCATAAATATCTTTTTAAATATTAATGACCATATTTTACTTTCCCGTCTTCAGTGAGTGATCAAAGATAATAAGTAGCTTCATTTCACTTGGAGAGATGTGATTTAATTAGGTTTCATATTTTGTTGACGTGCATGACATTACCTTAAGTAGATGAGTTCTGAATGAGGGCAAAAAAGACAAATTTTTCAACATTGAAATGTAAAATATAAGACAATTTATTGATTTCTGTTTATAATAAGAGCAGATTAAATGAATGTAGTATGGTACATTAATAAATTGCAATGCTAGTAATATGGTTCCACTTCAAATTATCATCTCAAAGGTACCTTTTGGGGAGCTTATTAATGTGAAATGATAGCAGTCTATAATCCCAGTAATGAACCATCTTGGATAAGATGGCCTGTAATTCTCTGAAATTTGTGCCCTGGCTGTTGGTCAGTGGGAAAAGTTTAGCATGAAATCTTTGAAAAGTTCCATTTACTTTTTGTTTAAATATTTTATTTTTGTCTATTTATTTATTTATTTATTTATTTATTTATTTATTTATTGGAGAAACAGGGGGCACAGATAGAGATAGAAAGAATGAGAGAATAGACTTGCCAAGGCCTCCAGCCACTGCAAATGAACTCCAGATGCATGCACCACCTTGTGCATATGGCTTACGTGTGTTCTTGGGAAACGAACCGTGGTCCTTTGACTTTGCAAGCAAGTGCCTTAACCTCTAAGCCATTTCTCCAGCCCTCCATTTACTTTGACTTTTCCCCATGTCCTTTGATCCTTAATGTCATAATGTCCTCCAATTTAGTGATCTCCATTTACTTTGACTTTTACCCACGATACACAATGTAACAGCATACGCTGGTCATTTGCTTATGTAACACTATGTAACAGCATGCATTAGTCATTTACCCACATTCCACTATGTGTAATAACATGCATTTGCCATTTAGCAAATACTGGTTAACTGAACTGCACAAATCTTCTGAATATTGACATTTTGTTATATAGAATCTTCAAATCATATTACCTAAATCCTTTGTTGTTCTAATGAGAAAAGTATTAAGCACTGGGAAGCTCTCAACTCATTGAAGGTTTCTATTTTTTTGGGTTAAAAATGTTAATGTTCTCACTAGCAACATATACTTTTATTTTTTTATTATTTTATTTTATTTTTTTTTTTGTTTTTTTCAAGGTAGGGTCTCACTCTGGTCCAGGCTGACCTGGAATTAACTATGTATTCTCAGGGTGGCCTCGAACGCTCGGCGATCCTCCTACCTCTGCCTTCCGAGTGCTGGGATTAAAGGCGTGCGCCACCACGCCCGGCTAACATATACTTTTAGAGTTCCTTAAACTGAAAGATTCACCTCATTCTTTCTAAGGAAGATATCTGTCAGTGCCCAAGTCTGAATGTCCATAGTCTTTTCTGTTCTTTGAGCTTTCAAGCCTCAGAACTACCTGTGCAGTGTCCTTAGATAACCACTGAACATGAAAATGCTGTGCCACACAAAACACTAGAATGACCGAACCTAGCCTCCCCTTATAGTCTAATGCAGGACAGCCTAACAAAATGGACTGTGGATGTGAAACAACCATACTGAATGTCAGTTAGGTAAGAAGTATGATCCTTGGAAGAGAAAAAATGACCAGGTGGTTAGATAATTTCTCCAATTACTACCTGCAAGTTCAGGTTGCTAAGGCTCCACATGGGAAAGGAGAGTGCAAGTGGCATATCTTCAGGAGTGGAAGAGAGCACAGTGAGAGTAGGGTGATTAGAATTTGGCAGCAGATGCTGGAGAAGAGCGCTGACTACAGACAGGGGCTGTGGGGAGCCCCTTTGATTAGGATACAGATCATACATGTTTGTGAGGAAACTACTCAAAACAAGTGAAAGAAGTATCCTGAAGGAGCAAAGCAACAATCTCAGGTCCACCCAGGGCTGGGAATGTTTTTTTCCTACACAGAAAGAGCTGAAAAACTCCATTATCCAAAACACATTGGTCAGGGTACTTACAAAGATATTGCCTGAGCAATGGTGGAAATATTAGCCCTGAATTAAAGCCTCTTCTGGCCCTAGCTAACAAATTTAGAAGCAATTCTTAAAAGGACCAAATTTTTTTTAATGAGAGAGAGAGAAAGAATTGGTGCCCCAGAGCCTCCAGCCACTGCAATCAAACTCCAGGTGCGTTTGCCACCTTGTGCACATGTGTGACCTGTGTGGCTGGCTTACGTGGGTTTGGGGGAGTAGAATCTGGGTCCTTAGGCTTTGCAGTCAAGCTCCTTAACTGCTAACCCAACTCTCTAGCTCCCATTTTTAGTGAGGGGGTACCAAATTATTTTTCAAGTAATGTAAAACTGCATCCCAGAGAAAAACTATAGAATAAATACAGGCATTAAACACTTCAGCTAAAGTTCATGTCTGTCAGCAAATTAAAAATTTACCAGCATGCAAAAAAAGTAAGAACATTTTTCTTATAAAAAGTGGAAAAATCTAAAGGACTTGTGTCCAATATATGTAAAAAACAAACAGCAAAATACCATAATAAGACATCAAGTGATCCAATTAAAACATTGAGCCAAAGAATTCACTAAGTAACTACACTAAACAAGATATACAAGTGGACACAGGTCAGGAGTATAAATGCTATGAATAGACAGGGAAATAAAAATTAAAATCCTTATAAGGAACACAACCATTGGGATAGCTGGAATTAAAAAACCTGACCATATCAAGGCCTGGTGAAGCTGTTCAGCAACTGAAAGTCCCAACACACCTGATGGTAAAATGGTATAAATACTTTGGAAAAAGCCTTGTGGTTTCTTAAATAGTCAGACATATTCTAGACATAAGTACTAGCTATTTCACTACTGTTTATCCAAGAGAAATGAACATACATGTCTACACAAATATTCATTTACTTTTAACAGGCAAAACAGAATGGTGAATAAATAAAACACACAGGGAAATTTTAGTATGTCTATACAATTAAGTACTACTCAGCACTAACAAGGAATGAACAATGAACACAGTAACAAGGACCAGCCTCAAAATGATCAAGCTTGGTAAACGATTACAGAACAAAGAACATGCTACATGGTGCTAGGAAAGGCAAAGAAATCATCAGTGACAGAGAACATATCAAAGTTCGTCTGGGTGCTCAGGATATGGTGCAAAAAGGAAGGAGAGAGCAATTGCAAACATACTTAAGGACAATTTGAGGGTGACGAATGTGTTCATTATCTTGATTATGGAAGTAGATGGAGATATATATGTCAAAACTCTTTATACATGTAAATATGTACAATTTAAATATGCATGCGTATGTATCAATTAAACATGAATGAACTTTAAAACACTTAAGGGGAAAAGTTTAATAACATGATACTGCTTCCTAAGGAAAAATCTAATATGAAATTCACTCTCATTTTAACAGCAATGGCATTGTGGTGAATGGCACAGTTTGTTCCCTTGCTTTGCTCATGATGAAGTGACAGCTGCTTTATACTCCATTACTTTTTGCACTCTTGATGTATTGTAAAAATTGTTTCAACGTGACAACCTTCCTGGTCACTGTTCTAGCCTGTGATTTCCCCACTATGCTGCACAGTGTTTATTGCCCACCTCCACATTTGCAAAATAGTTTTTCTTCTCCTGCCTGGCTCACATAGGGGAATTTAGTTAATATTTTAAAGATCACAGAGTCCTTGCCCTCTCCCATGTTAGCTCATTTCTTGGCCTTGGAAATGTCTCTGTTTTCTCGTTACTTGGCCTAGATCTTCATCTGTCCTTTCTGTCAGAATTTCTCAACTAGTAGCCTGTGTGTTTCCTCTCCAATCTTATCAAACACTCACAGGGACAACAGATTCTGCACTGCCTACAGAAAAAAATCCACATACCTTAGAGCAGCAGACAGAGCCACTCAACACCTAAGACTATCTCAACTAGTTCATTATCAGCAAGACTTAAAGCCCCATTATTGATTGCTTCACTAATTAAGACAATAATTAATCAATTTAAGCAGTTAAGGTATAAAAGCTTGGTATATTTAGGAAAAAGACCAGTACAAAAATATTTTTGTACATTTTAGAATTTATTATAGTTTGAAAAATTATTACATGTCAACTTTATCATTCAGGGATTGAGGGTCTGCCTTATTCTCATTCTCTAAAAACTAATATAGCTCATTATAACTTCAGAATTCAAATTAAAATGATGTATTGTTTCAAAGGGTATATTACTCAAAAAACTTGAGTTATGAATTTGAGTTCAGGTATCAGACACTTTATATCAAGGTTCTATTTTGTCCCAATGAGCCTCTCTGGTATACATCATTTAATAAAAATGTTCAAATTATTTTGAAGCTACTAAGGCTCAGGTTTCAAAGTCATATCCTCAGTCTATGGTGCATATTCACATTCCTTTGAAGAGTTTTTTTTTCTTAATTTGAATCAATTTATCTTTCTAAATTCTATGTTCCTTTCATTTTATTCTATTTCCTTTTGTATATGTGGTTTTTTATTTTGATCATACATATGTCTATTGAGAATGAAACTCTGACACCAAAATTGTTAGTAGAGATTTATTAGTCCTTGATATTTTATATATATAAAATTATATTTTGTTTATTGATAATCATATAAGGGTACTTGTTCAGGGTACTCTTGTTTGTGTTGGCTATGGCCTTCTATATGCTGCTCTGGGGAGCTTTAACCCTATTCAGATTCTCTTCCCTTTTCACATCATCTAGGATCATTGCTACTAATTTCTTAGCAGCAAGCTGAGCTTATTCTTTACTATTCTAGAAAGCCCTCTGGTGATTTTGTCTACATCTTCGTCCAAAGCTAGACTTGCCTTCATGATTCAGTTCCACGTGGGAATGATCATCTGTAACATTAGCAGCACCATTTCAAAGCTTTTATGAAAGTTAGTTCTAATGTCAATGGGAGGAAACTTGGATATGTGCAGGGACTCCCAGGGATGTCAAAATTTAAAGATGCTCAATTCCCTTATGTAAAATGATCTAGCATCTGCATATGACCTAAATACATCATCGCATGTGTTTAAATCATGTGTAGGTTACTTATCAAATGTAATGGTATGTAATCTCTATGTAAATAGTCATCATACTCTATATAGGGAATAATGAAGACAAATGTCTGCATATACTTAGTATATGCAATGTTTAAAAATATTTTCAGGGCTGGAGATATGGCTTAGTGGTGAAGGCACTTGCTTGCAAAGTCTAAGGAACCAGGTTTGATTTTCCAGGTCCCACATAAGCCAGATGCACAAGGTGGCACATGTATCTGCAATTTGTTTGCAGTGCACGCATCCTCTCTCTCTCTCTTTCTCTCTCTCTGTCTCAAATAAATAAATAAATAAATAAATAAATAAATAAATAAATAAATAAATAAAAATAAATTTAAAAATATATTTTCAATCAGTGGTTATTTTATTGTGGATGCAATCACTACAGATACAGGGTCCAACTCTATAAAGTTCAACAAGAAGAACATTTTTAGCTCTAAAATCTATGCCAATTCATTTGCTATCCAATAGTCTACAGAAATGTAATCCAGGGACTAAAAAACTCTACCCTTAATAATGATTGAGCCATTGGGATGAAATTTTGCTAATGACCTGTGCCAAACATACCAAACTCTTGCTAGCAATCCACCACTCACTAGCAGCAGTAATTATTTTCCTAGACAGACACTTTAACATTTATTTTCCTAATGTTACTAATATTTTCTCTACTACATTTATCTTGCTAGACATTAAGCAAAAGGGACAGCTCTGTTTGACACAAAAGAATGTACTGAAACTGCTTTACTATATCTTATACTTCACATATGGAATAGAGTAAGAGTCATGGGCAGTTAAACTTCATTCTTCACTGAGAAACACAATAGGCCTTTAAATTAAGAAACACGAAGTTTTAAGTCAAAATACCATTAGATGGAATTTCGTCTACATTCACATATTGGGGATAAGTATTTTTAACCTTGAGTTCTCATGAGCCTTATTTCAACTTGTTTTTACTGGCATCTTAATAGGGAAACTACATTTATTTTAGCTTCTCATTTGTAAATTACATAATAGCAGAGTTGGAATGACATATTTTCCTAGGAACTGTATTTATCCCTTACATTCTCATGTTGTGTTTTTTATAGTAGGCAATTCCAGTTCTTTTGGGTTATAAGAGGAATGCTGGGGTAGATGAAGTTCAACATGAGCCCATTTCATAATCTCATTCCATATTTGTATTTTTTAACTGTTAATAGTATCATAATGCTATAAAATATGTTCTCAGGGATGTAAGTACATTCATCAATCTCTTTAATAGCTTCCCATATGAGGAAGTTTAACTCACTTAACATTACTTTCTATTCAAGAACCTCAACAGAAATTCAATTTGACTAACATTATGGAAATCAGGGAAATACATTTTCAGCTCTATTTGAAAGCCACCTGATTCCCTAGCAGATGCTGTGTCATCTCTTTCACTAGCCTGGAAATTTCTTCAGCAAGAGAGATTTGCCTCCATTATTCACAATGACTAGGATTATATAAAATAATTTTCATTAAACTTCCCAATATCTTTACTCTTGGTGAAATTCTTTTAGAATATGAGAAAATGTGATTTCTGTATAATGTGTTTTGGTTTATTAGAATTTCAAAGCTTTTTAAAAGTTATGGAAAACAAGCTAGACTCTTGTATATTGTTCACATTCCTTTTAAAATAGATATAATTTATAATTAACTGTATAGTATATTTGATCTCAACAAATGTTTGGCACTGACTTTAAGTAATGGATGACTTTATAGTCCAGGTGAATATTTAAAGCCTTATGGTTGTATCAGATGTGCTTTACTTAATGGTTAATATATGGTCATGATGTAGTTAGCTGGCACATGGATATATATGTATACATATATATGTAAATATGTATATCATATGATATAAAGCTTATTTAAATTATGTATACAGGAATGTCACAAATAATGGATTATAAAATATATTTATATTTCCTAAGTATGTGTCTATATTTGTATTAGTATTCTTAAAGTTTAAAAATACAGGTTAGGGCTGGAGAGATGGCTTAGCGGTTAAGGCACCTGCCTGCTAAATCTAAGAACCGGGTTCCAATTTCCAGGTCCCACGTTTAGCCAGATGCAAAGTGACGCAAGGGCGCAATGCCACACTTTCCCACAAGGGGGCACATACATCTGGATTTCGTTCACAGCAGCTGAGAGACTGCTGGTATGCCCATTCTCTATCTCTCCCTCTCTCTCTGCCTCTCTCTATGTCTTTCTCCAAAAGTAAATAAAATAATAATAAAAAAAATTTTTAATACAGTGTAGTTTATATAAATACATATGTACATATACATATTACCTATTGTTTATAATATGCTTAATATTTATATATGTATATAACTTATATAAGTACATATTTAAATAAACTCATACACATACATAATTATATATCTTCTTAAACTATAAACTACATATGAAGAAAATAAAATAGTTTATAAATAATATTTAACTTGTATTCTCTACCTAAAGAAAAAAATGATCTTCATCATTTATTAACTTGGGAAAATTTGAGGTTTTCTTGTTAAACATGGCTTATGATTCATTTGGCCCTGTTCTAAGTTAATTGTATCAGCTATTTTTTAATCTAATCATGATGGCTTCAAAGTTCTGTATTCTCTTTAGAGTTTTTGAAAAGTCTTAGAATAGGAAGAGAACATTCTATTTGCCTCCGCAGTTTATAGGAGAATAATAGTTTCTTACTCATAGAACTTCTAAAAAATCTATAGTTTTAAGTGGTTGACAGAAGTTCAATAATCTAACATTAAACAGGGATTAGTTTGGTGTGTGTTCAAAATAAGATACAACGTGTGTGGAAATCTTGAAAGCTGAAAAGAACAGCCAGAATGTCAAGTATCATGGTTATATTAGAAGTATAAATACACATTAGGATATACCATTTTATTTTCCCAAAATGTGCATTTGAATGCTTCAAGCAAAGAAAGGCTTATATGGAAAAGGTAGCTATGACTTTAGGAGATTGAATTATAATTGATTTTTTTCTTTTTATGTGTGTGTTTTTAAATAATTAATATTTTATATTTATATGAAGAAAAATGAAAACAGAATTACTTCTGTGCTTTTATCTAATAACATATGAACATTTTTATCTCACTGAAAAGGTAATATTTAATAATGACTAGAAGCTTAATGTGCATTGAAAAAGAGAAAGAAAAATTTTCAATTACTTTTCCCATGTCTCAGAAATAATACCTGATAATAAAATACTTAACTTTTCCTATACTATTATATAAAATATGTATAACATATTGATATACACATATATGCATGAATATGAATATATATGGGCATATGTCTATATGCATACATTAATATCTATTTTATTCTCCTAACATAAAAATTCTCATGTTTGTAATCATATGTTCCCATTCACAAATTATCACATGAGCCTAACTTAGACTCACCTGTGCTTTTTCTCTCTTAGCTGTAAAGGACAAATAAAAAACAATAAGCTGTCAAGTTGCTGAATTTCTGAGTTGAGTGTGCATTATCATGTCTTCAATATTTTTCAATGGATTATTTAAGGGCTGGGAATATGGCTCAGTGGTAGGACACTTGCCTAGCATGTATAAGGTCCTAGGTTTCACCATCCATATTGCATAAAGAAGAGAATATTTTATAAGAATGAAAAGTAGAAAAGTTGGTACTGGCCCATGGTGAATTATATGTCCCATGCATAATTTAACAATCAGGAATGGTCAATGTAAACACAAACATTTTTGTATCCTAGATTTTGAAACAGATACACACCAAAGCAGTGGTATTCATTCATTAATTAAAAGTCCCACACCCTATGTTTTTGAAACATGGTTCAATAGATGTTGACTGTATTTCATTGTGGTTGTGCTGCTTAGCTGATAGAGAAGTTATGGTATGAACTAGTGCTTCTGAACTGCAGTTCACATTCACATCACTGAGGATTCTTGGAAAAATGCAAATTCTGTGTCCGTGGGTCTGGGACAGAGGCTGAAATGCTACATTTTCATTCACCACACTCTGGGAAATCAAACCTGGGTCCTTTGGCTTTGCAGGCAAGTGACTTCATCACTAAGCCACCTCTCCAGCCAAAGATTTGTCTTAGTCTTGAAAGGTAATGTTTGCTTTGCTACACAGAGTAGGTAAGTTTTATCATTATCATTATTATTGCTTTGGGAATTTTCTTGAATACAATATTATTTTATATATTATATATAAATATTTTGTATGTAATATTTTGTTTCCCATATATGAACAGAAGAAACAAAAAACTCAGAATGTGAGTGGCTAGATGTCCACAAGTTACATCTCTTTGAGCAGTCCATGTGTTACTTTACTTTCTGGAGGCTTACTTATTACTCACCTGAATGGTGGGGAGTGCTAAAGTCTTTGATATGACACTAAGACATCAGAAAAGCATGCTGTCATTTACTGAGTAGGTCTTACTTTATCTGTAGAAATATGAATATAAAATCATTTTCCAAGATAATAATTTGACAGAAACAATGATGTTCAATGTTGAAATTCCACAAAAATGTTGCAGGGCATTTTTAGATCAGAATTGGGCATACAAACTGAAAGACTTTCTTTTTATTTTGAAAAGTAATTTTGGTGGCTACTCTTGAGCCAGCACATTAGACATAATTTAGATGATAGTTCTTTATCTTACAATGGCTTACATTCTAACAAGCATGTAAGTTGAAATATTATATATAAGGTGAAACTACATTTAACACATCAACCCTAGCAAAGATCATATTTAACCTACCTTGACTTAAACATATTCAAAAAACATCAGCCTCATTTGGGCCCAATACAAATCCTATGTTACAACAGTGAGGCAAATACACTTGTAAAAAGCACGTTATTAGGAGTGATCCTGTGGCTGTCTTGCAGCTGCAAATTGTGTCCCTGCCCAGCATCTTGAGAGAGTATTATATACTATATTTCCAGTAAACAAAATGTCCAAAATTCAATGTATAATTTCTATGGTATATTTATTACTTTCCTATCCTAAATGAGAATAGTTCTACATTGAAGACCATTTGTGATCAAACCAATCCCACAAGGAAGATATTATTTACTGAACAAACAGAAAACTGAAGATCGTAACACTTACAATGTACTACTTTCCTCAGTCACAAAATGACAAGTGATCCCCTTCAGTGTCATGTACTATCCGTTTCTTCTAGATGAAGTGTGTCTCTCTCTACATCAAACCATGGTGAAGAAAACTGGCCCTGTTCATTTTCTTTTACTGTTAGATTTTGCCATTGGACATAGAGAATCACTGTAAGGAAATCAGTTCAAATAGGATAAAAATTTAATTTTCCTCAGTATTCACCTACTTTTGTCAATTATCAGAAACTTGCTCTCATTTTCATTGTAGATTTAATAAATGGTAAAACAATTAAGCTCAAAATATACCCTAAAAATTAAGCTTTGGAAATATATATATTAAAAACTGCTATTCTAAAAGGCAAAAATGAAAACTTTAAAAATTAAATGTACAACAGCTTTTTTTTTAATTCTTAAAGGAAATTTAATTTTCTAGTACTTTGCTATTTCACAACTCTTTTACTATTTTATTAAGTTTATGATGTAATATTATTGGTTAGAAAAATGAAAAAAGAATTGTCTTCTCTTATGGTTGCTATTTTTAAAATTTCTAGCATTATGTTCTGTTTTAAGGAGGAGTCATATCTGAGATGCTATTCTTTAGAATTTTGACATCTAGGCGGTATTTACTTCATTACTGTCTACACAGTATTGTTTGATAACATTCCTTGGGTTCTGACACACAAAGAAAAGGACAGTACTTGTAATGCAGACTGGTAGAAGCTGGCCCAAGACTCAGGTGACCATGGTCACCCACACCTTGACTGGATCCATGCCCACAGAGGAGAGTGTGAGTCACACAGCAAACCTATACGGTACTTCCTCAACACAGCCCCAGGATTATTGGGTTCCTTAGAGTTTGGAGCTTTCTTGTCCTTTTGGAGCTAGAATGTTCTACAAAGTCTCATGTGCTGAATGAAAGGCTTGGTTTCCAGTCTCTGGTGCTCTTAGAAGATGGTGGAAACTTTAGTTGGCAGGCCCTAGTGGCAAGCCACGGAGGATGTATCCTTGAGGAGGATATTAGCCCTCCCCTTCTTGCTCCTTTTGCTACTTGGCCACCATGCATGGCCAAGCACTTGCCACTGTGCCATACGGTCTCACCATGAGCTCAAAGGAACATTGCCAAGTGGCCATGGATAAAGCCTCTTAAATCATGAGCTGAAATCAGTCTTTCCTCTTTTCTTCTCCTTTTAAATGTTTATTATTATTATTATTATTATTATTTATTAACAACATATTTCTTATGGATACATCATGTGTTGATACCTCCTTTTCCCTTGATCCTGCCCCCATTCAGCTGGGGACACTCCTCAGTAAGGTGGTAGGTATTCCCTATGGGGTTCTGGTTTATACATTGTGGGAACAGCAGTCAGTTATTCTAAGGGGAAGGGAATGCCTCTTGGCATCATGTCTCAATCTCTGGCTCTTACCATCTTTCCACACCCTCTTCCGCAAAATTCCCTGAGCCATGGTTTCCATTTTCTCAGGTATTTTGTCACTATGATGGGAAGTTGACTAACAGAATAGTCAACAGGGTAACCTGACTTGTTTGATTACAACTAAGCTTTGCAATATTATTTGTTCTTTTTGTTGATTTTGGTGAATTTCCTGTGATAGGTTATGGTTCAAGAGAATGATTATCTTGAGTCAGAGATAATATTTTTAAGTGGGAATGACTGTCAATTAATTCTGGCAGCTTCTGATGTTCCTGCTAGAGCATCCTGGTTTAAACACGCACATGTCACAGAGTCAGCTTACCTATTTAGCCCACAGAAAATACTGTCGGCTCCTATTTTTCTTTCTCCACTTCATTGCCTTATCCAGGCCCAGTATTATCTTGTTTTATCCAGAATGAATTTAGAATTTTATTTTTTTCAGGCTCATGCAAATTGTCTCTTGCTCAGTAGCAGTTACAGGTGGGAGACTCAGTTGTTACAAATTAGATTTTAACTTATTACCATGAAGTTTGTCTTTATAGAATATTCTACTATTTTATTTGTCTCAGGAACTCCTCTGGTCTTTGAATTGTTTGAGGTTTCCTTACTTTTAGAAATTGATTAGTTTTGGAAAACTAATCTCACATCTGGATTTATGCTTTCCAAATGTGTTTGAGCCTCTGTTTAATCTGCTTGGGCATCTCTCTTCATCTAATTTCAGATTAACATAAATCTTTAAGTAGCTTCTCAAAATCCATTCTTATTCAGCATTGGAATATATGAATTTCTTGTGCTAAAACATTATTATTATCTTTGAACAATCTTTTATATTATTTCATGTACATGTTGTGAAAAGAAATAGAACTGTATATATTGTCTGCCATCCCGATCCAATATTTTTTCTACTTGAAATATATAGATATTGTCTATAATAGAAATGCATTTTCATTGTAAAATATATATACTATATTATTAGGTATTAATGATATTTTGTATACATATATTTAATAAAACCAACAAGCTAGGAACAACAACTCTTTTATCTAGTTAGCCTATTCTTTATTCAAGAATGAGTCCTGAATTTCTACCACATAATTTTGTATATACAATTTTTTTTTTTTTGGTTTTTTGAGGTAGGGGGTCACTGTAGCCCAGGCTGACCTGTAATTCACTCTGTATTCTCAGGGTGGCCATGAACTCATGGTGATGTTCCTACCTCTGCCTCCCAAGTGCTGGGATTAAAGGTGTGCGCCACTATGCCTGGCTTATAATTTTGTATATGTAATTTTAATACATAGTTATTAAATCATGAACCCATTAAGTTTGTAACTATGTAGCTTGATCTTTTTAGGTATAAACTTGTTCCTTATTGTTAAATATTATCTGATGGAATTTTACAAGTGGAATCTTTTATCAGAAAGCATATTTTATCCCTTAATCACCTATATGGCTTTCAATTTTCTGCATTATAAACAGTACTTCAGCTAACATTCATGAAGATATATCTTCTTGTACCTCCATGAGTGTGTCCCCAGGGTAAATAAAATAGCTTTTCATAACTTAATATTATAGCAAAATTATTAAAAACAAATCTTTGATACTGTTATGGTAGAATGACTTAATCCTCTTTGCATTAATTTAAGGCTCATTAAGTTAAAGCAGTTTCTAGTCCTTTCATTACTTCACGAAATGAGTGAGATAGTTTTATGCATCATTGTACTATTGTGATTTATTTTTGTATATGTGCAAGAGAGGAGAGACAGAGGCATAACCACGAGTCAGAATGAGATTCGTAAGAAATAGTTTTAAATTGTTGCTTTCATTTATTTTCAAACAAGACATGAACTTGGGGGAACTATGGAAGTTTCAAGTACTTTTTTGCCTTAATAATTTTACATTATTCATAAGATAGAAACAAAACTATGTAAAACAAAATAATTTTTTAAAAAATTTCTTAAATGTATCCTGAAGGCAGCTCAATCAATCTTCTCTTTTTTCCTTTTTTTTCTGATATTCATCTTATGGATAAGGAACCTTTTTGTCTGGATGTAATTGATATGAGGGCTTAGAGAGCAACCTCCAGAAAGTTGTGTGTTCTTTGTGTTCATGAACAAGAAATTGAGGAGCAGAAGCAGGGGCAATTTATTATGAAAATGTACTTCCAAGGGAGGAAGCCAGGGAGAAAACTTAGCAGTGCAAGTAACAACACTGTACAAAGGATGAGATTTTAGTTCATATTGCTAGGGCTTTCTGGCTAATTTGCATAGTACAAGCTTTTCCATTCATGATCTATCTGCTACAGGTAGTTCTCCATATAACTTCATGCATGGTATGTCTCATTAGATTAACTCTTCACCTACCAGTGTGTGCCTTAGTATTATATAGAGCCATAGGTCACCTTCAGATACTCTGGCATGCCCCTGGGTGTGTATGTGAGGGGTTCCAACCTTCGTTGTTACCAACTTTTTTGATATGCCAATTTTGTAAGGCATTTCATAAGACTCCCTTTCTGCCCTCTTCTCCTATCGCACAGTGAGACCAGCATTCTTGTTCTGTGTGACTGTTATGGCCCTCATTATTATTTGGTAAAAACCTGTTAAAGACCATCAGAAACATACCTACACTTGAACTATTTGGATTTGATGTTTTGTTGCAATAAAGAAAAGGCACATTTTGAAGAAGCATGAGGTGTTTCTGTTACCTGTATTAGAAAAGATTTACAATTAGAGTAATGTCCTATGGTTTGAAGAAGGTCTCAAGGAAACAGGACTTCATTCTCACTGGCTTGCCAGGAAGTGTCACAAATGCCTGCTGGATTGAAGACAGGAAAGGAGCAACATTGTTAGTGTTGATGGCCCTGAGTTACAAAACCTTACAGCTGGGATCAAAACTCAGAGGTTTATGACTGTAAGCCTTGAGATCTAGAGGCTTACAGTTTTAAGCTTTCAAAATCAGAGGCTTATTGTTTTAGATGCTCAAAACAGAGGCTTATTGCTCTAGGCTTAGAATGCCAACATTCAGCACCTAGAGGTATAACTCGTGGACCTCAAATATTGGGATTCTCAGCTCCTTAATCCTTGGTAGCGCTAATTTTTCCACCTATGAGGGTTTGAAGTCATCATATAACCATTTAGAAAAAGCCTTTATGGGAGCCAACACTGGCTGTGGGGAATCAGTGCATACGAGAGAAGACTCCAACACTAACTCCAAAAGAGCATCAAACAGCCTGCTTACATGGCTAGAAAAGGGGCAAGGCATGCCTGGGCTCAGACTGTAATTTCCACAATCACAGTAAAGCTTCCAGGCCCAGCAATCACTGACCTCACACAGGACAAAAATCGCAGTCTTCACATGAGCACAGTCTCTTTTCTGTCCATCACAAACCTTGTGTTGAGTCACTGGGTCTGGTACTCTTTCTCCTTCTCACCTAAGTGAGGACCAATATTGCCAAGTCCAGGGTAGCCAAGACCAGAGCCCTGTTGTACTGAGCTTCTCATTGCTGGGACAGAACACCAGACCAAAAACAGCTGATGGGAGGAAAGGATTTATTTTAGCTTCATCATGGCAGAAGAAGGAAAGTGGTTCCCATCTTGGATATAATAATCTTAGTAATGGACTTGGAGTTGGATCTGAAAACCTCAGAGTCCACCCCAGTGACACACTGCCTCCAGCAAGGCTTCTTCTCGCAATTTAACAGCTGAGGACCAAGTACTCAAAACACATGAGGCTGTGGAGGACATCTCATTCAAACCTCCGCAAGACCTCTCCAGCAGCTGTTGGTGAGGTCGTCTATGGTTCATCAGGGCTTGTCATGCCTAAAGAGAAGTTTTCAAGTTGGTTGATGAAGTTTGGAGCACTTGTGATTAGAACAATTGCTCCCGCTGAAATGGCTTCAGCTTTGGAGGTGGCAATGTTCCTTTAACTGGGCTATAGTTTACTCAAGTTATCTGTGACATGTTCAAAGCAGCCCTAAGGAGAGGCCAACAGGTGGCCAAGAGAGGGGCTCCCAAATTGACAACTCCCTACTAAAGGCAGTTTGCAAAAGAGAAGGGTCTGTTCACTGTGTTCAAAATACTTGGTGGGGCCTGGCAGTGACAGGAAAAGTAAACATTAAAGACTAATTTTCAGCATTGACCAACAGTATTTAACAATACTAAACTTTTAGGCAAACATGTACAAAACACTTTTAATCTATCTCAGTATAATTTTATGATCTTATGTGTTAGTAGAATGTTATCAACTCTACTTATAGGAAAGATAATCATTCCAGTGTTCTTGGGGCTGAAAGATCATAGCACATGGTATTTTTCAGCACCTAAAAGGGGAAAATCCCAGGCAAATTGAGAAGAGTGTGTGGTCCAATCAAGAATCAGGAAGAACAAACGCTAATGATGGAGTGGGTTAAGAAGTAGCAGTTGTTCATACTTGCTGCAGGGATATGTATGGTCATTTGTGTGCTGTTCATGTTCTGGCAAAGTTGTCTTTATGGATACAGAGTGGTCATGTCTGGTGATGCTCTGTGAAGGTGTTGATCATCAGGAGAACAGTGGGGTCGAAGACAAGGCCACCTCCTGTTGGAAAACCAACATCTCCTTCTTTGTTTGCTGGCCCAGCTTCTATCTGTCAAGGACTGCTTTTCCTTTGGAATTTCCTTCTATGGGGATACCTTTTGGACAGGTCTAAAAGTTAACAGATATGACCTCATTCTGAGAACCAAAATTTCTTCCACTTTGATTCCATGACCAATAAACACTAGGTTTTGAGACAGCAGGGAATAAAACAAAGAATATTTATTAGGATTATTCCATAATGGCTATGAGCCAAGTTTTTCCCAGAATAATGTAGAGCAGGTTAGCCTTGAACTTGCAGACCAGGCTGGCCTTGAACTAACAACACTATTCCTGTTTCAGCCTCCCAAGTGCAGAGGTTATAGATGTAAGTCACCATACTCAGCTCATAATTATGTTCTTAAAAAATAGAAACATAGGGCTGGAGGAATGGCTTACCAGTTGGGGCACTTGCCTACAAAGCCAAAGGACCCTGGTTCGACTCCCCAGGACCCACGTAAGCCAGATGCACAAGGGGACACATGCATCTAGTTCGTTTGCAGTGACTGGAGGACCTGGCGTATCCATTCTCTCTCTCTCTCCCTCTCTCTCTCTCTCTCTACCTGCCTATTTCTGTATCTCTCTCTCAAATAAATAAAAATATAAAAAAATATAAACATATAAAAGTTACTAATGTTATTTAAATTGTTCAAAATTAAAATAAAATAATTTTCTTTATAACTGCCATGGGAAATAAATTTTCTAATGTTCTGCAGATTTAGCTTAATATTAAGAGAAAAAGTATGAGTGGCAGTTGGAACTGTTTTAAATCATTTATATATTGGTGAACATATTATGATGCAACTGATGTAGTTTAGTCATGAATGTTATCATATGTAATGAAAGTAAGAAGCATCATTTTAATTATTGACATATGCTAACTTATTAGGACTCTCCAAAATTCAGTTTCAATATGTTAGTGAAATCTACTGACAATCCATTAATCTTTTAATAGTGGTGAAAGACTATATTACATCCTATGTTCACTAAATTTTCTCTAGGTTCTGAAGAATACCTTGAGATCAGCATTCCCATGGATCAAAGAGTAAAGCATTCTGGGAAAGGAAGAGAAAGAAAAGATACTAATGATCTAGAAGCCTCAAGATCAGCCAGGCCTCTGGCAGTGGTGCTTCCAGCTGAAGTCACATGTCAGGTCAGTAGTCATGTTTTGGTATTAAGTAACCCTGTGCTTTTAGTGGATATTACATTCCACTGTAGTGTAGTTGTAAACTAACTACCATTTTGTTCTACATCCAATGGGTGGTGACTCCAGTACCTAGAAAAATACCTGGCAATTAGTAAGCATTTAATACATCACTGTTGACTCATTAGGTATTGGAGAATATCCACATACTTAATTTTACCAAACAAGACTTCTAGATACTTTAGAAATCACACAAATGCTACATATATATTAAGCTTCCTAGAAAAGATTTGAATTTATAATAAGCAGAATATAAAGATTTTATTGTCCTAAAGGGAAATCCACTCTTAAATAGAACTTCAAGTCACTTATATTATGACTACATTTTTGAAATTGTAAACATACATTAAAGGGCCAACATCATTAAATGGAAACATTATAAAAGCAAAAAGAACTAATTCTTCAGGAAATAAGACTACAGGCAGGGGAGGGTGGTTTTTGTTTTTTTTTTTTTTTCTGGAAAGGTGGCTGTATGAAAACATATTCTTGCTCCTAAATGTCCCTTGGACTGAACTGCTAAAATAAACCACTGGTAGAGCTTGAACTGAGACTCTGATGATGCAATCTCCTTAGAAACAACAGATGCTGGGCTTCAGTGTCTGCTGAAAATGCCAACATGGTCAAGTCTTGTGACAGGCACGAGAAAGGGACTTTCTGGCAGAGTGATGGAAAGTTGGTGATGGTTTTGGGTGGACCCCTTGTTACCGTGGTGAGAAAAACTGTATTCTATGGAGTTGGGTGTACCATTAAACTCCTCTATTCCACTCAACATGCAAGTCTGAATAGAAGAACTACTGTTTTAAGCTAATTGACTATTAGTTTTAGAGGAACAAATCTTCTCCAAAACTACCTCAGAGAACCCCCACCAACCACCACCACCACCAGAAGATGAACTGTATGGATTTGAAGAACCTAACAGAGATGCTTGGGCAAAGGAAAGTCATTACACATGCATAAGACTCTGGATCCTAGGGGAGGGAGTCTAGAGTTAACAAAAACATAGCCTATAAAATGAGAAATAATGGAAGAGGCAGAAACATACTGTAATAAAAGAAATGTGATCTACTCTGAAATAGATGAAATCAAAGTAGTAAAAACAAAACAAAACAAAACAAAACAAAACAAAAACCTCTGACCAACACTATCTCCCCAGGTGTTACACAATGAGTCTAAATAGCTGCTTTTAAAAAGTATCTGAGCACTAGGAAGCCCTCTGGTATTAAAGTCACAGAGAAATTGAACTTGCAATATCATGCTCCACTGCCCATAGACAATATTCCTTATGGATCTGTCTACTTAGAATAGGGTTCTTTCAGCAGCTGGATCATGGGCCTTTTCCTTTTTATTGATGCACATATAATTCTTTCAGGTCCTATAAAGTTAAATTATTTCTGTATCAAATCTGTCTTGGGTGCCTCACTTAAAAAATTCATAAAAGTTTGGTCATACAAGATGTTTTTAGACACAGCCCCATTCTCTAAATTTCCAAAATAATTATCCATAGCAAAACTTTGTGATCCCAAGAAATAGATCATCATATAATCTAAACCCGTGTGACTGTGGCCAAGCACTGCAGGAAAGACCATTTGCATCCAACTGAGTGAGGATTGTGCTTGCCTGGGCATTGCTCAGTCTGTGACAGTTTTCTAAAACCATTGTCTTAGAGCTTCAGTTCATTTCTGAGAGATCTTCCAGCTAGTGCCCAGAGCAAGACTGAAGATTGCTGCCTTTTCTTTTCAAGAAGGACATTTGAAGTTATCATGGTATTCTCAAAATCGTACTTGACAACACTGTCTCTACCAGTTCACCAGGGTTTATTGCAGATTTGCATCATTCACACCCAACGGTGTGGCATCCATTTTGAAATTCTGTGTTTCTATCATACTGACTCAATCATAAGTTCAATGGGGGAACAATCTTCATTCCTTTGTGTAAGTGGAGAGTTAATGTAATATTCTCTGCCTGCTGATCCTTGCAGGACAATTGCTGAGTCTATGCACCTGACTCCTGCAGCAGTTCTCGCTGTCCCCTCATGTTCTGTAGAAGCAGGTTTTGTAAATTGCTAATGGAGACAGTTCTTGAAGCTGCTTGCTGCCTGTGACCCTAGAAGCTGAGGAATATTGATCTTTTTTTTTTTTTACTTTGAAACATTGCCTAACAACTTTCCTTTCCATAGATACTCAGTTTCCTAGGTCTTGAAAATTGTGGGTCTCTTAAAAAATAGCAGAAAAACACATTCTGTTTTTCTCTTCAACTTTTTTTCTATGCACTAATATAGATATGCATCCAGTGTTCTGTTTATATGGGTTATTTCCTGCCTCTGTGAGAAGTACATACCTACATGAATCTGAAGCTTAAATATTCTTTTCCATATGCTCTTTTCTTTAACATTCTATAGAATTTGCACACTTTGTTCTATTTTAGTATTTACTTGTTTATTGGCCAAGACACTTGTTTTTCTAGCATTATCTTGATTTTGTATTGCAGGGCAACAGATCATGTGGTAGATCTGCCACACACACCCATTGTTTAGATAACTCATACAATTTTATCTCCCTGATAAAAATTTCAAATGGGAAGCATTCTCCCATTGGAAAACCATCTAAACCAGAATCACACCTGGACTATTATTCAGTAGCTTCTCTTCTCTTTGTTGTCCATGTCTTCAAAGTCATGATTCCATAAATGTCTCTGGCAAATTTGCTCAGTTCTGTGGTTTCCCACTGGGAACAATTGCGACAAGTCTGCAAGATAGTTTTGATTTTCACAGTTTGGGGATTGTTAATGACATCTAATTGGCAGAAAGCCATGAAGCTGCTAAATGTCGTCTAATGCACAGGGATATCCTCCAGGCCATGGCTTCTCTCATCCACACAGAGCAATCCTCCATGGCTGCAGGTAAACCCTGTCTCAGAGTGTGGGAAGTTTTACCCCCTGACTGATACCTAACAAGTGAGTCACCTTGAAATCTACCTAACAATGGCATCAAGAACTAAGGCTTCACTGCAGAGGCTTCTCTGTAGTGTCCAGCAGTCCTGGGCACACTTTGCAAGAACTGCCTGATATTCAATGGTAATTCCAGCCATTCCATTTGCCAATTCTACATGAAGCTGATGAAGCTGGAAGAGCATGGGAGTCGCAATCAGAAGTACCATAATTTATTCCTTGAACCTTCACTTCTGTTTTTTTTTTTTTTTTTTTATGAGCCTTATTTCAGATTTGGTGACAATTTCTCTTTTTCTTCTACAGTAGCTCCATCATTAAGAACAAGTGAACATGAGTTTATTTTCTTTATCTTGTTTCATCTCTGTGGCAGACGTTAGAATGGCATTATACCTTCCTTTTGCAAAGTCTTGTTCTGTTATAATGGGCCAGAAACTACAAAACTACAACTATAGGAACTTGTATAGTCCTGGTCAACCAAGTGTCATGCTAGTGTCACCTATGTCACCTATTATAGTTGTTAGTAATCATGGATATACAAAACAGGCACTGTTTTGATATTGTTTGATACTGTATTGATCACTGCACCAAAGCCTTAGTAAATGAGCATGCTCCATCACGATCAGAATCTTCTATCTGTGCTTTCATTTAAGTCTAATGGCAAATGTTTTGCCAGAAGCAGAAACATCACTACCCACATGTTATAGTGTAGACCAAATTTCAGTCCTTTAGATGTCAAGGTTTGTAACCCTTAGAGTTTAGAAGAGGTACCTATCATAACTCATTTTCTCTGAATTTTCAGACTGAAATAAGAGACACATAGAACATGCCAAAAAGTGGGAGACTGAAAGGTTGGCTGTATAACAGATAAAAATAAACTTGTAACCATTTGAATAGCCTAAAACTTTCTCATTGCATTCACTCTACCCATATCATTAAGGTCCAATTTTCCTTCTTGAAACAGACTGCTTACTGCACAGATGAAATAAAGCTGAGGGCTAAGGGCACTGATCAGGTTCGACATAAGACTTGCATATCCCACCTTAATATTTAAAAGTACATAAGGATGATTGTGATATCCACAATTTTCAGGAGATTCTACAATGATGTATGAAAACACAACTGCTATCAGGATTTGTAAAATCTGGCTGGTAAGCAAGACAGATGAAAATCACTAACAAAGAATAGAAAGCGTGTGCTTACCATTATTCCTATAAAATATTCCCTCAATAATTTTTATTCTTTCCTTTTATTTGTATTAATATTCTCATCTCTAGTTGTTTTGTAAATCTAGATTTATCTTTCAATGCCTATTCTTCCGTAATACTTTTATGCACAAAATTTAGCTTTTCTAACATAACTAAATATTCGAACTTTTTGATGTATTAACTTTAGTCAACTTAAAACACTCAGACACTTAAAGTGAAGACTAACCAGAGAACTTCTAGAAAATATAAAGCTACATAACAGTAAACATGTTTCAATATTATTTAAATTGTAAAAAGTCTTAAGGTTAAAGTCACTAGGTCTTCTCACATATATAAATGAATGAAGTTCTTGAAAGGGGAAGGGAAAGGACTTGAGAAAAGGCATTGCCAACAGTTCAATGACAATCAGGTTTAGGAAATGATTCTTGGACTCTGGAATGGGACTAGGCAAGAGGGAAGGGAAATAGCCATAGTCTCAACATTTTTAAGCTATAAAACATGGCTTTGAGGGAGAAAGCAAATTGGACAGCAAATTGATAAACTTCAAATATAGTGAGACACACATTTATATACTTCTTTTCTGAATACGGTTTCAGTACAAGCAGGGCAGACCTATTTACTATTGATTCATATATTATTTATTAATCACATATTGTTTATATTATTTAATGACCTTTATTATTAATACAGGTAATGGGTTCTTTGGTTAAGGTAAATCTTTTACATGTTTAACCGGATTGTATTCTAACCCTATAGAATCCTGGTGAGATATTCATTCTTTTGAAAGATGAAGTAATTGGTGAGTCTGTGGAGGTTGAATTTATATCAGATAATAAGCACATTAGAACACAGCCAGCCTATTGGAGTAAGAACGTCTGGAGTATGAAAGCATTAGGTAAGAATTTTTATGTTCTAATAAGTATAACACATCATCCTGAGTTCCTCTCATTAGATTTATGATAAACAGTTTTGCTTCCCCACAGAAACTGATTTGTTCTGCAGATGTTTCCTGTGTTAATTTTCACACATCCAAGATTGTTATTATTACTCTGGATTTGAAAACATAAAAATGTAAATTATCAGAATTTAGTTTGTATGCCGTGAAGGGAAATAGCAGCCTGTAACATCTCTATTTTTTACTGCCAGCAGAGAGATGTTTTAATATATGACTGCTATTAAGTATGGAACTAAAGTTATTTCCTTTATTGTAGCACTTGGATTAGCAGATATTTGGAGTTTTATTAAGGAGCTTTCTGTTTTCCTTGCCTTTTCTTCCCCAGCCTCTGAATATGTCTTTGGTTGTTCTTAAAAGTATAATTCTTTCTCAGTATCATAATACCCTTTCTGCATATAATCTCTCATCATCTCTTTACTTCATTTGTGAAGCTGATCATTTGATTATCCAGCTTTTCCTACATCAGAGTACATTTTATTGGATGCTGTGTTTCAAATGAACTAACCAAAACTGCTTGTAATGATTGTTCCGAAATTAAAATTTTGTGCATCAATTTTGAAATATAACAAAATTTGTCAAATTTTAAGATATATTTTTATAATTAGAAAATAAAGGCTACTTGGTTTTATACTACAATCTTATTTTATAGTTAGAAAATAAAAATACAAAGTAAAACTTTATAAAAATAAACTTCATAAATATTATGATATGAAAAAAATACTTCAATAAATAGTTTAAAACTGAAAAATACAGTATCATAAGCACATCCTGAGCTCCTTCACTTCCTTTAGAATGTAACCATTGTGTAATTCATTTGTCATAAGAAAGAAGTCTATCTGCTCCTACACCCTACAGGCAGTCAGGCATTGATTGCTTCTAGTTAGGGACAAGAATACACAGATATGAGACATATATTCTTCTTTTCACTTTCTTGCTCAGAGCCTAATACCTGATGTCACATCCATAAATAATTTAATGAGCAACAATTACCAATTAGTTCCACAGTTTAAGCTAAATCTAGTTAAATTACTAATTAAAAATAAATATTGTAAATTAAGAAATAGTTAAAGAATAATTCCCAAGTAGTGATCAAAATGCCAAATAAAAATATTCCTATTATGTAAGATATGTTTTTTAGTGTACCCAATATCTAAAAGAAATGCAGAGAATTAAACAAAGTTCCTGAAACTATTAGCATAAAATAGATGTGAATGCTTCAAGACATCGAAGTAGGCTGTTTATCATAAGAAAACCAAAAGGAAAGAAAAGGACAAAAAATTGACAAATATGATGATATGAAACTAAAAAGTTTCTGAACAGCAAAAGTAAGAATGAACAGCATGGACTGATATCCCATAGAACTGGAGAAAATACTTGAAAACTATTTGGTAAGAAATTGTATCCTTGTGAAATGAATAAGGAACTAAAGCAGCTCAAGAAAACAATTGAAATAGTCCTGTGAAGAGTAACAATGTCATATGAATAGACATGATATTGTCCATATGCTAAGAAAACATACTTGTAAATAAGTAAACTACTTTTTATGTCTGAATAATATTCAGAGAGATACATGTATGAATGACACAATTTCTCTATGCATTTATTTATTTATGGACACCTAGGCTGATTCCTTACCTTGTCTATTGTTAATGGTGCTGCATTAACACGAGTATGTAGGTATCTCTTAATAGAATGGTTTTCCTTCTGTTGAAATGTGCCCCAGAGTGAAATTGCTGGATTGCAAGGTAACCAAAGATTGCTAAGAAAAAACATAGCAAAGTATTTAATGAAAGTATTAAATGACATGAAGTTTCAGAAAGAATATGCAAATGTCTAGAGAAAATCATCTGTCTTCAAGCTTATTTCAACGAAGAATGAAAAGAATATAAAGTTATGTTTGTTCAAAAGAATCATCTACTGGCAGTAGAGTGAGAAGGGAAACCCAGCAAAGTCTTTGTATGTGGATTCTTCTCAGCTTCTCTGTGAAGCATGACTCCAACATAGGTATAGATTAAGACCCTATAGACTGAGGTCCTACAAGGGACAGTGGCCTTTCACTCAGAAAAAGGGGTTCTAGTTGCTTGTCCCACCTTGGGGAAGAGGAATTGTAATTGCTATGACTCACATTCAAAGAAGAAATCTTCAATAGGAGGATGGGAAAAGTTCAGAAAACCTTTATTCCGAAGCCTTTCCAGTCTTCTTCAACTCAAAGTCCATGCTAACATATTATACCTTGGAAAATTGTGTTATAAACCTCACATAGGATAAGTTCAATGCAAAAATTCTGTAAATAAAGGTGAAGGAAGGGTAAGAGGTCTGAGATTTGCTTACCTGGAGTAGAAATCACTATAGCATTGGGGCCAGAGAAATGGCTCATTGAGTAAAGCACTCACTGTGCAAGAGTGATGACCGAAGTTCAGATCCCCAGCACTCACATTGCAAAACTGGGCATGGAGGTGTATACCAGGAATTTCAACTCTGGCAGCAGAACCAAGAAATCCCAGGGGCTCGTTGGCTAACTAGTCTATCCAAATTTATGAACTCTAGATTCAGCGAGAGACCCAGTTTCAAAGAGTAAGGAGCATAGTGATAGAGGAAGACAGACGCCACACATGTATGAACACACATAACTGTACATGACACGCATACACACACACACACACACACACACACATCACTGGAACATAAGCTGGTAAAATCCCTACATGTGAATTTTGAGAACTGATGGAAGATCCATGCAGATTACTTACAGAATTTTAACCTCCATTCATGAGTTCCAAAGAACATGGACAGTGGAGGAATTTGAAGCCTCTGAAACACACACATACGTATATATATAAGTTTATATATATGTATATACATGGTTATAGTACATATTAAACATAGGCCAGTTTCCAGGTCAATTTGCTTTTATTTACTCTAAGTCTATTTATTTCATTGGGCACTTGCCTAACAAGCTCAGGGCCTCAGGTTCAGTCCTCATCATCAGAAAAATAAAAAAGCTTATGTCTAATTATTTACCTCATATTGTTCAATACATGTCTGGTTTTTAATGAAACTTAGAATGCAATTAAAAAAAAAAAAGATAAATCACAATTTAAAGAGAAAACACAGGCATCAGTCCAGGCAGCTGTGACACAGATGTTCAAATTATCAGGAAGAGAATTTTGAATAACTCTAATTAAGATGTTAAGGGCTCTAATGAAAAGGGTTGATAACAATACAAGAACATATGGATAACATAAACTCAATCACTTGATATACCTATAATCACTTCATTTTCCATAAACTACACTTTCCTTAGGCACCCATTGGTTTGTCTCTGATGAGAACTTTGGACTAAATCCACAAGAAGTTACAGTAGTTACAGCTTATATCTAAACTTAAAAAATGTTCAAACTTTCAACTAGTAGTGTTCATTAATTTCTGTGCAGAACAAAGAGTATAACATCTGACGCTTGCAGTACCATCAGAAAACAAACCTAACACAGCTGGGGATAACTAATCAAAACTTGAAAGGAATGCATCATATATGCCTAAAAACATAGAATCTCTATTAACAATGAAACTGTGTTCTGGCTAATATAAATCATAACTTCATATTTCTTTAAAAGACATTAAAATGCTTTAGGTTATGCCAATAATATGTTGAATTTTCTTAGTAAAGGAACAACAAACAGATTTCTGTTGTTAATTTAAGGTTCATTAATGCTGTAATTCAGGGAAACAATTTTAACGTATTTTAAGCTGAGATTAATTTATAGGCATAAGCTGTACTTTGAAGCCACCTGTTCTTAATAATAGTAATACTGTTATCAAAACATGGCATACTGAGTTGTGTTACTGTGGCCACTAGCAGGGCTCAGTCATCATCTACCATGTAGAAAAGAAGTAAACTTGGTTCATAAAGGAACACCTTGTCTTATATGATAGCAGATATGGCAAAAAAAAAAAAAACTTCAAGAAATATACTTAGACAATATCTACTTTTATTTACAATATCTACTTTTACATTTCTGGAATTAGTGAAATATTATACTATTCAAAAATGTCTTTAGATCATATTTGCTACAAATTCCTTCAGTTTGTGCTTCATCTAGAAGGACATACCAGGTAAGTCATGGACAATTGACAAACTAACGTGTCATAATTTACTACATAAATAGTAGGACAAAGCACACAGATTTCATAATGGTCTTTAGCCTGCACATAAACATCTTATAATCATAATTCTTAAAAATACTAAGACTCTTGAGTTGCCTGGTACTTGAAATTGAAAATATAAATAAGATTCCTTTATTACCCTTGCTCAGGGAGTGTGTAGTTATGGTCAATGGAGGCAGAGTGCCATATTTTTCTCCAATAGGTGATTCCTGTATTCTGGCTTGTTACCTTGTCTCTGTTGTACTTACAGAGTTTAAATTAATTGGTTTCTATTTTTATTGAAAAGTTGTAAAATGTAGTCATCATAGTGAGCACATGTCAAAGTAAAACTACACTCAAGCACTGGGGAGTACTATGAAAAGGCCAATTCATATGTTCATGAAAAAGCCAATTCAATACTATTCTTTCAAGAAGGGCCTCTCAAACAAATGATCCCATAAGGGATAGTCTCTAATATATAGACGTAAACAGCAATTAGGTCTTGATGTAGTTACTGCCACTCAACATATCTAAAAATATACACAGTGTACATTAAACTCTTCATAGGGCATCTCTTTGGAGGATTATTCATTAGTAGATGCACTGGTAAAGTTTTATGTTAGCTATGACTCAATGTACTAGAAATAAATCAGTCCACTTTCATGTTACATTTTAAAGAATTATAATATATACTTCTTACAACTCACTGCCTGGCATTCTTTCAGAAGGTTAATTTCCCAGTAAGCAAAATAATACCTTCTTTCAAAATAATTTACATAACCACAATGAAAATAAAAAATATATTAAATCGTGTATATAAAATCTACTGAAATCAATTTTATTGGCTCAAGTGCCACCCATCTCCTCTTTACCATATGAACATTGCGTTAGCTCCTGTAATGTCTTACAACTTGGAGTTTTTCTTAGGATTTCTAAGATTGTCTATGTGATGAATGCTTATTTGAGGGGAAAATGCTTCTACTTTTCTACATACATCCTCTTTATAATAAAAGTTAGATGCTTGGTCAAGAATATATTATGAGGGAATTTTAGCCACTTGGTCTTATTAAGCTTAAGATTCCTTTTGCTGCCTTCAAACTCCCCTGAACAAAATTGTAAGAGGTGTAATAACTTTTTCATGAGATAAGTAAAATTAATGCTTGAACTTTAAGAAATTTTTAAGGTTCAAGGATGTTAGTCCTCTGATTAGGACTTATTCCAAACCCTCCGTGATTGAATGACAGTGTTTTTTTGTTTGTTTGTTTGCTTTTGTTAAGAAAATTGGAAAATACCTCAGTAACAGGCTGAAAACTCTTAAGATTTGTCTTTGAAATAAATTTAAAGACATAGATTGTCCTTTATTCCACTACAACAATATTTAATTAAAATTTTATTTTATTTTTTATAATTTATTTTTTATTTATATTATTTTGTTTTTGCATTCATAGTGTTGACGCCTTTATCCTCCTCCCTGTCCTCCCTCTTCCAAAGGGACCGTCATCAATGGGGAAAGTGGGTCAAGCATTGTGGAGGTAGTCAAGTGGATTTTTATGTAACTAATTTTGGTGGCCTGTTACAGTAAAAATCATGGTGCTGTTTATCAGGCACTTTGAACACTCTGCCTACAGAAAGACTTTGTATGTATGGATGGAATACATGTTGATACTTTAGATCCTAGGTATTCTATCTTACTTTCCCCCAGGGTTTTTCTTTCTAATCAATTGCAACATATCTTAATATTTCAGTTATCTCTAATCTTTCTGAACATAATTTCATATAATTAATTTTATTTTATTTTTTATTTATTAATTGCATATAATTACTTTTAATAAGATTTAAGCAAATACCTATTTTCCTTCTCTCATTTACTTCTTTTGTCCTCTTGCCTCCTTCCACTGAGCTTTTTCTTCTTTCCCACTAGTCCCTCTTCTATTTTGGTATCATTTTTTGCTCTCCTTCATCATCCATGACAAATGCTCATGGGCCCAGGTCTTGTACAGATAATGGCAGCCAGGGTGAAGTAATGAATGAATAGCCACGCCATTTTCTGGAAGATAGTGTTCCAAAGCATTCTTCCCCATCTTATTGCACATTCTCTCTGCTCCCTCTTCTGCAATGTTATCTGAAACTTGGAGGGTGAGAGCATCTAATTTTTAAAAATTGTTTTCACTTCTCTGAATGCTATAGAACTATGCAACTACCCAAAACATGAATATTAGAAGGAAGAAATGATTTAGTACTTTTTGCTTTTTAATATAATTTTAAAATGTGTTACCTTTTAAGATAATTTTATCTAAAACCATACTTTCAATTTTGTGGTTTCTAACACTAGGATAAGAAAAGAAGTTAAAGTGCTACAATTTTATAAGGTTTACTTCATATAATTTAAAAGACATAATGATATGCTATGTGCATTTTAGCTCAGTATCTAACACTTTTTTGTGTGTTTGACAAGATTTTCCTGCTGGACCAATCACTGTTAATGTCTACTGTGATGGAATCATGAAGGCCACAACAGAAATTAAATATTGCACAAAAACCATTGAATGCCCAGTTAGAGTACCAGATCCAGGAGATGTTTTGTCCCAGGTAAGTTGATCTGTCCAGCATACTAATCAGAATTTAAGCTAAAGAACTAATGCAAAAAAAAAGAAGAGTCCTAGAGTGGTCTAAAGTTTGAATACTGATGCAATAAGAATAGGTTGCTGGTCCAGAGGACGGGGAAGAAGACAGCCTGTGTAGTGCAGAGATGCAGACAAATTACTTTTATTAAGTCATTCCAGACAATGCCAGCAGGAGATAGCTTATTCATTACTGCTTGGTTGTCATTGTAATGCTGCAGAGAACAGATAATGGAAATCAGAAAGAGATTTTGAGGAAGAAATTACCCTTTACTTATCTAGCCAGCACAAAACAAAAGAAAATCAAACTATCTGTTGCTTTGTAGTTAGGGAACACCCAAACCTAAATACTAACCAAAGGTAGCTTGCAGTGTAATTCTAGTAGTTGTTTGCACATGGACATTGCTATCCTATATGCATGGTTTTCTTCATTTCATTTATTGTCATTGCCTCACAGTGAGAATCACTAGAGTTTACTATTAATGTTTATGAAGAATCTTAGAGGGCTGGAGAGATGGCTTAGCGGTTAAGGCGCCTGCCTCCTAAGCCTAAGAACACTGGTTCCAATCTCCAGCAGTTCCAATCTCCAGGTCCCACTTTAGCCAGATGCAGTGACACAAGGGTGCAATGCTGCATTTGACCACAAGGGGGCGAATGCATCTGGATTTCGTTCACAGCAGCTGAGAGGATAGACCAAAATTTCCTAATAGTTAGTCAAAAGAGGATCCTCCAGCCTCAGGTTGTTTCTGTCCTATAGCAAAGTATCATTCAGCAATGGTGAATTATGAAACCTTTGTGGCCTCCTTGAAGAGTCCATATTTGGAACTTTTCTTGCCAATGCTGGGTCACTATAGACTCTATAATATTAAGGAACCTTGAGGAATTGTAAGCCGTTAGGTTAACTTTTGCATTTTTTTTTTTTTTTTTTTTTTGCAACTTAACCCACTTTCAACAGAAATAAGTCTCATTTACTATGGAAACTTGGAAACTTGTAATTTATGAGCTTAGTCCACTAAGTTTTCAAAGTGTAAATAACATTTTTAAGTTAAGATAGCTCTTAATAGGATCTGATGTTACATGAAACATTAAAAAATTTAATTTTGGGGCTGGAGAGATGGCTTAGCAGTTAAGGCGTTTTTCCTGTAACGTCAAAGGACCCTGATTTGATTCTTCAGGGCCCACATAAGCCAGATGCACAAGGGGGCGCATGCATAGGGAGTTCATTTGCAGTGTCTGGAGGCCCTGGCACACCTATTCTCTCTCTCACTTTCTCTCTCTCTCAAATAAATAAATAAATAAAATATTAAAAAATGTAATTTTTGGCTACTCAATGATTACAACTATAACTTTTCTTAATTGCTTTGTTGAGGGGAGAACGGTAAACAGGAATAGAGCTGAAGAAAGTGGTAGTTCAACTGAGCAATGTGACCTTATAACATGAAATGCCTCATAAGTTTGTAACAAAACCATCAATGATAATGACATTCGCAGGCTATCAGGACCTTATGTGTTTGAAATTGGAGACTTTGCCATTTATTGGATGTGACACTTTCTTCTTACAGTTTGTCTTTATGAATGACATATTTTAGAACATTGGGGAAAATAAAGATTTTTTTTTTTAGAAAAGGATAGGAACTGAAATACCATTTGTCAAACTGGACCGTCTGAGGACATTTGACAAAATGTCTATATTGAAGCTTCAAAACAAGTAACAAAAAAATAGCCTGAAATACAGGTTGTTTTATTTTCTTTTGACAAGTCTACCCTGTTTTCTACTCTAAAATTCTGTTCATAACAGAAAGATTAATAAAGGAGATTATAGTAAACAGCCTCAGTTCACTGAGATGAACTTCCAAACCAGGCATAGTTATAGAGGAAAGTATATTTACTGAAGCTTAAAGATCCAGGGGAACTTTCATACTGGCAGAAAATGTTGGCCTGCTTTCATAGGCCCAAGCAGGGAGAAAAACCAACACCATCACCAGCACAAGCAAGCACCCTTCAGGAACTCCAGACAGAACTCAGGCTCTTTGCATATCTTTAGGTTGAATTTAAAATCCACTATCACACCTTAGGGGTGGACACTAAGATTTACCAAGTGACACCTCCTCCAGCCAGGTGATTGCAGATCTAAATTACAAACTAATAAAACCCTAAATATATTGGGGGGCATCCATTCAAACTACCATTTTTTCTCCCTCGCCTCCAATAGATTTATAATCATCTCACATTGTAAATTGTATTTAGTCCAGTTTTAAAGGTCTCCACAGTCTTTATCAACTTAAGATAGTTGCAAAATCCTAAGTCTCATCTGAGATTTAAGATTATCTCTTAGCTGTGAGTCCTGTAAAATCAAAACAAGTTATATATTTTTAACACATAAAGGCACAGAGTAAACATTTTCAACTGTTATAAGGCATAACAAGGGTAGACTAGAACAATGTAAACTTAACAACCACTAAGCAAATATTAAACTTTTGTAGTTTAAGTCCAATATAACCAGTGACTAACAGTCTCTGGATTTTTTTTTTTTTTTTTTTTTGGAGAGAGTCAGAGAGAGAGTGAGAGAGAAGAGGCTGAGAGCAGAGAGAGAGAGAAAATGGGTGCCCCAGCAGCCTCTCAGCTGCTGTGAATGAACTCCAGACACATGTGCCTCTTTGTGGGAAAGTGCAACATGGTGCCCTTGTATCACTGTGTCTGCCTAAATGTGGGACATAGAGAATCGAACCGGTGTTCTTTAGGCTTAGATCTGCCCAGTGACACCTCCTGCAGCCAGGTGGCTGCAGAACTGAATTACAAACTAACAAAACCCTGAATATATTGGGGACATCCATTTAAACTATCATAGTGATATACTACATTCTCAGTATTCAGACCATGCAGAAGTCATCTCCAAATCCACATTTGCATTGCTTTTTCTGCCATGGGGAAGTTTTATGTGGAGTGTGAATTAAATGTAATGTGTGGATCCTGGAAAAGCCTTCAGAATAAAACAATATGTAAGCCACAAGTTCATCTATAAAGTAAATGAAAACTTTTGCATAGATTTTAGGTTACTAGAAAATGCTGTTTAATTTTTAACCTGTATCAGAAATGAGAAGTAATAAAAAAGGACTATATGTGCATTTTAGGATTTCTCCCTTCCCAAAAGCTAGGGACCTATGAAAGGAAGACTATCATTCTGGAGTCAAGCTTGTCTATCAGGAAAGAGTCATTGTCAGCTTGAGGTCTGAGTCTTAGAGGGGTAGAGTGATTCAAAGTTGGTGACAGCAGCCTGACAAAAAGACATATTAAGTAGGGTTAATGTCCATAACTGAAGGTAGGTCTAGGGGTTTTACTGTGTCATCAGGACCCTGGAACATTTGGAAATTGCAAGTAAACTGAGATTGGGCTCTTGGGCCAGCTGAAGCCGTTCCATGGGAGGTTAGGAAAAAGAGCCTTGGAACACATCAGTTCCTTTCCCTAGAGTCTTAGACAGCACATGACTGGGGACTCTTCTAACTCGGCATATCTATCTGTGAACTCCCTGAGATAGCACAAGACAGACTCCACACTTGATTGAGAAGGAGTTGCAGAGGCATTTCCATGGTGAGTTTTTGGGTCTGTTGGGTGAAAACCAGGATTTTACTTTTCAATATAGAGCATTGCATTAACTGTTGCTATCATGTGTTCCTGGACTAAATTGGGACAATTGGATATTTTGTACATTGTCCACCAAACTCTTCTTTTCAAAATCTAGCATGCATTTTAATTTTATTCACCATAGTTAATGTGAATTTGTAAGAGTGTACAACAGCAAACAGGAATTTTTCAACAATCAACCTACCTCACTGCAGTGACATACTAAATACTGCCGTGAGATTTCCAGGAAATTTTAATGGCAGATATGATTTCAGTAATCTTAAAATTACTAAAAAGGCCTGTATTTTGTCATATAAAAGTTATTGGACATATAATAATGTGGATCTCATAAGAATTTGAGGAAAAAATTAATAATGAGAAATCTGTGAGCTTTAGTTTCTAATATTCCAGAATTTATAATAAGAGACTTTATATTATCATCTAAATGCTATTGAGAATATAGTAAATTGGCCATTCTATGAATATGAGTAAATAAATGATTTAAAAAACTCATTTAATTTTATTTTAAAGTGTGCCTGCTAGGTTTCAGAACACTTTACCTAACCAGATTAATGACCTAATTGCTTCTGAAATCACTTCATTCTTTCAAATTTTAGATAAATACTGCATTGCAGTAAATGGTTTCATAAAGTTTAAATTTCCAGAGCATCACTTAAAACAGGAAATATAATATATATCAATAAAAAACAGAAGCTCATTTGGGGATGAAAATTAAGGTTCAAATACTACTATTAGAAATACTAGCAACTCCTGTTTAACTAAGATCATTAAAACTTTTGAGGCCTGAATTCTAGTTACACAAGTGTCATGGGGCAACAATAAAGTTAACTGAGTAGAGAAATCACTAGATACAATATCAAAGCAAAGTTAGGCCAAAATGTTAAAAGAATGTTGCAATTATTAATCAAAATACTAGCAGCTATTTATTAAAAGAATTTTTGAATTTTTGAAAATACCAAATGACTCTTCATAGCCATACTTATGAATAAAAAGATATATTTATGTTACATAGCTTTATTTTACTTCATATGTATTGAAATATTATTTTTCATGTTATTTCAATATTATTGTTTTCATGTTAGACATATTTCATATTTTTATTAAGTAATACAAATTATTTGAATCATCTGTGATATGCTGACTGAAAATATTTAATCCAGTGGAAATTGTTATAGCTTTGATCTAAAACATTCCCCAGAGACTACATGGTCCAGGCTCAGTTGCCAACAGATGGCAAGTCTGGTTGATGATGAGTGACTCAGGAGGTGAGGCCTACAGGGAGGAAGTAGACCACTGGGCATATGGTCTGTGAGGAATGCTCTTCTCTTCAGCTGGTCTGGCCTACACATCAACATGCAAACAAACACAAGAGAGCCCATGTCATGTCTCAGAATAAGGTGGAAGGAGTGGACCAACATCCTGAGTTTGTCCTCTGGCCTCTACACATGGACCATGGCATGTACACACACACACACACACACACACACAAACACACACACAAATGCCTAAATACTTACTTCTCTCTCTTTTGTTTTTGCCCTTCATGTCCTTTTTTAAAAAAAATTTTATTTTTTATTGACAACTTCTATGCTTACAGAAAATAAATCATATTTCCTGCCGCTCCCCCATTCCCCTTCAGAACTCCACTCTCCATCAGATCCCCTCCCTCTCTCCATTAGTCTCTCTTTTAATTTGATGTCATAATATATTTCTCCTATTTTGAGGGTCTTGTGAAGGTATTGCTAGGCACTGTGAGGTCATGGATATTGAGGGCAATTTCTGTCTGGACAGTTGCATTGCTTTTACGTTCTTTCTGCCACCTCTTCCACAATGGACCTTGAGTCTTGGAGGGTGTGATAGCTGTTTCTAGACACTCATCCATCCCTTCTGCTTAGCACCAGTATTGCCTTTTGGTTCATCCCAGTGATTATCGCCATCTGAAAAGACAAGCTTCTCTAACCAGAAGTTAGAGTAGCATTAATACATGAATATGAACATTAAGTGTAGTGCTTTCAGGGCAGTTTGGTCGGAATAATATATACATTTAGCCAGACAAGAGCACGTTTTATACTCCTAAGGCTCATGACCTCCCCTGCCATAGGCTTTTGATTAGGTTTTTCAGTACCAGGCATTGTATTCCCTACCATAGAGTGAGCCTTCAGTCCAATTAGAGAGCAATTGGTTTCCCCAGAGCAGACATGCCACTATTGCACCTGTTTGATCATTGGGCCTGTCTGGCCAAACTTGAGATTTCCAGTGTCCACTGTTTTCACCGCTGATGACATCTGTCTCTCACAGGGCTGCATGCAGTGCAGTTTTTTCCACTTTCAGTTGGTGGTCTGCAGGGAGAAGGTTTTCTGCTCAGCATTGGGGATCAAATATTAACTTTATCTTCCCTTTTTTGAGGATCAGGAGTTAGATTCACTAATTGAAATGGTAATCACTTCCTTCCTTCACAAAAGCTCAGTTTTTTTGGTGATAATGGAATTTTTTAAGGTGTACAATGAATAGTCTAAAACACTTGCTATATGTTCATTTATAACTCAAATAACTCCTAAAATTTATGTTAAGAGAACAAACATGCTTAGATTGGGAATTATAGCCATGCTTCTCTCAGGAGGGTTAACTTGTAGATATGCTTTCTGCATGTCATTTTTTAAATTAAAATTCAGTAACTTTATGTATTTATTGGGTATACTATAATATTCTAATATGTATATAAAGGGTATGCTGATAAAATCAGGGTAATTAGCATTTCTAATTATCATTTCTTTATGTTTGTAGATTTCAGGACCCTTTATTCAAGTCTCTCACAAAGTATGTGAGATTATTTTAGTTTATTGTGAAACATGAGAACTTATTTCTTCAATCTGTGTTTTGGTGCCCATTAAGTAACCTCTTTCTATCCCATTTACTCTTCACACTTTTCAGCCTCTAATACTCACTATTGTAATCCAGATTGACTTTTTTTCTAGCTTCTACAAAAGAAAAACAATGTATTTGTCTTTCTGTGCCTAGTTTATTTCAGTTAGCACAAGATCCTCCAGTTCCATGTATGTTGCTACAAACAAGATAATTTCATATTTTTGTCCACATTCACCATATTTTCTTTATCCACTCATCTGTTCATAGGAAACTTGGTTGATGATTTTGACCACGATGAGTAGTCTACAATAAACATGGGACTGTAGTGATCTATTCTATGTAATGATGACACTTCCATGGACATATACCCACTAGTAGAATTGATGGATCATATACGGTGCCTCAACATTCTGTATCTTGAGCAATCTTTAGATGTTTTCACTAATGCCTCTACTAAGCTTCATTCCCATCCACAAGGAGTACAAGGTCACCTTTCTCCAGATCCTCAGTAGCATGTGTAACATTTTTCCCTTTTAAAATAATTATTCTAGCTGTAGTGAGATGTTTCATTGTGATTTTGTTTTGAAGTTCCCTAATACATGATGCTGAACATTTTTTCACATATTTGTCGACTACTGTATGTCTTCTTTTAAGAAATATCTAATCAGAGATGGCTTAGCATTTAAGGCACTTGCCTGTGAAGCTTAAGGACCCAAACTCGGTTCCCCAGTACCCACATAAACCATATGCACAACGTCGCACATGAATCTGGAGGTTGTTTGCAGTGGTTAGAGGCCCTGGTGCACCCATTCACTCTCTGTCCCTCTTCTCCCCCCAAAAAAAAAGAATAAATAAAATAGGAAAAATTGGAAAATCAAAAAAAATATCAATCAATTACCCAGTTTTAGTTGGACTATTTTTGTTACTAGGTTAGTTTTAATTTGCTATATAGTATGGTTTTGAATCCTTAGGTAGTTTGCAATTACTGTCTCCTACCCAGATGTTCTCATTGCTCTGTTGATTGTCTTCACTGCTATAGAGACTCTTCTGAGCTTGATGAAATACCACTTGTCTTCTTTTGCTTTGGGGATCTTGTCCAATAATAAAAATAAAACTAAAAAATTCACTGCTTACAAAAAGCATTTATCTATGTTTTATTCTAATAATTTCATTTAGGTTTTTTTATACATGTTGAATGATTTTTTTCATGTGTGTATGTACTGTGACCTGGTACCAGTGTGTGGTGTGGTACCACATACCACATATGTTTGCTTACAGGTGGGGGTGGGCTGGCAAAAGTCACCAAGGTGGCCAGAGCAGAACTTCTGTCCTGTGTCATTGCTGTTCCACCTAGTTTTGTTTTAAGCAGGAGACTCTTTACTGATTCCAGAGCCTGAGAAGCTCTGACAACTTTGGAGTCTCTGCTCCCCTGCAGGACTATGGTTGCAGGCACACGTGGCCATGCCCAGCTATTTACATGAGATCTGGAGATTTGAACTGTGGTGGTATCAGGTCCCTCAGGCCTTCTGGCTTGCACAGTAAGAACATTTAACTGCTAAGCCATCTCTCCAGCATATGTTGATTTTATATATGTTTTATATATTTCAGTATTCTATGTCTTTATATCCAACACCACTTATTGAACAGACTATCCTCCAATGTATGCTTTTGGCGCTTTTATCAACATTTATACATGCCTATTTCTGTGATTTCAGCTATGTCCTACTCATCTATGTGTCTGTTTTTATGCAAATATCATACTGTTTTGGTGGCAACACCTCTATATTAATATTTTCTTTTTTCCCTTTAATTTTCATTTCTTCCCAACTTTCCCTGCAGAGAAGACAGAAGTCATGAGTATCATGTGCATTCATGTTTCTGAGAGAGAAGTAGTGAAAGAGTCAGACGAAATGCAATTTGAATTTCTGGATTCACCTTTTCTTTTTGTTTTCATTTGTCAGTGTTTTTTGATATTTTTATTTATTTGAGACAGAGAAAAAGACTCAGAGAGACAAAGAGTGAGTATGAGTGTTCTGGCTTCTTTCCACTGTAAATGAACTCCAGATGCAATTTGTGCTATGTGGTTACTGAGAATCAAATCCAAGTTCTCAGGCTATGCAAGCAAGCACTTTTAACCACTGAGCCATCTCTCCAGTCCTGTTTCATTTTGTTTTCCAGAAAGGGTCTAACTCTTTCTGAACCCAGGCTGACCTTAAACTTACTCTGTAGCCCCAGGCTGGCCTCAATCTCACAGTGATCCTCCTACCTCAATCCCCCAAGTGCTGGGATCAAAATTATACCTCACCACACTGGGATTAAGATTCACCTTTTTTAAAAAAAAAACTTTTTTTATTTTTTATTTTTAGAGAGAGAGACAGACAGACAGAGAGGGAGAGGGAGACAGATAGAGAATGGGCACGCCAGCAGTCTCTCAGCTGCTGTGAATGAAATCCAGATGTGTGCACCCCCTTGTGGGCAAGTGTGGCATTGCGTCCTTGCATCACTTTGAATCTGTCTAAATGTGGGACCTGGAGATTGAAACCGGGTTCTTAGGCTTAGGAGGCAGGCACCTTAACCGCTAAGCCATCTCTCCAGCCCAAGATTCACCATTTTTATAAGTGTCTGTCCTCACAAGGATAGATCAATAAGACTAAGGCATATCTATTGAAGCTTGTGTTTCACTAATAAAATAAATGGCATTTATTTTGTTAAATGCATGCACCTGTAATAAGAGATAAAAGATGGTTAATGATGGAATAATTATACCCTTTTTAATTACAAATCAAGAACCAAATAGAAGCTTACTACTTACCCTTTTGTTAAAAAGCCCATGCAAAGGCAGTATGGTGAGAAATCAAATTATTCTGAGCACACTTATTTAGCCATTAACACAACCATACTCCCAGTTCTCTACAGGTTTTATCTCATGAGCCAACTCAGTCCATGTTGTTGCTAACACAAAGCACCCAACCAAAAGAAGGAGGAAAGTTATGTATCTTGGCTTACAGTCTCAAGGAGAATCTCCCCGATGGCAGGGGAAAGGTGATTTGACCAGAGGCTAGTCAATCACCTCCTGGGCAACATCAGGTAAACAACAGCAGCAGGACAACATACCAAACACTGGCAAGTGGAAGCTGGCTATAACACCATCAGCCTGCCCCCTAAAACAACACACCTCCCTCAACAAGGCTCCAATTCCCAAATCGCCATCAGCTGAGGATCAAACATTCAGAACACTTAAGTTTATGGAGGACACCTGAATCAATCTGCCACAGTCCGCTTGAAGTTACTTGCACTATAGGTTTCCGCTTCACTGTTTAGGATATCTTATTAAGGACTTCTTAATTTATAGTTTTTGCTTATTTGCTGGAAAGAAATGCTCCCTCCACTCGTGTGTGCCCTGCTAACCATTTTTTTACTTCTTACATGGCCTCTTCTTTCATTTCCTGAGGTGGGCTTTCACTGGTCTTCCCGAGGTGGAGGTGTGACTTGTGCCAGCGTGAACGTCATCTGTAACCATTCCTATTCAAGAGAAGACTGTTTACTCTCCACATGCTTCAGATTTTTAATCATAAGGAACACTTAAAGACAATCTATGAAAATAAAGTGCATGCCAAATACTGTTAAAATGTATTGTCAAAACCATCAATCATATGATAATTGAAGAAATTAACTCTGTTTCTCACAAAAAGAAACCTCATATCATCAATAGCTCATTGTAAATGCTCAGGTTATAAATTCCTTCGGGGGAAAATACATCTTTTTGAATTTTCTAGACTCACCATGCAATCTCGAAGGCCTCTGAAAAACAGTAGTTACAGAGCCAATTATAAAAAAGAAATAAAGTTGATATGTAATTGAACGCTCTAATTAATGAATTGTCTTCATATAGTAACACAAATGACGACTTAGGGAATGTGTAAAAGAAATCCTTGAAAAGGGAATTTTAACATCTAAAATTTTCCTTTCGGGGGTCAGCCATCATCTTTTGTGGGTGGATAGACCCGTTGGAAGAGTAGTAGTTTGGGTGGTATTCTGGTTTGATTGAAAGGTTTTGATTTGTCACAGAAACCTTTTTTGCCTGGGGCCATGCGACCACATTTTGGGGCACCAATGTGTTGAATGGGTTACTTACAGAGCAGGCTGAGGGGTTTCTTAGAGGAGCATTGAAGACACCAAAGTAGCTGCATCCCCGAGAATTCTCATCCCATCCTGGATGACGACCTTCCTCATAGCTGCGTTAGGTAGAGCTCCATATTTTGGGGTTACTCTGGCAGATGCTCTTCACTCAGCCTGGGAGTAGGGGCTTACTTACCTTCATGGAAAACCCAATGCAGCCACACCATGGAGAAGTCTCATCCCATCCTGGACAACAACCTCCCCATAGCTGCTTCAAATCAAAGGCAGATGCATCACCAAAACACTTACCCCAGCATAGGGGAAGACTCACTGAAGCTGCCTGGAGCAGTGCGTAACCTGCAGACTATCACAACCCCAAGCAGTTGCTTTCCCTTTATATAGCCTTAAGGGAGGGGTCCTGGAACCTTTTCCCCAGACTTTTTGACTTTCTGAGTCTTCTGACCTTCCTTCTTCACCCCCAAGAAAGAACTGTTTCAATTACTAATTAACATTCATCAAAGTCTGCCCTTAATCATTCCTATAAACTTGAGGAGTGGTCCCGTGGCCTTTTAAAAGTTTCAGGTCTCCCAAACTTGACTTTTGAATCCCCAGAGCCTCCTTCCTCTTTTGGGTTGGAAATATTTCAATTCAGAGGAATCTACTATGCAAAAGGATTATATAATATTTTCTCTACTGGCCATATTTTTTCCTGTGATTTATTTGTTACCTATGGGCAAAACTTGGTTAGTAGGAGTTTCTCCCTAAAAGTTCACTTACAAGACAGTGTGTCCTACTACACACAGACACACACACACACACACACACACACAGAGGCACATGCACACTGTGTTTGGGCTAGATGGCCCCTGCTGTTTCTGATTCCTGCTCTATCTGAAAATGTTTTTGAATAGATACTGATAAGGAATAATGGTCAGTAATGGGAGGAGAAAACTAGATCATTGTTTCAAACCAGCTCAGTGACACAGAGTGCAAATTCACTTCAGTACATTTGGGAGGTCTCAGGTTCCCAACAAGTTGCTAGGTGCATTGTGAGGGAGAAGGATGTGTTTACTATGCAAACCAAGCATTGTCCCAGGTTGCTGAACTATTCCCTATGCTTGTCTGCCTCTCAGTGACCTCAACCCTCAAAATCCATATTGATTTTAATGACTAAGTATTGCCAAATTCTATTCATGTCTCTGTCAATCTAACACTTAAGTCTGTAGCTTTCATCTAGTGCCTAAGTACTATTATAGCCTGGTTTCCCTCCACCATGGGTTCTTGCATACTTCCTACTAAATCAAATTCATAGTCTCAGGGATTTTCTTATAAAGAAAAAGCTCAGCATATAATTCTCCAATTATAATATAATGTTCCAAAACCTCAAGTGAATTCAAATATTGAACTTTTTGTTTTCTTTAAAGACTGTTTGACTTGAACATACAACCTTGCAGAGACTGACTCTCTCCAGATGAATCCCACTCCTCTCCTTCTTCTTCTGTATATGAAGTATAATGGGTTTTTATTTCTTACACTATGACTTGTAGTGTGCCACAAGGCATTTTTATATGTCCCTTACTGAAGCACGTTTGTAGTCTCCCCTTTCCCCCTCATTCATTCTAATTTATCTTCTAATTTATCCAATTTATCCTTCAGTCTAATGTTTCTTTTTCAGTCAGGTACTCCTTGATCTTCCTACATATCTCTTCATAACAATAATTACATTATAATTTGACAGTTATATATGTATATTATATTTCTCAAATTAACATCTATCACTAGATTCAAGGCCAGTTAAGAGCAGAATTATCTACTTGGTTTTGTATCTCCAAAGACACTGTTACATGCATAGTTGCTTAAGAAATATATTAGGTGAATGGACGAAAGTCTGGAAAATTTTTCTACATTAAGCTTCTCTGCCAGTCTCAAATGACCCACAGTTCAGTGCCCTTTGTTTCAGCAGCTCCCAGCACACAGACATTTTTGGAGGAAGTTAGCTGGCTCTGGAGGAACCACTACTGCATCTGACTGAAGCAGAAATTGACCACAAAGGGGAAAAATCCCAGGAAAGAATTGATTGAACAGAAATGATGAGACTCGCCCTGGTATACATTTGGGAAACTAGCTGTCAAAACAGAAATAAAGAATAATTCCAAAAATATTTAGAACATTATAGCATCTTTTATAAAAACATTTTTAAACATTTTTTAAAAAAATTTTGGAGAGAGACAGAGAGAGAGGGAGAGGGAGAAGGAGACAGAGAGAGAGAGAGGGAAAGGGAGACAGAGAATGGGCACGCCAGCAGTCTCTCAGCTGCTGTGAAAGAAATCCAGATGTGTGCGCCCTCTTGTGGGCAAGTGCAGCATTGCGCCCTTACATCACTGCATCTGGCTAAACGTGGGACCTGGAGATTGGAACCAGGTTCTTAGGCTTAGTAGGCAGGCGCCTTAACCACTAAGTCATCTCTCCAGTCCTATACAAACATTTTTGAAAGACATTTCTTTGGGTGTGCTTTATTTGTTTAAAATCTTGTCTTTTTGCTATATACTTAGCAATAAATTGTCATAAATTATTGCTATAGAAGATAAAGGTGAAAAACGTTGAAGCCTATCAGTAAATACTTATCAGTAAATACCTCCATTAATGAATTTGTTCAAGTTTGGTCAATTTGAAACTTTCAAAGTTCTTAATGTTATGAATTAACAATGTAATAAGGAAGGGATTTATTTGAAAATACCAGCACAATCAAGCTTCAGTTAATATCCATGACAGCAATATTTTTCAAAAAAATTATCATATTATATTTCTTTTGCATAAGCCAAGATGTTTATGTGTCTCCCATGATTGAGAAGGCAAAACTGCCCATTGGCTCCCCATTTTACATTTCCTTTCCTTACAAGATAACACAGCTTTCATCTGGGCATATAGCCAACCAGGTAAATGTTGTGTTTCCTCCTTTGCAACTGGTTATAACAATGCATCTAAGCAAGGCCCTGTGATGTGCCATGTCCATGAAGGCAACATGCAGATATCAAAGCATGACCACCAATTGCAGGCAGAGTCATGCTCTACCACACATGCTTTCTTTTCTTTGACTGGAATGCCAACATGGGAGTGATAGAAGTACCATCTCTGACTCTAAAAATGACACAGAACAGTTAAACCATCTAGAACAGCCTGAATCTCCAAATCCAATGAGCTGCTATCTCCATCCTGGACTGCCTGATTCATGGTTTCTGGATTACACAGAAACAGGCTTCACTCTTGTTTAAATCACTACTGCTTTGTATCTCTGTATTACCACAGCTCTACTTAAACTCTAAATAGATTAAAAGTCAATGTTGTTTAAAAATTTAGAAGTAAGTAAAAGACTGATTTATTTGTTCAATCAGTAGACTCTAGTGTGAGAAGCCAAGTTTCCTCATTGATCATTAGGTATACTTTCTACTGAGCAAGCTGATTCCATTTCATAAGTTGTTATAGTTAAAAGCATAAAACCCACAAAGTAGAAAGAAGTCAATTCTTACTTACTGGATACTTCACATACTCACTTATACTCTCAAATAACTCTGTCTGTCAATATGACCAAAGTCTATAGTGAGTGAGTCCTGAGGTAAGCATTTAAACACTGGTCTTTTGGTTATCAAAACATTTTCTTCATGTTATATTATTTTGAAGCCATTTAATGAGACTCTATAACTGCATAAATCTCAAATCAACAACACATGTAAAACTAATTTGAAATGTCTTGAATTGTTTTTAGTTTTATATTATTATGTTTATTTCAGTAATTTTGGTCACAATTTTAAAAATGATTCATTCAATACTTAGAAAAAATAAGTTGACAAAAGAAAATATATGACTTTGATCCTAGATACATTCACTTAGATATCCTTTTAAATTAACTTATTAGCTTCTTTGAGGACAGAGAGGAGACTTTGTCTAATCTCAAAAATGTATGATTTGTTCATTTACCTACCTTTTTCTCTATAAGATGCTATAAGAAATGGTAAGATATATTATACAAACTATCAGATTTCACTTTAAGTGATTATCTTGGCTCACTTTCCCGGCACACTTTATTAACAGTGGAACAAAGTAGGAGGTGACCCAAACTGAAGGTGACAACTAAAATGCTCACATATAAAGTGGTTTTGCCTGCCTTTATGAACATTGTACCATCCTCCTGTGGCCATTTTACAGTGATTTTTTTTTTCCATTAGTAACCAAAATTTTAATTGTAACTCTTTATTTTTATTATCTTTATTTATTTACTTGTCATTCTTTACCATATTTTGTGATAATATTTTGTGACTGGTCTTTTCCTACCTTAGTATTTAAGCTGAAAATCAGGTATTCCAACACTTAACCATGCATGCAGCTAGATGTGGCCATGTATGAGTTGTAGATAAGAGATGAAAGGAGACCTCTTTGGAGCTTTTGCTTTTCCATGATGCCTCTCCACTAGTCCAATTTCCCCTTACTTTTTCGTTAATCATGAGTATGTTGTTTGGATCTGCAGTGTTCATTTTGAAATTATAGGACAGTGATTTATGCTTTTCATTACTAAGACAGCATTTCATATTTTACTCTCGTCCCCCAATCAAAATGTAGCATTAAATGTAGAGTGTTTAGAGAAGAAAAACAAAAGTTAAAGCCATCTTTCTATCAATTATTAACTCTCCAATTTTGGGTGGGTATGAATCATGTTTTTCTATACTGACTATCAGTTCTATAAAAGTGGACATTAAAATAAAATTTAAAACTAGAGGTGAATCACTTAAAGTTTAGCAAAAGATAAGCAATGTTGAAATTTCTAGCAAGAAAGGAAAACAAAGAATAGAAAAATCTCAACATATGGTAGGCATTATACTACTCAAACTTTTTGGAGTCTATTCATTGCATTTGCTTATCATATATCTACAACACACACCCTTTCATACCATTCCAGTGATCAGAAGAAGATTTCCCAAGTTACTTACACTATATGATAGTGTCCTAATGTCACTTTAAATACAGTCTCTAAGCCAAATGTGGTGGCTCACAACTATAATGCCAGAACTCAGAGGCTCAGGCAAGCAAATCACTGAGTACAATGCCAACCTGATTTACATAGTGAGTTAAGTACAGCCTGGGCTATAGATTGATAATCTGTCTAAATAAAGTCTTTAAATGTCACCATGCCCAAACCATTCTTATCCATCATATATTTTGATATCTTTTAATCTATTTTACCAGTCTTTGGCTTTTTGCTTGTGTATATGTAATGTAATCAATAATATGCTAGAGCTATAGCTACTGTTTTGTTTTTCCTTCTGCATCAATTTCTCTATTATTCTCTTGCCACTTGGTGTGCTTCTTGAACATTTGGAGGAGCTCAATTTTCTCTGTCACTGACAGCCCAAATGTTTCTCTTTCCATAATTTTTAGTGAGGTCTCTAGCTATAGTATTATATGTATATAACTAGCACCTATGTCTTCATTGTACCCATTTTAGTGAAGTATGGAAACTAATTGTTTTACTTTCATCCACTCCTGAATTTATAATATAAATATATTAGATGTTCCACATGCCCTTGTAGCAAAATTTTAAAAATTTTAAAAGAGTTCTATCCTTGGCAATACGCATGTCATTGGCTGCTGTGAGGTTCCTCCCAAGGGACACAGAGAGGGCAGCAGAGAAGCTATATCATCACCCTATATCCGAAGGGGATAAAACTGCCGAGTTGAATGTTTTCCTCCATTAATCTAATATGATGGAAATGGGCCTTCCCACTTATGCATCTTAAGTTAAAGAAGCAAATATCACTTTATTATTTCATTTATCAGGATTTATTCTTGAAAAATCTCAGTGCTATAGTTTCACATGTTGTAATATTGCAGGAAAGATAATGCAAGACACCAGGAATGTTCAGAGAAGCAGGTTTTTTTTAGGCTGCAGTCTGATCCAGAGGATTCAAGTCCACATTCTGTACATCAAATTGAGGAACCTCTTACAATTTTATACTTTGTATTGTGAGTTTCAGCAACAAAAGCAAGTTTATTGTCTCAGAAAAGAGGCTCTTTTCAAGGAATGAGTTTCTTTTGGAAAGGAGGAAAATTATGTAAAAAGTACCTATTTGAGACCAACAAAAAGAAGAAACTCCCTAGAAACTCCTGTTAATCCCAACTGGGAGGCAGAGGTGAGAGGACCACAAGATTGGCCACCCTGAGACTTAGTGAATTCCAGGTCAGCCTGGACCAGAATGAGACCCTACCTCGCAAAACCAAAAAAAAGAAGAAACTCCTGTTAAAGTGGGCTGAGGAGACCACAAGATTGGTGGTTGTAGCTAACCATAAGCCTATTGCAGACTTGTACTTGCAGAAATAGAAGGGAAACAAAATCCTTGTTTTTCTTCATTTTTTCCTATTCACTATTTTTTATAACAGTAATGCTCTTTCAAAATTTGTAATTATATAATTAAAGTTATGGGTATGTATCCAAAAGCACTGACCTTATTTCTTAGATCAATACATGCATTATTGTAGTCATTGGTGTTTAGGTAAATTTTTAACGTTTTTAATTTTTTGAAAAATTATAATGTTATTAATGATTAGCCATTATTTACTCTAGCTAGTAACTTCTTATTGTATTGATAATATCTATGTAGTTAATGAGCTTACTAAAATTTTACTTTTCATTTGAAAACAGAATAACCTTGAAGAACTTGATGGTGTTCTTACATCCATATTCAAGCATGAGCTACCATACGGTGGATTTAGATCTCCCCAAACTGAAGTTTACCTTCAAAAACCAGGTATATCCCATAGCATCAATTCTTCACTATATTATATTCCATATTATGTGACTCTTCAATAAATGTTCTCAGTAAAAGTACAAACTTTCAAGGTCCATTTGGTAACTTAAAATCACAGGCTCTTACAACCAGAGTAACTGGAAATTCACAATCATTCCTCCTGACTTTTATCCTAAGAAAATGTTTAGATAAGTAAATTTTTGATGAATATTAGTCCTCATATCAATGTCCATAATTACCAAAAATTCTGCTATCTTCACCATTCAAAGATCAGTGCTTATGTAAATTTTGGCAAAGCCATTAATGCAAATATCAGAGAATAATTTATTATGGGTTTAATTGCTATCTAAAGTGACACTTTATTATATACTTAGTTAAATACTTGGCTATGTAGCAGTGGTGTTCCTCTATTTAAAAAGAATATGCATAATATGCATGCTTACATGTATAAGTTGATAGTCTCATTTGATATACACCTGGTGTTTGCATTTCCATGGTTATGTTTTCTTTATTTTACTGAATGAGAATTGTCTATATTGACTACATACTATTTTTAGGGTATAAAAATATTCAACTATCAAGAAAAGTTTATATAGAAGCTTCTTATGAAAAATTGTATACCCAGAGTATTCATAGGCTCAGTAGTATATTTTAGAAATGCTTTTGTTCCTGCATAGTTTGTTGAAATAATATTTATAACTCATTTCTATGCCCAGCATGTATGAAACACTAAGACATAATGGTGAATAAGACAGGCAATGAGCTGAAGAATATGAGAAGTCGAATATTAAGGCATCAGATTTTCAGTGCTATTCAAAGCAGTTTTATCAGGAGATTTTCAGGATTCAAAGCAGTGTTAAGAAAAGAGTCCTAAAGCCCAGTTTATTATGAGACATCTAAATATGTGAGAATCAGGCTAATGGTAAGGGCCCATCAGTGGGAAGAGACAGAGTTATGCTAGTTTTGAACAATTAATCTTGTGAGATAAGATAATATATGTTTAACCATATATATATATATATATATATATATATATATATATGACTAATTATTTTGTAATAAAATATATATACACATATTATGTTTACAAAATTAGACATGAGATTAGGATAAAAAAGAAATAAGACATGTTTCTTCACTTAACACCTAATTTAATTGAGGAAACAAGATAATGCATTTAGTAATAGAAACTCACAATGTGATAGGCATTTTGGACAATAACATATATTATTTTCTGAACATGCTTCAGAAAGGAGGTTGGGTTTAGCTATTGAATGATGGCTCAGATTCCCATGAGGAAAAAGACAAGCAAAGGGGTATGCAGTGAGAATGCATGCCCAGGTGTGAAGATAAACATATGATACATATCTTATAAAATCCCTTAGCATTGCAGGTGTTTAGGCTTATGAACTTAGGAGTGTAGAGCTAGAAAATATGGGATGGTTATATGACAGGTTTTATAAAATCCCTTAGTATTGTAGGTGTTTAGGTATATGAAATTAGGATTGTAGAGCTATGAGACGGTTTCAGTCTTTCATTTATTACAAGAATTCCAGGTAACTTTAAAAGAATTAGCTCTTGGAAACCTAATAAGTGGGACTAATAAGGCATGTTTGACTTCTTCATTTGACATTTTTTAATGTATTCATATAAGTTATTTTATATTCATTTCCTCCCATTACCTTATCTCTTTCCATCTTCCCATTCCGCTGAATCCCTTTGCCTTTCCAACTAGTCCCTCTTTTCCTTTGACATCTTTTTTTTATGTGACCTGTTGAGTTAAATTAGTGTTGCCTACTTGAGCGTGGGTGGAGGATTATTTACCAAGACCCATGCAATCTACCAGTGGTTATACTACTGTAGAGACCTACTCCACAAGCAACCATCAACTAACTGCCAGTAACTCCACAGGGTCAGTAATGGCCTTTGTCCCTTCTCCATCATCCATGATAGAATGCTGATGGGCCCAGTATTATGCAGGCAATGATAGTCATTGTGGGGTTTTGAATGCAATGGCTATGTCATGCCTGGAAGACAGTGTTCCACAGAACTCTTCTCTATCCTGTGGCTCTTAAATTCTTTCTACCACCTTCCCTCTACAATGTTCCATGAGCCTTGCAGTGGGTAACAGAGATGTCTCATTTAGTGCTGAGCACTCCAGAGTCATTCATTCTCAGCCATTAGGCGAGATGAAGTTGATAATGCTAATCCTCAGTCTTCTGAGTGTCAGGGACTGAAAGCAATAGTGCTTAAACTTGGCTGATATTGTGATCACCAGGAGAGCTTTTGAAACAGAATGTGGCAAACTCAGCACATAGTAATGAGGAATCTGGAGGTGTGAAACAGCTTTCTGCAGTTGTTAAAGTTTTCCAGACAATTTCCATGGTCAGACATATTTACCATATCCTAATTATTTAAAAATACTAGAGATCCACAAAATAATTCATTCTAATTTTGACACATAGAAATATCAGTCTGTCTTTACTGTGGTTAAAAAGTTGGTCGCCAGTGTAATTTTGAACCATTACTAGAAGTTGATGGAAATTCCATGACATCCCTTATGTAAAAAGGTAGAAATGGAAGTCAATATAATGAGATAATTTATCCAGAAATATTTCTAAATATTATTTGATAGCAAATTCTATTAAACTTATGACACAATAAAGGAAATCTCATAAAATGAAGCTACAATTCCTATGTCAAATACAAAATATGGCTGGAGAGATGACTTAGTGGTTAAGACACTTGTCCAAAAAGCCAAAGGACCCAGGTTCAATTCCCTAAGACCTACATAAGCCAGAACGACAAGGTGGCACATGTGTCTGGAGTTCGTTTGCAGTGACTGAAGGCCCTGGCATGCTCAATCTCTCTCTCTCTCTCTCTCTCTAAAATAAATATATAAAAATAAAATAAGAAATAACACAAAATACATAATAAAATATGCAAGAAAGATGTAAACCTAACTCAGTTCATGTGCAGCTTCCCATCAGATTCAGAATACCTGATCTTATAAAGCTGTACTCATTTCTCATAATGTTCATGTTGAATTCCTGATAACATTTGAAATGTTTTGATTGATATATAAATTGATCAAGAATTTGAAGGAAAAATGCTATATTCTATTCTTGAGTCTTCCAGTCCACAGTTTTAGGAGTTCAGCAAACAATGAATCAGGTCTAACCCCAAGTGTATAACCCTGGAACAGGTCTCTAATTAGATGGAGAAATGTTTAATTGTTAAGCATAGATTATTTCTCCACCTTTATATTGAAACAGATTGGACGCTAGAACGCAGTGAGTGAACTGTACCCAGAGGGAGCTGACAATTTGTTGAGCACTGACCGGCACTGTTGTGTCAGCTATGGAGTGACCCACAGACACCTGTGGCTGTAAGAGGTGTATTAGCCAAACTATACCTCATTATTTCTCCACCCTTTATGAACGAAATTTTGGGTTTAGTTCCCTGTAATTCCATTTATAATAGCTAAAATACTCTTCCCTAAATAGTTAATCATTTTCAACAAACTTAACTTCTCATTTGACATATATTTACATGTTTTTCTCTCAGCAGGCAAAATTGAGTATAGGTACAGAAAGGTAGAAAGCACACAAAAAATAAAAATCTGCTCTAATGTTCACTTTTTTTTTTTTTTTTTGCAATGCTCTGACTTAAAAACAACATTTCACATGGACAAGAATTCTCCATAGGGGCAGCTGGAGAAATTTCTCAGTGATTAGGGCACTCACCTGAAAATTCTAATGACCTTGGTTTGATTCCCCAGTATCCATGTAAAGCCAGAGGCACAAGGTGGCACATGCGACTGGAGTTCATTTGCAGTGGCTAGAGGCCTTGGCATGCTCTCTCTCTCTCTCTCAATCTCTCTCTCTCTCTATCTATTTCTGTCTTCCCCTGTTTCTCTTCTCTGTCTCCCTCTACGTGAAAATAAATAAAAATATAAAGGATGATTTTTTAAAAAATGTATTCTCCACTGGGAAAAAAGTTCTCCCCGGGAGTAAAGTAATAAATGAAACTGAGATATTCACATAACATAAGACTGTTGAACGTAAGAATCATATAAACAGTTTATAGATAATTTTCCAGTATGGAATCATCACAGACAGGGAATTCAATGCAACAGGCAATCTTTCACTGACGCATAAGATACTAAAATAGAGATTATTAACATGTAAAGTAGGAATAAGTAGCAGTTTAAGCAATACCTGCTTTACTTCCGGGTTATAGATAAACGTCACTGGTTTTGATACTAAGAAAACTTCTGAATGCTGCTTACATTGTGCTAGTGAGTCAGAGAAGTACATTTAGCTCTGAAAAATCACAATTGATCCAGCCTTCTATACCCCCACCCTGTTTTGAGCTTTAAACCTTCTGCACTGTCATCAATCTCATTGCAACAAGTCCCTAACTTCCTTAACTTCTCTTTAGAGCCTTTCAAAGACCTGGGTAATACAGAGAAACTCCTGTCATAGACAAGAAAAAATATATAGTTTGGTTAATTTTCAAATAGAAAAGCTATTACTTTACCCATGTTATCTTCACCCACAAAAGAGAGCTGGCTCAATGAAGCACACACAGATATCTAGAACTATATGTCAAAGCAAATGTCCCTTCACAGTAAGAAGCAATATTTTAATTTGAAAGAGGATAGCATATGACATCAGTGCCATGTGAAAGTTTTACTCTGATTGTTTTTTTTTCAAGGTAGTGTCTCACTCTAGCCCAGGCTGACCTGGAATTCACTATATAGTCTCAGGGTAGCCTCAAACTCATGGCAATCCTCCTATCTCTATCTCCTGAGGGCTGAGATTAAAGGTATGCACCACCATGCCTGGCTAAGATACTATTTTCTAACTCATAATAAATGTGGATCATGTAACTGCATATTCGATACATGCAGCTGTCATTGCAGTTCTAATGTTTGACTTGAAGTTGTAATATCTTTGGGTTCACAGAAAATACATCATTTTCTAGCTGAGTGAAGGGAACTAAGCTACCCATTAAGTTGCCTTTTTATATCATCAAATAATTTAAGCACTCAGAAAATAAGAATAATTTTAATAACCTTGTACTCATTCATCACTTAGCCTTGTTATTTCTTAACATTTGGCCACATTTGCTTGAGACACTTTTTTTTTTCCAGAAGAAATGTATTCTTGGGGCTGGAGAGATGGCTTAGCAGTTAAGGTGCATGCCTGAAAAGCCTAAGAACCCTGGTTCGAATCTCCAGGTCCCACATAAGCCAGATGCACATGGTGGTACATGCATCTGGAGTTCATTTGCAGTGGCTAGAGGCCCTGGTGTGCCCATTCTCACTCTCCAATCTCTCTCTCTCCCTCTTTCTGTCCCTAATAAATAAATAAAAATAAAATCTTTAAAAAAAAAAAAAAAGAAATGTATTCTTGTACTTGTAAATCACAGATGTAGTTGAATTTGTTGTAATTCCACACACTTAAAAATAAAAGTAATAGAGTTTTTGGCAATAATTTTTATAGATTCATCCTTTTATAACATGTTTGTTTCCATAATTACTATATATTGTTTTATAACTTGTAAATTCTATATGAATGTACATGATTCTTTCACTTATTATTTTTTTTCATATATATATATATATATATATATATATATATATATATATATATATATAGTCTTTTGTACATACAGGTGTTTGTCCTTTAAATATATATACAGATATATTTGTACATGCAAGTATATGTCCTTTAAGTATTTTACATCATTATATTATTTGATGATACCACAAGATGTTTCTGCTTACTAGTAGATATTAATGATATTTCTGAACTTTTATCAAAAATCTTATTTTAAAAACATACTTTTAAATAATTCCTTGATATCTATTACAAAGATCCAAGTGTTTTATATTTTACTTCTACTCCCAATGAGGAACTTTGATAAATTACTAATCTAGCTCTGTGAAAATTAAAAATGTTAGAATCAGCCAGGCGTGGTGGCATACACCTTTAATCCCAACACTCAAGAGGCAGAGGTAAAGGATGACCATGAGTTCAAGGCCACCCTGAGACTCATAGGGAATTCCAGGTCAACCTGAGCAAGAGCAAAACCCTAACTCAAAAAAAAAGTTAGAATCAACATTAACAAAATATTTTTAAACATCTTTTTAAAACATCTTATTTAAAATGTGGGCTGGGGAGATGTTTCAGCCGTTAAAGGTGCTTGTTGGCAAATCCTATTGGTCCCTGTTCATTTCCCCAGTGCCCATATAAAACTATTTACAAACATATATTGCATGTGCTTGGAATTCATTAACAGTGGCAAGAGATCCTGGTGTATGTGCACATGTACACACACACAAACACACACACACACATTAAAAATAAATACAAAACAGAAGCAAAAAATGTAACTTTACAAAGCATGATGTTGTATGGACGTATTCATTTTAAACCACTAGAGGACAAAGTCAAGAGGCATGAACATAAAGGAAAAGTGCAAGAGGGAAAAACAGGCAGGATTACTTCTTTCTGGGATAAGAAGTAACTGTAGGAGAATGGAAGTAGATAAACTCACTTCCTATTACTAACAAACATATTACTGTTAAATATATTTATTTAAGGACACATTTACATATAACACTAACAAAACTCATAGTGATTGAAGAAATTGGAGAAGTTACCTGTAAATTAACTGTAAAACCATAGATATTTTTCCTACCACTTTTTGTTTATTTGTTAACATAACCCACAAGAACAAATTTTCACATTAAGGAACTTTGCTTGTATGATATTTTTAGCATTTCTCAACCTACTTTCATGAATTGTTGGTTAAGTTCATAACATATAATGACAGCTATTTTGAATCTTTTGAACTGGTTTTTCACTTTAGTAACGAGAGAGTTGTTTTCAGAATTATACTACTGTTATTTCGTTTTCCAGTGTTTCTTTGAAGATTCTACTCCTCAGATATAAAGTTTAAAAATAATCTTGGAATTAGAAGATGCAACTATAAAATAGGAAGGAAGGAAGTGAAACAGGACTAACTTCGGGGGTTCAAACACAAACTAAACCTGAGCTCATGTCTGCTTTACTTAAAGAAGTGAAATAAAATGAAACTGTGAAGGATTATTTTTGTGAGTTGTTATATTTATTCAGAAGTAATGGTAAGGGAGAGTCCACAGACCAAAGAATGGGGAATGGCAGGGGAGGTTAGTCTGAGAACGAAAGGGTGAGGAGTGGATATATCCACATGGTCTAAGGGCCCATGTATATCCTTTCCCATCCTGGCAGCTTAGCAGCTAGCTGCTGCCAGGGTGGGAAGGCCAAAACCTTACCGGTGGTCAAAAACCTCAGATGCTGAGAAATGAACAGCCCAGGAGCTGGAAAAGAGAAAAAAGCCCACCAAAAGCCTTGTAAGCAGCCAGGCTTTTTATGTTGGGTCCAAGGCTGAATCTGGAAGAAGTAAGCACACGCAGTTGCAGTGTCATAAAGGGGCTGGGCTTGTGTGGGATAATTTTCCTCTCATTTCCCCACTGTCATAATAAGATACTCTAAGTGCTGTTAAAGGAAAGAGGACAATGATTGGTCAGTCTTTACTTCCTGCTAAACATGGTCATATAGTAATTACTGTTAGGGTCTTTCTCAGAAGGGGCCCAAGAGAGAAATCGGTTAGTTACATGTCCTGTTCTGTCTCCATCTGAGCATTGTGAGGTAGTGATGATCAGCAGTCTAGTTTGAAGTGGTGAGTGGTCATCTCATCAAGAGCGTCTGTGTAGATTGGGTTGGATTGATCTGGCCTCGGTGAACAATTCTGCAAAAAGCATATACATGAGGAAGGTCACGGTTCTATGCTCTGTGACAGATATCCAGAAGAGAGGGTTTCATGTAATGACCAAGAAGGAAGACCAAGAAAATAGGGGTGTCCTGATGCCAAGAGGAGAAAACCTTTCTAAGAAAGGAAACTGATCAGCCATGTCTTACCCTATTCTCAATTGTAAAAGAGATAAAAGTCCACAGAATAATTTCTGATTTAAGTGCCAACAATATCTTGTAAGGTTTTTGACTTTTCCTGAATGTGAATATTGATACCTAGTGTCTACTGAACAAACCTTGGGAAGATGAATTATATTCTGATTAACTAAACCCTCTACCCTATAAAAGGCCATAAAACATGTAAAAGTAGATTGGCAGGTTGATTGACTCAATCAATGCACTATGTTAGTGACTGGGATAAAAACATTACCCAGAGGAAATAGAGAAAAATACTATATAGCATTTCAATCAATTGCCTTTTTGGCCTGTTTTCTAATGAAGTGAGTCTGTTCATTTAGCATATATTCTTTCATACCTTCAAACATCCTTAAGTTTGCATTTGTTAAATAAGACTCATACATATACATTGATAGATATGTGAAGAGAAGTGGAAAGGACAAATTATGAACATGTTCATGTCAAATGCAAGGGACAGGAGAGTGGATGAGTCAAAACTGTTGTCACAAATGAGGCTGAGAATGCAAAGTGCATGGCAACAACAGGCACACAGCATGAAGTACAAAGGAGGCAGAAAGCTGAAGCAGTTGGAGGCATTGTCCCTGCTGCTTTCATACCAGCTCTATCTGCTGAGGATCAGAGTCTGCCTTCAGTCATTCTGGAAAGCTGAAATAAGGATCTGGAAATGCGTGAGCTACATTCTTACAGAACAGATATTTCACAATATTGGAAGTCGGAAGAATAAATACAACTCCTTTCATGACATCAGACTGACTTTAAAAAATTCTATTGTCTGTGTTCATTATCTAAAAGTCCATGAGGAAAGAAGGTGACAATATAATGTGTGATATGTTCTTGATGAGATTGTTTATCAAAGTTACCCTAAGGTTGTATATTTCTCTATTAAATTTATTAATACAAATATGTCATCCCATTTTCACTATCATGATCATTTCCTTTGACTCCATTAAGAATGAATTCTGTATAAATTATCTAAAAAGTTAAATTTATTTAAAAAATGATAAAATTGACATTAATTGGATCCCTAGTACTTTGGAAAACACAAATAATTGAATATGTAAGACATGACCAAAAAGGAAATTCTTACAGAATTGAAGGGTGTTTGTTAAAAACATTAAAGCCAATAAACTAAGTTAATTCAATTCTGTAACAACCAAGTATGCCAAAAAATCAAGGTGTAATATCCTCTTTCCGCTTTTTCCCTTCCTTCCTCCCTCCCTCCTTCCTTTCCTCACTTCCTTTCTGTCTGCAAAGTAGAGTTATAGTGGGCTACAGAGATGACTCAGGCACTAAAGTGCTTCCCACACAAGAATGAGGACCTGAGGGCTGGAGAGATGGCTTAGTTGTTAAGGCGCCTGTCACCTAAGCCTAAAGAATGCTGGTACCAATCTCCAGCACTTCCAATCTCCAGGTCCCACATGTAGCCAGATGCAAAGTGACACAAGGGAGCAATTCCGCACTTGACCACAAGGGGGCACACACATCTGGATTTCGTTCGCAGCAGCTGAGAGGCAGCTGGCGTGCCCATCTCTATCTGTCTTCCTCTCCCCCCTCTCTCTCTCTCTCTGTCTCTCTCCAAAAAAAAAAAAAAAAAAAAAAATGAGGACCTGAATTTGAATCCTCAGCACCTACTTAATCAGGCACAGCCACATATGCCTGTAATCCCAGTGCCAGGGAGACAGAGACAGGTGAATCCCTGGGACATGCTGGATAGTTAGTCTAGACAAATAGCTGAATTCCTGGTTCAGTGATAGACCCTGTCTCAAAAAAATAAGGTGAAGGATTGTAGGAGATGCCTGATGTTGACCTATGGCCTCCATGTTATGTGCACACATGTGCATTGATCAGCATTCACATGTGAGCACATATACACATGCACACATACATACACAAAAGGCAATGTGGTAAATAAGGCTATAAAGATTCACTGCTCTCAAAAATGTTCCAAGAAGGCTTCTTCCTATTGCCTCGGACAGAATGTAGTTGGCTTCTGCTCTGACATCTTTGTTTCTGTTGCTGTGAGTCCTCACACTCTTGCTTCTGATGCCACAGCTGCTAAGCTGGTATGGAAATTTTTTCCCGGCAAGCTGTGAAAGTGTAGAATAATAAACCATCACTCATCAGTTAGTACTTTGTTTTGCCACTGAAATAGCAGTTTGCATTCATCATTTTGTAGTTACGTGCAATTAATATGCTTTGTCATTGAGCATTAGGTGGCGGAAAGAATGTAAGAGCCAAAGAAAGGGTATGACTCCTTACAAAGCAACTATTCAGATAGAAATTGGCCTCAATATCCATGGCCTCACAATGCCTAGCAATATCTTCACAATACCCTTATAATGGGAGAAAAAGATGATAACATCAAATTAAAAGAGAGACTAATGAAGAGAGGGAGGGCATATGATGGAGAGTGGAGTTCTGAAGAGGAATGGTGGGAGGGGAGGAAAGTAACATTGTTTAACTGTCTGTAAGTATAGAAGTTGTTAATAAAAAAAAAAAATTGTGATTAAGCTTCCTACTTAGTCCCCACCTGGTGGAGCCCTTGGAAGGTGGAGCTTTTCTGAGGAATACTTTACTGAAGAATACAGCACCCCCATAAGTTGAGAGTCATCATACACTCCTATAATCCTAACCTGGGAAAAGGACTTTGTGTAACATATTTAAGGCAAATAGAAGGTACTAATTGATCTTAGTGTCAGGTTTCATTAGTACAATGCAACCTGGTTAATGTGTCATGGACTCATGAGAGTGGGTCAACATAAAGTTGTTGCTATTAAATTATCACATATAAAATATGACAAAGATTGGTTATTGTAAACCAAATTATATAAGCAGGATATTGTTGACCATATCACAGGAAACAAGAATGATTTTATCTAACATTTGCTGGCAAATCTATGGAAAATATTTTGTTTTTCCTTTCAGTGATGCTTCATTAATTTGGAGTTGAAGACCATAGTTAGTTACATGACTGTGATATCATGCAAATAAAAATGTCCATACTATTATGCCTTAATCTATTAAAAAAGAATAATGGAATTCAATATCTAAAACACTGACAAGAAAGATATAAAATACTGGTCAATATGGTCATAATTAAGAGGTTTTTTGCCAAAGTATTCATCTGTATTTTCTTTTTCAGTTAGTTTTTATAAAAAAAGATTCATTTAAAAGTTTAATATAACCCCTTCAAGGAATTCCAGGTTTGTTTCAAATTCAGAAGGAAGCAAATTAAATGTTGCAATAGAAAACACAAACTGGCTTCATAGATGAAGTTATAGAATGTCATTATTTTATCCTAATGCTATAGCACATTCAATGGGAATTATTATATTCCAAAATAAGGGTTTGTTTTACATTAAAAAGAGTTAGATATGGCTTGTCACTTTCTAAATTAAGCCTGCCCCCAGTAAGATTGGGACATAAATGCTGAGAGTAGTAATTTGTACTTATTTGAGAAAAGAGTTAGAAATGAGAGATTCTACATTGTTACAAACACTGAAGATTTCATATATGTAAATAGATATCAAAAATCTACACTGTTTGGGGGGGGGCATGGCTTTTAGGAATAGATTTGTGTTTCACTTTGTTATACCATTGAGGATATAATAATAAAAACATCTTAAATCCTAATGTTTTCTATGCACCCAGATACTCATGTTAAAGAACTTCCAACACTTCTCCACTGTACAGCAAAACTTGGCTTAAAGAGGCTGGCAATTCAACTGCTTCAATGTTCAGGAGCAGCTTGGGCTTCTACAGTGAAAAGTATTGATGGTTTAGACCTGGCATGTGTTGCTGAACAACATGGACACAGAAAGCTCAAGAAAATCTTTGAAGACTTTACAGTAAGTTTTCTTCTCATTATAATTCTATGACTTTCCTATAAAGTGTATATGTGTGTATGTGCATGAACACACACATTTCTATTTTTGTAAATGATGCTATTTTGTAGCTATTAATACAATGTCTAAATAGTAACCTGCTGGTTCTTATTTGTCCATTGTCTTAGAAAGCCCTTCACAGGATCAGCCTTTATATTAGTTTTGCCATAAACCAACTCTGACACCACTACCGAAACATGCTTTTGAAACCTATCTGGTCCTTCTGTTTTTATGTAGGCTACTAAACATTGGGGAAGAGACAGAGCAAGGGCAATAAACCTATTACCTTTACACTTTTGTTTGAGTCCAGATATTATTATGCGCATTATGCACATGCAAACAGATCAGTAAGATGGTCATTCAAAAAGTCTACCAATAAGTTATTTACATTGCTTAATTTGATTCCTTGTCTCTCCCTGTTAAGTTTCAGTTCTTGTGATTTCTGTTGAAGCCCCAAATTTCAAAACACTCTTTCATGGATGACAGTTTTGTAAAATTGCAACAAAGGGAAAGAATACTATCTCAGAACATAATGCACAAATGTGTGACCTCATCCAACTCTATCAGCTTAAAGCATTTAACAAAATGGTAATATATAAGTAGACAAGAAAAAAATATATCCTCTGTTGTTGGCTGGTTATGAAACTAGAGAATCTACAGGCATTTATTTATTTTAGGAATGACAGTCATAAAATATCTTTGTTATTTAATCATAGTATTCATACATGTTGTTTGGCATAAATATTAATATAATTTTAATTGAAAATATTTAAAGAAATTTTATGAAATGGGAGAAGTAGCTTATCTGTGTTGTCACAGTGACTGACTATGAACCTGTAGCTCAGTTGTAATGAAGTTCCTCTAATATCCTGGCCTCTTTAGCTTTTGCTTCTAGTATCCTTCTGATAGAAGAGAGTTGCAGAAGCATTTTATAGTATCCCTAATGCAAAATGCAGTTTGCTGACTAATGTAGAGAATTAATTACTCCAAAGTTAGGCTTTTTGTCTAGGCTACTGAACATTCACTTTTATTGGCCTTTTATTTCTCTCATTCTCAACATTGCTCATTAGTGCTTTATATATACTATTTTCTTCTCAACTGGATTATTCCATTTAATTCAGGGTTCCTTAGTATTATACAATTGAGTTTCACAAAAAGACACATAAATATCCTGTTTGGTCTTTGTACATTTTTCTTTCTTATGTGTCTAGACATTCACCAGGGGAAATAGGCTGCCCACCCCCTCACTGCCAGGTGCTCAGCCTGTATTTATGCTGTGATAGTTTCAAATTAGGAATTTGTCTTATCTCAGCTAGTGGTCAGTATATTTAGTTAAATTTTGTATTTCAAATGAATTCATTGATAGTATTATCTATACTTTTAGATTTTTTTAATGCTTAGTTTTAAAGAATTCATTTCTCAACTGGTGTCCATACTATTATGAAAGATATTTCTCATGACCATTAACTCAGGTTGTGAGATAGTTCAGGAAAATCTGTGAAATAGTGTTAATTTGGCTTAACAAATTCAATCAAAAAATCCATTTGTAATTACCATAAAAGGTATTCACACATGCTATGGTTGTTGTTTTCTCAGTGTGTAGATGTATGTGATGTGATGTAATGTAATGTAATATAATGTATGTATGTATGTAAGTATATGTGTATTGCATAGTCATGAAGTTTCTAGAATAGCTAACAGCATCTGTATATTATCCCTTTACCTACAACAGGATAGCATCTTTGGAAACTAAATGTTTCCTTGGTTGGGTATCCATCACTCAGCCTCTATAGGAGAAAATAAAAGCATAGGATCAGGATATTGTACAGCTCATCTCTATAGCAGGGCAGGTTCTGTGAGGGAAAAGAACTGAGCATGACTAGGAAAAAGCAAGATGGGAAAAACATCTGAATAGACCTCAGGTGTGTTTCCAAGTCAAATAAGTAAAGACATTTGTGCATTATCGATTTACCTCATATGGGAATTTAGCTCTCAAGCTGCACAGCCCAAAAGTTCTGTAATACAAGTATATTATATGCTTGATGTTTCCTGTTTCTTCAATAGATACAATGTATTATCTCCATGCTCAAGATTTTTAATATATCAAAGTGCTATCCTGCACAAATGTAAGAACATATGCACAGTTCTTATAATATAGCTATTTATTATCTTTCTTATTTCACTGTCCATGCACTCCTTTGCTAAGTATTCCCCTAAATGCATGAGCACTACTTTAAGGTTAACTTGTTGTTTAAAATTGTGTTAAGAATAATTACTCTGCTAGTAGAGTAGACACTTTGTCCTAGCAATAGCTGGATGTGGAGATGTCACTTTTTATCACAGGCAAAAGAGAATTTTATGTCTTGAGAAGATGTCATAATTTTAACTCAAAATGAGATTTATCTCACAATATTTATTTGAATGTCTATTGGGTCTTCACTTTTTGGAAAGTGCTCTCTGGCCCAAAGGATAGCCCTGTGCAACTTAAGCTGACTTCCACTTTTCTCATGGCAGAAGAAGCAGAGAACACCTGGGATTACATATTCAACCACATCAAATGTAGATTTAGAAGTTGTATGAGCTCAGCTCTGATTCTCATTGTGTCAAGTGCCATAGCTGCTGGGAATGCAGCCATGGTGTATGAGGACAAGCGACAATATGATTTTGATTACCTACTAGCTCAGCAGGTAGTAATTTCAGTGCTCACTACATTAAAATTAATTGAATGCTCATAGGTAACAAGGCAATTCATGAAAGTAATAGTGGGAAATAATATACTTGTTTTTTCCATTCTTTTACAATACAGATCATTAAGTATTTTTCCAAGGTTGAAACAGGATCTCATTCGAACAGGTGATTCATTATCTATGATTTATTTTGCTTCAGATGCCAGCAGTCTCCAGAATACTTTTGAGGGTAACTTCCATGCATATGGTAGCTAAACAGTAATAATAATTTTAAAGCCCCTTTAGAGTCCTTGGCCTTTATAACTTTTGGATTTCTAATTTTCATAAACCTTGTAATCTGCAGGGTTTCTTCTTTTTTTGGTTTCTTTCTAACCAATTAGCTGATGTAGAACTAAGTGGTCTGGAACTGTCATTTACATGCCTGCTGGCTCAAAGGAAATGCAATTTCTAAGTGTGAAAGAAATCACAAATAGCAATTAAAGCAATCAGTATTGATACCAGAGCTTTGGAAAATGAAATTCATGAAACAAACACAATGATATTAGACTCTCAGAAGGAAATGGGCAGAGGCAGATGATTCAGGTTCCATTGGGAAAATATGATTCTTGGAAATTCTTCTCTATTAATTTGTTTTAACTTTAGTTATTTTTGATGAGTGAAGATAGAAAAGAGAATTTAATATGAACCAATGACTCAGTATGTTTTTTTTTCTGTCAACAATGTGGTATGTCTCCTACTTAAATTTATATAAAGTTTTGCCCAAAGTCTGTTTGCATATGAGAAACATAAACCACATTAAAAAACAAGGGACTATTAATCAAACATCATAGCTCAAAACCTATATATTATTCTTTTTCTCCTCTTATACAGCAACACTTTCATTGTAATTCATATAGATGTGATAGAGCAAATATTACAACTGACTTATTTTACCCCTTACATATTGCATGAAAGGAAAAATAGATGGTGCCAAATGAAAACTAAAAGTGTGGTTGTATTTCAGACACACATTTCCTGAAATGAGGTTCAGACTTCTTCAAGAGAATTTAGGGTAGGAGATAACATGTATGCACTGGCTGTCATGATGAGAGAGAGAAAGAAACATTTTCACCTATTAGACATTAATGTCCATTCACACTGACAAATAATAAACTTAGATTCTTGATTTGTACCTGTGGTGAGATTTCAACCTAAATAAGCATAGTTCTCCCTTTATTAGTGTTTAGTTCTTTTTTATCAGGATTGCTGGATCCACTTACTCAAATCTGGCTCTCAGTGAAACATCAGTAAGCCAATTAATCCATTTCCTTAATGAGCACCCTCTATTATAAGAATGGATAAGTACATAGACTTATATTGAGCCTATCAATCTTTCATTTGGAGTGGAGAATGCCAATTATCCAAGCAATCTGGTCCATTACTACTGTATTGGCCACATTGCTCAACAACCTGTAGTACAATTCAATTGCACTATGAGAGTGAGACACTTGGGGCTGAGATATGTTGAGAATCTATTATACATTAGGTTAGGTTAGAAGCTTTGTGTATACCATCCATCCAATGTTCTCCTCTAGCCTCTGAGGAATTTGTACTTAGTTTAAATTGTCAAAAACTGAACTTTGCATGTCAGAGAAATAAGAAAGTTAGATCTATTACCCAATGGCCTTCTTAAGATAGATAGCGATCCCAAAATAACAACCTACTAGTATATAATATGATATTATTTAGTATTTAGTAATTAAAATGAATATTTCCAAGGTTAGGATCATCTGTTGTATAAGTACCACATGTTAACCAATTGCGACACTGGAGCATGCTTTGGGATAGTCTTTAAGTATGAAAGAAAAGGATGGGTATTGTATCAGAATAAAAGAAAGTTGTGTGATCTAAATGTAATACAGAATATTCATGGAAAGAAATAGTTCCTCTCCTCTTATCTTGTCAGGTGTTTTTTCCTTGAAATTCATATGCCAGCCTCATCATCATAATAGTCATTCCTAAATATTTGTCAAGTGTTCACACTGCATCCAATACAAAAGAAATGCAGCACAGAGTAAGAAGTAGAGCAGACCCCTGAACCCAGGCAGTGTAGCTCTAAATTGCATGCATTGCATTGCACTAGGACTATATCCAAATACTAAGAGAAAACACACCATGACAGAGCTGCCAGATGACATTTTTATATAAAATTATTGTTGAACATGTCAAAGTATTTGATTCACTTAGAAGTCTGTAAGAATGCAACACAACACAACACAAGAATAAAATGTCTGTAAGAATGCAACACAAGAAGTGTTTGATTGCTATAGTTTTATTAACACTTAAGAATTTTATGTGCCCATCTCACTGGGCTTAAGGATACCCAGATATTTGTACAGACATTATCCTAGGTGTTTCTATAGAAGGTGCTTTGATAAGATTAGCATAAATAGTAAAATGGATCAAACAGCTTGCTGTCCCTAATGGGGTAGGGGAACTTTATTCACTAACCTGAAAGCCTGAATAAAACAAAAAGACTGACCTTCCTTTGAATTGAAATATTACCTCTATGACTGGACTTGAACAGAAACTTCTACATATGTAGGCTGCCAGCCTTTGGATTACAAATATGCCATCAGCTCTTCTGGTTGTCAGGCCTCTGCACTAGGACTAAAGCCACAGTCCTTCTTTCTTTTTTTACTGACTGTGATAACCAGTCTCTACTATTATATTTATTTCACAAATGAGGAAAGTGAAGATTTTCTGGATGTCCAGTTTGTCAACTGTAGATTTGGGGGTTTATCAGCCACCATGATTGCCTGACCCAGTTCCTCATAATCTTTTATTTCTTTTTTATGGATGTAGTAGGTAGTATGTATGCTGTGGTATGTGTGCTATATATGAACATATAATGTGTGCCCATGTGTATGCAGATGCACAAGCCATGTAGGCATGCATGCAAAAGACAGAGAACACAGAATGTCTTCCTGTATTGTATTTCTAATTTCCTTGAACCTGGAAGTGTCATTTTTGGTCATATTTGAAGACCAGTAAGCCACAATAATCTTGTCTCTGCTTCCCACAGGACTGTAATCTCAGTCACTTTCGAACTTTATGTTTCTGTGGGTCCTAAGGGTGGAAGTCATGTGGTCTCAGGCCCTCATGCATGCACAGTAAGCATGCTTACCTGCTGAGCCATTTCCCTAGGACATGGTACTGGAGTAAAAACAGGATGATAGACCAATGGAACAGAATGGAGGAGCAGGAAATTGGGTCAAGTAACTACAGTCCCTTAAAATCTTATAAAATCCTACAGATTCTATTTCTTTGGTGGACTGTCACAAGTACAATTATTAATTTGGTTTTAAATTTTGTACTGTGGAGTTTTCTTAGTTGAGTTGCTCAGTGGTAAAATCAAGATGAGTAAATATCTGAATGCGAAAATAATCACATTATGTTACACGTTGCAGTTGAATCTATAGACAAGTGTTGTGTCTGTCACTTGATCAGAGAAGGTTGGAGTGCTAGAGATGAAAGAAGAGATATGTAGAGCCCCAGAAGATCAAAGGAGAGATCCACAGGTAAAGCAATAAAAATCCATACCAACTTTCAGCTGGCTACATGCCATCCAAATGGAGGAAAATCCAGAAACTTCAGTGCTCACAGAGCCATCACCTCAGCTACCTGGTCAAGCACCAGAAGCATTAGGAGTCTGGATTTGGGGAACCATGCTAGTGACACACATCAGCACAGGATCAGGTTAGAGAAGTTGGTATGCGGCATTACCATCTAAAGAGGAAACAGAGCTTCTGTTGGGCTGTTAACCTGGATGTGCATTGTGAATGGAAAGGTCAGTGAGCAAACATGGTTACATGGTACCAAATGAGAAAAGATTAGACTCAGATCTAGAGGGGTTGAGGGGCACATAAAGCTGTCAAAGCAGCGGTCATCATGAAGGCACAATTTCACAGCAGAAGAGCTGAGATTAAGGATATTGTGAGTCTCTTATGCCCTGGTGGCTTGAGAGCACATAGATGGAGGTTCATTAAATCATAACAAATTCTGTGTGTCCTAGGAGTGTAAGGAGCATGGACTTTGCTGGTTCTTCTCAATATGTGGGAACTGGCAGCGGCACTTGAGAGGCACTGGCTACTTACCTGTCTTCGCTTTTGAGAGTGATTCATGCTTATGACTGAAACACACACTCAAAAGGCCTGTTGGCATGGTGTTTCAAATGCCCTATGCTATTCATATGGCTATAAAGATGATATTTAGTTTTTATGGTATAATGGTCTTCACAGGATTTTTGAGGGACAATACCAAGATAGAAGCATTACTTTAAGACCTAATTACTTTAAGGCCTAAGGTTTGTCTATCTGGTTCCCTCATCTTTCAACAAGCCATTAGTTACAACCAGAAAATACTAAATCAAAATCTTGAGATATGGGCCCTCTTGATCTAGTTTTAAAATACGTCAGTAGATGTTGGGGTCCTTCTTAGGGCCAGCAAAGGAGGGGATGCAGAGTCTCTGCCGGACAGGGGGTGAGAGACGCGGAGTCAAGACACAGACAATGGCAGTCAGGTGAAACCAGGCAGAGGGCGAGCTGCTGCAGACTCATTTATTTAAGGAAGTATAGGGGTTTTTAAGGATCTGGCTGGACAATTGTTGTATGGGGTAGTTCCTTTCTTGTGATCAATGATAGCCTGTCTCTGGGCAGATCATCTCGCAGCAGGTTGCTCACGGACATGGGGCTGTAGCTGTTGTCACGCCAGGGCTGTACAGAATGCCACATCCACAGAAGCCACTTCCTGGTTTCTCCTAGCAGGCAGCCTTTCAGGGCCTGATCTGCATTGTGCCATACAAGTAGATGTGTGGGGGGTTGTCGCATGTTTGTGACATCTCAAAGTGGATCACATTCCAGAAATCAGTTGTCTGGGATTTACAGGCCCCTGTGTATGGGGTCCTGATTTTCAAAGAAATAATGATATTTTCACTTTATTTTAAAACATAAATTTAGGGAGAAAAATGAGAAATCCTAAGGCAAGCACTTAACCACTAAGCCCTCTCTCCAGGCCCAAAATCAAATTGTGTTTTCTTGGGGAATTTCTTTCAAGATTATAAACAATGTTTGTTCATAAATAGGACAGTTGGGCTGGAGAGATGGCTCAGCAGGAAAGAATGATTCTCACACAAGCATGAGAAGCTGAAAGTGTCTGATTAACCCCAAGTTTACAGCCAGAATCCCAATCAACAGCTGGGCATTTTCACACAGGTCAATGACCCTAGTCTTTAGGGAGTAGAGAAAGGAGGATTGCTGTTGCTCAGCATTTTGGGACTCAGAAAATTCTCTGTCTCAAGGAAGCACAAGGAAGAGTGACAAAGAAAGCTGACTTTCTCCTCCACACACAACTACATGGGACATAGCAACTGCACACACATGCATGTGTACACACACACACACACACACACACACATATGTATACCACATACCACCCATTCTACATTCACACATACACAAAAAATAAAATAAATAGACTAGTCAAATATCTGAGAATAAATGACAATTTGTTGCTATTTTTTTAGTTGCTTCTGAAATTTGGACTTGTTTTGAACAAAACAAAGATAAAAACCACTCTAGTCTGGAACCCTGAGCATGGAGATTCAGGTAGCACTTATAGTGTGGTTTTGGTGGGGTTACTTCTTCAGTGTTCTGTGAGGCTCCATACATGTCGGAGGTGAGGGGAATCCATGGTTTTCTGTTACAATCAGAGAATGCTGGCGATTGAATACAAAGCGGCACAAGGTGAAAGTTGGTTGTATTGGCTTGGATAAGAAAGGACAGAATTAGAAGGAGTCAAGAACACTATGCAGGTAGACGATCTTATAGCTGGATTGTTCATATTTGCACTTTCATTAGTGGTCTGATAGAGAAAGGTAAAAGGATGAACTGTCAATCAAATTCTTGAGAACACTCCTGAAATGGCTCCCAAGGCCAAGCATCTTCAACAGGTAGTCAGCAGTTAGTAAGGAATTAAGAGGCTCTCTATTTTATTTCTATGAAAAGGTGTGTGACTTTTTTGGCTTATTTCATTTCAGCAGCTTTTAAGTTGTAGGCAGGAATGCACATTTAAGGATTATGCAGCTATAAAGGAAAGTTTGCACCTTTGCATTTGATATTAGCTGCTCTGTAAGTATAAACTATTAGAGGAGCACAGATGAAGGAGTTTTTTAACTTTCCTCATGTGATTTTCAGTTGCAGAGTAGTACCATGTAAAATGATAATGTTCAAGAAGACAATTTGGCTTTTGATTGCTCATATTGAAATATGGGAAATTGAACCTATCAAATGCAAAGCAAGGCATTCTACTACTGAGCTATATTACACCTTGGAAAGAAGTGCTGTAGTAGGATATTAATGTGGGCAGAATGACTACTTTGGCTAAACGAGTTCAGTGACTGGACTTTGGAGGCAGGATCATGAAATAGGTATAAGGATGGAAACCAGTATTCCAGGGCATAATAGAGAAGGCGTAGTTACAGAATTAGAGTATAACACACAAGACAGGTTAGTAGCTGGAGAAGGTGATCACTAGTGCCTTATTTGCTGTGCTCTCAGGATTCATTGTTGACATTCAAGTTTTCTTTGGGATACCATTCATGATCAGAGAAGTAAGAAATAACTCAGTGCCAATCAGTAAGGAGCTAGATATTCTAAATATACATACCACTGGTATTTCATTGTTAATGAAAAATGACATCAGAAGCCACCCCATATCCTGACATATATAGGAATGGTAGCCAAAGATCCAAGCTGTCTATGGGAGATTCTAAGAGGCTAAAATGTGGAACAGGCAAGTAGGAAGAGTAAAGAGAAAATGAAAGAGGACAACCTCCTGATCCCTTTGATGGAAATGAAATGAAATTAAAAGAGCTGCCATCACATGCAATCCAAGTGAATTTTAGAAGCCAAATGTAACCAATGCTCTAAGTTTGGGCATATATATATATATATATATAAGTTATGTATGTAGTGTGTATACAGCCATGTTGGTACCATTGTTAGCCTCCTCCCTGTCCTCCCCACTCTGAAGGGACCCTCCTCATTGGGGAATGAGGGTTGTGCATTGTGGGGTTAGCCATCAGTTATGGGGAAGTTATGGGCAATGTCTCTGTGCATAATGTCCCAACTTGTGGCTCTAACAATCTTTCTACCCCCTCTACCATGAATTTCCCTGAGCCATGTTGGGTTTGTTTCAGGTCTATTTCATTAATGAGGTCTTGGGAGCCTCTGTGTCTAATATCTGATTTGGTGGGAGTTAAGTGTTCTCTGTGTTTATCTCATTCACCCTTGTGCTGGTACCAAGTTCACCAAGAAAGCAGCACTCTTGCTCATTTCTCCAATTACTCTATGGTTTCAGCTGGGCCTTGGTGAGGTGTGATGGGCTGATTCTTTCCTCAGGTTCTGCATCCATCTGATAAAGAGGAGAAAATTCTCCACTCAAGAGTAAAGTCAGCACTGGATAAATGGGATAACCATTATTAGTTTAGAGACAGTTTAATATTTGTAGGTCCTCTTGTAGCCCACGATTGGTGGGAGCTTGATATTGGAGAGTGGGCTCATTTTTTGGATATGGTTCTGACTTGTTTCGCAGTTCCAGCTATGGGTTCTATTCTACTGAGCAGATCTGTTAGGCAAATCAAAAGCAGTTGGTTACCCACCATGGCTATGTGCCACTATTGCACTTGTGTGGGTATCATATCAGGTTGTTTGCTGCTGAGTAGCTTAGACCATGAGTTGCCTGGACAGAGGTTGGTCATTTTTCCCCAGTCACTCATGTAGCATGTTCTGGCACTAGACAAGCTGTCTGGGGACTGACTCTCTTCCAGATTCTAGCCACATCACTCCATGTTCTGTACCAGCAGCATATGGTGTCTTTGGCAGTAAGGTCTTACCATTAAACTTTGGTGGGTCATCAAGTACTCTGACAGAAATCTGCCTTCTTTTGGGAAACCTTGTACTTCTCTCTGATCAACAGCTCATTATGGATGTTAACTGCATGCTGGTACTGGGAGTTATGGGCCAGAGCCAAGGGAAAAGAAGGAAGAAAAAGATATGTAAAAGAGAAGGAGAGAAAAGGGAGAGGGAGAGAAAAAAACAGGAGGAGATTAAAGTTAGTCTTCCTCATACCTTCTTCTAGGCCCTGTGAATCAGGTGTTCCAAGAACCTCATGAAGTTTCAACCTTTTAGTCTGTCTTTCAGGATATAGGATTTTATGGTACCATTTGCATTTGGGTCCAGTTTTGTGTCTCCCCACAACCCTTACCCTCTCCTGACCCACACTCACTATTGTCCAGTCCTCAAGATGCTTATTAGGAACATCAGCATCTTGGGCAGATTCAAGTTAGGAGCCACAGATGAGTGAGACCATGAAATGATTATCTTTCTGTCATTGGGTGAGTTCACTGAGAATGATCTGTTCCAGGATTGACCATTTTTCTTCAAATTTCATTGTGTCAGTTTTTCCTTACTGCTGTGTAGAATTCCATCATGTAGATATATGATATCTTGGTTATCCATTCATCTAATGATGGACATATGGGGTAATTCCATCTCTTAGCTATTATTAATTGAGCAGCTATAAACATGGTTGAACAAATATCTGTGAAATGAGGCATGGAGCTTTTAGGGTTAATGCCCAGTAAGGGAATAACTGGGTCTGTTGGTAATTCTATAGTTAACATACTTTGGAGTCTCCATATTGCTTTCCATAGTGGTTTACTATCTTACATTCCCACCAACAGTGAATTAGTGTTCCTATTTCTCCACAACCTCGCAAGCATTTGTTTTCAACAAAACTTATTGAAGAAAACTTTCCCACCCTTTCAAAAGAAGCCCCATCAAGATACAAGAAACTAACAGAACTCCAAACAGACTGGACCAAACAAGAAAATCTCCAAGATATATTATCATTAAGACTCTAAACAATAAAAACAAGTAGAGAGTCCTAAAAGCAGCAAGAGATAAACAACATATTACATATAAAGATAACCCCATAAGAATTACCTCAGACTTCTCAATGGAAACCCTGCAAGCCAGAAGGGACTGGAATTGAACACTGAAAAGTCTAAAATCCTATGGCTTCCAACACAACCTGTTGTACCCAGCAAAAGTATCCCTCATAATAGTAGGTGGAAGAAAAATTTTCCACAACAAATTTCAGCTCTACAACTATATGAAAACAAAGCCAAACCTACAGAGAATAGTTCAGGGAATTCTCTACACAGAAGAGTCAAATAACCAATCTGAGGAGCCTACAATAAGCAGACCACAATAACAAAACCTAGAGAAGTCTCAAAAAACTACAAAGTCCAAGAAAACACCAAGCAACACAAAGCACCATAATAAGGCAGGGATTAAATAAAACCTCACAGTTACTATCCTAAGCATTAATGGCCTTAATTCACCCATCAAGAGACACAAGTTAACAGGGTGGATCAGAAAAATGGATGCTTCCATCTGCTGTCTTCAAGAAACTCACCTCACCACTAAAGACAAACACCTCCTCAGGGTGAATAGGTGGAAATTGGTATTCCAAGCTAATGGAAATAAGAAACAAGCAGGCATTGCTATACTAATATCAGATAAAATGAACTTCAAACCACAAGCAATCAAAAAAGATAAAGAAGGCCACTTCTTTCTCATCAAGGGAATGATCCAACAAGACGAAATCACAATCATCAATCTATATGTACCAAACACAGATGCAGCACAATTCATAAAACAAAACCTACTTGACAACAAAACAGAAATAAATACCAACATCATCATAGTTGGGGACTTCAATACTCCACTATCACCAATAGATAGATCATCCAAAGAGAAAATCAATAGGAAAGTAAGAGAGCTCAACAACACAATAGACCAACTACACCTAATGGACATCTACAGAACATTCTACCCCAAAATGAAATCATACAATTTCTGGAATTGACTGACAGTGAGAATACAACCTACCAAAACTTATGGGACACAATGTAGACAGTCCTTAGGGGAAAATTCATAGCACTAAATGCCTTCATAACAAAGACAGAGAGATCCATCCATTTAACCATCCATCTAAAAGGCATTGACAAAAACAAGAAGGGGCTGTAAAGATGGCTTAGTGGTTAAGCACGTACTTGCAAAACATAAGGACTCTGGTTCTAGGCTCAATTCCCCAGTATCCATGTAAGCCGTATGCACATGGTGGTGCATGTGGGTGGAGTTCATTTGCAGTGGCTAGAGGCCCTGGCATGCCCATTCTCTCTCTCTCCCTTTTTTTGTCGCTAATAAGTAAATAAATAAAAATAAAAATTTAAAAAAAGAAGAAAAACCAAAAAAACTCCAGACAGAAAGAAATATTCAAAATCAGAGCAGAAATTAATGAATTGGAAACTAAGAAAGCAATTTAAAAAAACTGATGAAACAAAGAGCTGGTTCTTTGAAAAAATAAACAAGATTGATTAACCCCTGGCCAATTTGATCAAGTAAAAAAAGAGACTCTTCAAATTAACAAAATTAGAAGTTAAAAAGGAGAGGTCACAACAGACATAAGTGAAATTGAAAGAATCATCAGGACTTACTTCCAAAACCTGAATTCCAAAAACTGGACAATCTGGAAGAAATTGATAAATTGCTGGACACATATTACCTACCCAAACTAAACTCAGAACAGACTAATCTCCTAAACAAACCTATCACACTCATGGAGATTGAAAAGGTAAACAAAAACCTCCCCCAAGTGTTGGAGAGAAGGCTTAGTGGTTAAGGCACCTACCTGCCAAGCCTAAGAATGCCCATTCAATTCTCCAGGTCCCACGTATAGCCAGATGCAAAGTGATGCAAGGGCACTTGCCCACAAGGGGGTACATGTATCTGGAGTTTGTTCACAGTGGCTGAGATGTTGCTGGTGCACCCATTCTCTATCTGTCTCTCTCAATCTGTCTCTCTTTCTCTCACTCTCTCTCAGAAGTCATTTGAACACCACTTTGTTTGGAAATTTTCCATTATCATCCTACATAAAAGTCACCATTAATCATCAGATACAGTCCATTGTTGGTTCAACATATGGAAATCTGTCAATGTAATACACCACATAAATAAACTTAATCACAAAAACCACATGATCATTTCAATAGATGCAGGAAAGGCCTTTGACAAAATACACATGACTTCATGATCAGAAGGTTGGAGAGAACAGGCATGGATGGTTTATATCTCAACATAATAAAGGCTATATATAAAGCATCTAAAGCCCAAATAATACTTAATGGGTAAAGAATCAAGGAAATGCCATTGATATCAGGAACAAGACAGGGGTGTCAACTCTCACTTTTGCTCTTCAACATAGTACTAGAAGTCCTAGCCAAGGAATAAGACAGGAGAAAGAAGTAAAAGGGATACAATTGGAAAGGAAGAAGTCATTAGCCCTATTTACAGATGAGATGATCCTATACATAAGTGACCCAACAGCCTCCATCTTGAAACTCATGAAGGTGATTAATTCCTTCAGCAAAGAATACAAAATCAACACACAAAAATCAGTAGCCTTTCTATATGCAAAGGACAAAGATACAGAGAAAGAAATTAGCAAAACTGTCCCATTTTCAATAGCAACAAAAAATAAAATATCTTGGAATAACACTAACCAGTATGTGAAAGACATAGATAATGAAAACATAAAAACACCAAAGAAAGAATTTGTGGAGGACTTGAGAAGCTATAAAGACCTCCCATGTTCCTGGATAGGCAGAATTAACATTGTGAAAATGACAGTCCTACCAAAAAGAATATACAGATTTAATGAAATAGTAATAAAAATCCCAGCATCATTCTTAAGAGAGATAGAAAAAAAAATTATCTCAAAATTCATATGGAATGGCAGCAGGCCTCACATATCCAGACATATCCTCAGCATAAGATACACCTTTGGAGACTTCACCATACCTGATCTAAAGTTATATTTCAGAGCCATAGTAACAAAAACAGTATGGTACTGTCATAAAAACAGGAAGATAAACTAATGGAACAGAATTGAAAATCCAGACCTTAGGTCAAGTAACTACAGCTATTTGATCTTTGACAGAGGCCGAAATAACATAGAATGGAGAAAAGAGAGCATCTTCAACAAATGGTGCTGGACAAACTTGATAGCCATATGCAAAAAAATGAAATTAGACCCATATATCTCTCCATGCACAAAAATCAAGTCCAAATGGATTAAAGACCGCAATATAAGACCTGAACCTCTTCTACTACTGGAAGAGAAAATAAAAATAGGAGGAACTCTCCATGATATAGCAGTGGGAAATTAAACAATCACTCAACCAATGGGATCTCATGAAGCTGAAAAGAGTTTGCACAGACAAGCATACCATAAGCAGAGCCAATAGATTACCAGAATGGGAGAAAATTTTTGTTGGCTATATAACTGACAGAGGCCTAATATCTAGATTCTGCAAATGACTCAAAAACCTAAATAAAAAATCAACCCACTCACAAAACCGGGCAGAGAACTGAATAGGGAATGTAGCAGACAGCTTCAGGGTCTCTGAGATGAACTTCCAGACCAGGCACAGTTATGGAGGAAGGGATATTATTTATTGAAGCTTACAGATCCAGGGGAAGTTCCATAATGGCAGAAGAAGTGGCCTGCTGTCCACAGGACCAGTCAAGAGAGCAAAAGCCCCCAGCCACACAGCACACTGAGCAAAACTACAGCCAAAAAGTCACACAGCATACTTACAGGAACTCCTGCTAGGCACACTTTGCATATCTTTACAATGGAATCTCAAACCCACCATTAACACCTTAAGACCAGCCCCCAGTGACATTGCCTCTAGGAAGGTGATTGTAGATGCAAACTATAAAGTAATAAAACATTGAATATATTGGGGGCCATATATTCAAACTACCACAGGGAGTTCTCAGAGAAAGAAATACAAATGGCAAACACATATGTAAGAAAATGTTCAATATCCCTAACCATCAGGGAAATTCAAATTAAAACAACTATGACATTTCCCCCTTACCCCAGTAAGGATAGCAAACATTAAAAATTCAAATGAAAACAAATGTTGGCAAGGATATGGAGAAATTAGAACACTCATTCACTGTTGGTGAGAATGTAAGCTGGTACAAACACTATGTAAATCAATATTGAGACTCCTGAAATGGATGAATATAGAGTTAGAGACCTAGGTATACCCTTAATGGGCATTTACCCTAAAATCTCCATGCCTCAGTTCAGAGAGATTTGCTCAACCATGTTTATAGCTGCTCAACTCATAATAGCTAAGAACTGGAATCAACTCAGATGCCCATCATTGAATGAATGGATAACTAAGATGTGGTATATAAACACGATGGAATTCTACTCAGCAGTAAGAAAAAAATGTCACAATGAAATTTGTATAAAAATGGTCGAATTTGGAACAGATAATTTTAAGTGAACTCACACAATCACAGAAAGACAATTGTCACATGGTCTCACGAAACTCCAGTTCCTAAACTGGATCAGCCCGAGTTGCTGATATACCTGATAGGCATCTCAAGGCCTGGACAATAGGGAGGGTAGGGCTTGAAGGGAGGGGAAGGCTGGGTGAAACACAAATCTGAACCCAAATGGAACTGGAACCATAGAAGCCTATATTCTGGAAGATATACTAAATGGTTGAACTCTCAAGAGGACCTTAGGTGTAGGACATGAATCAAAGGGCCCTGGAGAGTGAGAGATGAAGCCTAACTTTAAATTTCTCCTGTTTATTTTTTTCCCTTTGATTTTCCTTTTTCTTTTCCCTTGGTGCTGGCCTGTAACTCCCAGTTTCAGGATGCAGTTAACACCCACAATGAGCTGTTGATCAGAGAGACATACAAAATCTCCCAAAACAAGACAGACTTCTGTCAGAGCACTTGATTACCCACCATAGGTTAATAGTAAGACCCTACTGCTGAAGACACCATACACTGTCAGCACAGAACATGGAGAGACCTGGCTGGAATCTGGAAGAGAGGTAGTCCGCAGACAGCCCATCTAGTGATAGAAGGCACTACATGAGCTACTGGGGGAATGTGGCCAACATGAGTCCAAGCAACTCCAGGTCTAAGCTATTCAGAAGCAAACAACCTGAAATGATGCTCACCCAAGTGCAATAGTGGCACACAGTCATGGTGGGTAACCAACTGCTCTTGGATTGGCTAACATATCTTCTTAGTGGAAAGGAACACATATCTAGAACTGGGAAACAAGTCAGAATCATATACAGATAATGATTTTGCTTTCTAATATCAAGGTCCCACTAATCTTGGGCTATAAGTGGGTCTACACCCATTAAATTTTCTCTAAATTAATAATTGTTATTCCAATTGTGCTGACTTTACTCTCCATTGAAGAATCTGCTTCTCTTTTTCAGATGGGAGTGGGAACTGAGGAAATAAACAACACATTGCACTTCACCCCAGCCCTAGCTGAAACCACAGAGGAATTAGGAAAATGAGCAACACTGCTGCTTTCTTAGTGAATCTGATATCAGCACAAAGGTGAAGAACACAGACACTGAGGACACTCAACACTTACCAAAGCAGAAATCCAGAGGCTCCTAAGAGCCCATCACTGAAGTAGACTTAAAACACACCAAACATGGCTCAGGGAATTTTGCAGAAGAGGGGGCAGAAAGATTGTAAGAGCCACAAGTTGGGACATTATGCAAGAGACATTGCCTCTCCCCCATAACTGACTGCTGCCTCCCAGAATGCATGACCCACAAGCCCCATGGGGATGACCTGCATCCCCACTGAGGAGGGCCCCTTTGGAAAAGGGGCAGGCATGAGGGAAAGGATAGTACCAACATGTGCTGCTTACATTCTAAATATGTCCATAACTAAAAAAAAAAAAAAAGAAATATTGCAATAGAAAAAAAGAAAAATACTAGTAAAAGCCCACTAGCTTACCTTATACCATGAGAATAATGCATAAATAAATTAGGAATTGCTGGTGCAGCCCAATAATATGTGCTATTATGACTAAACTTATGTTATAATTTTTAAACAGCTTTGCTAGAGGAAACGTTTTGGAATTTCATGCATTTTAACCAAAACTACAGTTTTTTTTTTTTTTAATTTTATATTTCCTTTGGGGGTCAGTGTTCACCTACCTGATCATCTTCTCCACAAAGTCTATGTGTAACACTATTCAAATTTCTAACCCCCACCCTTCTTCCCCTGGATTTCAGTCTCCTTTTATTTTACTCAGCTTTTTCTTTGTGTCATTGCATTTACCACTTTTTGGAACATACGTGATAGCATTGATTGTCTGCTACCACCCCACCACAGTATTATGAGGACAAGAATGTTTGTTTTGCTTTTAGTATATTACAGTCTTTCTAACATGAAAGAAAGAAGATAAACTGCATTAACAGTAAAATTGAATACCCACACTATAGTTTTGAAAGCAAATCATTGAAAAGTTCTATTGGAACTTCTTAAGGCGTCAACCAGGGAAACAGCTGTGTCAGAAAATTGTTTTGTCAATGTAAATTGAAATGTACATCTATCTGTGAGCTGTTAATTTTCTGAAAAATATACTTGGTTCATTAGTGGGCCACTGGGACTACTCATTAGTTGAGTGAAGAGAAATACACCATTAACCTTAACCCAAGGCCTGAAATCTCCCATTGAGAAGGTATTTATTTTGATTTTTGAAAACGCTTATGAAATTTACAAATGAGGGAAGGGAAAAGAAGTATTCCTTAAATTTACCACAGTTATTATCCAATTTATCATCAAGTGTTATTGGGCACCTTATTTATATATAATATTGTAATTGATAGAACCTATCATCTTGTCCCCAAGTAATTAGTCCTGGGACATCCCTAGGGAATCTATGAATTATGGACCAAACTCTCTCACTACACTCATATTAAGTTTAATTAACCAGAAATTTTAAACTTACATCACATATATCAACCATGATTACATGAGTGACAGTTAGCTCTTGGGGAATCTCAGTCCCATTAATTGTAATGATAATGACTAATGATGCTGCATTCCAAAGCTGGTCTACAAGACCTTTGTATGCAGACTGTGAGCATATCTTTTGTTCTTCACTCATATTTTATTTTATTTTTATTTTTTTTATTTTAGAGAGAGAGAGAGAGAGAGAGAGAGAAGAACTGGTGCACCAGGGACTCAGCCATTACAATCGGAAACCAAACGCTTGCACTACCTATTAGGTATATGCAACCTTGCACTTGCCTCACCTTTGTGCATCTGGCTTACATGGGATCTGGATAGTCAAGCGTGGGTCCTTAGACTTTTCAGGCAAACACCTTAACCACTAAGCCATCTCTCTGGCCCTTCACTCATATTCACTTTGATTTAAGATCTGTGACAAGAAAACTTTTACTAATCTTAAAACCTTCTTATAACAACACAGCCTTAATTATTATTTACCACAATACTTATCGAAGACAATTATCACTAAGTATTGCTACAAATACAATAATAACAGAGTTAGATGAGGTGGGTCCACCCTAAACAGCAGCTCAGAAAACAAGGCTGGAGCATCACCTGCACACATAGCTTTTGAGGCTGCAAAGGCAGAACAATAGAAGAAGGAGGTGTGGTGTTTAATCTTTATTTTCAAGTTAAGTGGATTTGGAATCATCTAAGAGGTATACCTTTGTGTGTGTTTTTGAAGTTTAACTAAGGAGGGAAGACCTACCCTAAATGGATGGCACATCCTATGGACTGGGGTTCTGTGTTAAACAAAAGATGAAGGAAAGAAGTAAACTGAGCACCAGCACTTATCTCTCTCCCCATCTCTTCTTCCTGACTGTGAACACAATGTGACCAGCTGCCTCTTGTTTCTGCCACCATGCCTCCCCCCCACATGGTGGACCACACCTTCAAACTCCAAACCAAGATAAACTCTTCCTTCCTTAGGTGGCTATCGTCAGGTATTTTGTCACAACAATGAGAATAGTAACTAATAAAGTAGGTTTGGAAATCTGTTTTTTCAACTGCCTTTGCCCAGAGGCTAAAACTAACAATATCTTTGATAACAAATCATTGCCCTAAACCAGTCACATGACACTGATATAAATGTAGAGAACTCTGGGAAATTTACTGGAACTCAAGGACTATTGGGTGAGAATCATCTCTAACAGACCTGACACATGACTTATCCATCAGCTATATGCACTGGATGATAAATTAAACTTCAAAGTTGACATAATTTTAATAAAACTTCCTTTAAATGTATTTCTATATCTGAAGGAATATGCAAAAATAAAATTCAGCAATAATAATTAACTTTAAAATATAATACTAAAATCAAGCCAGGTGTGGTTGCACACACCTTTAATCCCAACACTTGGGAGGCAGAGGTAGGAGGACTGCCATGAGTTCAAGGCCACCCTGAGACTACATAGTGAATTCCATGTCAGGCTGGGCCAGAGTGAGACCCTCCCTTGAAAAACAAAAACAAAAACAAAACCATATATTACTAAAATCACTGAAAGAGCTCTCATCTAACAAGATAGATTCTATGGCTACTCAAATGTCCTCTAAATAACAACATTGGAGAAAAAGAAAACTCATCTCCAAGATCCTCTGTTTAATGCATGCATAAACTAAAATGCGCAAAGTTCATTCAATTGTAGTCAATTAATTTATTTAATTATTATTCCCAAGAAATGAGGTATTTTAGGTTTCCCTCTCTGTACACAAACTTTTATATATTAAATATTCCAATTTCAGTGCCTGTACTGTTAGCCTTTTCCAACTGGGAAAAAACAGTTTTGAAAATAATTTTATTAAGATTTTTTATTTAATATTTTAGAATAATTTTTGATTTAAAGAAAATCTGTGAAGGTAGTATGTAGTTGGCATATAATTCTCACCCATGTTTTTCTGTTATTAACATCTTTCATTATTATAATATTTTACTATAATTAGTGAACCAATGTAGATTCCTTACCACAGTTTTTAGATAATATCTTTTTTCCATTAGCTAAGTTCCTACCCAGTTTACCATTTTGCATTTAATTGTCATGGTCCTTCACTCCTCTTGTCTGTGATCTGTGACCTTTCCTGTATTTGATGACTAAACAGAATTAAGTAGCAGAGGTCAGACAACTTTTAGAATGTTCCTCAAGAAGTTGTCTAACGTTTTCTTCATGTTTAGACAGGGCTTGGGTTTTGAGAGTAGAAGAGAAGTAAGTGGAGTGCTGTTTCTATGACATCATATTACTATTATCCTATCACATCTCAGCAATACTGTATCCAAATAGCATAAGTTATCACTGCTGAAATTATGCTTTGTCAGCAGGCTGAGGTGGTGTCAGATGTGTCCACTATAAAGGTATCTCCCTTGCCCAACCTTGCTCAACCTGTATTTTTTGGAGAGAAGCCACTGTGTATGACCTGAGACTTGGGGAATGGGGGTTTATGTTTCACTTCTTTGAGGATATGGAGTCTGCCTACATGACATGTTTGTCTTATTTCCCTCATTCATTCATGTTTTGTAATCATTTATACATTGTGAGTTCATGGATGTTTATTTTATAAGCTGATTTACAATACCAAGTGACTTCATTTTATTGCTCAAGCTGTTCTGTCTTCAGCCACTGGGAGTTTCTTACACTGGGTCTTTCTCCCTTTCACTGTTCTCCATTATTGAGGCTTATTTTGAAAATTTATTTATGTTTTGGAAATGTATCTTGGATATGCCTTATAGACCTTATATAATTTCTGTCTTTGTCTTTACACCAACACTTCTTAAGGATATCCCTTTATTGAAAAACGGAGTTAAAATTCAAGATTGGAGTGCTAAGGGTATCCACTGCATCCAGGTCCCTTTCACTAACAAACACAAGAAAGATGTGTGGTCATCCTCCAGTTTTGGCTAAGGACACCGTCAGGTTTATTGGGAACCCCATTTCTTGAATAAAAAAACACATCCTTCATAGTTCAGTCACTTCATAACTCGGTAATTATAGAAATCTGCAAGTGGATGAAGACCACAAGTTCTGAACAGTGAATATAGGGTCTTATGTCTTTCACTCATCATGTGAAAGTGGTAGCATATGAAGCAAGGCCAGTTTCCAAAGTGTGCAAAGTTACAATAACCAATGTGATCCCATCATCATGCAAACATCACCAGGCATACTGGCTACAACATCACTAGGTGTTTAGAATCTCATAAAACCTACCACAATATAGGAATGCAGTTCATTAATGACCAAAATATCATTGTCAACATACTTTGTAAATAACTGTGTGTGTATATATGTAAATTGTAAGCATATAAACTTACATATGCATGTACATATGTTATTTTTGTTTGCTTGAGACAGAGTCTCACCATGTAGTCCAGACTAGGCTCAAAATCAAAATCCTGCCTTACCCACCTGAATACTAACATTGTAGGCACACTACCAACTCCAGTATATATGCATATACTTTCTAGTAAAAGTTGAGAGGATTGGATTTTATTCAACAGCATTTTTCATTTTGACAATTGAATTAGTATAGCTGTTATTTCTCCTGTGTGTCTTAGGAGTTGCTTTTCCTCCTTACCAATTTTTATCTCTGCTACTGGCCTTCATAGTGATCCACCTGTCTGTGATGACTTTCATTACAATTGAACAGTACCATACATGAATCATTGCACTATTTTGAGCTCCTTCAGTAATTTGGACTTTGTAGGAGAGAGTAACAATAGCTATTTATATCAGGAGGTAAACCCAAGAACCAAGAATGATAAAGAATGAACACCAGTGTGCCAGTCAGCAAGGGACCCACATCTGGGTGACTACCAGACTCAGCATTTTCATTTTTCTGCTGTTACTAAAGTTGGCAACTGGGGACTCTATTCAACCTTAATGGATTCTGCAGCTGCATCATCCAAAGTCATGCATAAAAACATTCTCACTCTGCAGACTCAGAGCCCATTTTTTATGCACACTGAAAGTTCTATGCCACCAGGCAGACTTTTTCATTACCAAAGTGGAAAACACCTCTAATAAAAGCTGAGAGCCCGTGGCAGGTATCTTGAATCTTCTCTTCCTCAGAGAAATCTCAAGAGTTCCAAATTTCTCTGTAGGCTATTACATGCTAAGAAGTGGACTAGAAAGCTGGAACTGAGCAAACAACATAAACAAGTGACATAACCTTGCACACAGCTTAACATTGATCCCATGGAAAATAAATAAATGTGCAAACTAAAAGGAATTCTGCAACTGTGATGTATCAAAAAGTTTAGTCACTGGATAGAGAAAAAATGAGCCCTTTCTTTGAAAATAAAAGACTCTTAAAGAATATATATTTCTCATGACTACAATATACTTGAGAATTAGTGTTCCTCTAAAATCAAACATAGGAGATAAAACACTGGGAGGCAAAGGAGGGAGAATTTAGAAAAATAGACAAGTCCACTATTTAAGCATGTAAGATGTGCCCATTATAAATAAACTCTTTTGCTCAGTAACTGTTTATTGGATATTTGTTGGGGTGCTAAGTACTATTGTACATCTTAAGGATACAAATGTTAATGAGATAGACACTGCCTTGGATAAGAAGACAATCCAGTGTGCTTATAAAAAATGTGATAATTATTGTTACTGTGACTGTCACCAGACACTCCCACCTGTAAACTGAGTTCCAGTGATCCACTGAAAAGAGCCACTGAAAAGAAGTTTAAAAAACATTGACCTTCTAGCTGTAAGGAGTCAACCCAGAGGCCAACATGAAAGCCTCAAGTAATATTAATAACATTAAAGTAAATATGTGAGCCGGGTGTGGTGGTGCACACCTTTAATCCCAGCACTCGGGATGCAGAGGTAGGAGGATTGCTGTGACATCAAGGCCACCCTAAGACTACATAGTGAATTCCAGGTCAGCCTGAGCTAAAGTGAGACCCTACCTCAAAAAAAAAGTAAATATGTTATATATAAAAGGAGAGTGTTTAGGAGAAGCTACATTACCAAATTGATATTTCATTCTTACAGTGATGGAGAACATTAATAGAGTTTGTGCTAGAGTGAGGCTATAGTCATCAAAGATTGCTTCCAAGAAAGGTTTAGTTTACCCACTTATAGTACAAACCTGAGGACTTAATTTCAACACTGTAGTACCCATGTAAAATCCAGGTGTATCAGTGCATTCCTGACATTAGGAAGGTGAAGATCAGAGGATCCCTGGGGCTTACTGGCTAGTGAGTCTACCTGAATTGGTAAGCTCTAAGTTCATTGTGGGAGCCTGTCTCAAAAAATAAGGCAGGGGGTATGGAGGAAGATACCTGACATCATCCTCTGGCTTTCACATATAAACATGCACATGCATTCACATCACAACCATACACACATGCCAAAAAACAAAAAGACTGTTCTGGCCAGAGGATGCAGAGAACATCAGAGGGCAATGAACAATAAAATACTGATGATGGACAGCTGAACTGAGATGCAGTCAGTGAGAAAGAAGGGTCACTGTCTATCTGGTTAGGGAGAGGTCAAAGTGACAGAACCAAAGGTCATTGTGATGGTTTATATTGATTGAAAGGACCTAGAACTGTCTGTGAGGGATCATCTTGATTAGGGTAATTGATAGGGGAAGAACATCCAATTTTAATTGTAGCATTCCATGGGACAAGGTCTAGCCAGTATAAAAAGGAACGAGCTGCTGAGCAGCAGCATTCCTCACTCTGCTTTCTCACTGTGCTGCACAGGACCAGTTGCCTGAACCTGCCTCCATGCTTCCCCACCCTGGTGGACTATAGCCTGGAACTGGAAGCTGAAATAAATGCTTCATTCTTTAAACTGATTTTTGTCAAGTATTTTTCCCCATCAAGGTGGAATTGACTAATACAGTCAGGATAGGTGAATTGACATGGGTATTGTAGGGACAGAAGGTTTTTAAGTGCAGGGGAAATAAAGGACAGAGGTCTTATTTGACAGTGACAGAAGACAAGGAAGGAAGTCTGAGGGAAAAACATGAGCTCAATTTCAGTCAGGCTGTTTTGAAGTGATTTTACATTCAACTTGCTAGCATAGAGATGCTAGCAAGCAGTTTTAAACTTGGACCTAGTTCTGGGCACAGGATGTTGCTGAAATGGAGATATTGGGTCTTGTAATAATGGGAATGTAGCATCAAAACAGACCAAGTTACAATAAATAATCATAAAAACTATAATGTATTTCATAGCACTCCTGTCATGGTGATGATATGCTGAAGCTCTGACGATATACTACTCAGTTCTCAAGTTTTGGATCATTTTTATTATGGAGAAAGTTACTAGTCAAGACACTACTCATTACAGCAGTTTTTCTTTAAGTCAGGTTCAACCAAATGCTGTTAATCATTGTATATTGCAAAAATCCATGTGAAGAGTATAAGAGATGGTCCTTTTCCAGAAATTCACTATGCGTGTGGCTGTGAAGCAGTGAATGCAAAGGCATACTTCACTTTCTTCCCCAGCTTCAGCCATTTGTACTCCCCTTATTCCCTGTGCTCTTGTCATGTGTCCCTTTTCCAAGTAAGGGCTTGAGTACCTTTGCACTTGTTCTCCAAGATTTCTGCCAAACTTTTGTATTTGTCCATCTTTTAATATCTGTATTAGTTAAGATTCTCTAGAGGAACAGAACCAATAGAATGAATTGTATTTTTAAAAGAGATGGGGCTGGATAGATGGCTTAGCAGTTAAGGCGCCTGCCTGCCATGCCTAAGAATGTCAGTTCCAATCTTCAGGTCCCACATTTAGCCAGACACAAAGTGATGCAAGGGTGCAATGCCACACTTGCCCACAAGGGGGTGCACATATCTGGAGTTCATTCACAGTGGCTGAGAGGTTGCTGGCGTGCCCATTCTCTATCTGTCTTCCTCTCCCTCTCTCTCTCTTTCTCTCTCTCTCTCTCTCTCTCTGTGTCTCTCAAAAAAAAAAAAAAAAAAAAAAGGATGTATTGGATTATTTAGGATAGTCCAGCAATCAGGCCAGAGAGTCAAGGAACCTGGTAGCTGCTTAGTCCCCTGGCTGGATGCCTCAGCAGTCCCAATTCAGCACTAAAGGCCTAAAGGCTTCCAGGAGAGCCACTGGTCTTCAGTCCATTCTGGAAGGCTGAGGAAACTTGATTCTAATACCAATGAAAGATAGCAGAACAGGAAAGATGCACATGCAAGTGAAGAATTCACCTAGCAACCAGGTGGGAGGAAAGGATTCTCTTCTCCCAGATCTCCCTCACCTAAAGGCACCCACAGGGAGGTCCACCCACTCTGGGGGAAGGGCTTACTCTGGAGGAAGGACTTCTTTCAGTCAGTCCTTTCTGGAAGGAACCTCAGAGACCTGCCCAAGAGGAATGTCTGTGGATTCCTAATCTGATCAAGTTGACAACAGAACATAACTATCACACCATCTATACCTCAACTTAAGTATTGCTTGTTCTGACATTTAACTTAATTGGTCTACTATTTATCTTCCCATAAACAATCTCCTGCAGTGCACTTTAGATTTCCATGAAGTGTTCAAAAACTCTGGTTGTATGGTGGCAACCTGTAAACCTCAACAATTTGAGAGGCTGAGACAGGAGGGTACCTTGATTCTATCAATTCAAGTCTAACATGGACAACATACTGAGACTTCTTTTCAAGGAAAGAAAAGAAGAGAAATAATTAAAAGAGGAGGAGAGGGAGGGAGAAGGAAAAGGTAGAAAAAAATGAACAGAAAGAAAGGAACAGACTTTTAGGAAAAGTTAGGTAGGTCAGTTTTCCATAGATGAGAAATTTATTAGCAAAGCAGACAGGGTTGGTGGAACTAGAATCCAATCAGATGGGAATAAAATTGATGATGTACAATATGCTGAAGAGCTGTATGTCATTTCATGAGCCTGTGGAAAAGTGAGATCACAAAGTACCTCAGTGGTAATTACAGCCCCATACACAGGGTGTTTGCATCCTAGGGCCCCTAAATGCTAGAATTTTTTAGAATTTTTTTCTTGTACATTACCAAACAGAAGCAAGTATAAGGCAAAAATGATAGTTTATCAAGTGAATAGCAGTACTTGGATCTCAAACATTTTCTAAAAAAACAAACAACAACAACAAAAAATGCTTCTGTTTTCTAATTTGTATAAGAAACGTATAGAAGCTTTTCTAAGTGTCCTGAAAGCTGCTTTATCACACTTTTCCTCTAGCCTTTGGGGATTGGTTGATGTGCTCTTGACACAGGTACAAAAAAAAAAAAAAAAAAAAAAAAAAAAAAAAAAAAACTTTCTTAATTTGATTAAGCCAAAAAAAAAGACCCTTTTGCAAAGCTTCAGTAAGTACAATGACATGATGGATGATGAGGACATTTGCCCACTTCATTCATGATTAAAATGATCTTTATTATGGCTAAATAGATTTAACTTGAACCAACACTAGAGCATCTGTCACTGATCATCACCTGTACTTTTATCTTTGTTCTCATTGTTCAGATTACCACTGAAAATCCTCAGTTGTTAGGGGGAACAGGAGAGGCCAACATCACTGGAAGTCCTGCTATATCCAGGTGCCATATGCTGTTATTAACTGCCCACAACCACCTGGTGGGGTAACTTGACCTCAACAATGCAAAAACACAAATAACTCTCATCTTTACTTAAATGGTGTAGCACTTACATTACAGATATTAATTCTTTCAAGTAAAATAATGACTTGGTAAACCATGAATCCCCAGAATATATAAATCAACAGAAGAAAGAAAGAAATATAGTGGCAGAGTGTGTTGTGTGTGCTGCATAGTCATACTCCATTCAAAAGACTTTGCATCAATATTATTTAGTGGCTTTTGTGCCCCTATGTTATTTTTATCTGCTCCTCTAGCTGAAGTTTGTGACTTTGGAAAACAAATAAGGCATACATTGGAACTGAACAGCTCTGTGCACACTATCCTTCAAAGAGCCGACTAGTTTTCTTGACTTGCTGCCAATAACATAATGCTTGGCTGCTGGGGAGAGATGAGGCTCCTGGGGAACACTACAGGAACCATTCTTAAAGCAGACACTCCAGTGTCAACTCAGAACTGTAATCTGCCATTTATAGGGGAAGGCAAAAATGAGATGATCAATAGAAAATGATCAGATGGTGAGAGGAGAACAAAGTCTGAATGTTTCTGGCTAAGAATCTAGCAATCTAATGAAATCAGAGTGTTTTGTTGTTATTGTTGTTTAATTTTTCTCTTACTTTTCCTCTTCTCACAGCTTCCTATCTTCAGCTGGTTTTCTTGTATTTGACTCCCTCCATGCCCTCCCAACTTGCTGTCTGAGTATGACAGAGTGGGCATGAGGCATGGTGTTGATGTCACCTAACAAGTATCAGCACTATGACAGGTCCCCATTGATTTTGAGAAGAGCAAAAGGAAAAGTCTAATGGTCACATTAATAGGATATATAGAGTATAGATTTCAAAAATTATAACAGGATAAACTCAAATATTTTCTTACAATTCTACACCAAGATAAATTAAACAGAAAGATCTTACAGAATAGTAGGCATGGATGGAATATGGCAATGGAAGAAAGATAGTAAGGATGTCAAACACTGAGTAGGTAGAACACTTAAACTGCCTTATCCACTTTACTGCACTTATCCTTGAGTAATTTGTATGATGATGCTTGTAGAATCCTAGTAGATGACAGAGGAAAGAAATACCACAGCTTTTGGACAGAGACTGCCTCTGTCTAATGAGAAGGAGATGCAAAGTGCTAACCTAGTGGAGAGAACAGAAATGACAAAAATATAAGTTATAGAAGTGAGGGATCTTCCTCTTCATTTATCCAGATGTCTTTGAGAACTCGTCCCTTTAATAGTAAATAACACAGGCTACATTTTTCACCTAGTGATACAGTCATCTCTCAGAAAATTGAAACTAACAAACTAGTCAATGAACTCACACTTAATTTTTGATTACTGAGTAATAATGTTCAAATGAATAATGAATATAACCCAACAAAAATACAAACCAAAGAAATCTTGACTTGCCAATAAGTGTTGACAGGAAATGGGTCAGCAATAACAATTAAGTTTATAAGTTGTCTGATGCCCTTTGTATTAGTACTTACTGATTTCTGTGACCAAATACCTGACCAGAAGTGACTTAAGGAAGGCAGTGTTTCTTATGACTCACAGTTTGAAGTTACAGAACATCATGGCAGGGAAGGCATAGCAGCAGGATCATGAAGCAGTGGCTCAGAGAGAGATGAATGCTGCTGCTCAGCCAGCTCTCCCCTTTTCATACAGTCCAGGACTCAAGCCTGTGAAATGGTGCTGCCCACAGTTAAGGTGAGTCTCGACACTCAACCTAATCAAGATATTCCCTCACAGGCTTGCCCAGAAATTCATTTCCTAGATGATTCTTGGTCTTGAAAAGTTGGCAATCAAGGCAAAGAATCACAGGCTTGTATTTAAAACACATGGTAAGAAGATCAAAGGAAAAGGAACCAAGCCAATATGTCAAAAAATGAAAATAATAATAATAATGGTATGAGTCTATGTATGCATCTCCTTGTACATGGTTCCTAATAGGTGTTTTGAAGGATTTCAGCTATGCTACTAATGCCTATACTTAGAAAAAAATTGAGGTTAAGCAGAGAAAATTATTTGCCTATCTTTAGAAATGGAATAATATAATATTGTTCAGAGAATGGCTACTCTATTAGCAGATGGCAAGCACAAAGATAGTTATTTCCATCCTTCTTGATGTGAAGCATTCAAAGTTGAAAACTCAAGGCAACATGAAATATTTTCAAACCTACATGAACTGAAGACCACTCCACTTTTCTAAATGAGCCCAAGTTTGCAAGCTCACATTACACATCAAGTCATTAAAGCAAAGGAATTACTCCTGGTGAACTTAGAGGATCATGGACATGTTAAAGATATCAAGTTAAAGTACTATCTTGATATTCCCAAAGTGGAGTAAAATACAGGATAACACGTTAACAAATAGAATAGAATAACCTCTGGAATTCTAGAGGGCTGTGTTGTTTAAGAACATTAAGAAGAGAAAATCTGGCAGGGGAGGGGCCTTAGCTAGTAAGAGTGCTTTCAATACAAGCATGAAGGCCTGAGGGGGCCGATTCACCCAAGTACAATTTCCCAAAACCCAACATAGAAATCTATGTGTGGCCTATGGGAACCAGAGACCAGAACATTTTTGAGGTCCATTGTTCAGCCATTCTGGCTAAAATGTGACAGCTCCAGGTTCAGTGTCTTTGTCTCAAGGACACAGGCAGATGAGTGATAGAAGAAGATGCTTGATGTCCTCCTCTGGCTTCTGCATGTGCTTACATGGGGTGTGTGCATATGCACAAGCACATGCACATGCATATACCACACATCACACACACACACACACACACACACACACACACACACACACACTGATAGGTGTACAAATGAAAATGAGCAGTTCCTGCAAAAATTCAGCTTCAGCTATAACTCCTATGCATTGGGATGGAAATTTCTAACTTCTATTGTAAATGCATTTTCAAGGAAATGAAGGGAAACCTGCTAAATCTTCCACAGGACAAATTTGTGATACCATCTCCCAGTTGGGGACTAAGTTACCCACCAATATGCTCTGAACTTGGTGAATATTTGCCGTTAGTTAAATCTGTTCCACATTCACTAATTCAGAACTGTCTGAATATTCATTAGAGTTAGATCATTCTCTTAAATGTAGATTTATTCTAATGTGAAACCTACAAAAAGTAAGATCTGATTTCAGGAACAGTGGGAGGAATTTGAAGTTACAGAAGCTGTAAATATGTATACATGTATATCTGTATTCCTTCTCAGATCTAGAAATCACACACTCACACCTTCCATCTTACAAAAACCATATATCATATATAAATATATATAAATGAAGCCTTGGCACAGCAGAAAACTCAACTGAAAGATATATCATTGAATTGCATTTATTAGAGGTATCTGATAGCTCAAGGAGAAGCATGATACCTGAAGTCTGGTTTATTAAAGCTCTAGGTGGAATGATTTCATATCTTCTTTCTATGTGTATTTTCAATTTAATGTTTGCAATTTGTTCCTAAGGATTCATTAACTCAGCTCATGAACCAAGAAAATGTAAATTATAAAATTAAATCCATGAACACCCAAAGACATACATATAATCATGCTTAATATTTTATTCTGAATAATTCCAATAAAGTTTTTGCTCTAAATTATTTTTTTCTTTTCTCATCAACTAACAAGTCAGTGATACAACAATTCCAATTTCATTATATTTGCTTATCACTGTCTTCTATACATCAAAAGATTCAGTGATATACAATGATTTAAAGAATTTATTTCTGTTTTTCTACATGTTGGGAAATTGCCTGGGATATTTGTAAATTCATTGCCAGTAGTTTTTCCAAGCAGTCATTCTTTCTTTTGTAGTATGTTATTCATTTTTAAGTTTTCATCTATGCTTAACATATGTCATACTGTAAACAAGCATGATTGTATCTGTACTGTTAGTTTTAACACTGCAATTTTGTACATAAAGTGAAACAATCAGTGCATATTATTTATGACTTTAATAAGTATATTTGATTTTAAACATTCCTGTTACCAATACTTTGCAAAGAAAACAGGTAGAGGATGACAAAGACTTTAAAATTACAGTAATTCTAAGGATATCCAAGCCTTCCAACATCCATATGGTCCATAGTCCTGGTGCCCTCCCAGGAACTTGTTTTCCTGGCCTGGACCATCTTTTCTTTAGAGCTACACAGAGAATATATATTTCCTTTCTCAGGAGATTACAGAAACATTTCACATGTTCTAAGATGGCATATTTGACACACAGATGTGCAAATAAAATACTTAATTTAGATAGTTTTGAATTTTCTTTAATTTATATTTTGATCTTGTACTTAATGCCTTTATTCCACAGTAAGTCCAGTACTGGTTGGTCATAATCTAGTAAACTCCATATGATCCATACTTCAAAGCAATCTTATTGGGAAGTGGTCTATGCTGCATGACTCTGTTTTCACATTTTTACCTACCTCTTTGCTTCTGTATAACTTACTATCCCAGTATTGTAGCAATACAGTGGATGTTGCCTTATATCAGGAGAAGTAGGCTATAAACTTAGATCAATTTTCCCCCAAAGATTATCTGTGAATCCTCAAAATTGATCCCTCTGTACCAGTGTGTTGCTGATGTACAGGAAATGTTCCCCAAGTGGAGGGGCTGAAAACAAAACTCTCTTTATATTTTTCATGAGTCCTTTGTTTAGCTGAGTAGTTTTGTAGAATAGGACTATGCTATGGCTACACTGCATTAAAAGGGAAGATCAGTCATATTCATTCTGTTATTTAATTTTTTATTTACTATAGATATTTTGCATGTATTTCTACTGTTTGTTGGAGTAAAGTACTATTTATTATTATTTGTGCATTTTTGTACCTCTTCAAACTTCATTCCATCACCAATACCTGTCTTTTCTTACTCATTCCTGGTCCTATAGCTGAGGTTTAAGCTTGCTTTATGTCTGTGGTCAGCTGGCAGATCAGCTGAGAGTTGACTTTTTAGGATGCTCTAATCTGGGCATTTTCTCTGGATGACCATAAAGAAGCGAGCATGACAAAAGAGACTTAACCTCTTTGTCAAGCCTATACTTGCACCAAGTTTGGCACTGATGAATAATCAGCAAACCACGTGTAAAGTACAGTTAGTATGGAGGGGAACATGGAGTTACAAGTCATACAGTCAAAGCTATAGTTGCAAGATGGACATTAGTTATAACCTATGTGTAATCGACCTGATATATTCTATTAGTTACTCTTCTCATTGTGACCAAACACTTGAAAAGAAACTGCTTAAGGTAGGTTTATTTTAAGGTACAGTTCCAGGAATATAATCCACTGTGGCAGGTAAGGCTTGGCAACAGGAACAGGAGACAGATCACATTACATTCAAAGTCATGAAAAAGAGAGTGAACAGAAAGTGAGACCAGATCTCAAAACCCACCCCAGTGATTCACTTCCTCCAGTAAGGCTTCATCTTGTAAAAATTCCACAGCCTCCCAAAGAAGCACGACCAGCTGGGTACCAAATGTTCAAACCCATAAATCTATGAGGAACACTTCACATTCAAACCTCAATACTCCAGGCCTTGATTTCCTCAAATGTGGAATAAGAATACTAGTAGCGCATGCTACATGACATTGTTGGGAGACTGAATGAGGTAGTCATATACAGCTTGTGGTATATTCCTCACATATGGAAAGCTTTTAACAATGCTCTTATTATATTATAAGCTTGAATATATACTAAAGACTGAATTAACATTTTGAACAATAGAGAAATGCATTGTTCCTTGATATGGGAAACAGAGCACACTATGTCTCCATGATATCATCTAGATAATAGATGCAATAAGCATACAAGATCCACATATTAGTTTGAATGTACAGGATACAGGCAAATGTTCATCATAGTGTCTCTGTCTACACAAGTACTCAGAGTTCTCTGAACTTGAACCTGAATTTCTTTTTAATAAGTACATATGTCAGGATTGGGGGTGCATGTTTGTATTTCCCACTCTCAGGGCCTGAGACAGGAGAATTGCAAATTTGAGGCCAGCCTATGCTACATAGTAAGTTGGGAACCAGTCCCAATTACATACTGAGACCTTGACTCAAAAAAAAAACAATGGAAAGAAAGAAAAACACGTACACAAAGTATATGTAACTTAGCAAAGTTCTGAGAAAGAGAAAAATCCAAGAGAAGTCTTGAATTATATATAGGAATATGTAATCTTGAGAATATCATATAAATTTAAAATACATGTAAAACACCTGTAACTAAATTTATTTTATTAAAATAAGGTGTGTGTGTGTGTGTACATACTTACACAGGTATGACTCAAATATTTCTGGCATTTCTCAGAGTAGTTGGTGCATGAATTAGATTCTAGGGAAGGTTTAGATGTCCTTAAAAATGCAGATTTAACAGGCCTGTGAATCCCAACTTCAGATCCTTGTCCAACTTATCAAAGAATTGAAAAATCAGACTCAACTCCCTAATCTGGGTTGTGTGCACTGACAGTGTGTGGGCTGGCCCAGTGGTGTGGAGTGAGTAGGCCAGACCTCTCTTTCCCGGCTCCTAAGTCCCCTGGTCCTGATAGATCTCATTGTACCTTGCTTGGGGGTGGCTTGGCCCCTGTGTGAGCTGTGAAATCAGGCCTTTTGCTCTGGTATCCTGACTGGCTACTGAGTACCAACATCCCTATTCACCTGAGCCAGAGGGTGCACAGGCCAAAGGTCAAAAACTTGCTTCATCCTCAAGAAAAATAAAGAGTCTTCCTAAAATGGGTAGACAACAATGCAAAAAAGCCAACAAACATCAAAAAACTGAGAGTTCTCCAGTCCTACAGTGGAAGCCTCTAATGAAATCATAGAGAAATTAACAGAAATTCATTCCCAGAATGAAAACACAGCAACCTGATCAACCTGATCAAAAAAATCTCTGAACTACAATCAAACTGTCAAAGAAACAACAATCATATCAATGAAATTGAACAGAATTGTCTCCTAGAGCATTCAGCTTTTGACAGTAGGCTTAATTTGATTGAAGAAAACATTAGACCCCTCTAAGGAGATATGAATAAATTGAAGGTGAGTCAAGAAATGGAAGACCTCAACAAACGGTTCATTAACCTTAATGAAGACTTGATCAAATGCAAGAATGAAGTACAGGAAGCATCAAGAAAAACAGAACTTAAATTGAAATCATACCTCAAAAAAGAGATGGACTTGATGCAAAACAATAAAACAGAAAACAAAAATTAAATAGAAATTATAAAAACCTCTCTATAACCTCTCACCAACTGAGTTACTCATGTAGAGGACAGAACCTCTGACCTGGAAGACAAGACAGAAGAAATTGATCAGAAAGCCCAAAACTTTGCTAAGTTCAAAAAATCAAGTGAATAGAATATGAGGGAACTGTGGGACACCCTAAAATGACCAAACATCTGGATCATGGGTGTACCAGAAGGAGAGGAAATCCAGGCCAGAGGCATAGAGACCATATTCAACGAAATTATTGAAGACAATTTTCTGAATCTATCAAAAGAGAGACCCATCCAGATACAAGAAGCCCAAAGACCACCAAACAGACAGGATCAAAGAAGAAACTCTCCAAGACAAATCATAGTTAAAACTCTTAACAACAAAAACAAAGAGAAAGTGTTAAAAGTAGCAAGAGAAACAATTCAAACATACAAAGGCAATTCCAACAGAATTACATCAGATTTCTCAGGGAAAACCCCGAAAGCCAGAAGGGCCTGGAATGGAACACTTCAAAGTCTGAAAAACTATAGCTTACAAACCAAGCTACTCTACCCATCATAATAGATGGTGAAAGAAAAACTTTCCATGGAAAAAAGTCAACTCTATGATTATATGAACAAAAACCCAACCCTACAGAGAATACTTGAGGGAATACACCACACAGAACAGAAAAACAACCAATCTCCAGAGCCAACAAGAAGATGATCACAATTACCAAAATAGTTTCAGACTAAAAATAGTACAAAAAAACAAGAAAGCACCAAACCTCATAAAACACCTCATCATGGCAGGGATTAATTCAAACCTCACAGTAATAAACTTAAATATTAATGGTCTTACCTCACCCATCAAAAGACACAGATTATTAGGATGGATCAAAAAACTAGACCCTACTATCTGCTATCTGTAAGAAATCCACCTCAACACTGAAGATAAACACTGTCTCAGGGTGAAAGGTTGGAAAATGATGTACCAAGCAAATGTAAATCAAAAGCAAGCAGGTGTTGCTATATTAATATCTGATAATATAGACTTCAAATCAAAAGTAATCAAAAAAGACAAAGAAGTCTACTTGTTATTCATTAAGGGAATGATCCAACATGAGCACATCACAATCATAGTATGTGCCAAACACAGGTGCACCACAGTCTATAAAACAAAATCTACTCCACAATAAAATAGAAATAAACACCAGCATCATCATAGTCAGAGATGTCAATACTCCACTATTATCAATTCATAATAGCTAAAAATTGGAGTCAACCCAGGTGCCCATCATTGGATGAATGGATAACCAAGATGTGGAGTATCTACATGATGGAATTCTACTCAGTAGTATGAAAAAAATGACACATTGAAATTTGTAGAAAAGTGGTTGAACTTGGAACAGATCATTCTAAGTAAACTCACACAATCACAGAAAGACAAGACAATCATTGCATGGTCTCACTCATCTGTAGTTCTTAACCTGGATCAGACTGAGTTGCTGACATACCTGAATAGCATCTCGAAGTTTGGACAATATAGAGGGTAGGGCTTTGGGGAAGAGGGGCATAAAACTAACCCAAATTGAACTGGTACCATAGAATCCTATATCCTGGAAGTCAAACTAAAAGGTGGAACCCTCAAGAGGACCTTAGGGGCAGCACTTGAATCATAGGGCTCTGGAGGTGGTAAGATGAAACCTAACCTTAAATTTCCCCTGTTTCTCTTTTTTCTCTGTCTTTGTCTTTTTTCTTTTCCCTTGGTGCTGGCCTGTAATTCCCTGCACCAGGATGTGGTTTATATCCACAATTAGCTGTTGATCAGAGAGACCTACTAGATCTCACAAAACAAAGACAGACTTCTGTCAGAGAACTTCATTACCCACCAGAGGTTAATTATGAGACCCTATTGCTGAAGACACCACACAGTGTCAGCACAGACTACTGAGAGACCTGGTTGGAATCTGGAGGAGAGCCAGTCCACAGACAATTAGCCCATCTAGTGCTGGAAGGTGCTACATGAAGTACTGGGGGAAAGTGACCTACATCTGTCCGTGCAACTCAAAGCCTAAACATCTCAGAAGCAAACAACCTCACATGATACTCACACAAGTGCAATAGTGGCACATAGTTATGGTTGATAACCAACTGCTCTTGGATTGGCTAACAGATCTGCTCAGTTGAAAGGAAACCGTATCTGGGACTGGGAAATGAGTCAGGCTCATATCTAGATAATGATTCTGGTTTCTATTGTCAAACTCCCACTAACCTTGGGCTATAAGAGGTCTACACTCTTTAAATTCTCTGTAAAGTAATAATGGTTATCCCATTTAAGCAGTGCTGACGTCATTCTCCATTGGAGAATCTGCTTCTCTTTTCAGACCTGAGGAGATACACGACCCAGTGCACTCCACCCTGGCCCCAGCTGAAACCACAGAGGAACTGGAGAAATGAGCAAGAGTTCTGCTTTCTTAGTGATTCTGATATCAGTACAAGGGTGATGGAGATAGACACTGAGGACACTCAATACCTCCCAAACCAGATATCCAGAGGCTCCTAAGTGCCCATCATTGAAGTAGACTTAAAATGGCCCCAGCATGGCTCAGGGAATTTTGCAGAAGAAGGGGTGGAAAGGTTGTTAGAGCCACAAGTTGGGACATTTTGCACAGAGACATTGCCTCTCCCCCCATAATGCATGAGCCACAATCCCCATGGTGTTGACCTGTGTTCCCAATGAGGAGGGCCTCTTCAGAAAAGATGTAGGGAGAGTCAAAGGATGGTACCCACATGTGTTGTTTAAATACTAAATATGTCCATATCTAATTAAAAAAAGAAGCAATTATTATTTTTTTAAAGACAGGAAGGCTTTATCTCAGCTTACAGTTTCAGGTTACATCCATCATAGCAGGGAAGGCATGATATCAGGAGTTGGTCACATCCAGTTCCCAGTTAGGAAGCAAGGCAGAGTGATGAGTGATGCTGCTCAGTCAGCTCTCTCCATTTTATTCAGTCCAAGAAACCAGCCCTTGACCAAGCTAGGACAGGTCCTCCCACCTCAAATAATCTAGTCTAGATCAGAGATTTGCTTACATGGTGATTCTAAATCCTGTTAAGTTGAACACCATAACCCTGAATGAAACAGCTGCAAGACATCATACCTGATCTCCACACACTCTCTAGTCCCGACCCTCTCCTCTCCCACTCACCTTCCCATTTAGGGAATTTACAAGTGGAAAATGTGGCGACTTTAAGATAAGACCCCTGGGGCTGGAAGATGCTCAGTGATTAAAAGTGCATGCTTGCAAAGCCTGCCAGTCTGTGTTCAATTCCCAAGCCACCCACATAAGCCAGATGCAAAATGTGGCACAAGTGTTTGGTGTTTATTTTGTAGCAACAAGATACACACACAGACACATGATCAAATATTTTTTTAAAAGACTGCCTTATTTGAGGTAAACTGTGATAAGCTAAAGAATAAGTAGAAAAAAATACCAAGATAATAGGGATGTAAGCCCAAATATGTTGATATTAAATGTAAATGGCCCAAAGACTCCAATAAAGAGGTATATTACTATCAAATTAAAAAAAAAAAAAAGGGCTGGAGAGATGGCTTAGCAGTTAAAGGTGCTTACCTGAAAAATCAAAGGACCCAGGTTCAATTCTCCAGAACCCATGTAAAGCCAGATCCACAAGCATGCTGCAGCAGCTAAAGGCCGTGGTGCACTTATTTGCTCCCTCTCTTTCTCTCTCTCTCTGTCCCTCTTTCTCTCTGTCAAATAAATAAATAAGAATATTTTTTTAAAAAGAAAAAAATAGGGCTGGAGAGATGGCTTAGCAGTTAAGGCACCTGCCTCCTAAGCCTGATAACGCTGGTTCCAATCTCCAGCGGTTCCAATCTTCAGGCCCCATGTTTAGCCAGATGCAAAGTGATGCAAGGGCACAATGCTGCACTTGCCTACAAGGGGGCGCAAACATCTGAATTTCATTCACAGCAGTTGAGAGACTGCTGGTGCGCCCATTCTTTATCTGTCTTCCTCTGCCTTTCTTTCTGTCTGTCTCTCTCTCTGTGTCTCTCTCTAAAAATAAAACAAAAAAAATAAATAAAAAAAGAAAAAATATCAGACTCAAAGAAGGGTAAATTATGAATTATGAGATTTATTTTGGAGAGAGTTAAAAGTGAAAGCACAGAGGAAAGCCCCAGCCAAAAGATCTCCTTTTTCCCAGCTTGGCTTGGAATGAGAAGTGGAGACAAAGAAAATCTCCCACACACAGAGAAAGATCTCACACACATGGAAAGCAAAGTAAGAAAGCTCAAGCCAAAAGCTCTTCCCTTGCATATGGGGTCAGAGAGCACTAAAAGAAAGTAAGGGGCTCAGTACTTAGAGAGAGATCAAACACATAGCAAAGCAGGAAAGCATCCAAAACAAAGCAGGAAAGTGTCCTGACTAGAAGAACCCCCCCCCCCCACCCTTCCCAGCCTGCAAAGGTGGAGAAGAGATCAAGAAGAGTTCCCTGACATAGGGAATCAAGCCAGAAGATCCCAGAAGCCAAGAGATTGCAAAAGGGGCCAAGAGCCAAAGGCCAAGATATCAAGAGGCTTACACACATGTGCCTGGTTCATTTCATATATATATAAAATCAGGCTCCATTAGAACGAGCCTCATCATCAAACCCAGGTTTGTAAGGGAGGGACCTGATTGGATGGTGAGCTTAAGAGGATGACCTAGGAAGGAACAGTTCACAGGCAGGCTAAGTCTGGGAAAAGGTGAGAAAGAAACAAGAAGCTGTTGCTGAGGAGTTGTTGCTTGCAGACATCTTGGATGAGACAGGATCAGACACAGGTTCTAGTCCTGCCAGGGTGGACAATGTGGTATCTATGTATCTATGGGCTCAGACCTAGATAACTACCTATCAGGGGAAAAAAATAAAGCCATCGTGCTCTTGCCCCATGTCATGGTGAGCTACTGCTGAATGAGATGGTTCATAATGGAACATGATAAAGGGCAAGACTATTGATGGAGATTTTCCATCATCCTTCTTGTAGTCACCTTCTCATTTCTGGGACAAACACCTGGCCAGAAGCAGCTGATGGCCAAAAAGAGTTTACTTCAGGATTACAGTTTCTGGGGAAAGATTCATCATTGCAGAAGAAGCTCATTCACTTCATCATACATCCATAGCAGAGAGAAACAAAGAACAGCCAGCTAGTTAGAGCTGGCTCTGAAAGCACAGTTCTGGACTCCATCTTAAGGTCTGCCCAATCCCCCACTCCTTGACACACTTCCTACCACAGAAAGGCTCCACCTTCCAAAGATTTTCACTAAGCAGAAAATTCAGTCACAAACACATGAGGCTATGGGGACATTACAGTCAAACCACACCACAATTCTGTTGTTTCTAGTTTCTTGCAATATTCACTCTAAAATACACATGCCCATAAAAGTGAGGCAATCACAATTAAATTTTAAAAGATAACTTCATATAGTATTTTGTGGTAAATGTGTAATGATACAAGAAAGAGATGATTGAGGTACATGGAGCTCTATCTAGTCTTTGAGGTTCTGCATATTCAAAGAAAAAGTGGGAACTAAACTGACAATCTTTTTTTTGAAATGGTTTTATAAGCCCTGTCACTGTTTGGGCCATTTCTCCCAGCTTGGAACTTTGGTAAGGAGAGAGATCATTTTTCTCAGGCAAACTCTGTAATGCTTTCTTTGAAAATCAATTTTTTAAAAATTTACCTAAAAGATTTCATGTTACACTTAAATATTTAAAACAACTAAATCTTTGCCCCCTAAGGGTGAGCTGTAAAAATTGACTTCTTAACAAAGAGTATAGAAAAGGGAGGTGGTAGAGAATCCATTGACTGTGGAAAACCCTGGTGGACACTCCCTCAGCCTGGAGACAAGGACAAAATCGGCAGAGATGAGTCATGTTGATTGAATGTAGTAGGTGTGGGAGGATATGGGATGGGATGGGATGGGATGGGATGGGATGGGATGGGATGGGATGGGATGGGATGGGATGGGATGGGATGGGATGGGCAGGAAGGGAGGGGACAGGAGAGTATGGGATTGGTGCTCACTTCTGTGTTCTTTCATTTCTAGCTAGCCTCTAACACCAGTCTAATAACAAGAAAAAACAAGTCAGACAACTCCATTTTGAGGAACATTTTAAAAAACACTAGACCAGGACTCTTTAATACTGTTAGAACCATTAAAGGCCAGAAAAATCTGAGAAACTCAGACCAGAGGTGGTGAAAGACAACCATATGTAATAATAGCATTGTGTGGAGCTTTGAAACAGAACATGAGATACAAACAAAGGAAGCATGATAAAGAATAGACACTAAATAAGAGTATCAGTTCATTCATTATGACAATATACTCTTTTTAAAAAGCTTTATTTACCTGAACATTTGTGTATGTGTGTGTGTGTGCGCACGCACGTACGCATGCGCTGTCACTAGCATCTCTTGGTATACAAACAAATGCCAAATGATTATGCCAATGTTTTTGCATCTGGCTTTACATGGATGCGAGCCATCTCTCCAACCCAGAAATTGTACTCTTTTGTTTTAAAAAATGCTTTATTTGCAAGGAGAAGGAAAATGTGCATGACAGGGCCTCTTACCACTGCAAATGAACTCCAGATGCATGTGCCAGTTTGTGTATCTCGCTTTATGCAGGTAATGGGAAATCAAAGCCAGGCTATAAGTCTTTGCAAGCAAGTGCCTTTAACCACTGATCCATCCCTCCAGCCCACAATATACTCTTATGATAAGTTAGAAATAACAGAACAATTTGTAAAATCATGTAAAATCTTTACAATTTTATACAACCAAAACTATTCAAAATTGAAAATATTATATTCAATAGCCAATTTTAACTGAGAATTTTGTTCAGAGCCTATAATTTTAAAAACAAAACAGAAAAATAATATTTTTATAAAATTCTGAACTTTATATTCAATAATCATGTTATCTTTCTTTTCATCAAGGCTTGTTTTCATAAAGTTTAGCCTAAACACAAGTTCACAGGGAAAAGTTAAAGATAACAAAAAATATTTGCTTTGCCAATTAAAATCTTTTACAGATCCTTGCATAAAACCAAAAACATTTTTATTTTTATCATTTGCAATTCAAATGACATTATCATAGACTGTAATTTTGTAATAAAAAACGATCCTTAGATTTACTCTCATAATGCAAGCAATTATGAGCTATAGGAAAATTTTAAACAAACAAAACTGTTGGCCTTGATTTTTTGCTGTTGTTCTTATTATTCTTAAATTTTCAGATATTAGAAGATACCTAAAACCTGATACTCACTTTCAGGAAAATCATTGAATTGCATATGAAGTAACAGAAATAAATCTATTGCCAGCTGGGGATATTTTCCTCCAGCAACCTAACCAAAATGTAAATAATTGTCAATACAAATGGTTTGCCTCTCAGTTTCTGCTTTTTATACAGAGAGCTCATTCACATTTATAAAAACCAAAAATTATTAGTACATGTTCATTAATATTCATAAATATTCATAAATAGAACAGAGTGAAACATCTACAATCATTCCAGAGCTCAGCTATGGCAAATAAATGGCTAGTTGCTGTTGTGGGATATTTCCAGGTAGAGCTAAGTGGGAACCTGATGAGTGCTTTTAAATAACTGTCATATGGTCAGGCCACAGAGTCGGGGTTTTGCATATTATAGGAATAAGTAAATTAGCTCATGGTCTTGAAATACATTATATCTAAGTCTCTCTGCTTTTGTATATACACTAGCAATCTTCCAATTGTTATAACTATCTGTATTTACCTTATGAGTGAGTTTAACAATGACAAAAAAAACACCCTAAATGTGTTGGGGTCCCCCCCAAGGCCAGCTCAGGAGGGACGGTAGGGTCTCTGCCGAATTGGGGTGAGCAGCGCGGAGTCACGACACAAACTCCAGGAGTTGGGTGAAAGCGGAAGCGAGAATCCACAAACTCGTTTATTCAGGAAGTGCACATGGGTTTTGAGGGGCTTGGCTGGCTAATCCTTGTATGGGGTGGTCCCCTTTTGGTGACCAATGACAGCCTGTCTCTGGACAGGACATATCATAGCAGACTTCTCATGAGCATGGGGCTGTAACTGTTGTCACATCAAGCCTGTGCAGAATGCCATTTTTACAGAAGCCACTTCCTGTTTTCTTCTGCCATGTGGACTGGCTAGGACCAGGCCTATATTGTGCCATACATAAATGTGCAATCAATTCTGTGTTCTAATAACAGTTAAAGCTTTATGCAAAGGATATTTGTGTTCAGTAGTTCTGTGCTGTACTTCTAATGAAAACAGTAAAGGTATAAAAATGCCTTCAAGTGAGTAGTATACAATTATGATTTGGTAAAACATCCTTTATTTTATAGGCTCTATGAAGACAGAAATCTGACCTTAAACCTTGGCACATGACAGGTCCTCAGTAAAATGAACGCTAAATGAGTGCCAACCATTTGTTGCAGGAAATCTATGAGGCAAGAATTCTATATTGGACATATTAGCAAAAGTAGAATCAAAGCTGCCCTAAACCTTCTCACAAGTCAGATATGGCAAAGGAGATTGTTCAGTCCTACACTCGATGACTCCTAAGTCTGTGTTCTTTGCATTCATGCTGGGATATTTGTTTATAAAGTCAAACCAAAAATTCTGATATTGTCTTCTTTTTTGAAAAATGAAATAAATGATGGGAAGCAACAGACATCCTTACACTGATGTTAAGTGAGATAAGGTGTTATTTTGACCACATCTACACCAATAGAGGGCACTCTACATCTAGTTAAACAGGTGGAATGGAGAGGCTAGAAGTGAGTCAAGGTTAATTCTTTACACTAAGGCTCAATGGTGGGAATGAAATGAAACAAGAAGTTGAATTACTTGAGCTTTGCTATGTGCAAGAACCCTGGAGGCAAGTTAACAGATCTGCCATCTATAAAGTAGTGTCATTTAGCTGAGAACAAAGGTAGCATAAATAATATGTAGAGATTGAAATGTTCCCATCTGTCTTTTCCCATCTATTGTCATATTTATAGGTAATGCCTTGTGCAGAACACTTAATCTTGAAACAGTAAACAATGAGCAACCTTCCCACAACTGAAGCATGTCTGTTCTTGCTCAGTAAATAACAAGATCACAATATGGCAATATTTCATGGAGATAATATGATAAACTAGTAGAATTTGTAACACAAATGACTTTAGTACTTTGAAATTTTGTGATAAATTTCATATGGTGCATGATTGCTTGTTTTCCAGATGTATTTTGTAAAAGTAATCAAATATGCTGAAGCACAGCATACAAAGTGTGCCATCAATATCCTATTTCTTAAATATCTTAATCCCTTCCTGCGGATGGCTATTTCCATTGTGGTTCAAGTTTTATATTAACTTATTCATTGTGACTTTTAAAAACATTTAAAGATTGCATTCTGGAAATACCATTGTCTCAGTTATCACTTAAAACCCCACTGAGTCATGGAATTATATTTTAGTGATACGTGACATTTTTTATGGATACTATGATATCATGTATGTGCCAGTCTAATATTTCTTTTACCTCTTGTTATCTGGAACATTTTTTTGTTTGTGTTTGCTTCCTATGTATGCTGAGACAAATTACAACAAACAAGGTAGCAATAGAAATGTACCTCCCAAGGTCTGTACATCAAAGTCCACATGTCCTCCGGGTATGTCCCTTCTTCAGGAAGACTTGGTCCTGACCTCTTTCCTTCTCTCCCTCTCTCCCAGCTTCTAGAGGTGGGCAATTGTTTTTGGTCTTCCTTGGGTTCCAGCTGCCTTCCCTCTGTCATTATGGTGCTATTCCCTGTGTGCACCTCTGTGTGTGTTTTCACGAAGCCTTCTTTTAAATTTTTTAACTTTAATTTATTTAATAGAGAGAAAGACACAGAGGGGGGGGGGCAGATAGTAAGAGAAACAGAGTGAGTGAACTAGGGCCTCCAGCCACTACAAATGAACTCCAGATGCATGCACCACCTTGTGCATCTGCTTTACATCGGTACTAGCGAATTAAACCTGGGTCCTTAGGCTTCGCAGGCAAGTGCCTTAACTGCTAAACCACTTCTTTAGCCCTCACAGGCCCTTCTTGAAAGGGTATCAGTCAATAAAATTCGAGCACGGTGTCATCTAGCATAACCCCTTCTCTACTCAATGACCTCACAGAGACCCTACATTCACAAAAAGCTGCATTCACAGATACTATCTGGCAAGAAATAATTCACCTCAAACATATCTCATGAAATTTCACTTAGCAGGTCAATCAAGGTGTTTTTTACATGGTCAAACTTAATGTTCATTTCTGGAGCCTTGTTTTTCTGACTTCTACACACGAAAAAGACCAAGTCCAAAGTCTGGCCATTATTTTTATGCCTGGAACAAGGAGTGACAAATCCTATGGTCAGGGAACTCTGGTTAAACAGCCAATCAGTGGGATGTTTGAATTGAGGGTGACGAGAAGCGACAAGCACTTGGAGAATGGTCATGATTGCAGAGAAAGTACCAAGAAGAAAGGAGAAGAAAACATGGACCCAGGAACTTATACTCATGAAGTTTTGTGGGTTTTTTTTTTTTAAACAAACCAATTGTCATTACAGCTTTCCATTCATAAGATCAGCTTTTCACATTATTAAAAATCCACATGAGATTATTTGAAATGTATTAGGATCATTTTCTGTAATGATACATTAAAATCACAAGGGGCCAGGGAACTCTTATGCTTCAAGAAAAAAATTCTCTATGCTGGAGGAACAGGCAGTTTGGGGCACCAGAGGGACAATTTCTAAATTTTCATTTGTTTTTCACAAATATCAATATATAGTTTGTAGATCCAAGCATTAGGGATATAAAGGTCAGTGCTAGTTGGTTGAACTAATCAATAAAAAAACAAGATGACCTTTGTCTTAGTGAAATATTGTGTTAATATTTCAGCTGTGTGGGGATAAGCTATTTAATGCTCGTTTACAGCTCTTGGAAGCTACAGTGGCAGGTGCTACAGAGAGGAGGATGACAGATGAGGTATTCTTTATGCAGGCAATGATGCAGCAAGGGAGAGCACATTAGAGTGAACAAGCAGCCAGAAGCAGCAATAAAATCATTACTGAGAAGCAATATAGTTAACACGGGAATTACATTTTCCAGTAGGACCATTGTATTTACTGATATATCACACATTCAGGTAGACTGCTCCAAAGAGCGTACTGGATTTAGGTAAGGAAAATACCAAACTATTAGGTCCAGAACTTAATCTTTTCTAGCTTCTCAGTGTTGCTGGTAAGAACTTGATTTTCTTAGTACAGTGGTGATGCCCTTCTTTGCATCTATTATTTTGTTTTTCTACCGCAAGAGCCCTGGTCTAGTCCCTTCACATGTATTTTATCACTGAAATTTTTATTTCATCATGTAAAATATGACAAATGCCACTTGCTTTCTATATTATTCCTAGAAGGGCTTCTAGAGAGATAATGCAACATGATTATGTAACAGGAACTTGAAACTCAGCTTCTTGTTCTGGAGAAAATTGCTTCTGTACTGGTCTATCTCTTCCTTCTGTTTGTATGGGACCATTGACATGGTTTGGAGTGAGAAAGCTGCCCCTTTCAAAATTACATTGGAAGAATCCGTAATTAAAGAAAAAAAAAGCTAGACAACTCTTTCCTCGAGGCTTTATGAGTACAAGTCACATACATATATTCCATCAATCAACCTGAGGAATCATGAGAGGCAAAGCCCTCTCCTGTCAAATGAACATTAAGTGACCATTTCATACTTTCATGTGCAGATTAAATGAAATGATGTAAAATGTTTAGCACAGCATCAGGGTGCTTAATAAAAATTGCCAAACCAAGAATAACAAAGTAGCATACTTCCAACATAAGCACTTTTGACATAGTTTCTGTGAAAATTTAAAAAATATCATTATTTATTTAATTTAAAACAAGATTAAATATTTTAAAATATAAACTACCTTATGATATTTTGGGGATAAAAACAGTAGGGAGTAATGATCAAAACAAGAATGATAATTCCTTGAAAACATTCCATGTCTCTGAGATATTTACAAACAAAGGAAGAATGGGACCTTCCTTATAAGGAGACCCCAATGTAGATGGCAGATAGGACTAAGTGACCTCCAGTTCACCTAAGGGGAGATCTTACATTTTCAGGCTTCCCAGGTTTTCTGAGTGTTACCATCTTGGCCTTCAGAATATCCTAACAACTCAATCAAGTTTAAAACTACCTCAGTTTCTGCTTTGCTTAATTTTTTTAATGACATTTGAAAGAGCACTGGGAAGAAATAACTCATCCTCACTCACCTGAAAGTCCTAGACATCTATTATTTGAGACAGTTTGGGTGATCCCATGAGTAACACACCACGCACTAAAAGCCCATCAGGTTGGTCACATACCTGGAATGCAGCACTTGAAAATGCCCTGCAGACTGAGAGAAGTGCCCAGCTAACTCAGAAGCTTTCCTGAACTATGTTTCTCAGGGGGACCCAAAACCTAGTCATCACTCATTCTCTGGCCCTGACTTGTTGTGCTTATGGTCAATGAAGAACAAATATAATTTAAAACACACCAAGCCAGGCGTGTAACGCACGCCTTTAAAACCAGCACTCAGGAGGCAGAGATAGGAGGAGTGCCTTGAGTTCAAGGCCATCCTGAGACTACATAGTGAGTTTCAGGTCAGCCTGGACTAGACTAGAGTGAAACCCTACCCTCGAAAAACCTAAAAAAAAAAAAAAAAAAAAAAAAAAAAAAAAAAAAAACAATTTAGTTTCCAGGGAAACTGATTGATCGTGCTTGTGTGTTTGTTTACTTTATTTGAATTTTTGCCTTCTCTCCTCTTGGAGAGACCTCAGAATGTTATGTGCCAGAGTATTTTGTTGTGGACTCTTTCCAAAATCCATTGACTGACAGAATAACTTCCTTGAAATTACCTATCTTCCTGTAACCTGTTACCTACCTTGACGCGGACTATTTGTCTAAGTAAGCTATGCTTCTGTTACTCAGGGCCTACCAGCCTGTCCTTTCAGAGGAAGCATGTGCTGCAACATGTAGCCTTTTAACTGAGCTCCAGCCCACAAGTCTAACATGCCTCATTACCTCTGAAGCAACTTACACATCATCAAGCAAAGACAGGCTAAGCTCAGCCCAGAAACTGAGAAAGGAAAACTGTTGGGACTTCTGAGCATTTCAAGATGATGTGGAAACTTTGAAAGTTTTCATTTTGTGCTTAAAGTGAGAATAACATTTTTCATTTGATTTAACTTCATAGTCTTATATTTAAAGCTGTAAGCCAACACCCTTTTCTTCACTGTGTACACATGATCACTATCTTTAGATGTGTTGTATGGGCATGAGTATTTATTTATTATCTGGGATGTGCTGAGCATTAAGCAGTTATTTGACTCACTGAATCCAAATAATTCTATAAGCACAACCCATCTTATAGATTTTTCTTTAAAATTGAGACCCAAAGTTGCTAAGTAGTTTCCCAAATTAGGCTAGTAAATTTAATTGCTTGGATTTAAAAATAAATCTGATATTAAAATCCATATCTATTTTGCCAGCTGCCAAGGTTTGAATGTCCCCTCCAAAACTGGTGTTGAAATTTAATTGTCATAGTTGCAGAAGTAACAGGTGGGACCTAATAAGTGACTGGACCCATGAGGATTCCTCCTTTATGCTCAGATTCGTATCATTATTGTGGGATTGGATTTCTGATAAAAAGCTCAGGTTTTCCTTTTGGTCTAGTGCATGCTTGCTTCTGCCCTCTTGCCATGAAGCAGCATAAAGTCTAGGTGTTGGTATACTGCTCTTGGATGTCTCAAGGTCCAGATCTGTGAGACAAACAAGCTTCTCTTGTTCACAAATGACCTAGCCTGTGGCATTTGTTAGAGCAGCAGGAATAGACTAGACCCTAAGTCATGTTCAAGCAAACATTACTGTCTTTTCTCTTTGCTGTTCTAATGCTTTTTTTGCTTAAAACATTTCCTGCTGTTTCTGATAGCGGTATGTCAGCTTGGCCCATCTGGTCCTATTTTTCTAAAATTTCAAGGGCTGCTTTTCTATTCAAGGATATACTTTCACATGTCTTCAAAGCATTTCTTGTCCATCCTTACAATGGTCACTCTGCTGTAACCAGCTTGCTGCAAACTAGATTCTGATGAGCCGAGCATGTGGCATGAGGATGTCAGCAGGAGCCCACACAGTCATGAGGATAATGGATCCTGACATCCTTGCTCAGTTCGGCAGCTTCCTTGATGCAGCAAGTGCTGTTCTGCTGCCAGCACAGTGGCTGCTCTCCAGTATGTTGCTGGTAGATTGAACGGCAGCTCAGGCATTCTGGGAAACTTTTAACATCTCAACTAACTGAGAACATATATAACCAAGAGTCCTTGAGACTTTGTGATAGCTTTTGGTACATTGATAATTTCCCTTTCATGTATAAAACTCACCACTTTCTGTTATTATTATGTATAATTTTCCATACAAAATGATGGTGCAGAAATCCAAAAGCAGTCATAATACAGTAAGGAAACCTTATGTCCAGCTCAAGATGTTTACTGCCAAGACTAAAGCCTATTATTCTGCTTCCTAGAGAGTACATTTCTGATGTTCTCATTTGTATAGGGAAGGATTCTAGCCCAAAAAGGATGGTGTGGGACATTGCACAGATGGTCATCCAGTGGGCAGTGAACTGGCAAGGTCCCAGGAAGCAACCAACTGAGATAAGAATGGGGAAACAGGATCAAATAGAAGAAAATGAAATTTATTTCTACCAGTGGTGAAAGAAAATGGAGATTAGAGTCTGTCTTCCTTTATTGTTCTGCCTAGCTTTGCTCAAACACTGCAAGCTTCATCAATCAATACCGATTTAAAAACCATATCTATTCATGATTAATCCATCAGAAATCTAAACAACTCTTCAATTTATCATATATTCAAAGAGCAAGGACTGAGCATAGGAAGGATTTTTAGCTTTGCTTCTCAGACAAGCTATTTGGTCACAGGAAAGACAGCTCTCTGAGATTTAAATTCTATACTTAGTAGATTAAAAGAATTAACTAGATTATTACTAAAGCCATATATATAGTTTTTAAGAGATTGCACAGTGGTTAAAGATGCCTGCTTGCAAAGGTCCCCAGTGACCATGTAAAGCCAGTTACACAGGGTAGTGCATGCATCTGGAGTTTGTTTCCAATGGTAAGAGGCACTGGTATGCCCGTTCATATTTTCTCTCTCTCCCTCTCTTTCTCCTTGGAAATAAAATATTAAAATAGGTAAATAAAAGAGATATATATATATATATATATATATATATATATATATATATATATATATAGTATACAGAGACTTAGGTATCGTATCATTCAAGTTGGCATTTTTGTACTCTCATGCCCCCTCCTACCTCCCTGTTTTCCCTTCAGTCCCTTTCTCTCATGCATCATATGTATTCTTTTACCCTCCCCTCCCCCTCTTCCAGCTCATCTCTTTGTATTCACTTTTGCATGTGTTTCTATCTTTATAGGTTTAATTCCCATTTGCTCCATACATACTTACAGATATTACACCCTAAGACCTACATATCAGAGAGAACATGGGTTTTTGTTCTTTATGAGTTTGAGTCACTCACTTAGTATAGTTCTTTCCAAAGCCATCCATTTTCCTGCAAACTTCAGAATTTCATTGTTTCCATACTGCTACATAGAATTACATTGTGTGTCTGTACCATATTTTCATTATCCACTCATCGGTTGGTGGGCATATTGGCTGATTCTAATTCTTAGCTAGTGCAAATAGAGCTGCAATAACCATGGAAATAAATATAACTCTCTACTAGAGTGTGGAGTCCTTAAGGTATGAACCCAGGAGTAGGATAGCTAGGTCATATGGGAGGTCTATTGCTAGCTTTTGAGATACCTCCTTTGGTGGTTTGATTCAAATGTCCCCCATAAACTTACATGTTTTGAATGCTATGTCCCTAGCTGATGGCAATTTTGAAAGTAAAGCCTCCTGGAGAAAGTGCATTTTGGGGAGCAGGCTTGTGGGTGTTAAGGCCAGCTTCCTCTTATCAGTGTTTGGCACACTCTCCTGTTGCTATTGTCCACCTAATGTTGGTGAGGAAGTGATGTCTACCCTCTGCTCATGTCATCATTTTCCTATGCCTTCAAGGAGCTTCCCCTTAACTCTATAAGCCAAAATAAACTCTTTTTTCCCACAGGCTGCTCTTGGTCAGATGTTTTCTTTCAGCAATGCAAACGTGACTGCAACACTTTCATGCTCATTTCCATCATGGCTGTACTACTGTACAGTCCCACATGCAGGGAGTGAAGGACCCTCTCCCCACATCATCACCAACATTTGTTGTCTGTGTCCTTGCTGATAGACATTCCAACTAGGGTAGAATGTTGTATTTTTGAAAAAAGATCCACTTTATTTTTATCATATATATATATATATATATATATATATATATATATATATATTTTTTGCATTGCAATTTTCGCTAGTATTTAAGCTTTAGACTCCTGTAATAGTCCTTGTTAGCAAAATTACTAACACGTGCATAGCTTTTACTTTATTTTCTAACTGGGTATTGTTAGCCTATAGAGTAGCTTTCCATGTTTCTAGATAAAACAACTTGGAACTTTTAACAGTTCAGACTATTCATCCTAACACTCTCATTTATTCATTAATTCTCTTTGGGCTTTCATGTTTTTTCATTACAAGATTTCTGTATTACTTTAATTTCAGATACAACATTTTTAAACTATCAACATAACAGCAAGACTTCTGATTTGGAAAAAGTTTCCAAAGCCATTCATATCTAGCCAAATCCTTCATCCCAGGCCTATCTGCTTGCTTCACACTGGTTCAAACCTCCCATGTCCATCTTTCCCTCAAACTATAGTGCACTGCCTCACTTCCCCCTTCCAGCCTATAAAAAACAGCTAAACTTTCAGGTTTACCTCTTTGCAAATTCCTTTCCTGGTACTCAGAATTGTGTCCGTGTGCCCTTCTCAAAGTTCTGCTCACACACTGATGGCTACAATAGAACACGTTTTCTGTACAAATCCTTGTACATCAAGATGAGACTACAAATAAGTTGACATCAAGAACTATAATGTTGTCATCTCTATATCTTCTGAAATGTCTGATGTTGCTTCCTCATATGTTGTTTGAGAATTCAATATATGTTTTTATTCAATCAACTGTCTGGAGCCTAGAATCTTTTCTTTCTTTTTTTTTTTTTTTTTGAATCATTTTTTTTAAACTGTGAGAAAATCTATTAATTTAATAGACACACCCCAAAATCATAGATAAAGAATATAGAATGAGGAGAACAAATTATCATGAAAGATCACTTCCCTCACCTTGCTGAGGAGGGTCTTTCTTCCTGCAGTTAACTTTTCCTTGGTCAGGAAGTTTTCCCATGACATTCCAAAGAAGCACATGATCAGACATGGGAAATAAGATGGCTGATTCACAAAAGATAAGAGATAATAAAAGATATTTCTTAAAGTAAAATCCCTTAATTCTGTAATTAACATACCTTCTTAAAACAAACTAGCTATTGACAGAGAGCAGGTGCCTAACATTATGTAGCTCATTTACCTTTCAAAAAAGATCAATTTTAGTAGGATTTGTAGCCCTTGGACCAAGCTTGTCAGTATATTTTTTCCCTACATTTCTTCTTTTTGTTGAGCTTAACTTACAAAAATTCTCTAGCTTCACTGCTGCACTCACAACTCATAATCCACAACGCCATGGAGAATACCAGCAACCCCACTGAGGAGGGCCCACAGTAGAGTGGACACAGGGAGGAGGAAAATGATGATGTCAACACATGATGTGTCCATACAAAAATTTTTTCATTTTTTTATTAGATATGGTCATATTTAGTGTGTAAACAATACATGTTGGTACCATCCTTCCCACCTCCTCTCCCCCTTTCTGATGAGGCCTTCCTTCTTGGGATGCAGGTCAATCCTATGGGGATTGTAGATCATGCATTATGGGAGGAGAGGCATTGTTTCTGTGCAAAATGTCCCAACTTGTGACTCTAACAATCTTTCCACCCCCTCTTCCACAAAATTCCCTGAGTCATGCTAGGAGAATTTTAAGTTTACTTCAGTGATAGGCACTCAGGAGCCTCTGGATCTCTGGTTTCTTAGGTGTTGAGTGTCCTCAGTATCTATCTCTATCACCCTTGTGCTGATATCAGATTCACTAAGAAAGCAGCACTCTTGCTCATTTCCACAATTCCTTTGTCATTTCATCTGGGGCCAGGGTAGAGTGCACTGGGTCATTTATCTCTTCTGGTCTAGCTTCCTCCCATCTGAAAAACAGAAGCAGATTCTCCAATAGAGAATAAAGTCAGCACAGTTTTAATGGGTTAACAATTATTAATGGTAGAGATAATTAAAAGGATGTAGACACTCTTATATTCTAAGGTTAGTAGGAGCTTGACAGTAGAAAGCAGAATCATTATCTGGATATGATTCTGACTTGTTTCCCAGTTCCAGATATGGTTTCCTTTTCACTGAGCAGATCTGTTAGGCAATCCAAGAGCAGTTGGTTACCCACTATGGCTGTGTGCCACTATTGCACTTGTGTAAGCACTACGTCAGGTTGTTTGCTTCTGAGATGCTTAGACTTTGAGTTGATTGGACAGATGTTGGCCACTTTTCCCCAGTAAGCTCATGTAGAGCCTTCCAACACTAGATAGGTTAATTGTCTAGGGACTGGTGGAGCCCAGATTCATAACCAGGGCATTATCTTTACTGTTTATCCCATTTCTCCAACACTAATCACAGATGGCTAAATTGTGGTTTGCCTTCTGTCACTGAGAGACTAATGGCATGATGAGGCCAACATAGCATGGATATGTGGTTTCCTATGTGCTTATAAAAATACCAGTTTTTTTTTTGATGAATTAAATTTCTACTTTACTTTAAAATGTACCAAGACAAAGCCCTAAAGAAACAATAAAAACCTGAAAAATCTTAATTACTTTCTCTTCTATCTGGTAGAATGTTCTACTTTGGGAAAAAAAATGTCCACTTTATTTTTATAATTTAATTTTCTATTTTATAGGTACATAATGTTATTTTATATTGCAATTTTAACTAGTATGTACCTTGGAGTTCAATTATAAATCTTACAAAATCCATTTATATTAAAGGCTATAACAAGGTATCATTTTTCACAAAGACTCTGAATTAAATTACTTCACTAAAACAATGTTTTCATCTTTGGGGATGGAGAAATATTTTTTCTTTAGAGATGATATTAAGTTAAAGTAAATTAAAGAGAAATATTCTAATTAAGGAATTGATACTCAAAATTCTGAACTATCATATATATAAAAACAGAAAGAATACCTTTTTGTTTGAGATGGCAGACTCTTCAAAATCCATAAGGAACCAGCCTTTCTCTCTCCATTGCAGGGTGCTCACATTCTTAACCATCAAAATAAATAAAATGCAGAGAAACAAAGTTTACAGAGTATTAGGTCTGATTCAAGCAAATGTAACCAAAGTCATGTTATAAGCCCTGGATGGATGGTAGTGAGTCCTTGGTCTTTTTAAAGGGCAAATACTACATGATAAAGCTCTTTTTAAAATGCTCTGAACAGATTTTACATTGGTTTTATTTGTGGACATTCTTCATTCATTTAAAATGTCCTCCTGGATAACACATTGGAAGTGTTAGTCACACTTTTCTATGAAGACACATCCAGAACTTACATGGTCATGAGATCATGGTATATAACTGCCCCCCCCACCCAAATCTCAGCATGTGATTCCTGTAAACCTTAGCTCCTCAGATTGGCTAGAGTCACTGGAATAGGCCTTGATGGTTAGACAAGTACTGTATGTCCCAAATATTTGACAGTGTTTCATATAAGTTCCAATAAAATCTAGTTGCTGTACTGATATGATCTTTCTTAATTTTTGAACAGTTTGAGACAAAGTAATTAACTTTGAATAGGTCCATAGCTTTTGGTACTCAGGAGCATTTGGTAACCTGTCATCTCAAAAGTAAATATCCACTTTTTGGTGAATTGCTGCTTAATCAAACCCACGTGAAGCCATGAACACAAACTATAAGATTTGCTTTAATAAAATGTTTTTTCCTAAGCTTATTTATAATCTTTGTATTTATATAAAACTTACAAATTTATAAACTTATAAGCTTTATATAATCTTGTTTTCCTCATCCATGTGTTCTTTTGTTTAAATATAACAATGGCACTGATTAAACTTTGTGCTTTTTAAAACTTTAAGATAGCATTCACAAAGCAAATTTATTTTTAGTCAACCCCTGTAGGAAGTTGTTTAAATATAGACCTGTAACCAGTTCCTGAATAGTTTACTTACCCTGTTGTAAGATTTTTTTTTTTTACTCTTCTTCTCCACCTCTTCCTTCTATTTTGTTTTTATAATCAGGCATTATGGTTTTAAAAGTTTTTAAAATAAATACTTGATTTTTTACAGTTATTCCAAAGCTTTTATTTATTTGCAAAGAGAGAGAGAGAAGAGAAAGAGACAAAATGGGTGCACCAGAGCCCCCAGCCATGGCAAACAAACTCCAGACTCATGTGCCACTTTGTGCATCTGGCTGTATGTGAATACTGGGGAATCAAACACCGGTCCTTTGACTTTGTTGGAAGGCACTTTAACTGCTGAACCATCCCTCCAGCCTAGTACTTGATTTTTGTTTTAATATTTTTATAGGTTTCTTGTCAATGTCAGGAAACAAGGCTAGAGTTTGTTATTAGGAAAGTCACATTAGGGTCACACTGTGTAATTTAATGATTATCAATAATCACAATAAATCATGGATGCTTGCTCAGACTTCATGTAGAGAAGTCAATGTGGAAGATAGTTAAAGCAGTCCTTTGAGTTTTCACAAATGTTCGAAGGGATGAGAAAGAAAATCTAGTAGTATATGTAGTATATCATAGGCTTATTTCTCTCCATTAAATATACTTGATGAGTTGTAGATTTATAAATACATTAAGAATCTCATATATCTCCTAGACTTTAAACTACCAGCCAAAGCCCACCTCCTTACCTCCTTACTTTGGTTCATAAGCCAGAACAAATCATATTCAAACATATTCAAGGATAAGAAATGCTAACCATTGTCCAGAATCAGAGCTTTGGAAATTGTGGGCTTAAGACTCATTACTCCACTTTATGAACATTATATCTTAGACGAATCTGGAGAATGCCTAGTGTTTTGGTACACGTGAATTTCAATTCATGGGGTCTCTGAATAGATGCATACAGCTATTCTGTGAAAAGCTTTCTCCAAATCAAAATAACAGTACTCATTCATCCTATGGGGACATTATTAAAACTTGTCACAAGGAAAATGAACACTTGCCAAACATAAAGCGGAAAACACTTTTGTTGCTTTTACTTGGTTTATTCCAAGTCACCAAGAATTAATTAATCATTCGAGATGAAATGATCACTGCTTAGGAGAAATAAATGACTGGATCTGAAATGCTTCCATCAAAGGGGTCACAGTTAAAGGGGAGTAATAGATTTAAGTAAATAGTTTCTGTGTGCCTCGCTGTTTACTCCTTTGCAAGAATTAAATCGTTTCTCCTAATAGCAGTCATGTGGTGTTAATCTATCACGTGTTCATTGTAGAGGTGGGGAAACTCAGATGCAGGAAATTACAAAAACTATTTAATAATTCAGAGCCAGGAGTCACATAAGCTTTTGGCTCCATAAATCACATCATAATCTGCTCTCTCTCTCTCTCTCTCTCTACAGAATGAACTGATGGTGATGTGATGCTAGAAAGCTTGAGAGGCCCAGAGCAGTATAGAGGAGGATGTAATAGATTTAACAAAAATGGAGGAAAAAATATTCAGAAAAATAAATGTGTGGAAATTCAGTGAAAAATACATAAAATTCAATAAAGAAACAGTATCTCTGTAATTCTCTAAATTTTGTATAATGCTATTGTGTTATCATAGTTGTAGCAGACCAAGGTTTCATATCCCACACTGTTTGAGTTCCTTTCCCATGTGCTGAATCTTTTGGATTAAACCTTAATTATTTCTCTCAAGAAAGACCAAGGTGAGACAATTAGTAAGAAAACTAATTTGAGAAATAAAGAAGAGTGTTGGGTGAAGAGAAGTTAAAATTAAACAGGTATGTAAAAATAAGAACTTTTAGGGAAACTCAGAATGAGATTAGAAAGCATAAAAGTTGACTGTTTTTAAGCAGTACATTGGTAAGGCAGAATATTGAGAAAAGAAGAAATACAGCCATAAGGTTAACCATGGCCTGGCAAGGAAGGAAAGGGAATATGTACTAACAAGGGAAAATATGAGCTTCTGAAGGAAGAAAAGAAAAAAAAAGCCACAAAAATACAACAGTTATTTCTCATCAAAGAGAGATATAGATGTGATAAGAAATGCCTGCGCACAGGGCTTTGTGAGGAAGGGCAAGGGACATAAATAATTCATTGTCTATTATGTCAAACATGTATGTGCTGCAACTCATATTACTGGCAAAAAATAATTTGATTTTAACCTTCTGAGACAGAATGATACATGACAAATGTTAAAATGAGTATATGGGGAAGCCAAAAAATTGCTTAGAGGCATTTGCAGAGAAACTGCTAAACAGCCACAGGATGAAAATGATGTATTCAATTTGGCCACAAAATGCAAAGAACATTGCATGGTGCCTGCTGAAATGGCATTCTATGTTACAACTTTCCAGACAAGGTTTGCATAGATTCAGATATATTTAGAAAAATTCTGGGGTGGGTAGAATTGTGCGTTTATTTTATGCATTTATTTGTTGTTTTGATAGCCAAAAGTGTGGTCTCAGATACAGATTTGGGTGTGTTGTAATAGATGTGATTGAGCTTTGAGGCTTACCAGAGTGAAATTTGTAGCAGGTCAGAGTGAACCCTATAGGATGTGATGTGAGCTGACCTTGTAGGATGTGGGCTGACCCTGTAGGATGTGTGCTGCTGATGCCAAAAAAAAAAAAAAAAAAAAACTGAGAAGTGAGAGAGGGATGAGAAAGAATCCATCACCAGAGTGACTGAGAAAGAAAGTAGGGCCAATTCAAATGTGAAATGAAAATTTTCAGAGAATAAGAATAAATAAGAATGTTTCCCCTACATCATCATATAGATGTTAGGCAATATCTTTGGAAGAGGCAGAAAGGGAAATTCAAATATCTATCTCACCCAGGAGGAGGCAAGAGAGCAATGGACTGCAAAAACAATGAAAGCATAGCTTGAAAATTCTATGATGCTAGCATTTTATTGATGGGAAACACCCAAAGGGGCAGGTGATCATTCTGCCTAGAGGAGAACGAGGTTCTTGCCCCAGACTTTTGGAAATGTTGAAGGGTCTTGAAAACAAACAAAGAAAGCTTATATAAAATAATACCTGAGATCAGATGTGTATTTCATACAGTCTTCAGCATACTTAGGTATGACTTTGGGCTTCTTATATTTAATAAAGACTGGATATTCTGGCTCTTTTGGGAATCAGATCAAATATAATGAACAGGCTCAAATCAGAGTTCTGAGCGATGTCCTTCTCAGTTTGACTTTCAAGAAATATACATGCAGTTATATTTTTAAAAACCCTAATCTAGTAAGTTTGTATTAATGAAAATGAAATTTAAAGGAAAATCTATCTATGGTTATTAATAATGTCTAGAAAAATAATTAAGAATTAATTTAAAGGTTGTTATAATGATGAGCTGGAGAGATAACTTAGAGGTTAAGGCACTTGCCTGCAAAGCCAAAGGACCTTGGTTCGATTTCCCAGGACCCATGTAAGCCAGATGCACAATGTGGCACATGCGTCTGGAGTTTGTTTGCAGTGGCTAGAGGCCCTGGTGCCCCATTCTCCCTCTCTTTGTCTCTATTTGCCTTTCTCTCTGCCTCTCTTTCTCTCTCTAAAATAAATAAATAAATAAATAAATAAATAAATAAATAAAATATAAAAAGTTGTTATAATGAGAAACATTGATGAAAGTAGTTTCACATTGTATTTAAATAGTGTAGGTCTGAACTAGAGATATGGGTTAGCAGTTAAGGCACTTGCCTGTGAAGTCTAAGGACCCAGGCGCTATTCCCAATACCCATATAAGTCAGATGCACAAGGTGGTGCATGTGTCTGGAATTCATTTGCAATGTCTAGAGGCCATAGCATACCTATTCTTTCTGTGTCTCTCCTTTCTATCTCTCTTTTTCAAATAAATAAATAAAATAGTGCAGGTAGATGAAGGTATTTTGATAAATGCCACATGAAATAAGAAAATTCTAGTAATTAAATTAAATTTAAAAGAAGCAATTTTTACAACAACACATTGCATTCCAGATATTGTAAAATATTTCCAAATCCTTAAAAATTTCCCTCCTAAAGAAAAAAATATCATTTCAATAAAAATGGCTCTTCTCATTGGAATCCAAACTTACTTGAGCTGAGCATATAAATGTAAATGAAGTGCACAGAGTTACATTAGATAATGAAGTTACCATGCCAATTTGCTTTGACAAATTCCCTAGAGAGCCCTGTGGAATAAGGAGGAAGAATTTAGTGATTCCCTCACCCTAGTCCCCGATACACACCAGCAAAGTTGCAAGTAGGAGACCCTTTCAGAATTCCTCTTGTGCTAATTTTCAGACAAAACTAGTATCAGATATGATGAAAATTCTTCATTTCTCCAAGGAAGCCTTTCTGTGGGGAATGTGTATATAGAGCTGGTGCTCTGAGGCTGAATTTGCTCCAATGGGGTGTTTTCTTTGCACTCTCGTCACTCCAGATCTGCTACAGGAACAGATAAGTTGGTTTAGAATCAAACTGCTCAGGAGCATATATTTTGTTAGTAGGGAAGAGTAGCGAGCCAAGACTTTTAGGTCACACAGTCTTGAGCTGTGAAGAATCTTTTTAGCTCTGTGACCTTGGGCAAGTTATTTCCTCTTTCAATCTCCATTTGTATCCTCATAAGTCCGGTTCTCAACTGAATTTGTCATGGAATTCCTGCTGTACATCTTGCATTCCTATTGCAGAGTCCTGTGTGGATTAGAGATGCTAAAACACATTAGGACTTTGGTAAATGGCTACTGTTACCATGGCATTACACAGTGGATGCAATTGAAACTGGGGTTCGAGTGTCTGTGGTTTTAGGGTAATGGAGGCAGTGTTAGAAGAATTGAGGAAAGAGAGTTGGGCTATTTCATAAAATAACGGTTCAGCTATTTAAGAATGACCTCTAATAACCTGAAGCAAGAAAGGTAAAATAAATGAATTGTGGGAAAAATTTTTTAAATGATCAATCTCCAATCTGTACTATTTTATGTCTCTGTCCTGTGTCCACCATTATCCTTGAGGCAACAGAAGCAGCAGTATAAACAAAAACCTGGTCCCTTCATTTTAGATGAAAACTCCATTTGACAAAGCCGCATAGGCCTGTGCACTTGCATGATACATTGAGAAAATGGGAAAGACAAGGGCAGGGTCTAGCTTGCACTGAGCCTCCTAGCTGAGCTCCACCATCTCACTTGACCTATCTCTCCTGCTCTCACCAGATTCCTCAGGTAAATAATGTGTGCGCAGATAAAAAACAAACAGCTGGCAAGGGAATATTTATAGAATTTGGTTTTCCTTTCCTTAGACTCAGCCCAAAATGACACGGGAAGACACATATTTTTTCCATTTAGTTGCACTTAAAACATGCAGCTCCAAGTTCCTAGCCACAGTTTGTCATGTGTGTCACAGCATGTAGGTGTCAGGTGAGACTTTATAGATGAGCTGCCAGAATGTCTAGTGAGAAGTTCACACCACATAATTGGCCAGAAATACAGTACAATGTAATGTCATCACTCAAGAACTCTCAAGCCTTCTCAATATGCAGATAATCATGGGCAGTAAACTCTACAGAAGGGCAATCAAATCAATTAGGGTGAAAACCCAATGTCTTTATAGACTCAGTGGGACAAAGAGATTTTTATTTCAATTGTATACATCTAACTTTTGTATGAATCAAACTATTCTATTAGGCCAGATGTCACAAAAAAAAGGAAAAAAAAAATGAGAATGACTGAAAGGTGTGAAAGGTGCAATCGAAATTCTAACAGCAATATAGACCACATGATATGACATAAGGATCAATCAGGCTTGGTGGTGCACGCCTTTAATCCCAGCACTCAGGAGGCTGTGGTAGGAGGATCACTATGAGTTTCAGGCCAGCCTGAGACTACATAGTGAATTTCAGGTCACCCTGGGCAGAGCGAGAACCTATCTCAACACTCCCCTACAAAAACAAACAAACAAAATGCTGGGATCAACCAGAAATTATTGTTTGTTTAAAGCAATCTTATCAACTTACTTAGTTATCTTCTCCACCAAAACTATCTTATTTTTTGGGCTGGTGAGATAGCTTAGCAGTTAAACGCTTGCGTGTGATGCCTAAGAACCCCAGTTCAAGGCTTAAATCTCCAGGACCCACGTAAGCCAGATGCGCAAAGGGGCACACGCATCTGGAGTTCGTTTGCAGTGGCTGGAGGCCTGGCATGCCCATTCTCCCCCCCTACCCCCACCGCCTCTTTCCATATCTCTCTCTCTCTCAAATAAATAAATAAAAATATAACAAAACAATGTCAATTTTCAAATAGTTTACAGACCAGGATTCATTATGGTCTTCATTTTACAAAGTGGAAAACTGTCGCCAATACAGGTAACTTGCTCAAGGCAATACTGATACCTTCTAGGGTGAAGGGTTTGTTTTTACTGCCAAATAAAGAATTACAAGGCAGGAAAGTGTATGAAAGAATAAAGCTTATTTCAGAATATTCATAATTAGAGTAAGAGGGAAAGCATGAAGAGCAAGCTCCTCCAGGTAGAGGGGATTTGCAGCAGATGGAAGACTCACAGTCCCAAAGAAAACTGAACCTTCATTGAATGAAGGTGCCCAGCCATCCAGTCCGTGATTGCTTAGCTTAAATGAAGGTGAAGGTGTTGGTTGCTTCATGTTGCATTGCACAGGTCTGCAAAACCTTGGGTTAGAATATACTTAGAATATAGCTGCCTACCAAGGGCCCTTTCTCCTTGTCTGTCTGCCTAGCCAAGGAAACGGTTTAGCTCTTGTGGTGTTTCAATACTGCCAGAGATATTTTTTCATAGTAATAAATGATCAGAAAATAAATATTTGTGATTGAGGAAATGCTAAGTTCTCTAGTGCTAGAAAATAGTCATTACTTCTGACTTTGTACAGTGTTTTCTGTTTTTTCTTCTTCCTGCTTCTCTTTCTTTTTGCTATTGTTTTGAGTCATAGCTCAGACTATCAAGGTATTTAGTTCACTTGGTATTTTTTTATATTATGTGAAAATTCCATAGTAGCATAAAATCTAGCCTATTTTATGTGACTGATAATGAAATATTGATTTTTATAAGTAGAATTGACCTTACTGTTACTTTTTACATATAGATCATTTTTAAAGTCTATAAAATAAAAGGATAATGTCACTATTATGAGACCCAGGCTAAAGATGGCAAAATTACAAAAGTAAGTTGACTTCTACAATTCTAATTTGCTGTTAAACTTAAGCTTAATGTTCTGCTAAAGTGAGATACTCCCAACATTAGGAATCATTTTACATTGAAGGGCTTAAACAATATAGTTCTTTACTTTTCTTGTTTGAGTAGCAAACATTACTCCAATAATTAAGCCAGGTGCCTAGTAGAGAGAAGGCACACCATAAATGTTTATTGCCTCAATAAGGGAAAGAATATATTCGCTAAGTAAACGTAAATGTGACTATTCCTGTGTATGTTTAAAACATTCCCCACTTTCTTTCTCTGTAATAATCCTATTTTATGTAAAATGTCCATGTGTATAGTGAGAATTTAACTCAAGTAAACTATTGACTCATTTTCTACCACCAAGGCCAAATTGCTATAGCTCCTTTCATTTCACTTTTCTTTAAATATGCCCTCTCAAAAGTACAAATACATAATAAATAGGCCGTTTAATACCCCAGAATGTCTACTGTCTCAGAAGAGGATCAAGAGGATGAGCTGGGATGCCCAGGATACCACTGCCTTTCCATGTTTATCACTCTCACAGGCTAAGTTATTCATCTCATGGCATTGAGGCTGTCTGAATAGGGTAGTGAGGGTGCCAGCTATAGACTGGTGGTGGCACACTCCCACTTTGACAAATAATTCTGTGGTCTTTCCTATTATGCTGTATAGTTCAGATCATGTCAATAATGTTATGTGACCTTAGATCTAACAAGCTTTGAACAGTTGCTCTTGTACAATGTCATGTTGAAATTCTGCTCTATTCCTGGTCATGTTGACTTTTTCTATGTTGAAAACTTTGTCTTAAGGATAGAGCCTTCTGAAAATGGCCATGTGACTTGCTAACATAAGGGCTTTAAATATAACCTTGGCTCATTACTTGTGGTATGTTACTTTCTCATTGCTGTGAACATATACCTGACCAGAAGCATTTCATGGAAGGAATGGAGTTTAATTGGGCTTACGGTTTTGAGGAGTAAGTTTCACCAAGCCAGGAAAGACAAGACAGATAGGAACAGGAAGTCTGGGTCACATTGTAGCACAGTCAGTAAGGAGAGAAAGACAGAAAAAATAACAAATGGGCAAGGATAAAAATCCTCAAGACCCACTCCCAGTGATACAGTTCATCCAGAAAAGTTGTACCTCATAAAGTTTCCACAACCCACTCAAACGTCTCTACTAGCAAGGTATCAAATTTTCAAATATATTTTACATTCAAACCACAACATGTATCTAACATAAAACTAAAACTAGACAAGGGTGGGGAGACCTGTTTCTTTATAATGCCACTCAGTGTTATCAAGGGAAAATTTCCCCAAAACACTTAAAAAGAAGTGTTGATTCTTATGCGTGTGCCCAAACATTGACTTCTGTGATGATAGCAATGCCCACCTCACACTGTTATATAGGTGGTTTGAGAAATGACATTTAGATGGTGATTAAATTTCATTTCTTTTCTTCAGATTGAGAGCAAATGATAGAAAACATTCAACTACACCAAAACCCAAACTAAGGATGAGTTCCCCAGGAAATTCTAGATGATTTAAACCATTCACGTCATAAAAGCTTGCTACTTTCTACATTTCCTCTGACCCCAGGTATTAAAATTTATTGGGAAGACAACAGAGCCGAGCAGCTAGAACATGGAATAAGGAGGCAAACTTCTTAATTCACACATGGCCCTGCTTCCCGCTATTTCCTGCAGGCAGTTCTCTATGTCTGTTTCCTCATCTGCAAACTGGGAGTGCTGACCGAAGAGCCTGCTTCAGCAGATCTTGTAGGGACAACATGGGTTAATGCTCTAACGGTGCTTTTAGGAGCGGCTGGAAACACTCGGTTGTCCACTATTCCCACTTGTCTTATTTGCTGGCTTTTCTGATGGGCTATAAGCTCCATGGATGTCACTTCCATTTTTCTCCTTAATCCTAAGTAATGAGCACCTGCCTTGGACATAGTAAAATGATCAATCACTATCTATGAAATGAACAAATGAATCATCCATCTTTGTTCTTATGAGTATGGTGCCAGCAACAGATTTCCACCACTAGTGGTATTTGATTACTTCTGTAATCCCACCACTAATTTCCTTATTCACATGTGATATTTTTGTTTCTCTTGGGCTTTTTGCCATGATGTGTTTTCTCAGAGACATTTTGCACAATATATCCTTCCCAAACAAGGCCTAGAATCTGCGGAGACAGTCATTCATTTAGTAAATAATTTTCAGCCACCAGTATTTGTCTAAACAATCATTGAGAGTGTTTAAAGAAACATTTCAGGTTTTCCGTTTGTCCAAACATCTAAAGCATCTATGGTCATAAACAACAAACTATAGATGCTGCCTCTTTTCAGGATTCTGAATCCAGCTTGGCTGTCTCTGGATCTATGCTTCAATGCCACTGTGAAAATCAATAATAATAATAACAAAAGATGCTGAGAGTCAGAGCTAGGTTTCTCCATTTTCTGAACCAATCTTCCAAGTCTGAGAGATTCCTGTGACCTGGAGAACTACTGAACTGTCCAGGATTTGGAGTCATGCTTCCAAAGAATACAGAAAACCAATGCACAGAAACTAGCTGAAATCGTTTAGTCATTTTAATAAAGTGTTTAATGAGCTATTAATTTTGGTAAATACATGTAGACTTGGCAACATAAGAGTATCTTAAGATCTTTAGCCAGTGCATAAGTGTTGATTGGATGAGTTTTGTTTTTAATATTAATATATCCAAAATGGAAAATTTGGCTAATGAAGAGTCTAAGTTTTCTCCTGGCAAACATGTCAATTTTTTTGTGGTTGATATTTTTTTAGGTTGGTTAAGAGTTTTATTTATATTATTTTGATAATGCATTCAACTAAAGGCTCCAATGTCCTCCTCCCTGTCCTCCCTCTTTCAAAGGGACCCTTGTCAATGGGGAATGTTTCCATTGTGAGGTTGCCACATTCTGGGGTCATTTTAGTTCTGCTTCAGTGATGTTTCCTGAGCCACATTGGGGTCATTTTAGTTCTGCTGTGATCTCTGGATCTCTGTCTCTGGATCTTGGCTTAGTTAGAGGTGGATGTTCTCTGTGTTTATCTCCTTCAGCCTTTTTCTGGTGTCATGATCGCCATGAATACTGAACTCTTGCCCTTCCCCTCTATGGTTTCAGCTGGGGCCCTGGTGAGTGTGGTTAGCTGATCCTCCCTTCAGGTTCGATGTCCACCTGAAAAAGATAAGCAAATTCTCCATCGGAGAGAAAAGTTAGTACTAGGTAGAAGGGATGACCATCTATGTTTTGGAGGGAAATTTATAGGCTTCTTCTAGCCCACATTTGGTGGTATCTTGATCTTGGAGACTGAGCTCATTTTTTGTACCTGGTTTTGACTTATTTCCCAGTTCCAGCAATGAGTTCCATACCACTGAGTGGATCTATTAGCCAAATCAAGAGCAGTTGGTTACCCACCATGGCTGGTTGCCACTACTGCACTTGTATGAGCATTACGTCAAGTTCATATTTTAATTTTAAATTGTAAAGTTACTTTCATTCTCACTAGAATCCCATATGCTTTGTAAGACTATCTCAACAGTTTGCTCTGACTTTATTCAGTTTTATAACTAAAGATTCTGCAAACTTAATCAAAACATGCATTTTTATGGGTACAGATTTCATATGCAACTTGAACATTGCACATTGGAATATTCAGAGCATGTTTTTACTGGACAAAATATTCAATTTATTGCTATTAGAACAAAATTAAACATATTATGACTTAGAAAATAAAATTCCTTAATATTCTGAAAATCATCAACATTTTGTGCATTTAGTCAAAACAGATGTATATAGGCAGAGAGAGAAAGACCCTGGATTCCAAGTAAAATGATTTGAGTCGGGATTGGCTATCTGAAACCAGTAATAATAACACCAGTCTCCCACTGCCATAAAAATATTCATTTACCAACATCTTGAATGCAGTTCAGCCTGGGGCCTCTGCTCACTATAGTAACTAAGGGTCACAAGTGAGGAAATCCCATCTAAACTCATATTTCAGCACTTTTTGAAGCAGAAAGAAAAGAACTTGGTGAATAAATAGCACAGTGGTGCTGAATGCTTCCTGACAAAGCAAAGTGCATAGTCAAGCCAAACTCAAAGAAAACACAGAAGGAACCATCAGAGTATACTACACAGCCCTCCTGACATAACACAGCTCCTAAACAATGCTTGTCCCTGTGGTCTTTAAATGTTGAGTTGCACCATTTGCATCCTTTTGGTCCGAAATTCTATTATTATTACAAAAATGTTGTTACGAAAACAAGACATGCATAATAAGGTCTATTCTCCTACCTTAGTGATTATTAAATTAATTTGAGAAATAGGATCCTAATTCTTCAGAATTCAATTCTTTTCAGTCACTCAAAGAAACTAAGATCCTCCACTTTTTTGTGCTTCTTTGTATTTTTCTGACCTTATGTGAATAGATCACATGAAATACCATACTGAGTCAGACTCATGGTCATTCCAACTAAAAATCTTATTCTTCTCAAAAAGAAAAAAAAATGAGTCACCTCTATAATTTCTACATTGTTCTTAGAGACAAATGATAGAACTATCATAAGAAATTCTATTTTAAAATAGAAAGTAGATTCTGCTATTTAATGAGCATAAAGGTGAATAGGTACTTTCTCAAAATCAAACATTTCATTTTTGAAAATTTTAATAAAAATGAGAGTTTTCAAAAAGAGGATGACAAATTCTAGTGGCTCCATTTACATGATTTTATAATTCAGGATCAGAAAATAATTGACATTTTTTATAATGGTTGCATAAAGCAAAACTAAAAACCAAACAACTCAACCTAATCATTTTACAAATGATGACACTAAGCCCTGAGAAATATATGGGGGAATAAAATCTTTGCCTTAATAATATAAAATTTTGTGGGATAAGGTATCAATTTATAAATTTGGTAACTGATTTTTTTCAAGTATTTTATTTATATATTTAGTTAGTTAGTTAGTTAAGTTAAGAGAGAGAGAGGCAGAGAGAGAATAGGTGCACCAAAGGCTCCAGCCACTGCCAAATGAACTCCAGATGCATGTTCCACCTTGTGCATCTGGCTTAAATGGGAACTGGGGAATCAAACCTGGGTCCTTACGCTTAGCATGCAAGTGCCTTAACCACTAAGCAATCTTACAAGCCCTGATTAATTACAACAATATAAATGTCTACAATATAGTCTCAATAAACTATAGACGTTATTTTATTTTGTTGCTCTCTTTTAGAGATAGTCTCCTATTCCAACTTTTCTCCCAACCCTTTATTAGCAAGAATTCTTGATGTAGGCATTTAACTTCAAATCAAATATTTCCAGTTATACATAGCTGTTTTTTTCATTTTTAAGACTTTTTTGACAACTTACATAATTATAGACAATAAACCATGATAATTAGCTCCCCTTCCCCACTTTCCACTTCACAAATCCACTCTGCATCATATCCCCTCCTCTTCTCAATTAGTCTTTCTTTTATTTTGATGTTACCATCTTTTCTTCCTATTGTGAGGGTCCTGTGTAGGTAGTACCAGGCACTGCAAGGTCATGGATATCCAGGCCATTTTGTGTCTGGAAGACTGGTACTCTCATGTGGATACCCTTCCTTTGGCTCTTAAATTCGTTCCACCCAGTCATCTGCAGTGGACTCTGAGTCTTGGAGGGTGTAATAAAGATGCAACTGTAATTTTAACACTTGGAAGGCTATAAGGAGCATCATTAGTTCAATGACAGGCTACACAGCAAGAACTTGTCTGAAAACAAAACAAAACAAAACAGATCACAACTTTCTATATATTTTTTGAGGTAGGATTTTTAGCCTAAGCTGACCTAGAACTCACTCGGTAGTCCCAAGCTGGCCTCAAACTCACAATAATAATTACCATGCCTGGCCTTCACTTTCTATATCTTAAATATACACAGTAAAATTTACATAAAAATAAATGAGGCAAAATGAAAGTGTCCATCCCTTTATTCCTCACTGTCTTATTTTGTCAACTGGAAACAGTGTAAAGGGGTTGGGATGTAAAGCAGTTAAAAGGCTTTCTTGGTTATTTATTTTAAATGCAGTAGGACAACTAGATAGAATATATACATGATGACAATAAAATATCATTTTTCTCGGGCTAGAGAGATGTCTTAGCGGTTAAGGTGCTTGTCTGCTAAACCTAAGAACCCAGTTCCAATCTCAGGTCCCACATTTAGCCAGATGCAAAGTGACGCAAGGGCACAATGCCGCACTTGCCCACAAGGGGGCGCATACATCTGGATTTCTTTCAAAGCAGCTGAGAGACTCCTGGCACACCCATTCTCTGTCTCCCTCTCCCTCTCTCTCTGTCTGTCTCTCTCTCTCTCTCTCTCTCTCTGTCTCTCTCCAAAAAAAATTTAAAAAATCATTTTTCTCAATCTTATTTAATGATAGAATTTTACTTAAAACGTCTTTTCTATTGACTTGTATCCACTAGAATCTTCAAAATATAGGATTTGTCACACTTAACTGATATCAGATTTTTAAACTTAAGATAAGGTAACATGTTTGTATCAATATTATATCAGTTGAGCTTTAGTTTTCCTACTTAAGTAATGAAATGGTAGACTACATTTGTTGAAGAGTCTTACCGATAATTAACTCTAAAACAATACCTGCTTTGTGTCATGATCTTTCTTATGAATTCTCTAAGAATATAGCATATACAAAAGAAGTAGTAATACAAATGTTAGGCACCATCAGTTTTATAAGAGAGAAATCCAGTAAACCCGTCACATATAAATAAGACAAGAAGGAATTAATTTAAGTAAAGGCGAGGTAAGACCCAATGTAATATTCTAATTTCTGAAAAGAACGATAACCTTGTTGTATCTGACTGTAGCAAATACTTTCGTGACAACAAAAGACTGCCTCTGGTAGCATTTAAAATTATAGAGCACTGGTTTTTAACTGAATAAAATTAATTTGTATAAATGATTTTAAAGCAAACCAATACTTCTATGGATATAATCCAGAACGAGAAAGTCTGGTAAACAACCTATAATTGTTCTGAATAGGAAAATACCTAGCTCATATTAAACGCCTCAAATGACTCATAGTGCTATGAAATGCTTCCTTTTTAAAGGCAGCTTCAGCCTTTTTAATCATGTGTGTGAGTGTGTGTATGATGTTAATGTGTGTGTTTATGGATGTACACATGCTGTGATACAAGTGTGGAGGTCTGAGGGCCACCTTGGAATGGTTTGCATTTCCTGGCCCTTTGCTTGAGACAGGGTCTTTTCCTGTTTCTTTTGTTGCTGTTTTGTTTTCTGTCAAGGTAGGAACTCTCTCTCACCCAGACAGACCTGGAATTCACATTGAAGTTTCAGGGTAGCCTCAAACACAACAATCCTCTTACCTCTACCTCCCAAGTGCTGGGATTATAGGCATGTGCAACCACACTTGTTTTTTTGTTGCTATTATTGTTTTTGTCTGTTTCTTGCCAATCTGTCTGTGCTAGTCCTGCTGGACCCTCAAGTTTCCTGGATTCTCCTGGCTCTACCTCCTATTGTCTTAGATATGTTGTGATTGCAGATGCATGTGCCATTTTGCATCTGGGTTTACATAGATGTTGGGGTTTGAACTGGGACAGGCAGTTTGGCAAGTTTAACCACTGAGTCATCTCCTCAGGCTGGAGAAATGGCTTAGTGGTTAAGGTGCCTGCCTGCCAAGCCTAAGAACACCTGTTAGATTCTCCAGGTCCCTCGTTTGGCCAGACACAAAAGTGATGCAAGGGCGCACACATCTGGAGTTCATTCACAGAGGCTGAGAGACCGCTGGTGCGCCCATTCTCTCTTTCTCTGTCTCTCTCAAATAAAAAAAAAAAAAAACAACTCATAAAGTATTATAAATGACTTACAATTTGTTATTGTAGTTAGCCCCTTAAAACAAAATTGCATCTTACTTCTCTCTCTTTATATATGAATATGTATGCTAATTTATAAAGTTCATATATACATATATTAAAATGTGTTCATATAAATATGTTATTCAAAATATACATTTATATATTTTGATAGAGACTGCGAAATTGCCCTCCATATGTGGAAAACCATTTTAGACCTTCATAAACCAATGGAAGAGATGGCCTGATTTCCTCATTATGAATTATCAAACTTTTAGTATGGTCATCTTTATAAGAGGCAAAGTGTTATCTGCATTGTCTTATTATGAAATTAAACATTTTTCATATGTTTTCATACTATTTGGTACTTTCTCTAAACACAGGTTTTTTTTTTTTTTTTTTGTATTATTAGTTCTTTCACTTTCCACTTCAATACTTCCTCTACAATCTTAAGAGATTAGCACTTTGTCTATAATACTGTATAAATTACAAAAGTTTTCCCAATTTTTCATTTGCCTTTTGATAAATGCGAACATTAGTCTTCATTATATGAAGAAATTTATTTTTGTGCTGCGAAATTTGTTAACTATTTCTTACTATAGCATATAGGATTTTTATGTCATTTGAAGATTCTTGCAAACATTATAAAAAATTCTGACTTAAGTTGTGATAACTTTTGTTTCCATTTTTACTATTTAAATCATTTATTAATTTAGAATTTTTTCTTTTTAGTGAATGAGAATTGGGTCTTTTCTTCCCAAATAGATTTCTAAATGTTTCAAAAATTTCTTTACTGATTTGCTATACCATTATCTACACAGTAAACTCCTGCTATGTATTTGTTGCTATTATAAATGTTTTCTCCAGAATCTTGTAACATGTTGTTTGTATGTAATAGAGAGTATTGACTTATATACATTGATTTTAGTACCTTACTGTTATATTGAGGTTTATAGTTACTTATCATTGATTCTCATGAGTTTTCCAATCACACAATGTATCATTTCTAAATTGGGATAGTTTTTCTTCTTTCTAAATTTATGTTATCTAATTTTTGCTCTTGTTAATGGTAACTACCGCCCCAATGAAGTTCTATATAATAGTTTTAGTACTCATCTTGCCTTCAGTGGAAATGCCTTTATTATTTTCTCATTGAGGCTGACCCATGTCACTGGGTCTGAACTAGATGTGTTTATCAGCTAATATAAATTTTCAGTGACTCCTTATGGGAATACTTTACCAAGAACACATGATAAATATTGTCAAATACCTTTTTATATAGAAGAGGGATGCATTTTTTCTTTTTAGACTAATAAATATAATAAAATAACTGAATAACTACTTTGGTATTACTGTAATAAATCCTCCTTGATCAAGATATATTTTTCATATAATTTGTCAATGAATTCTTATTTAGCTGGGCATGGTGGCACATGCCTCTAATCTCAGCACTCAGAAGGCAGAAGTAGGAGGACTGCCATGAGTTCAAGGCCACCCTGAGACTACATAGTGAATTTTAGGTCAGTCTGGGCTAGAGCAAGACCTTACCTCGAAAAACCACACACACACAAAAAGAGAAATGTACTATTTCAACATTAAAATACATGAGTAAAAATGTTGTGAATTTCTTTTCTGAAATCATTATTAGTTTTGTTAACCATGATATGAATAGAGTTTGGAAATACTTTTTTGCATATTCTCTGGCACATTTAAAAAAATTTATTGACAACTTCTTTAATTGTAGACAATATCACATGTTATTTCCCTCCCTCCCCCCACTTTCCCCTTTGAACCTTCACTTTCCATCATATCCCCTCCCTCTCTCAATCAGTCTCTCTTTTCAGTTTGATGTCATGATCTTTTCCTCCTATTATGATGGTCTTATGTAGGTAGTGTCAGGCACTGCAAGGTCATGGATATCCAGGCCATTTTGTATCTGGAGGAGCACGTTGTAAGGAGTCCTACTCTTCCTTTGGCTCTTACATTCTTTCCACCCCCTCTTCTGCAATGGACCCTGAGCCTTGGAAGGTAGGTTTGAGATGTTTCAGTGCTGAACACTCCTCTGTCACTTCTTCTCAGCACCATGGTGCCTTCTGAATCATCCCAAGGTTGCCACCGTCTGAAAAGAGAAGCTTCTCTAACCAAAAGTGAGAGTAGCATTAATATATGGGTATGGACATTAAGAAAGTGCTTACTGGGCAGTTTGGTGTGCATAGTATATATATTTAGCGAGACACCAGCAGACATTACACCCTTAGGTTTCATGACTACCCCTGTCGTACGTTTTCAATATCAGGGATGTGTTCCCTCCCATGGAGTGGTACTCCAGTCCAATTAGAGAGCAGTTGGTTTCCCCCATAACAGACATGCCACTATTGCACCCACTAGCTCATTTGGCCTGGCTGGCCAAATTTAAAGCTTGCAGTGTTCACTGTTGAGTACCTTCTCTGGTGTTTTCTCTCTCCCATTGAACTGCATGCAGTTTAGCTTTTTCCAACTTTCAGTCAGCTGGTCCTCATGGAGGAGGCTTTCAGCTCAGCTCCAGCAGGATTTCTCAATGAACTTGCCACCAAGTTTGTGGAGTCTTCAGCAATAGGGTCTCACCATCTATTCCTGGTGGGAAACCAAGGGCGTCTCTGGCACATTTTAATAATGGTGGAATTATGTCTTTGAACATCTAGTCTAAGTCTATGGCAGGTTTATCCTGGGAGATCCTTCATATTTTATCTTTGTCTTTTTTTTTTTTCTACCTTTTCTAGGCTAGTATACTAGATCTGTGTTTGTACTTGACATTCAGTGGCTAAGTTTTTCTATGAAGTATGTACCTTGTTGCCAAGTGGTCATGATGTCTTAGAGGCTATTCAGGTTTCAGCTACCACAAAACATTATGGCTTCCTAAAAACCCAGCTGTACTATTCATTTCTTGCATTTTTTGATATAACCCTGATACTCTCTAACCTTCTAAGCTAAACTGCACAGTAGGGTGAGAAAAGGAATTGTGATTCTGCTAGCACTTGGTTCATATTCCAGGCAAGGCTTGTGGCCCTCAACCTAAGCAACTCAGGGCAGGCAAGTTTCCCTTTGCTGCTCCTCCAGGGAAACTGCTGTGGTGAACTCCCACAGGCTTTTTCAGGGCTTCCTCTCCTTTATTCTGATGCTTCCACAGTAATTCAATACTTTTTGGCAACCTTTCATAGTCTCGGATGTCTTTCTGCTGATTTCATTAACAGTAAGATTTACTACTTTGTTTTCTTGTTTGTGAAGATGATTTTTGAAAAGAGACAGGAAGAATGATGAGTCACATCACCATGAAACACAAAACCTGAGGTATTTTTAAGAGCAGCACTTTGTCAAGTTTGTGGCCCTAATAATGATCAATCTTCTTGTATTAATGAAAGGGTTTAGTCCTAGTCATTCTCTGAATTCTAGAAGAGAATTACCTTTTTACTTACTGTGCTATTTTAACACTTAAGGAATACTTTAGTCAAACTGGTACATATTTACTTTGCTCCTTATTATAAATTGTGAAGTTTATCAATAACTTTGTAAAACAATTCTTCACTCAGAAAGATTCCAGTAGGGCTTAGAGGCTTAGAGGTTAAGGCACCTGGCTGCAAAGCCCAGGGACCTATGTTCGACTCTCTTGATAGGATGTAAGACAGACTCACAAAGGTGAGGCAAGTGCAAGGTCGCACATGTCCACTAGGTGGCACAAGTATCTGGAGTTTCATTACAGTGTCTGAAGCCCTGGCACCAATTCTCTCTCTCTCAAAATAAAAATTGAAATATTTAAAAGATTCTAATAGCAACATGTATAAAGAATAAGGCTTCTGTTCCACATATGTATTAATTATGCACTTTAATATGGCTGATGTATTTCTTATATTACAATAATGTCATACCTATGTAAAAAGAAGACCATTTAGTTAACAAACATATTCCAGCAATATAATCATGAAGTATGATTTGAAGAGGCTTCCCAATTAATGCAACAAAAATATTTCTAAACCCATATTATGTATTCAATAAATCTTATGCTAAGGCTGTGCATATGTGTAGGTATGCAATTTCATCATGATCTTGATACTTTCTATAAAATTTAAATTCTTTTTTATTATTTATGTACATAGTGTGTATACAGTCATGCTGGTACCATCATTAGCCTCCTCCATGTCTTCCCCCCTCCAAAGGGACCCTCCTTATTGGGGAATGTGGGTCATACATTGTGGGGGTAGCCATCAGTGTAGCACTGGATAATTTTTTATTATGCTTCTTTTAAATTTTATTTTAATATTTTATATTTTCCAAAGTATATTGATAATTCTAAAGCTAAAAATTATTGTTCTACTAAAGTAGACAGTGTTTCCCATTTACTCTCAAATATAGTATTGACATACAACCATGTTAGAAGTGAGAATAAAACTGGACAAAATTTAAGCATGTCTTTTAGAAGTTATTGGTCATTTGTGCATTATTCAAAAAACCATACTGTAGAGACATATTACATAGATTGCAATATCATTCCTAACACATAATAGCTATTACATGTTTAGGTACATTATTAAATCTTTATGCCTCAATTTCCTCATCCATAAAATAGTACCTCCCATGATTTGTGTAATATGAAATGTAATAAGGATAAAGTGAGTTAACATACATACATACATGCTTACATTGCCTGGTTCAATGGTAGCAATTCCAATTTTAGAGTACACTTTCATATACTTGGAAGCTTCCATTTGCAGACCGTGTAATGGATATTTGATCAACTTGTAGCATATAGCATAGTCTTCACAGATCTCTAAGAAGTAATCAAGGGTAAGTTATATGAAGACAGTTTGACACAAAGGAATGTATGAAAGGAGACATCAATTTCCAGTCACTTAACAGAAGGAAATTATTTAGCTCAAAGCACTGGATTTGTCAATGTCTCAACCCATCTCCAAATCTGCTTACTCATTTTCTGTATAATTTTAATTTATTTGGTAAAAAGTAATCCCCAAATATCATGTTACACAGTAGTCATAGTAGAAAGAAATAGTATTGGGGAGGATTTAAAAACCTGACATGCTTGACAAAGAACATTTCATGATCACAATGTTTCCACTGACTTCCATCACAGGTTTTTTTTTTTTTTTTAACAATAAATGAGAAATGAAGGGATAGTTACAACAAGACCTCCTGACATTAGGTATGAAACATCTGGCATAGGTTAGGAGAAAAGTTCATTTACGTTAGAAGAAACTAAATTCTAAATACCATGTCTATATTATGTGGTCACATTTCCAAAAAGATGTAAAAGACATAAAAGTCTTGAAAATGAAAAATGAAACTTTAGAGGAAAGCTCCCAGAAAGAATATTAAAAATTGTAGCTGAGTTGAATAGGTATAAGCTAAGATCATTATCATCCTCATGCTAAGTCTATGATGGGATTTTATGAAAATTATACTAAGGAGTTATTCACCTTGTATGAAAGATATCGAGTTGCAACTTTAAACCCACTTATTACCAGAGAATGCTCTTGATTTAATAATGTTTCTTTCTCTGGAAATAAGGAGAGCATTTAATTTACCTCCTACCTCTGAGCATTGTTATTCACACAGCAAATATTCCAAGTATGAACATCATACTTTTCTTTTAAACATCCTGGTTATGGTATTATTACTTTCATTGGTAGTTTTATAGAATGGTGATGATATGTTAACTCAACTGCAGACAGATTTTCAGTTGGATCTAAGGACAAGCTCATTGACTATCACTATGGTAAATCATAAAAATAAATCATAGGCAGAGAAACAAATGCTATCAGAAGGAAAATTTACAATCAAAAGGAAAATTACCTTTACCAATATTAGATATCTCTTTATTAGAAAAGATCCTTTGAATCTTTTATCAGTTGTGAGAGCATGTGGTCATGAACATGACCTGAATTGTCCTTTTCATCAGAAAAGATGAAAACCTGGAGTAGTCACTGATTCTATGAAGAATGCAACTACATATTTAACCATGTCTACAAACAATAGACTTTGTTCTACAAAAAAACAGTGCAAGAATCATATATATATATATATATCACTATGTTATATTGGTAAATTAAATATTGCTATTAATGCCTACTATTGATGGAAACTATCTTACAATATGAAAATAAAATACAATAATTTATAAAGTAATAACATATTCAAATGTAATATGAAATTTCAGTGTCCTGATATTAATTATAACATCTATATTTATCAAGATGAGTCTTTGTTTATTTCATATACTTATTGAAGATTTGTATCTTATAAAATTTCATATCAAATGTGCTTTTGTTTACTAATTCTTCCAGTGTAATTACCTCTCTGCTCTACAGAAAGGTATTTAATTATATATATTTCAGACTCACAAGTAAATATATTTTAAATTGAATTTAGCTTATGTGCCCTAGAAAGGTAAAAGAAAGAGAAGAAAAAGAAAGAATCGTAAGAAATAGTGAGGCAAATGACAGAAGGTCTCATAAGCAATTAAAACTGGAAATGGAGCTAAAGCCAGCTTCCTGGTTTTCATTCTCAATAACATTGTCTCTTCAGAAATATGGTTGTTTAACTGCACAGGCAAAAATCTGTTCTCAGTATTTTACTTAGCTATCCTCTGTATGGAATCAGTCAAATGAATTAATTGTCCAATTAATTGTAACCTTTAATAGTATTTTCTAAATAATGTGTGTATACTCATTTAATCATGCAAATAATTCACAAGTAAGGTGAGTACTACTATTTTATTTTCATTAATAAATGAAGAAACCAAGTCACAAAGAAGTTAGGTCATTTCAAAAGGTCATACCACTGAGTAGCAATCTTAAGATTACAACCTAACCTCCAAGGTTTTAATTGTGACTCTACTGCTCTCATTTTCCATATTATCTGGACATATTCATTCAAAACATACAGACACTAACAATATCCTATACCAATAAAGTTTATCTCATTAAGGACTAATCTCCCTTAGGGACTTGTGGGGGCTGTTTACAATCAAATTAGTCCATGCCACTTTTCTAAGTAGTTTAGAACTTACTAGATACAGAGAAGTCCTTCTAAAGCCCTTCTTCCAGACATGTCCTCGTGGAACTACCTGGTTCCTGAAGCCCAGCGCTAATGGTTGACCTGTATTGGCTGATGTAATGTGAGCACCAGTTATACCCCTTTCTATGGCAAAGAAGGTCGGAAGAACCATTTGAGTCTCCACATAGATTCCCACTGTGGAGACTGGTGCAGATGGAGAGGAAACCAGAGTCCTAAGAGAACCACATAGATAGAACAAGGAACCTGACAGTGTGCAATAAGGCTTTTCAGAGTTAAGTTCCTAAGTTTTGCTTTCTACAAAAACACAGTTTACTGATCCTGTCTCTTAATGTTTTATCATTTTATAGATATTCCCTAGACTATATATTTAGCTCAAATAATTTTGTTTTGTAGCATTTAGCAAGTTACATGGCATGATTTGACTCCCATTTGGTGCTTTTAAGTTTTTCAACATATGTTTTCCATATCTATAAGGCATTAAAATATTTCCTAAGTGTTAAAATCACTATATTGCGTTTAAATTATCACAAAAACAGTGTAATACTTTCATTTCAGGGACGTTTCCTGACAAATTAAGTTATTCACAGTTACCCATGTGATAACACCATTACTGTTCTGTCTTTTGTTACTGTTTTGAGCTTTTATCCATGTTTTATTTATTCTTTATTTTTATGATAATTGTCAAAAGGGGCACCAAGATAAAAAAAAGAATTCTTCAAAATGTTTAACATGGTCTTGGAGATGGCTCAGTGATTAAAATCTTGCCCTGCAAGTATGAGTGCCCAAGTTCAAATCTGCAGAACCCACGAGAGAGTGAGAAGGGAAGCAAAGACAAGAGCTAGTGGGACAGCTAATCTGGTGGACATAGCAGTGAATAATGAGAAACCCTGCCTCAAACAAGGTAGAAGGCAAGGGTGGACACCCAAGGTTATCCTCTGGCCTCCACACATGGGCATGGCATGTGCACACCTGCATTCACACACAAACATGCGCTCATACAGAAACACACATCAACACAAAACAAAGATAGTATAACATGACTCAATTATGTTTCCAGTTACAATTTCTTCCCATCGTCCTATCTGTAAGCATAGTTGTCACAGCCTCCAAGAAATATATTTTGAAAAATCTTCTGGAAACTTCCAAAGAGTGTAACACCCCCATCGGTGAGTCATTCTAGCTTGGATCATTCTTAAATCTTATTTGTATAGTGGCCAAGCCCTCGATTAAAGAAAGAAGCATCACTAAACATAAATTCAAAACCAGAACTTACTAAAAGTTTCTACACTGGACACTACATTGTGATCATATAATGATATAAGGTTTATGAGTGTGCATCTTTACCACCCCGCTTCGGTTAGCTTTTGGTCTCCCCTGGTGTCAGGTAACCACGGAGGGAGCTTATGCTGTGGAGGGAAAAGTCACGGCACTTTCACATTTATCCCTTGATGTTACCTCCACAGCTAGCCTGCCTGCTATTTGGGCACCTAATGCCTCTGCTTAATGCATGTGTACCCAGAAGCTATACCTTCTGGAAAGATTGAGCTTTCCAGTTCTCAGAAATATCTTGTGTGCCAAGAAGGAGTCATTTGAAGTTCAGATTTTGATGTTCTAAGTTCAGAAATTTATTATGGTTCTGTCAAGTTGATCCTGATTCAGATACTATATTAAAAATTTAATTATCTCTCTTTTAAACCATGATTTATACTATGTGGTTAGGTAGGTATTTCTAAACAGATGATCATTTGGATGAATTAGCATTAAATAAACATTATAAGTATTATAGTAGAATGTTATGTGGCAATCCTAATGCAGTAATTTTAAACTCTGGCTGAATATTTGAGTCATGTAGACAACATTAAAACTATAAATTCCTGGGCCTCACTTCCAGAACTTTAATTAAACTGATATAAGGTGCTCACAAGGAAAACTGTACTTTTGAAAGATCTTTAAATAATTCTCATATGTAGCCAAGGTTGAGAGTCTTGGCTGAAAGTCACGTTGTGGACAGAACGGAACTTTATCACCTCTCTCTCTAAAGTGTTTTGGGTCTCTATACTTTCCAACCCTGGGGGTTCTTATTTGATTTCTTGTGTAATATAGGGCTCATTTTCCTCTTGCCTTTCTATTTGACTCTTTTTCAAAAGCATCAAGTACTTCTGCCTCAGCTCCTAAAATTACAAAATAAAAATTCTACTACTTAAGGTTGCTCTCTAAAATAGCTGTTGTCAAAGTCCACAGGCCAAAAACCATTACAACCCATCTTCTTGTAACACAGTTATGTTTATCACTTGACAAAGACCATACCTCATGAGTAACAGAGACAGACATCACAAAAGAAGAATGCCAGGGCAAGGACATAGTTAAGGCTTGAGAACCATTATGGGAGGTCAAAAGTCTTCATATTGGAACAGGGGAGCACATTTGCAAGGTTACTGTTTATCAATTATCTTAAGGTATGAGTATCAGGATGAACCAATGCTTAAAAAGGAACAAAAACAATTCAGCTGCAACAGATGGTGATGGCCATCGTGGTTTTAATTTTGTCCTTTTGAAGAATTGTGAGATTTCATGCACAATTCCTCCCTCATGCTATTCCTAGCCTTCCATGCGACTGTTGTTTGCATTATAAGTCTCATGAGGAAAAAGTGTCTTTCCTTCCTCAATAGAGTAATGCTCATTTTTCTGTAGCAATAAACATGATACACACTAGGTAAAAATAAAAGTATGAATCATACAAAATCTGCTTAGTAGAGCTTTCTATTTACTCTTTTATATTAAGACACAAATCTTTATTGTTTTCTCAAGAACATAAAACTCAGCAAGAAAAGTTACCTTATCTTGTTATTTCTAACTCCCAAGTATTGATACAATCAATTCTGCGGAATCATCCAAATTGACATTTGCATCCTCCAGAGTCACTAAAGAATGTTCTGGATTTGTGTCTCCTTGGGATTGGCTTCCTTCATAATTTACTTTACAACACAAAGGAATGGATTAGGTTGAGTGACGTGCTACATTAAGTAATTACTTTTAAGTTTATTTTTTTTAATTGAGGAAATGCATCTCAGGCTATATCTTCAGAACAAAAGTGATGGACCTGACTTGAAAAGTCTGTTCAAATGAAGATGCTCCTCAGCTTATGGTGCTGTATACCCCAATAATTCCATTGCAATTGAAAAATATTGCAAGTGAAACTGCATTTAATAGATGTAACCAATCAAACACCCTAGCTTAGCAGCATGTTACCCTGCAAAGGAGCAGGGCTGAAGGCCTGTTCTTGTGTATTTGCCCAGGAGTTGCTGCACATGCCACAGCTCAACATCACTAGGGTACTGGGCAGCATTTTATGACTCAAGGAAGAGAACAAAATTCAAGCTTGAAAGTGCTGATTCTGCTGAATGCTATTATTTTGCAACTTCATTATAAATTCAAAATCATAAGTCGAATCATCAAAACCAGGTACTGTGTAAAATGGGTTCATAACCATATCTTACTGACCAACGTCTTCTCTATAAACTGATAAACCAAACATTCAAGGGCACTAGTAAAGTATTCAAAGTTTTAACTACATAGCAATACCTTTCTTTTCTGTGTGCTTAGTCATATGTCTTTAGAATGAATAATTCCTAAGTTGGGTCTCATTTCTCAATGTCCAATTTAGGACATGCCAAATTCCCTCTGGACTTAAGTTTAACTTATTTCAATATTTATTTTTATTTATTTATTTGAGAGAGGGAAAGAGGCTTGGAGAGAGAAAGAGGCAGAGAGAGAGAAAATGGCACAGCAGGGCTTCCAGCCACTGCAAACTAACTCCAGATGCATGTGCCACCTTGTGTATCTGGCTTATGTGGGTTCTGGGGAATTGAACCAAGGTCCTTTGGCTTTGTAGGCAAGCGCCTTAACAACTAAGCCATCTCTCCAGCCCCTTACGTTTAAATTTTTTTTCTTTCTTTTTTTAAATTTACTTATATTATTCTTATTTTATCTTCATAGTATTGGCTCCATTGTCCTCCTCCCTGTCCTCCCTCTTCCAAAGGGACCCTCATCAATGGGGAATGTGGGTCATGCATTGTGGGGGTAGTCAAGAGTTCTGGGGGGTAGGCCCCAGTCACTGTGCATAATGCCACAACTTGTGACTCGAACATTCTTTCCCCCTTCTTCCACGAATTTCCCTGAGCCACATTGGGGTCATTTTAGTTCTGCTTCAGTGATGAGGTTTTGGGAGCCTCTGTGTCTCTGTATATCTGGCTTAGTTGGAGTTGGATGTTCTCTGTGTTTATCTCCTTCAGTCTTTTTCTGGTGTTGTGATCACCATGAATGCTGTATTCTTGCTCTTCCCCTGCGTTATTCTATGGTTTCAGTTGGGACCCTGGTGAGGTGTGATTGGCTGATCCTCCCTTCAGGTTCGTTGTCCATCTGAAAAAAGATAAACAAATTCTCCAATGGAGAAAGAAGTTATACTAGATAGAAGGTATGACCATATATGTTTTGGAGGGAATTTTATATGCGTTGGCTCTCTTCTAGCCCACATTTGGTGGGATCTTCATCTTGGAGACTGAGCTCATTTTTTGTACCTGGTGTTGACTAATATCCCAGCAATGAGTTCCATTCCACTGAGTGGATCTATTAGCCAAATCAAGAGCAGCTGGTTACCCACCATGGCTGTGTGCCACTACTGCACTTGTTTGAGCATTACGTCAGGTTGTTTCCTGCTGGGTATCTTAGACTGCAAGTTGTTTGGACCAATGTCGGACATTTTCCCACAGTTGCTCATGTAGCACCCTCTGGTACTAGACTAGCTAATTGTCTGGGGACTGACCCTTTTCCAGATTCTGGCTAGGTCTCTCCATGTTTGGTCTCACACATGTATGCTGTCTTCGACAATAGGGTCTTACCATTAACCTTTGTGGGTCATCAAAAACTCTGACAGAAGTCTGTATTTTTGGGAAACCTTGTAGGTGTCTCAGATCAACAGCTCATTGTGGAAGTTAACCCCGTGCTGGCACTGGGACTTATAAGTCTGCACCTAGGAAGGTAAGGGAGGAAAAAGATAGATAATATAAAAGATAAAGTGAGTATAGAGAGGAGAGGGAGAGAGAGAGAGAAGAGAAAGAGAAGCAGGAAAAGATTAAGGTTGGTCTTCATGATGCTTTCTCTACTTTCCTATAGTTCGGGTGTTCCCTCTGGGGGTCTGCTAAAGGATCAATGTTTTAGCCTGCTGTTCAGAGTAAAGGGTTTTATAGTATCTTTTCCTTTTGGGTCCCAATTTGTATCCCCCCTCTTGTCCTCCCTCCCACCCTCTCGTTTCCTCCCACCCTTACCCTCCCTCCATCCCACCCTTCCTATTGTCTGGTCCTCAGAGTGCTTATTAGGTTTGGCCGTATGTCAGGTGGATTCAGGTTAGGAGCGACAGATAAACGAGACCTAAAAAGTTCATTTTGAAATCATTTCATACAAAGCTATAAGAATAATAAAAAATTTTAAAGGCCCAGTATTTCTTAATTCTCCAAAGGGTTTATATTTTAAAGATACCTTAATATGTTGTCATTATATCTTATAACAGTATTATAATTTTCAAACTCAGAAAAGTATTATTGATACAATAATAATTAATCTAAATAATATGATCCAATTTTGTTAACTTGAATTAAAGTGCTTTTTCTGGGCCAAGGTCTAATCTTGATTATAGTTGTTATGTCTTCTATATCTTCTTCAGTCTAGAACAGTTTTTCTTATGAAAAATCTCTTCATTTGGGTTTATCTTGATTTTTTTCCTCATGGTATAATTTAAATTATATATTTCTGGTATTAATGCTGGGGAAATAATGAACATTCCTCCATCATCATAACAGGAGACATGCTGATGTTAACCTGGTCACTTGAGCAATGAGGCATTTTCACAATTCTCTAAATAATTCCAACCCTAAAGGTTTCTTTCTAAGAGATAGTTTTAAATGATTATATATGCACTCTCTTACTCCTTTTTCTATTTTTCTCTTTGCAATTATGCTGCTGTCAATTGGTGACAGTGGTAAATTTGAGAACTATTAAGATGGCACAGTCCCAGTATTAACTTTTCTAATTTTTCTATATTTTGAAGAATAGTGGTTTACACTAAATAAAAGATTGTTTTATAGGAAAATTCTATATGTTGTCCAAGGTAGTTTGGCCTGTGGACCTATTTAGTATTTCCTTGAAATTCTTGTCCTAAATATACCCTTGTTCCAAGAGCAGCCATATGGTAGAGTAAAAGGAGAAATAATGAATCCTGCTCTAGTCTGGAACTTAAAGCTTTTGAAATTAAACTAGAATTATATCCTCTTCTAGCTAATTTGTTATCAAAACCAAATTAAATAAAGAAAAATTGTACACTTGGAAACATAGAAATTGACAATAAAATTCCTCCTATTTTCTAAGTTTTGTTATTATTTTCTTTTTCTACTAAAGCAGCCCATGTTTGTTTTCAACCCAGTCTTCAATTCTTGAATAATTTAAGGAAAGTGCCTTGAAAGCAGAACCACTTAGAATCCAATAGATATTTGGCAGTGCAAAATGAAGGCGTCAGAACTGATGCTTAGATATGTTGAGCAGGAAGGGCTGGAGCCAAGGATCACAGAGACCAGAGCAGTGATCTCACACCTCTCAGCAAATGGGCAATTAATGACTCTTAAGCTGACTGCGACCAGCAGACAGCTTGACAAGAGGGAAGCTACGTGCTCTGCAAGTATAAAGCATGTTGATAAAGAATGCCTGCAGGGACCACAGTAGACCTGAACGCAGCTGTGCTCAGCAACCTGAGCAAGAAGCAGGAAGTAGATAGCGGACTCACACGCAACTTTAGACAGAGAAGCACAAGTTTGGGCTCCTTCTGCTTGGTCAATAATGGGGAGGTCAATCAGATTTGAAACAAGAACGTTGCTTGTCTCCCTCCTATAGATGATTTCAGTTAAGTAACTTATATCTTAATGTAGTTTAGGCTACAAAAGTATCAAAACAAGAATCTTTATTTAGTATTGAAAATAATAACATATTGTTACTTCCATCTTAAGGTTTTACATAATATTTGCATGTATAATGGTCTGCTTAATGCTCATAAATCCATGACTATTAAATACTGCCCCCTATTTTAAAGTTAAATGTAGCTAAGACTCAATATGAATGGCTTGGTTCAGATTACAAAACAAAAAACATTAAAGTTAGTTTAGTTTTCAGTTACCCAGACTCTTAATGAACAAGAACCATTAGAGTGCTGACAATAGTGAAAAAGGAAGAGAAAGCCAGAAATAGGTGGAAAACCTAGTGTGCTGAAGTTCTGAGGTTCTGAAAACCAAAACTGGGTTCTATGTCATAAAATGATTGATAGATGAATAGACATCTGTAGCAGACAGCTTCAGGTTGGCTGAGATGAACTTCCAGACCAGGCACAGTTATGGAGGAAGGGATATTATTTATTGAAGCTTACAGATCCAGGGGAAGTTCCAGTAATGACAGGAGAAGCAGCCTGCTCTTCACAGGGCCAAACAGAGAGAGAAAAACCAACCAGGCACCCAGCACACAGAGCAAAACTACAGCCAAAAACCCCAGCACACTTCAGGAACTCCTGTTAGGCACACTTTGCATATCTTTACAATGGAAACTCAAACCATCACCACACCTTAAGACCGGCTCCCAGTGACATTGCCTCTAGCAAGGTGATTGCAGATGGAAACTATAAATTAATAAAACACTGAATATATTGGGGGCCATGTATTCAAACTACCACAACATCTGAAGAAATAATTAGAAGCTATATACTTTTTAGTAAAAGAAAATATTGAAACAAACACAAACCACTATGAGATGTTACCCAAATTCTCACACTTTCCCAAAGTCAAAAAAAAAAAAAGTGCCACCAACACAGATTGAGTCTCTACCACTCAGGGAAGTGCATCTTTTCCACATTTACCATGGAATTGAAATGACCACTTGTGTAATTTTCCATCCCTTTGTCATTGATCACTGGGAAGCCTGGCTATGTACTCTTCTATGTCACTCCCTATATACAGCACACAATCCTGCACATTTCAGATGTTTTAATCTTGAAGTTGGATAAATCACAGGTCAGTTTCCTAGACACAACATTCCTTGGAAAAGTAAAGTTTCAGACCTACTCTGATTCCATCTTACTCATGGTTATGAAGTTTTCTCTAGGGTGCCAATCAATATGTTAGTGCCCTCCTGTTTTAGTGGAGTAGGCGCTAGATGGTTCTAAGCTATGTTGAAGGGAAACCAAAAACACAGATGAGCTTAGGCTAGCTTTTAAGAGCCATAGATAATAGGATGCAAAAAACAAACAAACAAACAAACAAACAAAAAATCCAAGGAAGAGAAGCCAAAGCAGAGTTAAAAGTGTGCACACTTGGTAGGGCACAACTCTGATCCAGAGGTAGGTTTAAGTCTACTCTTTATAAGCATTATAAGTAGAACAAGACCTCCAATCACAGTTTGATGATTATTCCAGAACATAATGTTTGGAATAAGTTTGGCTTCTGAGTTCACATCTACAAGTCCACCTCCAACTGTACTAAAAGCATATCCCTCCAGAGCTGAAAAGCTACAGTGATCAAATTGGCAGGAAGTTACTGAAGGGTTGGAAAGACATGAGAAAGACAAGGAGGTCCTCTCTGGAGGTGCTTTGAAAAATATGTCAAAGTTATTGGCTGTGGGTTCTGGATTGTTTGATGGTTACAAATTAAGCCATCCTGAGACTGATGAAAAGGATGGAGAAAATAAAGAACAATCGAGAAACTGTCTGCTTGAGTAAGGCAAGATATAGGCATAACAAAGAAAGAGTTAAATGAGGATGGGATATAGTTTGGGATGGGATTTCGTTTAAAATGAGGTACAGGGGTGGAGAAGATAAACAAGATGGGAGATGTAAATGATTCACTGAGCTCTCATCAGGATTTTAGTATGTCATTATTGATTGATTGCCCCCTTCCCACCCTGTCATATGCAATTTGAGCTCCATCTACAGAGTGACTTCTCTAAATACAAAGAAAGACAGCAGAGTGTCTAAAAGCATAACACATGATTTATCACTTTATTAGAGTTCTACCCACATGTTCCAACTATAGATTCTAGAGAGAGCTTCCAGAGCAGATCCATGCACTCTTAAGCTGAAGACTATAATAATTAATAATTGCATTAATGAAAGAGCATAATGCCTGACTGGGCTTTTAGAAATCATAAGATGCAATCTATTCTAGGCGTGGCTTGAGTTTACAAATCTTTTCACTTTTTTCTTGTTTGGCCCACACACACAAAATAAATATAAGACAAAGCAAAACAACAAACAAAAGCCACATTCAGATTTGACTGCAAACTAATATGAATAATTATAATTTTTCTCACATAAAGAATTTCTATTTTTATACACTGAAATGTTTTAAAATATACTGCATTTGTAAGCATTCTGCAAATGTGGCTGTTTCCTTCTGAACTATGAGATACACCTCTTAATTTTCATTATGCTTATGTTGTAGTTTATAGTTATTATACCCCTGCATTGACATTCACCAACATTCCAGAAAAAGATTGTTACTTCCAAACTGTTTTGAATCTGAAAGATGGAATGCAGTTTTCTGTACAACTCTTGTGGGTCTCTGGAGAATCCTATGAACTCCACAAACAGTGAACCTGCAGAAAGCAGAGAATCTAGAGCCAAATACTCCAGTTTTAAAAACTGGCTGCACCACTTATAAACTGATTGTATAGCTCCATTAGCTTTCACAAAACTGCACATTACAGAATGAAATATACATTTGAAACATTTAAGATTGTCAAAGTAATCCTTTCTACAAGAAAAATTAGGCCCATTATTTAATGTGTCTTTGCCTCCAGTTTACCATCCATGAAATTGAGATGATAATGGCATTTATCTTAAACTGTTGTGATGGTGTAGAGTACAATCTAGTAAAGTGCTGTGAGTAGTGTTTGGCATGTAGAAAGGATTCAATAAAATTACCCGAAAATGCTGTCTAATAATAATTCCCTTATATTGAACACTTACTACAAGGTACCATGCTGGAAGTTTTCATACAGTAGGCTATTGATCATTATTAAAAACATAAAGCCATCTTATCCTCACTTTGGTTATGAACCGACAGAGCTGGTTAGAGTTTGAGCTGAGATTTGGATGCTGTCAGGCAAGACTCCAAAGCCCATCATGTCTCTTAATTTGTATGTTATACTGCCTTCTTAATCTGTGAACCTGTGAGAACAGATTTCATTGGTCTCCTGAAGGAAAGCAAATCTAGAGCTAGTTGATTACAGTAGTTTATTTACAACTTAAAGATGAGTGACTTTCATGAAGGATAACGCAAGCAGGCATGCCTGTGACGCACACTGTGTCAGAGGAGCTCTATTTTCCTGAATGGCCAAATTGGTTGGTTTTTTCCTTTTTCTTATTTTTGCTTGTGTTTGTTTTTCATATTTTGCATCTGTGGATCTAATAATCAAAGAAAGACTGTGAGAAGCTGAAAGGATCTTTTGATGTGATCTATGGATCTATTCTATTTTTGATACTCAGACTTAAAAATGATTTCAGTAAATGGCTTTAATTGGCCATATATAAGTGACCATGTAGAACATTAATTGATGCAAGTTTCAGCCATACTCCTAATGAAAGCCCCTATGAGCCTTTCCAAGCATCTTACAGGAGTTTATATAAACCAGTTCCATGTATACCTGCAAGGGGAACCATCATGTATGCTTTTCCAGAATGAAATACAAGGCATTTGTCTCTCTCTCTCTCTCTCTCTCTCTCTCTCTCTCTGTGTGTGTGTGTGTGTGTGTGTAACCTGCATGTGTGGAATGTTGGGCTATTTCTTTTTCTTTATTTTTCCTATCTTTTAAAGGATGCAGAAAGAACAGATGCATCAAGTGCTGACCCCCACCACCAAAAATCTACAAAGTTCTTTCTGAAGTCTGAGAGCAAATGAACAGGGACTGTCTTCATTGCTTCTTCCCTCACATACTTGCATTGGGTTTGAGCAGTTTTCAACCCATGTTAGTGAAATCCTTAAATTTGTAGATGAAAATTAGAAGATCAGTGATTAATAAGGGCTATTAAAAATTATATGGCCAGCAGAGGACCAGCCTGACTTGAATTGAAATCTTTATCATTTCTTACTGAACCATACCACTGCTTTGATTCAATGGGGGGAAATGATTTTATAAAACATCAAGGCAAGAGGAAAGATTTTGGACTCATGAAATGATGACCATGTTCAAAGGTCACTCTCCAAACAAAACCACAAAAAAAAAGGAAAAGAAAAGACATCAAAATAATGTAGGCATTGTTATTAAATCCTCTCTAAGAAAAATATGAACAAAGCATTTATTTTCATTCCATCAGGAATATTTTATATTTCATAATTTTAATCCAGATGTTTTTATTATGATCTTATCCATCTTTCTTTAGCGCTTGCATGTAAACAGGGCCCAGTGATTCTTAGGCAATGTTAGAACAGACCATAACAGCATCGTTCAGGACTTGTTTTTCTTTTGGCAGGTCTCTTTGGATGATGACTCAGCACACCACTCATTCCCCAAGTTTTGCTAAAATGTTTACATTTCTAATAAATTAAAAGATGGTACATTTTCCAAAGTCCAGAATATATGCAAGAGAACCTGTAATACATCAGAAGATTATGAAAGCAGAGTCCCATTTTCTAAGATTCAAGCATGAGTTGTCATTTTATGTCAACATAGAATCTTAGGATTTTCCTCCAATACATACATTTCTAAAAGAGTATTTAAGAAAACACCTCCACAACAACAGAGAAAACTAACAATTCCTGTTTGTGGGAAGAACTAGGAACTCCACTCCAGTGGTAAAATGTCAATTTTTTGATCTGTAGTCAACCCAGGTCTTTATGGATATGTATGCATTTTACAACCTCTGGAGAACTGTTTGCACCATCGACAGTCATGTGGACGACTCTTAAAGGACAATCAATTCTCCTAGGGTGTATAGAATATGTCCTGTCTTTCTAGATCACAATTTTAACTTTGAATCTAACCACTGATTTCTATAAATGACCTGCCCAATTAAATGGCTGTTAGTGTACATGCCTGCAGTGCCCTCTGCTTTTAATAGAAGGAAGCCAAAGAGCCTGAAATGATACAGATAGGAGCTCTAAGTGTATATACTTTTTGGTTAGGCTTTCATCAGCAATAGCAATTACAGTTTCTTTCAGGCAATTTACTCTATTATCTCTTTAGCCACTAGCCTGCAAATCTCTATAAAACCCTTTCAGCTTTCCCGTTCTAGAATTCTCTTAGTACAGAAAGCAGTAATAGGAGGGGGACGCTCAGCTGAGGGAGCGAGTGTGGAAAATTGGGGTATGAGTTTGTACAGGCTTCCAGGGCCTGAAGTTTTTAAATTTAGTGCCAAGACTGACCAAGCATATTTCCTTTCCAGCATTAATAATTACTTGGTGGTAAAGAAGCACTTGCTGATAGAGCATTTTATCGTGTGATATTTTATTATCTCTGTCTTAGAAAATGGTGGCCACAGATAATCTAATAGAGAGAAGAAACTCACTTCATTAATTTATTATAGCCCAGAATCCTAGGCATGATGTCTTATTACAGGGATTATTCACATATTTCTGCCAAATTATAAAACTGGCACAGTACAGTAAGTGACATAAAGCTTTTGGTAACTGCCTTCTAGAAGATTCACCAAGAACTTGGAGTTCAGACTTTTCTTATCATTTATATTTTCTTGGTTTCTCCTGATTTATGCTTACTTTAGTTTGGTAATGAGTTCCTCCTGGCTATATAAGATAGCTTCATCTTTACCAACATGGTCCCATAGAGTCAGAGAGCTGGACACTGACCCAGGCTGTGCTGACAACTGTGACAACCTTGGGCACAGCACTGCATCACCTGAGGGCCCTTCTGTGAGGTGTAAAGATGAGACTATAATCTCCTCCAATGCCTTACAGTTTATAGTTAGATTAAAAGTTGAGTGTAAGTAGGAAAGAAAATTTCCATTTGATATTTCAAAATGGGAATATACTTATGCTTTGTTAAGTTCCAGTGAAAGAACAAGTTCTTTGATTTACCATTTAATTTGCCACACAGAACAGGTAGTGCCCAGAGGCTATGAGATACATGGTGCAGGAGTGTTCACTGACTATTACTGATGAAAAAGAAACATCTGGAGAGTTTCAACCACTGCTGGGATTCATTCAAGAAGAAAGCTTTTGTTTGTGGACATGGTTGTACAACATTGTGCTGCCTGAGTTTGTAAGAGCTTTATCATCTGTCTAATGTTAGCAATATTTGTGTTCCAAATTAATGGATAGGATCTATGATTTTTTTAAATAAATCTTTAATATTTTATTTTTATCTATTTATTTATTTTACAGAGAGGAAGAGTGAGAGAGGGGGGAAAAGAGAGTGAGATAATGGCTGTGCCAGTGCCTCCAGCCACTGCAAATGAGCTCCAGACCCATGTGCCACCTTGTGCATCTGGCTAACGTGGGTCCTGGGGAATCAAACCTGAGTCCTTTGGTTTTGCAGGCAGTTGCCTTAACTTCTAAGCCATGCCTCCAGCCCTAGAATCTATGATTTTTTAAATACTGTATGTCAGTTGAAAATTTCAAAAGCATTCAAGCTGCATACTGCTAGACATGATGGATGGCAGTAGAATCAGAGAAGTACAGAGTTAGTAGGGGTCTTAGAGGTTCATTATTCCAACTCCTTCATTTGTAGATTGGAAAAAGCTCTGCAAAAGAGCCTGTATTTCCTGGCTTCTTTGCATTATTATGTCATCATCAAATTATATCGTTTTCACTCACAGAAATACATTTCTTCTGAGATTTTTAAGTTCCTGTGCTTTTCAAATGGGATTGAAGCTAAAAGAAACATAGTTTAAATTTATTTTATATTGAAGTATGTTTCTTTTGAATATAGTAGAAAAGCCAAGTACTCTGCAAGGTTTATAACAATGTCAACAACAACAACAAAAAGCAACAGATGTAGCCTACTCTCCTGTTTGCAGCTGTGTTGCCTCAGAAGGACCCACATTCATTTATTTAGGTGCTTTTGGTATTTGCACATTTCTGAAGCAGTGCTTTATTCTATTAGTTCTTACTCATTAGTTGCAGACATCATTTTAGATATCTTCATTATTGTCACCATTAGGTGTCATCATGGACTTGTTGCACTACAGCATGAAAGTTTGTCTTCTCATTTACATCTTCATCCAGTCTCCATCTTCCCAAAAGTATTAGCATTCATTTTAGTTCAATTAATATATAATTATTATAATGATATCACAACTGTGCCATTTCAAGAACAATTATGATACTCCCCATGATACAATCTTCCCCAAATTACTGTGACTTAGTTAGTATTGTTTCATATATTGGAACAATGCTCTGTTTGTCTTCTGGTTTAGTTCATTTAATACAATGTCTTCTAGACTCATCCATGTTGTCACAAGTGGCAATATATTTTTGTCTTTTCTTAAGTCTAATAATATGTTCTTTGTCCATTCATCTGTGGATGCATGTTTAGATTGTTTCCAAATCTTACTACTGTAATAAATACTATAATGAGCTTGAGGGGGCAAATATCTCCTCAAGATAGTTTCTGTAGTTCTTTTGAATATATGCCTACTAGTAAGATTATTGGACCATATAGTAGTTTAATTTTTAAGTTTTTGATAAATGTTTATTTTCCATGTACCCAACACAAAAGTTTTGAATTTCTGCATCTTAGCTAGCATTTATCTTTAAAAAACAAATTGAAGCCATCTACTGGTATGCAATGGTATCTATAGTGGTTTTGATCTATATTTCCCTTATCATTAGTGATGCTGAGCCTTTTTCACATGCTTTTTGGCCATTTGCATGTTTTCTTTAAAGAAATTTACATAAAGATCTGCTTTGTAGCATGAGACCCATAGTTAACAATACAACTGTGTGTGCTCTATAGGATGCCAACGGTAGAGATCTCATGTTATATGTTTTCACAACACAAATAGTATGTGCTCTGCTAGACATTAACAGTAGAGATCTCATGGTATTGTTCTTTCACAATACAAAAGAGATCCTCTGTTAACTATATTTTTAATCAAAAAACACACACAAGACCACAAGAAAAATTCTGAATGTGACATGTGATTGCTAAGTCTGTTATCACACCTAAAGAAGTCAGCTTGATAAAGAGCAGGGAAGGCCATCCTTATAAAAAGACCCAGAAATGAAAAGTATTTTCAGGGAAATTATTCATATAATATGAAGGCTAGACAAATCGGGATAGAGATAAAAGGTAAGGGGGAAAATAACAAAGGCTTTTATTAATTGGGTGACACTGGACTGTACTATCCAAACTTGTATGTTATTAAAAGTGGAAGAGATGAAATAAATAAATTTGAAATCACAACATCATGGGCCTTCCTAGGCAAGACATAGCACTATGCAGGAACACTGCAGGGTTGCAGCAAAAAGGTAGGGAGGACATAGATATTCATTTTACAATAAACAATGAATATTATTCTTGTTGTGGTATTGGGGAAACAAAGATATACTCAACGAAGAGAAAAGGAAAAGAAATAAACCGTGTATGTTATTATAATTCAGGTAAGCAATGAGTTCGCTTGTAGACTAGAAATATAGTGATTGAAGTCACAAAAAAAAAATAGTGACGTCTAAGTGATTTAGGATGCAAAAATTAACAGGATTTGCTGTGCATTTGAAGAACTTAGTAATAAAAGTGAAGATGCAATCAGGAAACATCTTGTCCATGTTATGCAAACTATAGAGTCCCCCACACAGTGAAAGAGCCACTGAAGATATTGCTGATCAGGCATGTGCACTGCTCTGGTCCAGTTTACTGAGGAGATGAGAGTAACATGTTAATTACTCTTATTACTGTGACCAAATGCCTGACAAGAACTTAAGAGAAGGATATATTTTTGCTCATGCTTTGAGGGTACAGTCCATCATGGAATGGGGGGTATGGTTACAGGAGCAACCCTTGGCTGTGGCAACAGAGTATTAACCTGCCACCCACATTCAGGGTAGGCCTTCCATCCTCAGTTAAACCTCTACAAACACTCTCAAAGACACACCCAAAGGTATGCCTCACTAATGTCCTATGTGTTTCTTAATACATTCAAAAAGATGATCAAAACTAACTGTAATCTCCTTCACAAAATAAATAAAATTAATAAAAAAATAAATAAACAAATGAAAATAAAATTTTAAAATGTTTAAAAAATTAAAAAAAAAAAAAAAAACTAACTGTAAGAGCTCCTCGGGAATTTTTTTTTTTTTTTGAGTGCCAAACCCCAAATTATCTGAGCAACCATAATGAGTGGCGATAGTCAATGATGAAACAGAAAAGACATACCAAAGTCAATGGGTAGACTGGTAGGCAACAAAACCCATAAACAGCTTAGAAGTTAAGGTATGCAGCCAGAGCAAAGGAGTCTGTGGGAATGGGCTAATGCCTAGACTCTCAAAGGAGCAATGCAGAAATCTCTGTGAAGAGCATCGGGTCTGTTTCCCAGGCATGGATAAAGGAGAGTTCAGGTAATCTGAGCAAAATCTTAGACAATATTTACCGACTTAATGAAGTCCCATAGGAAAATGCAAGGCCATCTGTTTTGTAGTATTATTTTTTAAATTACTTCTTCTAAAAGCATCTGGTAACACAGAGGTACAAACTAAGAGTACAGGCTTCAAGAAACCATGACAATAAGAAAGAATTAAAGATCAGAGTGAGGATCACAACCAATTAGTCAGTCTGGGACAGACTGTATAGAGTTAAACATCATACACAGAAGAATCATGTTAGGCCTGAGAGGGTGAAAAAAGACTGAGCATCAATGAAAGTTTGCAGCATTTCACCATGATCCCTGCATAGATGATGACATCATAGGCTGAGTCCAGCCCAAAGCACTGGAAAAAACTGAAACTTAACGCTATTTGAGTAATCTACAAAAGTAAAATCCAGGGGGGATGGAGAGGGAAATATCATGCATTTTTTGTATGTAAGTATAGTTGTCAATAAAAAAAATTATTAAAGCCAGACGTGGTGGTGCATGTCTTTAATCCCAGCACTCGGGAGGCAGAGGTAGGAGGATTGCTGTGAGTTCGAGGCCACCCTGAGAATACAGAGTGAATTCCAGGTCAGCCAGGGCTAGAGTAAGACCCTACCTCGAAAAACCAAACAAAAAACAAAACAAAAAAAATTATTAAAAAAAAAGTAAAATCCACAAAAGCAAGATAGACTCTGTTCTAAACCTTCTCCCTGGAGCCCCACCCTGCAAAGCAGGAAGTCTGCAAGCAGGCTCTCTCCCTCTTTCCCCATTGGGTCTATATCTCAGTGCTGAAGGTGGGAAAGACATTGCCAGTAGCAACCAAGCTTTCCAGAATTCTTTCTCATTCCATGACCTGAAGCACTTCTGATCCTTCCATGTGTATGACACTGGCCTGCTAGTTTATTCATATGTATGTTTTCTGTACTTTGTATCTACAGCAAGATTGTACCTGCCTCAGCAGTCCAAAGAATACAGTTTTTAAATTATATTTTAATACTTAATGTTTGCTCAGGGGCAAGTTTCTTAATCTTTTTGTAATTTTGCTACTTCCTATAGGAAAAGAAAAATATTACAATAGTACAATAGCACAAATGAAATAGTACTTTTGAACACAAAATAATGTGTGAAAAGTACATAACTGTTACATAGTATACACTCAAAAATATTAGCAATCAGCAGCATGGTCATTACTGTTGCTGGGCCTTGGTATTGTTACCATAAATTTATGATAGACAATACAGGCACACCCACAAACACAGATACACACACACACACACACACACACACACACACACACACACACACGTGTATGCCCCATGTCCACAGAAGGCTTTTAGTTGAATGGGCCTGTTCAAGGTTAAACATCACTAACTTACACTTGTGAAGTTTTAATCCATACTAGGGGTGACATGAAGTGCCTCACTAAGAAAACTCAGAAGTTAACTTCAAAAAAAATCCAGAGAAAATATTCAGACCTTCTCCAAAGTTACTCTGACAGGACCATCCAATGGTAGGATCCTACTAAGGCTACAGCTCTTACTAGCTGAGACAGGCTGCTGCTCTGTGACTCTATTCACAAGACACTCGATGTGGCATCGAGATATTCATTATCTCTTCCTGGGAATGGAAAGGAACACACCCACTAGAGATTTAACCAAATGAAATGCACATGTATATGGATGATCCCATCTTTGTATTGTTGTATAAGCCAGCATAAAACCACAATAGTGACTGGTTTTGTTCATAAATTTTTAGTTTTTCACAGGGCTTATTAAGAGAAGCCTTTGGGGCTAAAGAGATGACTTGCTTGCAAAGCCTAAGGACCAAGGTTAATCTCCCCAGTACCCACATAAAGCCAGATGCACAAGGGAGTGCATGTGTCTGGAGTTAATTTACAGTGGCTAAAGGCCCAGACACACCCATTCTCTCCTCTCTCTCTCTCTCTCTCTCTCTCTCTCTCTCTCTCTCTCTGTCTCTCGTGTTCCCAGTGACTTCAGGTGGGACAGATCAAATGGTGCTTTGGGGACATACTTTCAAAACTAGTTGACTTACATGTTGGAGGTTTGAGATGAGCTTGGTGATGGTGATGGGGGTGTCTCTGCTCCTCTCCATGTAAGTAAGGCCCTCCTAGACTACCTTATAGCATAGAAGACAGGTGTAAAGGTGAACAGGCTGTAAGAAAGAGACAGACAAATATATCACTTCCATTACATCATTGTATAGATCACACTTGAGGCAGTTCTGCTCACTTTTGTGTTGAGGCAATTAAGTCAAGATCTACCGTGTTCAGGGAGTCAGGTAGTGAGGAGTGGAACGGTTCTGGAAGAGCATTTGGAATGGGAAGTATAAATTATATATATGTATAATTATGAAAACTTTTATACTTTTCATAAATTATGTTTATTTTATATGGTCAATATATATATATATATATATATATATATGTATATATATGTATATGCACACACATATTTACTACTTAAACTATGCAAAATAATAACCTTACTCTGGTACTGCACTGCTTACGTCTAATTTTCCATAGCAATTATAATCCCACAGTATATTGTATATTTGTTTGTATATTGCTGCCTGCCTTCCACTAGAACAAAGCTCCACAGAGTCACATTTTCCTTACTGCTATATCCTTGTTATCTAAACCACTGCCTGACACAGAGTATATGTTCAATTTATTTGTTGGATGGATGCACAAATGCATGGATAGAGGCAACCATCAATGTGCAGGACCATAAATTCACCAGCACAAACACTGAGTCTCAGTTGAATGGTTCAGGGCACTGTCTTCCGAACCTAACAATCTTGATGCATGATAGAGAAAGAATGTCATTGAATCTCCTTACACTTACTTTACTAAACTTATGGAAAATGTGACTCCACAACCACTTTCCCTCTGCATTTTTTTTTCTTTCATCAGCCAGCCATTGCTAGAAGCATCAGGAGAGGTAATCTTTGGATGGCAGCTGTGAAGTATTAAGAAGAAAGCAGTGCCAGATGTAAGAATTTGATTTGCCTTCCACAAGATAGAATTTGTGAAGCCTCATAAAATCATAGTTAATAAGTTTCCTGCTTTCCCTTAAGGTGTTTTCAGTAGTTTGTAATAGCATTTATTTCAGAAGTATGAGATTTGTTACTCACAACTATCTTTTGGCACATTAAGGGTCAAGTAAAAATGATGAGAAAAGTCCTTGTTTGCCTTTAGAAAAATTAAAACCCTCAAAGCATAAAAAGCAATAAAAAATTATTATGTGCCTTCTGTTAGATATGAGATCTATTATAATGAATCCTTCATGACAGGTTCCTCCACGGCTTTAGTTGTAAACATCTGATATTGAATGCTAAGTGTAACATCCAATCCCATTCTTTATACTATTATGTGATCTCAAGCTCAGACATTTTGGTTATGTTGAAATACTGTCTAATTCTTAATGGTAAGAAATTTCTAGAAACTTCATAAATTATAGTTTCTACAATATATCATTTTTACACTCTGAAATTAGGATTAGAGATGTAAAATATTATTACATTCTGCATTATTATATTGAACACTACATTGGAGAAATCAAACATGGATATAATCAAGTTTCAATCAAAATTATTTTGTTAAAACCTAAAAATTAGGCTGTCATTGAGAGCTGCAAAATATTAATTATGTACAAATATTCCTAATTGTTCTTCTAATATGAACATTGATCAAAAATCTCATGTGGGCTAGAGAGAGGCTTAGTGGTTAAGGTACTTGTCTATGAAAACTAAGGACCCATGTTCTACTCTCCAGATCCCAGTATAGCCAGACGCACAAAGGTGAGACAAGCACAAGGTCACATATGCCCACTAGGTGGTGCAAGTGTCTGGAGTTCAATTTAGTGGCTGATGCCCTGGCACACCAGTTCTCTCTTTTCTGTCTCTCTCTATATCTATCTCTCTCAAACTCTCTCTTTCTCTTTCTCTCTCTCTCTCTCTCTCTCTCTCTCTCTCTCTATATATATATATATATATATATATATATATATATAAAATTAAAAAATGAAAATAAATTACACGTAACCTTATTATGTATGTATTATACAAGATTAAAGCATATTTACAATAAGTACATGGACAGGGTGCTACTTACCATCAGTGAGACATATGACCATTTTAAAGAAGTGACGATGAATCCAAACTATTACTTCCAAAAATTTTGACATGAACCTTGCCTTTGAAATATTCTTCACTCTGGGTTATGGTAGACATGATGTGGAGATATAACACAGCTATCAATAAGGGAATGGACTGAGTAGCCTAGTGTTGGATTTTCTACTTAAAGAAATTAGACACACTTAGCTCATTTTTAACTACCGTCATTATTATTAACATTATCATGATAGGCATGCCTTATTTATAATGTACCAGGATGACCTTCAATTCTTGTAACTAATGTACATTAACACATTTCCTCATCATACATGTTCTGAGGCAGGTATTGTTATTCTCTAAGTTTAAGGATGAAGAAACTGAAGAACAGAAACATTTCAATATTTGGCATGCAGTTGAGTTCTAGTGAAGTCAGGACTGGAATTCAGCCTTTGGCAGAGTTCATGCTCTTAACAACACTGCTCTATTTCTTCAAGAATGTACAGCACTGCTTGTACAGAAAAATTCAGTGTTCAATTCAGGAAGCAATTCAGTGATGGAGAACAAGACAACAAGGTATAAGAACTGCAATGCACTTCTGAGAGCAGCACATACAATCATATATCAACTGCGGATGAAGCAGTTTTCACTCCATTGTATGATGGCTGCAAATCTTGATGCATGCTTATCCTATCCATGAAATTAACCCCAAAAGTAGGGACTTGGTTTACCAATGAAAATTAGTTCTCAGAAAAATTAAAGGGCTTGTTCATATCAACCTTCAGTAGTCACTGTGAAGTCATTGACTCCAAATCACTACTGTTGTGGTTCTTTCTCGTGAATTCATAGAATCACCCAGTGGGCGCCACCTACACAATGTAATAGCCTTGGATGGGGCCAGAGAGTAGGTAGAACACACAAGATCTGCACTGTCAGGACCAAGAAACCATTGTACTTCTGACACTGACTCTCATCATAGGGTTATATAAATGTCCATCTTTCCATGGATTATATATATTTCATTTTAAAGGTGAAAGAAAAAGAAAAACACATACCTAGGCTAGAAAGCGAGCTCAGTCAGTAAAGTGCTTGCCTCATCAGCAAGAGGAACTGAGTTTGATCTCCATAACTCATGTAAAAATGGAGAGTGTAGGGGTCACACTTGTAATCACAATGCTGGGGATTAGAGATAACAAACGAAAATAATCTGGAACTTTCCCTTTTTCTTTTATGAAAAGGCAGGTAAAAAAAACCTACCTAATAAAAATGGTTCCAGAGTAACTCTGTTTATAAAATTTAATTATTGGCAAGCAAACAGGAAAATATAGACTTTTCAAATGTTATTAGGAGTATTAATATTATTGGTATAATTTAGATTCATCTTTTGATGTCTTTAATTCCATAGTTGCAATTCTTCATTATAAATGTATCACATGATTCTCAATTTTATTGAGTAATTCTCTGTTTTTCTCATTTGGTAGCATTCTTTAAAATACCATATATACAAAATCAAGTATGAATTTCAAATTCATTTTACCAGCAACATGATTTTTTTTTTAATGTTCATGCTTGTTTACAGAGTAAAAGAACTGAGCTCTAGCTAAATGTGATTTCTTCACTGAACAATGAGTTTCATTTCCCAATGTCTATTCCTTGACTACATCATTCTGGAGTCATCTGTCTACAGTACAGACGATTTTAATGCGGGAAGAAGGAGCAGTAGACTTGGGTTCCACAAAATATGAGCTTCAAAAGCCTGGCTTACTTTTGATTTGCTTTTTTCACTGTGAACTTTTTCAAAAACAAAATTACATTTATGTATTTGAGAAAGAGAGAAGAGAGAGAGGTAATGAGAGAGAAAGAGAGTGAGAGAGTGGGCATTCCAGGGCCTCTAGCCACTGCAAACAAACTCCAGACACATGCACAACCTTGTACATCTGGCTTACATGGGTACTGGGGACTTGAACCTGGATCCTTAGGCTTCACAGGCAAGTGCTTTAACTTTCAAGCCATCTCTCCAGCTCTGACTATCAGCTTTGATGACCTAAGATCTTTTCTTCTTACTTTTTTTACATCTGTTGGACTCCTCTACCCCTCTTGTGGGACTGATATATGAAAGTCATAATATATAGCAAATAACCTTGAAAAGCATAGTTATTTTATACATATCAAGTATGTAATCATGATTTTTGTTGTTATTTTTTGAGGCAGTGCAGTGCCTTTCCTTTAGTCCAGGATGGTCTTGAAATCACTGTGTATCCCAGGCTGGCCTCAAACTCGTGATCCTCCTGCCTCAGACTCTCGAGTACTGGGATGACAGACATGCTGGCAAGCTCTTCTAAACTCATGGAATTTATATATCTGTTTGAAAGCAAGTCAGAGTGGTGAGAGCTTCTACATATGTACCGCATATCCCTACAAAAGGAACTGGATAATTCTGATTACGAGAAACTCACTTCATCTAGCGATGATGAACAGATCAAGGCACATGCCTTTAATCCCAGCACTCGGGAGGCAGAGGTAGGAGGATCACCATGAGTTCGAGGCTAACCTAAGACTACATAGTGAATTCCAGGTCAGGTTGGGCTAGAGTGAGACCTTATCTCAAAAAGACAAAAACAAAACAAACAAACAAACAAACAAAAAAACCCTTCTCTCTGTGCTTTGCCATTCTGATGAGTGGGGTAATAGGTAATGGTTATATTGCTCAAGATAGATTTAAAAGAAAGAAAAAGAGCCAAGCATCCTTTAGTTCTATGCTACCAAGGAGACATAGTCCATTAAGTGATTAAACTACATTAGTGTGGTCCCCATATGTCCATACTTATAACATTTTCACATTTTCATCTCACCATTTTTTTTGAAAGCTAGGCTTAAAGCACCATTCTCTGGTTGTAACATATCTTCTTTCACCCCATTTTTATTTCACAGAACACAAGAAACAAAATACACTTTCACTTCATTTGTATCCAAGCCAAATGAAAAGAAAAAGAAAAAAACATAGTGGCCTTTGCTTCTCAAAAAATGCCTAGCTGTTTAGCAAGCAGAGACAAGAGAGGAAAATGAGCAGGGTAGTGTGGAATCATCTTCACTATCTGGCCCCAGCCCTGGTACAACCATTAGCACTCTACTGGCTTCATACCATGTAATGTTGTGCACCCACTCTCAAATGTCATTATTACTACTTTGCCCATCTCTTCTTGCTAATAAGGAATGGAATCTATCTCTGCATCACTCAGCTGGTAGGCCATACATATTTACCATGTGCTCTTTCTAGGCACTTGAATCTCAGCCATCTGACTTGTGCACTTGAACACAATAAGATAGGAGGAACTGAACAGCTGTGATTTCCCTGTATTACATATACAGATACACACTGCCTCACCCTCTAGCCAAGCTAGGCAACTCATTGTTTCCCAAATATGACCTCTGGTCTCCCATGCCCATGCTGATTATTTTATGTTATTCACTATTCATAATGCCCTGCCCCTGCCTCTATCCCTGATTTTGCTTTTGAATATTTTACTATCTTAATCAGATGTCCCAACTGCCTACCACCCTGAGTTTTGTATTATCTGCAAAAATTCTTGACTGTCTCTCTTACAAATATTTGTGACTCTGTTTAGAGCATTCTTAGGTGACTTGATACATTTTTGCTTATATGCTTATTAACCTTTTTTTCTATTGTTTGGGGCCTGCAGAAAAAAAAATACAAGCTATGTTACCTTCAGCATATTATTTAATCCCAACTTTGCCTATTTGTTCATACATTAAATGAGGATCACAATAGAAAACAACTCATAAAATTGCCTTGAAAATTAAATAAGCTGATTGAAGTGTAGAACTTAGAGCAGTTTTTGATATTGTGACAGTCCATCTTATCAACTGGGTGGGATTTAGAATCATAGTGGAAACAAATCTTTGAGCTTATTTGTGAGGGAGTTTCTATATTGAGAAGGAAAGACCAGTCCTAACTATAAGCAACACCATTACATGCTGAAGATCTTGAACTGTGTAAAAAGCAGAAAGTGAGCTGAGCACTAGCATTCATCTCTTTCTGCATCCTGACTGAGAAACAGTGTGATTTATTGACCTGTTGCTTCATGCTCCTGCCACTTTGTCTTCCCTACCATGATGGGTTATATGCCCTTTAGCTGTAAGCTAAAATAAACTCTTCCTTTCTTAGTATCTTTCACCAGTTTTTTTTTTTTTAAATAAGAAAAATAACTAATACAGGTATGTAGTGAATACTATGTAACTTCTCCTTAAAAATAAATTACTAAATTTATTATATAAATATGTGTGTTGGTTATCTAAAAGAAATTGTGTGTGTGTGTGTGTGTGTGTGTGTGTGTGTGTGTGTGTGTGTATGCATGTTCATATATGCCAGGTGACAAGCTCAAGCATCATTCTTCAGGCACTGTGTATTTTTTTTAAGACAGGTCCCTCATTAGCCTAGAACTTTCCAAGTGAGCTTTACTGACTGGCCAACAAACTCCAGAAATCTGCCTGTCTTTGTCTCTCTAGTACTGAAATTAAAGTTGTGTGTGTGTGTGTGTATACATACAGTGAATGTATGGTATAGTGTGTGATGTGACATGTGTGTGTGTAACAAATGTGTGTGTGAAGATGTGCATGCCCCATGTGTACATGTACAGAAGCCACAGCGAGCATTGGATATACTCCTCCATTTACTCATCCACCTATTTCCTGAGCCATTGTTTTCACAGGCTTTTTGGTTAGCAAGCCCAGGTCTTTCTTGAGTCTGATCTCTGCCCTCCAAAGTACTAGGGTTACAGATATTCATGTCCATGCCCAGCAGTTGACATGGGTGCTGGGGACTCAAACTCAGATGCCCTCAGGTCATCTGAGGTCTTCTTTGGCCGTCATGCTTGCACAGTGTTTGCTTATAACTGCTGAACCATCCTCCTAACCCCAAAAGTGGAAATATTTTTTTTAAATATTTTTAAAATCATCCTGAGTGGGGTAGAGAGATAGCTTAGTGTTTAAGGTGCTTGCCTGTGAAGCCTAAGGACTCAGGTTCGACTCTCCAGATCCCACATAAGCCAGATGCACATGGTGGCTTACACTTATAATTGAGTACAAATTTTCATACACAGTTATTTGACAAATGTGTCAACATAAAAATTAATTATATAACGAAATAATAATCCTAAAATAAAAGAAATAAGTTACAAGTGTTTTCTATATGCAGCGTTATGCTATTTATATATATTACCTTAATCTTCACAATACTGTGAGATATGGTACATGAAGCTCAAATTTACACATATAGAGGAAATGAAGAGAAATTTGGTGAGCTAGTATAAGTAATGAATGGAAGAGAGAGATTTGAATCCAAATCTGAAGGCATCCCTCATCTCAAAACTCTTAACCTATATAATCTACATATGTCTAGAGAAGGTGATTATCAGCAAAGTCAATCCATCCATCAATCAATCAGTCATCACTAAGAGATATTTCCAATACACTACAACTAATATGCAGTAAGCAAATGCTGCCTTCACTCTTCCTATCCAAAGATACATTTTCTGGCAAAAAATGTCTTACGTATCTTGGATTGGGTAGCTTTTCTCTTTGCCCTGTATCTATAACCTATCCAACCTTGTTTTTGCTCGTAGCATTTTTCTAAAGGACACCTGTATTCTTCCCTCTTCCACCTATTCAATCAATGTCTCTTCAGCCATTAGAAAGATAAAAATACAGTAACTACTACAACTGTGTTCAGGATGTATCTCACAAATATTTTTCATCCTTCAAACCCAGTCCTAGTTATTCCATAAAGAATTATATCATTGTTATCCTCTATTACAACTTGTAGTTAAACCAAGTGCTTTAAACTTTAATTGTATGGGAATGTATGACATTAACTTTTCCAGTTCAATGTTCAGTATGTTTGAGGCATATTATATGTTGTATTTTTCTATCTTCTTAGAAATTTCCTTGGTATTGTGATATTATACACAAAGAAAACCTTAACAAATATTTTAACAAACATTCATTGACTATTAATCAACATTGATAATAATGATCATGCTAAAATTATTAAGCTAAGAATTTTCCAGGATACACTATTTGAGTGTTTTGGTAAAAGTGTCAATGTTAGAACCTTTTTCTTCTCTAAGATGTCGAATCTCATATCTGTACACAATTATGAGACCAGGAAGTTTAATTTAGAATGAGTCACTTGGGTGGCTGGAAAGATGGCTTAGTGGTTAAGGCACTTGTATGCAAAGCCTAAAGACCTATGTTCAACTCTCCAGATCCCACATAAGCCAGACACACAAAGGTGAGGTAAGTGCAAGGTCACACATGCCCACTAGGTGGTGCAAGCATCTGGAGTTTGAATGCAGTGGCTGAAGCTCTAGTGTGCCATACTTCTCTCTCTCTCTCTCTCTCTCTCTCTCTCTCTCTCTCTCTGTCTGTCTCTGGCTCACTAGCTCTCTCACACTCTCTCCAAAAAAAAAGAGACACTTGGGCTGGAGAGATTGCTTAGTGGTTAAGGCACATGCCTGTGAAGGCTAAGGACTCAGGTTAGATTCCCCAGTACCCACATGAGAAAGATGCACAAGGTGACGCATATGTGTGCAGTTCATTTGCAGTGGCTGGAGGCCCTAGTGTGCCCATTGTCTGCTATATTCATTACCCCCTCTCATAAATAAATAAATGAATAAATAAATAAATCTCTTCTACTTGGTGTTGACCTTTGACTTATGTGATTATGTTTTCATTCTGACTACCTCTGACATTTTTCTCTCTTTTCTCCTCATTTCACTAACGCCTTCCTATCTACTATTTCTTCCATATCCAGCTTCATTTCTTAATTGTGGATGCTTCTATGTATTGTTGACTTTGTACTTAATTATCCTGCAATTCAATTCAACTAGTTAAACGTCTTATTGATCAAATTAATATTTTATCTGGCCACTTGTGATTATTAATCTCTGACTGTCCATTTGACAGGATTTAGAATCACCATAGAAACAAGATTCTGGTCATGTCTATGAGGGCTTTTAAAAATTAGGTTGGGGCTGGAGAGATTGCCTAGTGGTTAAGCACTTACCTGTGAAGCCTAAGGCTTCATAGTCTACCCTCCAGGATAGATGCACAGTGACACAAGCATGGAAGGTCACACATGTGCACAAGGGGGGACCTGCATCTGGAGTTCCATTGCAATGGCTAGAACCCCTAGTACATGAATTCTCAGTTCTCTCTCTCTCTCTCTTTCTCTCTCTCTCATAAAAAAAAAAAAAAAAAAATTGGGTTGTTGAATTGAGAGGACCCATTCGAACTGTGGGTGGCACCATCCTATGGGCTGGGATACTGAACTGTATGTAAAAAGGAGAGAGCTAGCTGTGCATTCAGAATTGTACACTCTGCTTCCAGACTATTGGAATGAATGTGACAGGCTCCTGCAACTATGCCACCCCCAACATTTTCTATATGGAGTTCAAACTCTACTCTTAGAGTACATTGAAAATGCATTCTTCCTCAATGTCTTCATCTGAACATATTTGGAGGAATGATCTTAGAAATTGGGCTATAGGGGCTGGGGAGAGAGCTCAATCTATAATGTGCTTTCCATGTAACTATGAAGACCTGAATTTGATCCCTAGTATGAAACAGGCATCAACCACACAAGCCAACTCTCCATAAGCTTTCTGAATTCTATACATTTCCAATTCTGTTTGACTAAATTTTGAAGGACCAGTTCTCAATATATCTGCTATTTTCTTTTCTCTGAACTAAGGAATAGAACCACATGTTCCTCCTTGTCACATATTCCTTCCACTTCACCTTGCTGACCATAATTTAAAAAGGAATAATACATACTAATACTAATAATAATAATATTTACATCAGTCAAGTAAATTTAGAAGATTCCCTTGAGGCATTCTAGGGGTTCAGGTGTTTAATGTTTGTACAATATCATCTGGTTTCATCTATAACAGAAAAAGTATTCCACTAGATTTCACTTTCAGCACACCCAAACACACAAATCTAGATAATTACCTGACAACTCATTCCTAATTAGCAGTGCTTTTTAAGCTCATAATGTTTAGTCTTGTAGATAATACATAAGAAGTTTCCAAATTCCCAAAATCTTTGAAAATCATTCCTGACATTCAACTGTTAAAAAAAATTCCTTGCCGGGGGTGGTGGCACACGCCTTTAATCCCAGCACTTGGGAGGCAGAGGTAGGAGGATCACCATGAGTTCGAGGCCACCTGAGACTACATAGCTAATTCCAGGTCAACCTGGACCACAATGAGACCCTACCTTGAAAAACCAAAAAAAAAAAAAAAAATTCCTTTATGTAACTTTGAGAGTACTGTGGGTTTTTAAAATATGTTCTTGACCTACATTTTGAAATATATAGGATTTGATAGTTGTAAACAAAAAGCAGCTATCATAAATAATGATTTAAGTTCCAAAGCATACAGATATCAATGTGTCAATTTCTCTATTAAACTCTGAGTTTTTGTTATATTTAGTAGACTCCATCAAGAAGAAAAGATTGCAGTATAAAATAAGTTATTGCATCAAACTCATTTTTAAAATTCAGCTAAAAACTAGAGGCTCTCTCTATTGCTTCTCTAAATAGCACTAGTTTTTTTTTTAAGAGAATGAATGAAAACCATAGGCCTCCCATTGGCTATGGTGAATGACAAACAAATTGATAAAGTCAGTATACAGATCAAGAACCTCAGTATACCAAGGCTACAATAAAATAATTAATCTGGCTGCTTCTAGTGCAGAGCAAATGCCCTAAGTTATTTTCTCCCATTTTAGTAAGAACCAAAGCATGAAGCCATTGAATAATCTAAAACTCAGAGTTCAAGGTAAGAAAATAGGACCCATGTCAAATGCAGCCAGGCCCCTCCCTTCCCCTGACTGCCCTGCACAGTTGAGTTGCTGTGGCATTTCTAGGTTTTCCCTGTGAGGACCTATATGTTCCATGACTAAAGAATCTCTGTCTCCTTCAGACATAACCACTTTCTGTCCTCTCAGCAAGTATGCCTTCTTAATATAGTAGCAACAGACAGGGAGTATGAGTCAGGGGTGAAATGCATGCCCTACATGTGGGAGGCCCTGGGTTCATCCTCTGCCCTGCTAAAAAAGAAATAAACTCTAGCATTGGTTTCAAAATGACAAATAAGCAGAAATAAGTTTGTATTCTTCCTTATAAAAATAAAATAAATAACTTTAAAACTTAATCCACTGTCACTGTATAATACCTGATATAACTGAGATCATCTTTTGAATTAGTAAAAGAAACAGAAATGTTAAGAGGAAGTAATAGTTTTAAGAAAATTCAAATTCAATTTTACACAGAAGTTTTTATTGTACCTAATTTTCATGATTTTATTCTTCAAAACTTAAAACAGTTATTTTGTAATCAACTTTTTATTAGAAATGGTCTACTTTCACACTTGTACTTTTATAACTGTTTTATTGGCTATTTGTAGATGGCATATGCATAATCAACAAAATATGTAATAGAATTAAGACATTTAATAAAAACTTTGAAAGTATTTTTATTTCTATATTTGTGGAATGTATAGGAAGAATGACACACATTATTAAAAATTATGTTCCTTTATTCAGATCCAAGAAATTGGCAGAAATAATGAGCAAGAAAATGACTTGGAAGAGGATATTGTCTCATTTTCTCCCTGTAAGTTTCCTGTATGTTATGTATATTTAACTTTTTAAATATGGTATATATAACTATATGACTGTAGAGAATATGAAAATATATTTAATTAACTGAATTAATTTATAATGCAGTAGATATATTTCTATATTTCTAATTATAACACTTTTACTAAGATCAAGTTTTAATAATAAAATTCTAGTTTCCTATCATGAAAATACATGCATGTCTCTTTGATATTCTTCTCTATGTGACAAGTATGTGTTCTCAAGTTTGTGTTTCAAAACATAATTGCATTCCTTGCAGATTGTAAATTTCTCAGATCTCAAGTAAGAAATCAGAAGGCCACTTTCTTAGGTCCTCCCTGTTATAACGCATGTCACTCTGTTTTGCAGTGGCTAAAGAATAATGAAGGCTGAAGATTAATGCCATTACATGTTCAGGCCAGCTTTCATTAGCACACAATGGCTTGCTCAACATCCTCCCTAGCCTTTCTGATGGCATCTCACCCAACCTTTCTGAAAATCTAGATTCTTCCCACTCTCAAATGTCTCAACCTGCTGATTTCCCAACTGTGCAAGTGAAACTACTTCCTTTCTTCAAGTCAGTTCAAAATTCTTGAAATCAGAGCTCGATGTGGTGGCGCACACCTTTAATCCCAGCACTGGGGAGGCAGAGGGAGGAGTATCGCTGTGAATTCAAGGCCAGCCTGAGACTACATAGTGAATTCCAGGTCAGCCTGAGCTAGAGTGAGACCCTACCTTGAAAAACAACAACAACAACAAAAAAAAAAAAAAAAAAAAAAAAAAACGGAAAGAAAAAAAATTTTTTAAGATTTTATTTTTATTTATTTATGAGAGACAAAGAGAGGGAGAGAGAGAGAAAGTGAGAATGGACGCTCCAGGGCCTCTAGACACTGCAGACAAACTCCAGATGCATGTACCACCATGTGCATCTGGCTTATGTGGGACCTGGAGAATTGAACCGGTGTCCTTAGGCTTCACAGGCATGCACCTTAACCACTAAGCCATCTCTCCAGCCCAAAAGAAAGAAAATTCTTGAAATCACTCTTGGTTTTTCTACTTTCTCTCCCCCTTATATGTAACCTTTCACATCATACTGTTGACTGTACCTTTAAAACACTTTCAGCGTTAACCATTTCTCACCTTTTTGTTGCTATTTATCCTATTTCACACTCTCCAAGTTATTCCAACAGTACAGTACTACTCAATAGAGGACTACACACATCCCTCGCTTACTTATTTCACAATGAAGCAGGATGATTTTTATTGTCATGACTTAGGGAAGGAGGTTTGCTTCTGGTATTTTGTAGGTAGAAATACAGGGATGCTACTAAATATATTGTGATATACCAGCCCCTCATAACAAAGATTATCCACGCCAAAATGTCAGTAGCACATCACTGTTAAGAAACCCCTTAAATTACCCACCTTCATATTCTCTATTCATGGAGGAACCAATCCCTCCTTGCTCCAGTCCTCCAGTACCTTCCCATTTTACTAATAATCCTTCCAAAGTCTACAATACACACACACACACACACACACACACACACACACAGCTGCCTCAGGGCATTCAATTCCTTCTCTCTTTGTAGACTTTTTCTCTCTGTGTCCTGATAAATCATTTCTTTGCTCTTCTTTCATATCATCACCCCTGTTCTAACTTTCCTTTTAATTCCCTTTTCTTCATGATACTTCATTGATCTGATTATTGGTTAGGCCTGCATTCTTCATCTAAAACATGTGCACTAAGGGATTAAGATTTGTTTTATTCACGGATTATCACATCCTTAGGGCCTGTAACAGCACATAGTCGTTGTTAGATTATGTACTATTGACCGTAAGTTTTCCAAATGACAGGCTTATGTGAAAACCAAATAAAATTCATGCTTAACCAGTGCACTTTGACATCAGTAAAACCCTGTAAACACAATCACAACACACACACACACACACACACCAAATATTAAATTAATGAATCAATACATCAAACTTTAGGTTATACACACACACACACACACACACACACACACACACACACATAGTGTTGTTTTGTTTTTTGAGGTAGGGTCTCATTCTAGTCCAGGCTGACCTGGAATTCACTATGTGTTCTCAGGGTGGCCTCGAATAACAGCGATCCTCCTACCTCTGCCTCCCCAGTGCTGGGATTAAAAGCATGTGCCACCATGCCCAGCATAGGCTAAATATTTTTAATAACAAATGTGATATAAAAGCCATCATTGATATTGACCATATATTTATCATAATACTCAATAACTCAAAAGAGATGACTATAATAAGGGAACATCTTATTGCTGTTCTTCCTGGATTGTGGAACTGAGAGCTCTCTCATGTATAGAACTGTGTATTTGGTTCAGCCTTCAGCTTTTCATGGGTCAGGGGATAAAGGAAAGAGCACATTATATCAGTAGTTTTTCTCTGGTGTCACAGTGACTATGAGGCATGTCAAAACCCATTGGCCCTCGAAAATCAAATTGCCAGGGCTGGACTCCAGGTTTGGACAAATTTGACAAGCACATGAAGACTGTTACAATTAATGTAAAGAAACACTAATTACATAAACAAAAGTGTGGCTGTGAGTGATTTCCTGCAGTGTGACTGTAATTCTAAATTGATGACTGGTTTTCCCATACAAAAATAATGAAGTCCCTTCACTAGGCTGAGTAATAACATCTACCCAGTCATTTTATTGTCTATACCACCATCACTTCTAAAGATTACCTTGTCTTACAATCAGTGTTTTGGTGGTTAGGAGTAACAATGTGATCCATGAAGGAGGATTTCACAAAAAAGAATCTGTGTTGCCCAGCTGATACCTGAAAAAGACTCCCCATTAAGCTCTACTTGTGGAAGCTGGGTCTTCATTATCACAGTAAAAATACAAAATTCCATGTAATTATATGGGATACTATCACAGACATGGTTTTGTCACCTGACTAATTGTTGATCTACTATTGAAAAATTTCTACAGTGTAACTTTTTTTTTTTTTTTTTTTTTTTGGAGAGAGACACAAAGTGATAAAGAGGGAGAAGGAGAGGGTAGAGAATAGGTGTGCCAGCAGCCTCTCAGCTGCTATGAACAAACTCCATACACGTATGCCCCCTTGCGGGCAAGTGCAGCATTGTGCCCTTGCGTTGGGCTAAACGTGGGACCTGGAGATTGGAACCTGCATTCTTAGGCTTAGCAGGCAGGCGTCTTAACCGCTAAGCCATCTCTCCAGCCCTAACTCTTCATTTTTTAAACAAAATCCTTTTTTCTATACTCTGCTGTTCAATATTTAAATCAGTATTTTAGTTCAACCACATTTTAAAACAATTGTTTGCACTGAAAATGTCAATAATTCACATATTGCAAAGTTAATTTGGAAGTTCAACAAGTATATCATATTTAATACTTTAAAGAAGATTTTTTCAAATAAAATTTAGTAGAAGTGAATTTAAAGATGTAAGGACTTATCATATAACACGACATCAATATGGCATACTTCCTGGAATAAGGAGAATTGGATTTGCTCATCACAAAGTTATACAACTATTGATAATTTGCTTGCTATCTCTATGAAAACATATTGAAATTTTTACAAGTAATATTTTTTTTGAGGTAGGGTCTCACTCTGGTCCACACTGACCTGGAATTCACTATGTAGTCTCAGGGTGGCATCGAACTCTTGGTGATCCTCCTACCTATGACTCCCGAATGCTGGGATTAAAGACGTGCACCACCACACCCAGTTTAAAAGTAATATTTTTAAAAGTTAATTAAGAATCCATAATTCATGATAGCATATGATAAAAATTATTATACTATCACAATAAAGCAGTATATGTAATAAATATACTAAGGTCACTAAGAGTTACAGATTGATTATATTCACCATTTATAATCAAGTTAAGAATTTTTCTTTATCTTTCTTGCATATTGTTACATATGATCACTTGCATATTGTTTCTTATTTTAAAATAATTTTAATTCTTTAAGAATTGATTAGCATGGGTTAATAATACATAAATAATTATGGCATTTTCATACATGTGTATACTGTATTTTTTATCATATCCATTCCCTGGTGCCCTCTCTTGTACTTACTATGCTAGTTATGTTTTCTGATAAACAATCATAATGTTATCAAATAAATGAGTCCATTCAACAGTTACAGAATCAAAATAACACTGTGTACATGAGTGTGTCATTTGTAAATGTAAGAGTATGAATTTTTATTGTTTTTTCATTGAGTAAATATTTTTTATAATTTATTTTTATTTATATTATTCTAGTTTTACATTCATAATGGTGACTCCATTATCCTCCTCCCTGTCTTCCCTCTTCCAAAGGGACCCTCATCAATGGGGAATATGGGTCATGCATTGTGGGGGTCGTCAAGAGTTATGGGGTATAAGCCAAGTCTCTGTGCATAATACCCCAACTTGTGGCTCTAACATTCTTTCCGCCCCCTCTTCCGCGAATTTCCTTGAGCCACATTGGGGTCATTTTAGTTCTACTTCAGTGATGAGGTTTTGGGAGCCTCTGTGTCTCTGGATATCTGGCTTAGCAGGAGTTGGATGTTCTCAGTGTTTATCTCCTTCAGCCTTTTTCTGGTGTCCTGATCCCCAAGAACGCTGAACTCTTGCCCTTCCCCCGCATTACTCTATGGTTTCAGCTGGGGCTCTGGTGAGGTGTGATTGGCTGATCCTCCCTTCAGGAAATGATTTAGTAATTCAGGTAGCTTTCCTCTATGTATCAAGTCACTAAGTTTTCATTAGCTATACTACTTACTTCTGTGTAAAATTTCGAAATATGAAATGTTTGATGATGGTATGTTTAAATTATACAATCTTCATCATAAACAGCTTCACAGTTTCCAGCATTCCATCATGAAAACATCAAGACGCACAGGCTGAGTACAGATGGACCTGAGCAATCTGAAAGGGCCATGGAAACAAAGGAGAATACAACCCCTGCAGAGGCAAGGCCTAGCTCCCCAGAGATTGGCAGACGATGTTCTGAGGACCAGTACGATGACTTGTATGTGTTCATTCCTGGAACTGATTCAGAAAATAACCCACAAGAGGCACTTGTGTGCTGCAGACCACCACCGCCCCCACCACGACCTGTGCCTGCTGCCTTCCAACTAGAGAGACCTCACTTCACATTGCAAGGTAAGTTTACAGCCAAAAGAGCAAAAACAAAACCTTTTCACAGCTTATATACTATATTGGGAAACAAAACAGTTTGCTGGAATGGCCTAAAACCTAGTGGACATGCCTCTTATTCCTTCACTCATTTGGTACATGCTCATTTCTTACTTACAATGTGCCAAGTTCTTGTAGAGGTATCAATGATATAGGTCCATGAAAATTTGTGGTGGAAGGAAACATAATTTAGCATTTAAAAATAATATTTGAATAATTTTAAATAATTAAATTTTTAAGAAGGTAATGTGCTATGTCAGGCCTCAGATCTTACAAGAACTAATATTAAATCATATTTTATCAAATATAAAATTCCAACTATTGGACTGGAGAGCTAGCCCTGTGTTTAAAGGTGCTTGCTTGCAAAGCCTGATGGACTATTTCAGTTCCCCAGTACTCACTTAATTCTAGTTGCACAATGTGCTGCATGTACTTGGAGTTTGTTTGCAGTGGCAAGAGGTCCTGGTGCACCCAATCTCTCTTTCTCTCTTTTAAATTTAAAAAAATTTTAAAGTTCACATATGGTATGTTGTTAAGAGATCTAAAACTACCTAAAGTGTTCAGCCAGTACCTATGACCAACAGAGAAATATTGGCCAATATATTGCCTGAAAACTACCAAATATAAGAGACAAACACAACACAAAAAATATTACTTTTATGTTAAAAACCCATTTTTACCTTTTGTATGTGTCATTGCTTTTCAACTAGGGCTGTGATGTGAGTGCAAAATAAAATGTCAATGCTTGTCAAAATCTTTTAAAACTAAGACTTTAAGTTACCACATATTTTATGCTTTTTACTTCAGCTAATTATAACTTGCTGAAGAGTCAGTTCTAATCAGTGCCTTGAGCCTCAGATTTCTCAAGGCAGACTTACAGGCATATTAGCCAAAGAAGGTACAGATATATAACACTGTAGGCACTCGTCACTTTATAGACAACACAGGGTATCTTCTTATCTCCACACCACTCAGGAAACCTAATTGTCATGATGCTCCACATAGACTTAGACCCCAGGGTCAGGAGCCTGAATTAAAATGTAACAGGTACTTCTTAGACTTGTAGGGTTCTCATGACTACTCACACTTGTTCCATTATTTCAACAGTTGAAACGATACGTGTGATTTGTTTAATAATTATTTATTAGTATACAACTTGCAATGAGAAAATCCAGATCCAATTCCTTAATGAAAAGTATAATCTGACACTTTGGTAGATAAAAAGTAAAATGTCTGATTTGTAGCTCAAGGCCACCTTTAGAAAGAGTTGGGAAGAGTGGTGGGTAGGTTTCAGAGAGTTAACAGCTCAGGAAATAGGTTCATGAAAGTGAGACCGTTGACACATGTTGCTAAAAATGAAGTTCATTGAAAGCGTTGCCCACACAGTTCATCAGGCTTCTCCTGGAGGCTGTCAGGGAAACAGAAGTTATGAAGTTGAAATCTCAAAGCCATTTTAGTCAGTGGAAAGAAGAGTTCATGGTGGTTTTAAAGTTTATACCAGGCACATAGGTAATTTAAAGTAGTCAATAGAAGAAATTGGAGAGTCGATTGGGGATTATCTTGTTCTCTGCTCCGAGGCTGACCAAAACCAAATTCTGAACCTTCAATAAAAATATTCCTTCATTCTGCTCTATTATTCATATTTCCTCTTAGCTTCAAGTTTTTCACTAAAAATCTCTCTTATAAACTAAATAATTATTTTGGTCAGATTCTTAATGTCCAAACAAGGGCAAATACAAAAAAAAAAACAATCACAACAAATTTTTTCTGAAAGAAAATAATAGAAATAATAGGATCAAATAAAAAGCCCTCTTACTGGCCTAACAGAGGGTCATAGCTTATTTTTAATTTATTATTTAATCAAAATATTTATGTTAGTCTATCTTTTCTGTCACGAACCTGGCTTTGATGTCTTTTATTTATGAATGAGCTCAGATGGGTTTGTAAAACTCCATAGATTCATTTTGAAAGTAAATTTTCCATAGCCAGAAACCAGCTTCAGGAAAAGAAAGCAGTGGTCCCTCTGGCTGCTCTCTCCTGCCATTGTCAAAGAAATTAAATTTAAGGTGAAATATGCAGTGCCAGCAACAGGAAAGCTAGAATGACTGAGTGAAAGCAACATCTGTGAGTATTAAGCCTGAGAAATACCCATTTTCATAGCATTTGGGCTTAGATTTATAACTCAATTTCCTGATATTAAATATATGCCTAAAATAATGTGTATTTCACATATGTTTTTAAAGAAACCTATGTCTGAAAATGTCATCTTAGCAAAATAAACCATTAATAAACTATAAGAAATTATGTTAGTGAAACACACAGCTGAATTTTCTTTTGAAATTTTGGGGCTAACCCTTTTGTGTGTGTGTGTGTGTGTGTGTGTGTGTGTGTGTGTCTTGAGACAGGATTTCTCTTACATTGTTTCCTTTGGCATCTGAGTAAGCTACTTGGGCAAACTCAAGTAAATGACAGACACCAATAACATTCCATATAATAGAACACTAATGCAATGTAAACATTTCCTAAGCAGGGAAAATGGTGGAGGATCAAATGGAAAGAAGTCAAAACTGGATTGACTCTAGTATAAGGCAAGAACCAAGAGATGAGCCCAGCGACATCAAGAATGAAGACGGAAAGGAACAGGAGGAGGGGGAGGACCCATACACGTGTGCTGAGGCTGATGACAACGAGTATGACCTGATCCTGGCCAGCATGAGTATGAGGAAGCACACCGGAGGGCGGTCGTTCATCCTCAACAGACCTCCCGCCCCCACACCCCGACCTGCCAGTGTCCCTCCCAAAGAGCAAACAGTGCCTTACATAGCACAAGGTAATATTTTGTGTTTGTTTGTGGATTTACTTTGTGTCCTTTTGTTCATAGAAGGGAGGGTTTTCTTTCTTTCTTTTTTCTTTCTTCTTTTCTTTTTGTCCTTTTGTGTGTCAGAGAAGTAAGAATATGATGAAATAAGTGCTCTCAAATGCCAAAGACTGAGCATGGTTTTGCAAGTCACAAATAAGTTACATTGGCCAATTTTTTAATTTTTTATTGACAATCTCTCTCTCTCTCTCTCCATACACACACACACACACACACACACACACACACATACACAATATACCATGATCATAATACCCTCCCACCACTTTCCTTTTGCTCCTTTGTCCCCTAGCCTCCCTCTACTATCCCTCTCTTCTTGCCAACTAGTCCTTGTTCTATTTTGATGTCATTGTTCACCCTCCTATTACACAGGTCTTGTGTAAGTAACATGAGCCACTGTGAGATCATGAATACCATGGCCACGTGGTGCCTGGAAGACAGTATTGAAAAGCACCCCTCCTCTTTCTTTGGCTCATACATTCTTTTCACTATCTCTTCTGCAATGGGACCTGAGCCTCAGAGTGTGTGACAGAGATGTTTCACTTAGTACTTGGGGTGGTTTAAATGTAAATTTATGTCCCCCAAAGGTTGAGATATTTTTGATTAAGCTTCCTGCTTGAGTCTCCAGAAGCCTGCTGGAAGAAGTGTCACTGGGAGAGGGTTTTGTAATCCAGTCCTAATGTTTTTTCAGAGCAGTTTGAGCTCTGGCTGTTTGTGCATGCTGGCTGTGTAGTGGTGTCTATTCTATAAAATTTATGGAAGTGAACCAACTTCTTCTGCCATGATGGAACTTCCTCTGGATTCTGTCAACCTAAAATAAACAGTTTCCTCCCATAAGGTGCTTATGGTTGGTTATTTGCCCCAGCAATGAAAAGTGACTGCAACACTCCACTATAACTTCTCAATACTTGAGTGTGTTTGAGTCAACCCAGTGGTCACCAGCATCTGAAAAGAGAAGCTTCTCTAAACAAAAGGGAAAGCAGTATGAATATAGGGGCATAAAATAATGAATAAAGAAAATAAAAATTAGAGACTATGGGCTGGAGAGATGGCTTAGGGGTTAAGGTGCCTGCCTCCTAAGCCTAAGAACGCTGGTTCCAATCTCCAGCGGTTCCAATTGCCAGGTCCCACGTTTAGCCAGATGCAAAGTGACGCAAGGGCGCAATGCCGCACTTGCCCACAAGGGGGTGCACACATCTGGATTTCGTTCACAGCAGCTGAGAGACTGCTGGCACACCCATCTCTGTCTGTCTCCCTCTCCCTCTCTGTCTGTCTGTCTCTCTCTCTGACTCTCTCCAAAAATAAATAACAAAAATAATTTAAAAAATTAAAAAAAATTAGAGATTATATATAATGTCGAATTTTTCATTGAGAATATGTTTTGCATGCATGTGTGTGGGGTAGTTTGTGTTTGTGCAAACCCCATTCACATGCATTCACAGACCAAAAGAGAATATCAGGTGTCCTCCTTCCCCTCATCCACATGTTTTCTTGAGACAGAGTCTCTCACTGAACCTGGAGCTGCTGTTTTCAGTCAGACTGGCTGAAGAGTGAGCCACAGCAATTCTTCAGTTTGTGCTCCCCACTGGACTAGGGATACGGGAGTGCATGGCCACACCCAGCTGTTTATGTGGGTGCTAGAGGAATGAACTCAGGGAGAAGCAGGCCTTCTCAGGTTTGCACGGCAAGTGCTCTTACCCACTGAGCCCTCTCCCAGATCTTTAAAAGCTGTATAAGGAACAAAAAACCATGGCATATGTAGCTAAATTTAACATGATCATTTTACCATGATTCTACAAAAGCAAAGCTGAACTCCTACAATAGTATTATGTAATACAGTAACATTTCAATACATTTTATAATCAATCTGAGAGAAGCATAATTACTCATTAATACTGATTACTCTAAAAAAAAAATTCTATTCTTAAGCCAAATATATTGAGAGATTTGTATAAGAAAAATTTTGTGAGTATATCTGTTTTTATCAATGATATATTACTGGTAATGAAAACTATAGTAATTTTTTATTATAAAATTTGAACAACAAATCAGTGAAGTCACAATATGAATTAGAAAAAAAATGTTTTTATTATGAAGTTAAGGAATAAGCTTTAATTAGAAATTTTCATGTTAGCTATCATAGTGATCTCTAGGATATCTTTCTTCAATTCTCATATTGTCTCCCATTGTCTTGGTTGTTTTTGTTTGGCCTACTTATAAGGCTTGACATGCCCAGCAAATGTGGCTGTTGTTGGCCATGCTTCTGTTTTTAAGAATGATGCTCCAAATAAATAAATAAATAATGGTGCTCCAGAATCATGAATGTCTCCCCTTGTTATGTGGACTGGTTGTAGTGTAACAGGAGTACTTACCCTCTTTACCAAGTCACCCCAAATGACAGCTCTTTTCTTTTATGCTTTCCCAACTTTATAAAACACAATCTAACTAACTCCAGTCTTCACTTACGCATCTAATTGGCAGTACACTAAGATTAGAGGGTGCAAAGTTAAATGGGAAATTTGACTGTTCAGAGTGTACAGTTTAACTTGTTTTCCCTATTTTAGTCTAGTGTGTATCTTCTGCCATCCACAGGGCTTTATACTCCAGGCATACTATCTGTTCCATCTCCATATGACTAATTGTTGCTGGCTATCTCATTTCATATCATTGGCAAAAGGATGTGGAGGGCTGGAGAGATGGCTTAGCGGCTTAGGCGCCTACCTGCTAAGCCTAAGAACACTGGTTCCAATCTCCAGGACCCATGTTTAGCCAGATGCAAAATTACGTAAGGGCGCAATGCTGCATTTGCCCACAAGTGGGCGCATGCATCTGGAGTTTGTTCACAGTGGCTGAGAGACTGCTGGCATGCCCATTCTCTATCCGTCTTCCTCTTGCTCACTCTCTCTCTTTCTCTCTGTCTCTCTCTCTCTCTCTCAAAAAAAAAAAAAAAGGGATGTGGAGCTGTAACTACTTTTAACAAACCAATGTTAAACATGTAGGTGGAAAAAGTATTCCTCCATGCTCATTTACTTACTAGTGACATAAAGATGAATTGAGTTAGTGATAAAATCTTTCTTTGTATTAATTATGTAAAGTCTGTGAATGGCAGTGCTTCAGTATTCCCTGGAAACACATGCATAGGACTTTAGCTACAAAATCTTGGGTTTCCATTACAAATGTAAAATACTTTTGTCACCTATCTCTCCTAAACCTAACAGCCTTCAGTATTTACAGGATACCTTTTTCATTCAACTAGGCAATCTGACTTGTTACCTAATATTTATTTTATGTAGAAGTGGGAGCCCAAGATGTTTTGTTTATTGGTAATTCAGTCCCAAACCCTCTTCCCTCTTTTCTTCCTTTCCTCCTTCAGTAGGATGTGCTAGCTTGCCTTTGACTTTAGGCCATTGATTGGTGTTCCTGCATTAGAAAGAGCCTGCCTCATCAGCTAATTTTCTTGATGGTCTTTGCATTTCACAGGATAAGGAGTCTTTTGGCACATCTTTGCTCTTGCTCCTCTCTTCTCATCTTAGTCAGATCTATCAAATGGAATTTCCATCATTTCCCAGAAAGCCATCCATTCAGCCATTCCTTCAATTAGGAGAACATTAATTTGCCCAGTTCTTGCCAGAACACAGAGTGGTAGCAGAATGTTGGCACACCCATGGTGTAACATAGCCAAAGAGAAGGATGTGGCCTGGGGATGGAAGAAGAATACAGAATGGAGAATCCCAGTTTACCATTTCAGAGACCCAAGAAAGCACTGGCAAGGAGACTAGGCAGGGGAAACCCAGAGAGATAAAGGAGAACCATGTTGGCATCACAGAGAACCTGTTTTCAGGATTAGCTCATGTTATCCAAGCAAGTAACTTCATGCATCTGAAATTTGATTTCCACAGAATAAACTTGGGATATAAATCATAATATCTACTTCATATATTTGTAATCTTAAATGAGATAAATTAGCCAATACCCCACAGAATGCTTTGTAGACAGTACATGATCAATACATTATAATTTGTAGCAATTCTCCTTGGTCCTTTCTGTGTCCAAGCAAAGGATGACTTTGATACACTAACTTCATTATAGAAAAAGTTTCTGTGTGTTTCTTGGATTCTAGTCAAGTCAGAAGTTAAAGAGCACATATAAGAGCTGGAGTGGATGGTAGAAAGAAAACACTGCCCATAATGAGACAAAATTGGCTCAGTCTATTGCTTGCAACAATTACCATGAGATAATTGTCCTGATCACATCTAGTTCGTGCAACATCCCTGCATAGCTTACATTTCTAGCCTCATTTTGGAGATAATCTGATGCCCCGTGAGTTTTAGTGCCTTGTCCAAGTGACAAAACTATGAAGAAGAATTTGGACACAGATCATTCTGCTTCCCATGCTCGTGCACATGTCACCTCAAACTTTCTTCACTCATAAATTCATATCAGTGTCATGCACTCATACTGACTTCCTCCTTCTAACACATAAGACGCACAAAAGAACGAACCAATCTCACCTGATGTTTTCCTATCACCAAGTCATTTTCCCAAGCTCCATGTTTAATTGATAGCAGAAACTATGACTATTTGATTGGCTGGATGAACAAATGATAGAAGTGACGAAATCAGCAACAATACAGCTTCAATGGGAGACTTCACTAACACTCTGCACAATGATCCCAACAACAAATAGATCTGCTGATTTTTTAAATTCCTCTTCTTTAGCATATCTAGTGTTGGAGCAATGACTAATTTGAAGACAGGATGTGCACATAATGGCAACACACACTGGGATATTCACATACAGCTCAGGATTCTGTCTGCTGTCACAAAATATAACATATAGGAGAGAAGCTCTGTTTAACCATTCTACCATCCTCTGTACTAAAAAATATAACATTAATTCAAAACTCAACATGTTTGTTCATTTTATCAAGCTATGTTTTAAACACCACTCTTACTATATTACATCTAAACTAACATTAACCACCACAAGTACTCATTTTTTTAATAAGATATTTTGTTTATAAAAACTTTTCCTGTTTTGAGATATAATGTCCTTGACCTGTTATATTAAATTATTTTTCTCCCTGTTAATCATTAAGAAATTAGTGGAATTACATTGATTTGTGATCTCCTCTCTAGTGACAGAATTCTTAATTTAAGACTAATCAAGGAAAGAAAATGGGTTGTTAGCATGGTGTAGAGGGACTGGCAGTAAAACTCTTCATGAATCATACCAAACAATGAATGCCTACTGCAGAAGATTTTTCAGCATCAATGAACAATTTTCCATTTATCTTTCATAAAATTAATGGAACAAAGATAGTTCAAAATCCACGTTGCTGATTTGGGGTGGAATGGAATTCCCCTTTCAATTTTCAATTGCTATGGAGTTGCCCTTGGCATTTTGCAGTGCAACAAAGCTGTATATGACCTTTTAGAGAGCTACTTAGCTACTGGGACCCCAAAATGTCAAGTGCAACTCAGTTCCTCTCAGAAAATTTCCACTTACAAGTCACTTGTACTTGAAATTGAACACACACAAGGCAATTGTAATGTAAGAAAGGAAGGGGGAAAGACCTTGTAGAAACTCTTGGGAAAGTTAGCCCATGCCATTGCAAATGTGACAAAGTAGAATGGCTTTTGTCCTCATTAGTAAAGAAATGTAATAGGTCTTTAGATCAAGTGCCTTGGGTCCTACTCTCTGTCTAAGTGTCCTCATCTAGACTGTTTAGCTTCAAGGTGTGCATGCATATCACAGGTGTTCTTAGAACAGCGTGACATATTTATCCTTTTGCTTGTCAGGTTGATGTTCTTCCCTTTCCCTTGACTATCTCTCCTTATGCACTCTCACCTTGATGGTAAGATACCACTTTGCAAAGGAGCAGTCATTCTGACCCCAGCCTGTACTGTCCATGGATAGAACCCTCAGTGTTGTGTAAATGAATTGCTTTGTCCTTCTCATAAAAGAACATCAGGGTCCCCTGGCTCTTCACAGAGTCACTGAATAAGACCACGAAGGACTTTCCAGGCCATCTGCTAAAATGTTGACATCATACACATAAATTTGATTGCCCTCATCTTATGATGATTCACTTCCTTAATACAGTGGGAAGAAGGCAATAATCCAACCATGGTGTAAACTTTTATTAAAGATTAGTATTATGTGAGCAAATATTGTACACTCTGATTTTCATTCAATACCATTGTGAATTTTGGTCTTTTCATCCTTAATGTATTATGTTCATATTCTTTGCTAAATGCATCTTGAGTAAGAAGTTTAATTGACCTATGACAGTAGTTCTGAACTGGCTCCAATAAGACACTTAGCAATTTCTAGGGCTATTTTAATTGTCACAGGTAGGACAATATTAGTGGATTCTAGGAGGTAATGATTAGAAGTACCAATAAACATCCTACAATCTGCATGTCAGCATCCTAAAATTATAGTGTAAAATTTATCTGATCTAAACTGTCTGTCATACCAATGTTGGCAAACTCTGATCTAGGTTATTCCCATTATCAAGCCAATGTAAGCATGTTAACATTTTCAAGAACAGTAAAAAAAAAAAAATATGAACTCACATATGTCATGAATAGCTATCCACTCATGCTGTCTTCATGGACATTTTTGCTTTGCTTGAATTCACAGTATTTTCTTTGGAGAGAAAAAGTAAAATGTTCTTTGGAGTCAACGCATTGAAAGACATCGCCCCTAAGAGAATAGCATGATGTGAAGTTTATGAAGATTATGACGACATATGGAACTTAATTTGACTATTACTGTTCACTTAATGTTGTATAACTTTGTGAATGTGATACAATCTTACTTTATTTTTGTAAATAATTGATGCTACCTGCTTTGCAGGGGTTTCAGAACAACAAAATCCACATTAGTTTAGTGGCTGGCACAGAGCATATGACAGAGTTGGTAGACACTATGAAGAAAGGTATTCTGTAGACACAGAGATGGGGAAGGCTATCTTTTATATCTTTCCTTTTACATGGGTCCTATGCTGATATATCAACTTGTTTAACTTTCTAAAAGTATTAATTGTTTAACACCAATGTTGAAAACTATCTAGAACAAATCAACACAACCTGTCCTTTTGGCATTTTTCACTTGTAGTTCTCTAGGGGTAGTCCCATTAGTGAAACTAGTATTCAATGGTTGTTCACAGTCTTAAGTTAGGCTTTAGAGGGCCAACTCTTTTTTAATGCATATTACAAGTATGTGTATATAAGGATATGTACATGTGTGTGCATGGGGAGGGCGTGCATGTGGAAACAAGAGGACAACCTCAAATGTCATCCTCAAGAATGTTGTCCGCTGCTTTTGAAACATGGAGCTTACCAATAAAGTTAAATTAGCTGACCAGAAATCTCAAGAACTCTTTGTCTCTGCCTTCTCAGTGCTGGGCTTATAGATATGTGTTACCATGCCTGGCATTGTACCTGGGTTGTGGGGATTACCTCATATATATATGACTGTGCTATTTATTGGCCCAGAACAACTCTTACCATACTGGGAAATATGACAAAGAAAATCATGATCTCATTGGTGCTTCTTTGTAGGTAATTTTCTGATGCATGAGGGGAATGGATAGAGAGTTCAGTTTTGATAATTACTATGCACGACTCAAAGGGAAAATTCATCATAATTTCTTAAAATACTTCATTTATATATTTGCAAGCAGTAAGATACAGAGAGAGAGAGAGAGAGAGAGGGAAAGAGTATGGGTGCTCCAGAGTCTCTAGCCACTGCAAGCAACTCCACATTATGCATCTGGTTTATGTGGGGACTGGGGAATTGAACTGGTTGTTAGGCTTTGCAGACAAGCACCTTAACAACTGAGCAATTTCTCCAGCCCAAATTCATCATAATTTTGTGTCTTACATTGACTCCCTTACTACCCAAATGATTTCTCTTTGAAATAAAAGGAAAATTACTTCAGTTGTTATTAAAGTAATATTTGTACTTATACCATTTTCTTAATGAAGAAATAAGACAAAAACAGAATTCAGAATGCTACTGGGCAAGCAGCAGGTATTCAATATATATTTCTTGCCAATGCCCAGAGGGAAAAAGACCTGTCTGCCTGGGAAGGAATGAAGCTTTAACTAATAAACTCATTGCAATAGCTTCATGCTATCAATTCCACAAAGCAACAACCTTCTTCCACAATGTACTAGATTCCGAGATAAAAGAACACTTGTAGGATAAAAACCTTCTTATTGCATGAATAAATGTGATGGTAAAGCATTTTTTTTAAATTAAGAACATATTTTGGTGGGGTGGAGAGAAGGCTTGGCAGTTAAGGCACTTGCCAGCAAAGCCAAAGGACCCAGGTTCAATTGCCCAGTACCCATGTACAGTCAGATGCACAAGGTGGCACATATGTTTGGACTTCATTTGCAGCAACTATAGGCCCTGGCATGCCCTTTCTCTTTCTCTTTCTCTCATAAATAAATAAATGAAATTATATTTTTAAAAAAGCATATTTTGTATGGATACATCATGTTTTGGTAACATGTTTTCCCCCCCTCCCTGCCCCCGTTCTGCAAGAGACACTCCTCAGTGGGGTTTCTGGTATTCTCCATGGGATTTTAGGTTATGCATTGTGGGTGCATTAGTCAGTTCTTGGGGGAGGCAGTGCCTGTGCACGTGAAATCCCAACCTGTGACTCTTCCAATCTTTCTGCCCCCTCTTCCTTAAAATTCCCTGAGCCTTAGTGGGTGTGTTTTAAGTCTACCCCAGTGACAAGCTCTTACGAGCCTCTGACTTTCTGCTTTGGTATGTATTGAGTATCCTCAGTGTCTGCCTCCTTCACCCTGGCACTGCTTGTCAGGCTCACCATGGAGGCAGCCCTCTTGCTCATCTCCCCACTCCCTGTGGTTTTGCCTAGGCCTTGACTAAGATGTGAGAGGTGGTTTATATCCTCCAGTCTCACTATCTTCTGAAAAAGAAAACACATTCTCTAATGGAGAGTAAAGTCAGCATGGGTTAATTGGATAAGTGTTATTAATTTGGGAAAAGATGGATGAATGTAGACCCTCTTTTAGCCAAAGACTAGTGGGAGCTTGACATTGAAGAGCATAATTTTTGTCTCCATAGGATTTAGTTCCAGATATGGATTCCTTTCCATTGAGCAGATCTTTTAGCCAATCAGAAAACCACTTGGTGACCCACCAAGGCTGAGTGTCATCACTGCACTGATGTGTAATTCTTGTAAAACTGGTTACTTCTGAGTAGCTTAAACTCCTGCTTGCTTTGCTAAAAATTAAATAATTTTTAATACTCTTGAAAAAAAAGTCAGTTGAGTAATACTAGATTAAGTAATGGATAGTAAGATTTTCTATGTGGGGAGAGGATTTTCATAGCAGCCTATCAAACTTAAATATTTCATTACAAATTGAAAAGAAAATGAATGTTCTCTGTTTAGAAAAAGAAAAGCATTTGTCAATATCACCATTGCATTACAGTTTCCATACCATTTCCTTCAGGCAGATAAGGGTCCAATATACGTGTATAAGTGACCAATATATGTGTAAATGTGTAAACCCTATAGATTCTCCCTAAAGCAAAATGCCATCATCCTCACTGGCCTATATCTGCCAACCAATAAGCAATTTTCAGCTGAAAGACCTTCAGGTTGTGTCTCCAGCACCTTGGACATGCCTCTTCAAATATGGTGGCCTACATTTGATAAATTTGTTCAAGTTAATGACCTGGAACTAATGGTGGCACAGTTGTGGTCACCTTCTCATTGCTTGGACCAAACACCTGACCACAAGAAGCTGATGGGAGGAAAGGATTTATTTCAGCTTTCATGTCAAGAATGTTTCATCATGGCAGAGGAAGCATGGCAGAACCTAGACGAGGTATCGTGTTTCTGATAAAAGAAGTCTAATCTGCCAGGCTTGGAGCTTGGCTACATTACCTCAAAGCCAGCACCATACCTCCTCAAGCAAGGCTCCACCTCCCAAAAGCCACCAACTAGAGACAAAATAATTAAAACTCATGAAGCTATGGGGCACATCTCATTCAAACCACCACAAAGAAGAAATGGTGGGTTACAGCTGAGTGGAGAACTTGAATTACCTACAGAGGATACATTCCTACTCTGAACTTCAGAATAGTCAATGGAACTGCTATGGGTTAGAACATTTTCTCCCATGTGCCTGCCTGCTGGCTACATAAAAGGATTATTTTCCTGTTTCTTTCTTCTCCTCCTTCTCCTTCTCCTTACTCCTCCTTCTCTTCTTCTCCTTCCTTTTCTGCCTCCATCTATCTGCTCCTCCTCCCCCCAGTTTGTGAGCAGCTTCTGTACAGTGCACACTGATGGAACATGATGGGGAGAATAGGGCTGCATGGACCACATGTTGATCCTTCCTCTACATGAGTGTCCTCATCTCTATCCTCTCTCATCAACAGACAGTATTGGTGCATTTTACCTTAGCTTCAATGAGCACAGGAAAAAAACACCCTATGGAGAGATATCAAAAACACCCGATTCTCCAGGACCCTGATATGCCATCTGGACACTCAGGACCTTTCTGTATCTCTTTCTCTCTCTCAAATTAATAAATAAATAAAACTAAAATATTAAAAAAAAAAAAACCCTCCCTGGTACTAGGCCTCCATCCATTTGGCAACCTAATGAAAGATTGTCAAGTGAACAATAAGGCCCACAGCTGCTACCTCCTATGCTGTCAACCCAAGCATACTCAAAACACAATACAGATATCTACATTGTCATTTTTTACCTCCTGTGGGCATGGGACATCATGGGGTTTATGGATTGTAAATCAAATCTTCAAGAATGCTGCTTGGCTATCCCATAGACTTTTAATCTGCTTATCCACTTACGAAACAGTGCAAAGTAAGCTTGTTCCATTTTTCTAGAACAGGTAGCTCTGGAAAGGTCCTTTGGTTTGCAGTAGGCCACGAGTGACATAAGTGCCAGGAGGAGTGTTCTTACACAGCATCCTGAAAAGACAAATGGGAAAGTGAATTTGTTACATTTTTCCTTCTCCTCCTCCTCTTTTCTGCTAGATCTTTTTTGCTGAACATTTTCAACATTAAATATTATGATTATTTGTTTCATTCAACGTTATTTCTATTCTCAATAAATTGTGACAGAAATGATTCTAATATTTAAAATCAATTCGGATGTTATTGGGAACATTGTTATTATGTAGGATTCTTTTAAACCTCAAAATTGTTCTTTCTTTCTCTGCGGACATTTTTATGTATAAAGGTAATGACAAGAACAAATCATCTATTCATGTTTCTGACTGCAAATTCTAACTTCTGAAATTTAAGATTCCACAGGGCAAAGGGTTATCAAAGTTGACATATGTCATAATTTTCTCAATAGCATCCTTTGAACACTGGTAGAATAAAACGTGGTTGAAATAATATCCTTTGATAATTCAAACACTCAAGGGCAGCCTTATCTCAATGTATTATAAGTAAGTGTCAGGGCTGTGGAAATTGCTCAGTGGTTAAAGCTCTTGCTCCACAAGCATCAGAATCTGACTTCATATTCCCACGCATCCACATAAATGTCAGGTGAGAGGCAGACACAGTGGATCCCCAAGGCAAGCTGGCTAAATAAACTAGTCAAATCAGAAAGCTCTGGATTCAGGCTGGAGATGGCTTAGCGGTTAAGGCACATGCCTGCAACGCCTAAGGACCCAGTTTCAATTCTCCAGGTGCCACGTAAGCCAGATGTGCATGGTGGTGCATGCATCTGGAGTTCATTTGCAGTGGCTAGAAGCCCTGGTGCACCCATTTTCACTCATTATCTCCCTCTGTCTCAAATAAATAAATAAATATAAAAAAATCTTTAAAACAATGACAAAGAAAACTCTGGGTTCAAGTAAGAGACCCTGCCTCTAGTAAATAAGGTGCAGAATCACCAAGGAAAACTCTCAAACATCAACCTCTGCTCAGCACATGCACACACAGGTGCCTATAGACATACAAATGCATGCACACACACACACACACACACACACACACATGCACACATGCTCTCCCTCTCTCTCTCTACACACATGTACAATTGCCAGAGGATGTCACTGGTTTGTGAATTAGGTTTTCTGTTAGTCTAATTTCTCAGATTGGAAATCTTGTCTCCCATCAAACACAGCTTTCATCTTAAACCCATGGTCACTTACAAATTTATCCCAGCACCCTCGCACCTGAAATGACTAGGAAACAGTAATCAGTAGCATCCTTAAATGTAAACTAAATGAGATGTTCTAGATCTACATATCTAAATCTAATTGCATTGGCAAGAAAATAAGTATCTGAATACGTGTTGTTAATGTTAAGACAAAACCATTTTCTTCTACTCTGCCAAGTTGCTCAGCATCGTGGATGCAGTGTTTTCATTTGTGAAATGACAATAATACATAAATATAATATTTTAACATATTAATCTCATAACTAAAAGATAGCATTTATTTGCTTAGCATTTACTGCATGTCACACAAGCCAAGTATTTGTTATCAGCAGAAAGTATCCCAATACAATATAGCATATAAAATGGATTTATAGCAAATTTACTTACACAAAATTAGCAAGGAAAATTAATTTTATTTCCAAATGCTCCATAGCTTCGAGCCTCAGCAGAATTTATTTTTAAAAAATCATTAATATATTGTTTAGGTGGGGAATTTGTTCGAATTTGTCTTTGGATTCAAATCATTTCCTAAGTTAATGATGCAAAGTTATAGGCTTTTAATTTTAGACATTCTCAGTCATATCTTAACAATATTGGAAAAAGCACAGAGTATTAAAATTTCAAAAAGTGCTGTGTTTTTTAAAAGATGTTTAGAACCAGCCAATGGGAAAAAAACAAATATACCTTGAAAAGAGTTTTCTAATGCCCTAAAAGAGATGCACACATCACATAATCCTCAATGTATTTTATGTTAGGGAAAGAAAACAAAAACAAGCTCCAAATCCAGAACTTGAAGGAGAAAACTGATTCTCAACCAGAGATGTTACTCACATGTATACTTTTTCTCAAAGGAATTTCTCTTTGTAAATATATTTTTCTACCCTGAGCACATAGATACAGCATCTGGAAATTTATATGTTTAAGAATGAATTGTTCATTTGATTTGGAGTATTTGTTAAAATTCATGGTATGTATTCTGTATTAATCCAAATGTGACCTGGATATTAGATTGGTTTAAAAAATTTTTGAAAGCCAGTTATGAAGGCAGAACTCCGTAACTGTCGGGCTGTTTCTCCAGGTCGCCGTGGTCAAGCTCTAGGCACCTGTTCCCCTCCCTTCACATACCAGAGCTCCATTTTGCCAGCAAAGCCTGTTGAACTGCTAAGAAGGAGTACAGCCATGTTCCTTCCAAGTCTTGCTCAGTCTCCTTCCTTAACTTTAAAAGGAAATGCCTGCAGAATGGAAGAGACAGCAGCGAGGCAAGGAAAGAAGCAGTAGAGGGAAGTTCAAGGCTTAAGGGTCTGAATCACTTCTCCACAAACAACAACTCTGGGACCATTGCAAAATTACATTGCCTTTTTACAAGCTAGTTACTTCCTCATCTATAAACATACGAGGTTGGGCTAAATCTCTCAGGCCTCTTCTGGTTCCCCAAACCCATAATTCAGACTGCCCATAAAAAAATGAATGTATCTCTGGGATGCTCATTTTCCAAAGTAAAGTAGTAAAGAGACTGGTCTGTTTCATTAACAAATGCCAGAAAGTAGACAGAACATTGTGGGTGCTTAATAAATATTAAATAATCAATTTTACCTTTCATCTGCAAAATGGAGTGAGTAATGCTGACTTAACTCCCAGAATTTCATGTGAGAAATAATAAATGAGAACAAAGCACTTTTCAGATAATGAGGTAATTCAAATAAGCTGTTTTAATAGGCCTGAGGTCTGGATAGATGATGCAAGAATAAAGTGCCTATTTTATTATTACATCTGTGAAATGCAACAGACTCTTGTTCTGTTTAAGAAGAAACAGTTATTATCCTTGCTTATCACCAGAAAGTTAGCTTGAATCATTTCTGTGAAAATAGAGTTTTTCATGTGATTTTAACATTTATTACTTTTAACGAAATGTAGCATTTATCTTTACCTGGTATCAACATGGAATCATATCTCGATTTCACTAGCTTAATGAGGCATTCCATCAGCATTATACTGCTATGCCCAAAGAAAATGCTTTGTGAAATGGTTGGTAAACTGCAAAAATAAGAAAATTACAAATTTAATAATCCTCTTACTCAAAAATAATAAAAATTTAAGGTTGTTGCTATGGGAAATGATATATTGCATTGTAGCTTCTTAGAGACTTTCACACTTTGTTTGATTTTCCTAAAACTATGATTATGTTCAAATTTTAATGTGTACTATGTTTCTTTACAGTGTTCCAACAAAAGGCAGCCAGAAGACAATCTGACAGTGATAAGCCCTATGGGGTTCCTAAGAAACCAGGTAATAATGCTAACCAACCTCTTAATCTCTTAGGAAAATCTGAAGAAATCTAATGGGTACTAAATAAAGCTTCCATAAGTCATTGGGCTTGCTTTACTTTGCTCTGAAGTTTGTATCTCACTTAAATATAATTACGCCATAAAAAATCAATGCAAGATAATTATTTACAATTAACATAGCAGGAGATGGCCTTGTTATATGGCCTGTGGTGATGCAGTGATATCATCAGAACTCCAGGGATGTCAAGGAAGACACATTCTGTGACATGTATGCATCAGAGGCCATATTTTCATGGACTTGTGCAAGAAAGAGGCTTCAGTAGGCAGGGGGGACAGAGTTGGGACTTCAGTCAGTGGGAGGGACAGAGTTGATTGCCCCATCAAAAAGGACTAGCTTGGGTATTTTCTACACTCTCCTCTGAATGTCAATCAGAGATTATGCATACCACTTTTGACTTTTGAATGTATTTTGAATAATCATTTGTCATGCAATGAGAAGACAAAAACTTTGGTCACATAAATATCTCATACAGATGGGGTGTTTTTTTGCCTCCAGTAATCACTAAACCACCTTTCTTCTTTTGAAAAGATAGATGCTGGAATGCTATTTATTACAATAAGGAATGATGTAATGTTCATATATGAAAAGGATGCTTGTTGGCATAGGTGGCATTAGCTGGTTTTGATAATTAATGAGCAATATAGATATGCCTATGGAACTTCTGTCCCAAATCATATCACCTTAAACTTGGTAGTAATAACTTGTTGAGCAAGACATTGAAATAAAAGCCAGAAATTATTACACAGCCCTCATTAGATCCTTACATGGTCCTTCTGTGCTATTGTGGAGATGGCAAGGCACAGGTTACACCAACTTTAGTACCACTGAACAGTATTATGAAACACAGAAACTCAATGAACCTACTCTGAGGGTGCTATAAATTGTCTCCCAAACAAAGGGGTATCTTTACATTAGGAATAATCACATAGGACTTCCAGGAGCATTTCTCATAACATCCCAGTTTTACTTAAGCGCAGGGTGCCAGGGATGTCAAATAAGACACATTCTGGGACATGTATGTGTCAGAGGCCACATTTTCATTGATCTGTGTGAGAAGCAGGCTTTAGTAGGTGGGAGGGATGAAGTTGAGACTTTAGTCTGTGGAAGGGAAAGAGTTGTCCTTGCACTGAAATACAGGCTGCTTGAACACAATACATATGGAAGCCAAATGTCTACTCTTCAATGAATCATTTTTGATTGTTAATTTACATGGAAAAATCCATTTTCTTTAAATGGCAATTTTCTATTTTTTGTTCAGTTCTATAATTTAGTCTTGCCATGGTTTATATGCAAAATGTTCCTGAAATAAGTTATTTGGTAGAAAAATTTTAAAACAGCACAGTATGCACACTGTGGTATGGTTATTCCTCATGGTCTTTAGCTAGGTTTACAGAGAGAGGAGAAAGTAGAGCAAAAATAAGTTTAAAAATAATGTGCTGTTTGCTAAGGAAAGGAGTATACACATGGTAAAGCTGCAGACACAGCAGACAGGTTAGATGCACACAAAATGGCTGTGATTGTTGCAGAGATTTATACAATTAAGGAGCAGCTGTGAACTTTGCACTTGACCAATACAAATGGTGCCTTAATGGTAGGATGCCAACTCATCAAAAGCCCCAGGATGTAAAATTGAAACCTGATTTGACAACATTCATTTGAAAGAGAGGGCATGAACAGTGAATCCCTAGTCAGACATTGTCTCTATAGGAGTTTCCTGCTTGGGAACGGCTATCTGAGGACACTTTCCCTGGTCACCCAGTCACTTGGCCATGGCAGCCATGATCCAAGAATGACAGGCTGCCTCTTGAGTGGATTCAGCTGTGGCTTGGTTAAAGTGTGAGGGGTAGTTTCTCTCCTTCAGTCCCACTACCTTCTGAAAAAGAACAGATTCTCCAATGGAGATTGGAGTCAGCATAGTTTAAATGTGATAAGCATTATTAATTTAGGAAGAATTTGATATATGTAACCCCTCTTTTAGCCAACAACTAGTAAGAGCTTGACACTGGAGAACACAATCTTTGTCTCTGTAGATTTCTGATCTGTTCCCAATTCCACACATAGGTTCCTTTACACTGAACAGATCTTTTAGCCAATCATAAAGCTATTGGTTACTCACTGAGGCTGTGTGCCACTATTGCACTGGCGTGTAGATCATATCAAGGTGTTTGCTCCTGAGTACCTTAGACCTCTGGTTGCTCAGACCATTGTTGGCCATTTTCCCCCAGTAGCTCATGTCAGTGCTTTCCCCACACTAGACAGGCTAACTGGGGACTGGCTTTCTTCTGAATTCCAGCCAGGTCTCTCCACGCTCTGTGGAAGCGGCATATGGTGTCTTCAGCAAATAGGGCCTTAGCTTTTGCCTCAGGCAGGTAATGAAGTACTTTGACAGAAAGCTGTCTTGATTTGGGGACCTAGTAGGTCTCTCTGATAAACAGCTCAGGTACTGGGAGTTATAGGTCAGAAACAATTGTTTTTTTCTTTTAAGCTTAGGCTTCATCCCACCCTCACCAGAGCCCGAATTTTCAGGTGCTCCCCCCTTACTCCGTTTGAGGGTTATATCCTTTAGGCTCTCTCCAAGGATAAAGGTTTCTATGGTATCAGCTCATTTTGGATTTAATTCTGTGTTTGTTTCCCCCTATTCTTCCCCTGCCCCCAACCCCTTCCATCACTATTGTCTGGGACTTGTGTTGCCTATCAGGTTTGTCAACAACTTGAGCTGGTCCAGGTTAGGAACTTCAGATACATGATACCATGCATGTTTGTCTTTCTGTGATTGTGTGATTTCGCTCAGTATGATCTTTTCCAAGTCTGTCCATTTTTCTACAAATTTCTTTGTATTGATGAGTATAATTCCATTGTGTAAATGTACGACAACTTACTTATCCATAAAGAAGTGTTTCTAATAAATGATTTAAATACCATGCATATAGTGATATTTTGTTAGAATTTAAGGAGGAATGTGGAAAAGGTCACAAGAGATAAGAGATGGGGACAAGGACCTAGTGTGATGAAGAGATCCAGGAAATTGCTTTATCTCATCAGTTAGCCAGGTAGCTCCCGCACACACACACCTCACCCTGCCCCCATCACCACCAAGCCATGTAAAGAAAACTAGTAGCCTCTCCTCAACCTAGAGGATCTGATTAGTATTCCACAGTGTGTGTGGGAAGATAGTTGCCATCTGAACTTGGAATAAAAGGGTAGGAGGGCTGGAGAGATGGCTTGGTGGTTAAGGCACCTGCCTTCCAAGCCTAAGAACACTGGTTCCAATCTCCAGGTCCCACATTTAACCAGACCCAAAAAGTGACTCAAGGGTGCAATGCCGCACTTGCCCACAAGGGAGAGAATGCATCTGGAGTTTGTTCACAGCGGTTGAGAGGCTGCTGGCGTGCCCATTCTCTCTCTCTCTGTCTCTCTCTTTCAAAAAAAATTGTAGGAAAGAATAGTGAAAGGAAAGAATATTTACACAGTAAACTTCATTGATTACACAATTTTTACTGGTTTGATACCTGTGCATATCTTCTTCCCTGATTTGATTCACTAAAGTCATTTATTGATAGATATTTTAGAACTCCTCTGTAAGGACAAAAATGCTGAGATTTTATCATGTATTTTCTGAAATATTTCTTTCTCTATATTCTTAATCAAATTTATTGAAAAAAATGTTTAAGTAGTTATAACAGTAGATCCTTTTATTCTTAGACATCAAGAATTTACCAGAATAGAAGAATGTTATTCCATTTGCAGGAATTTAAGATAATATCAACCTTTGGGACACATTTTTGTTAATAAAAACTTCTCTAATGACTATAATCTTCAAGAAAATCACCTTTTAGTATGCTAAACAAGATAATTAGAAAAAATTGGGAATATGATAAAGTAACCAAGTACCTAGATACCTGAAGCACCTTTGTGTTAGAGCTTCTTCACTGTGAAAAGAGAAACCTGAATAAACAACCTAAGAGAAGGATGTTCTTGGGCTCACACTCTCCGAGGTTTCAGCCCATCATGCCAGAAGGCAGTGCAGGGGAGAACAGTTTGCATCATGGCTTCCAGAGTCCAGTGAGAGAGAAAGGAATTAGGAACCAGGTATACTCTTCAAAGCTCACTTCTAACAAGATCTACTTCCTCCAGCTAGCTTACTACCTAAATATTGCATCACCTCCCAACATAGCACCACCATCCAGGAGCAAACATTCAACACAGGCTTGTGAGACACACACCATGTACAAACCATGATGGCCTGTTACCACCCAGCCATAGTTCTCAAAACTCTCACATATGCTCACCAGTCCATGGACATACCTAGCAATCAAAGCTGCTCATTGCTGGTGTCATGGCTGTTTTTCAGAGATACTGAGATTCCATAATCTAACAGGGGAAAAATGTAGATACTTCACCAATGATATTCTCTTTAGTTTGTAGGGAAGAAAATGAAGGGTTTTTGAAATGTTTGTGAGAATTCAGATTTCCTAAAGGAACTAGATACATCCTCAGAAAGAATTAAATAAATTAAATTATTTAATTCTACTGTATGATGGAAGGCAGACAGATTATGAGAGCCAATTATTTTCCCAATGAAGCTATAAGCATTGCAGGTTTCCTAAGTTCAACATTGCCAAGGGGTTGCCAGGAAGTTACATTATTGCTGAGCCAAGGAATTTTCCTGAGGAACAGAAAAAAAATTAATTGGCACCATTTTTGTGGTAATTCAATGGAATTCTTTGACTCAAGTCTTAGACACCTTGAAAAACAGAAAGAAAAGTACTGAGAACTAAGAATCACAGATAAAAATATTTCATCAAAATATAGTTTTTTAAATCAGTTTTTCCCATGTTGGTTTTGAAATCAGAACTGCCAAACAGTTCTGTCATGGTGGAGTATTCCTCCTCTGAACCCCTGTTCTACTTGCAGAGTAGGCAGAGGTGTGTTTTTCATTGTTACAAGCCAGAAAACTGGATTTTGTGTGTGTTCTTGGAGGTGAGCAGGGTTGTGAAGGCTGCATTAAGATATCCAAGCTCACAAATGACTGATTTATAACACAGCTCACCAAGTTTAAACTAGGGAAGACTCCTTCTCACTGGTAGAACATTTGCAGCCATTTAGACTTTAATAATGAGGGTTCTATAAAATTCAATTAGCAGTTAACAAGTTACCATGTGAAAGTGATGGATGATTAAGTTGAAGGTTGGCAGAGGGCTGTAAAGCTCCTTCTTCAAGGACATGAAAGTATCTAGTTAATTTTTCTTGTCTCACAAATTATGTATTCAGGCATTTACGAACACACACCTCTGATCTTGGATCACATTCACACATCTCGCTATGAAGTTAAGTAAGGGACCTCATCCAGGATGTAATATTGCTATCACTCGGGGTAAACATTTCCTGAGGGTGTAGCTGGGTAAGATCACACCTATCCTCATCTACTGTCTATGCCAGATGCCCCAACTCTAGATAAGCATAAGAATTTGGTTGTCTAAATTCTTCCATAAACATGAATTAAGAGTAGACTATATGAAAATACTAATTAGCAATCAGCTCAAAACCTATATACCCTACATACAAAAATCAAACTCCCACCAAAAGAAACTATATTATAGAAGCTACATTATAGTCAATTTTAACCTCTACTTATGTTGCATTTCAAAACCAAGTGTATATAATGTATAGTATATTATATATTTTACATATTATACTATTTATAAACATATATAATGCTTGCATTTAGAACCATGATCCATTTAAATTCCAAATTCTCAATCATACCCTACATATTAATGTATCATTTAGCATGAAACACTTTTGCTGTTATTACACTTTCTATGAAGTTTTCTTATATTTGAGATACATTTATTAAAGTAATAAGTATTTCTGAAGTATGAAATAAAATTTATATAAAGGAAGCTATCAAGACAAAAAATGAAAGAAAATATTTATTTGTGATAAAAACCATTTTAATGTATTTAATGAGCAGTCTCTAAAATTTCTTGGTAACTTTATCAGGTTGGCCCTTGGAGGCTTATGAGTTTGTAACCCCAGGTATGGTCTATGCCCACCAATTCTTCACTCTAGGCTACAAATCAATATTTTCCTATCTTTCTTCTGTGGGAAGTATTCATGCCCATGAGAAAGATTTAAGCTAGGAGCATATTTTTTGTGCATTCTCAAACTGTGCTGTGCTGGGTAGTTTGATAAATGTTAAATAATAAAATTGTCTATAAGTAGGAGACCTGTGGAAGCATGGAAGGCATTACTCTTATGTGGAGAAAAGAGGATACTGATCTCTGAGGTATTTTGTTCAGCCTACTTTTTGCCAGTACTAGCTATATTAAATAGAAAAGAGGAAAAATTGTCAAAATGTGGTCATTTGTACTCCATAAAAGAATAATGGCTTCAGCTGAATTTTCCAGTACAACTTACATTTTCATTTGTCATATTGCCCACAAAAGTGATTTTTATTTTTTTACTAAAGTCAGACCTGGAAAAATTTGTATTATGAGCTCTTGCCTCAACTGATAATGTGTAAAAGCACACAGTATGACCTCTCTCAGAGATGGAAGGCTAAGCATGAGAAACATGAAATTCCTAATATTATAGGATAAACAGAAACTAGAACATAGTCTTATAGAAATCCAGGCCCAACTCCAACTAATTCTAACTTTGAATAAAAAAAAGAATTATTGGGACAAAAAATTAGTAGTATACCCCAATGGACTATGGAACAAGTCAGCCCTTTGCCCATAAAAGCAGGTTCGAAGATTATATTCACTCCCTCCTTTGCACTAGAACCTAGAACCCTCTACTTATGTTTCTACCACTGGGGCTAATTTCAAAAAGTGCTCTCCCAAGCTTTAAGATCCATCCATACATACATATACATATACATATACATATACATATACATATACATATACATATACATATACATACATACATACATACATATACATATACATATACATATACATATACATATATATATATATATATATATGCAGAAATATGCAGAAAGTAGTCCTCCCCAATTGGAAGCAAGAAGGGGCTGAAAATGGAGATTAATGTGCTGGTCTTTAGGACTCTCAAGTCAACCTTTATGGTGGACCAATGAGATAGTCAAGAACCCTTTTGGTGACTCCTGAATGGGCTTAGGAACAGCTAGGAAATTATGTCCCGTATTTCTAGGTGGAAGGAAGGAAAGCACCTTGTCTTGAGTTATTCACTGATCCAACAAAGTCCTCTGCAGTCCTGGGACTGACAATAAAATGTGGCCTGAACCTGAGAAATAGAACCAAAGGACAAATAAATAGCAACTGTCTTGTTGAACATGATTCTACAGATGGTTTCTCTTTCAAAAAGGAGTGAAGAAGAGAACAAACAATGGACAATCTATAAAAGTTCTCCAGAATAAAGTATGGAAATGTTAGCAGGAAAGTTCAAGATTATTATACTTTTGCAAATTATCCATTGGTATAATGTTTAAGGCTTTCCAAATACTCTTCCTGAAAGTTCCAAGCAAACACCAGAGAAAGAATGGGAAACACATACACACTGATAGCTTTTCAAAGAATAATTTGTAACTATTTAAGTCTGAAGATTTTACAAATAACTTACCATTTTAGAAAATGTTCTAAGGTGATGCATAAAAGGAAGTATGCTATTGTAATTACCTTCTCGTTGCTAAGATAAAGCACCTGACCAAAAACAGCTGTTGGGAGGGAAGTCTATTTTGCCTTACTGTCTCAAGCAGCTGTTGGGACCCCAATTCGGAAGTCTATCCCTTGAGCTGGCCTTAGACCCCAACATCTCTCAAATACAGGCCTGGTCCTAAACTGGCCAGGAAGTGATGAAAAATGGCATTCTGCTCAGGCTTGATGTGAAACAGTTACAGTCCCATGAGCAGAGATGTCCTGACATGTCTTGGTCACCAAAAGGGGACCACCCCATCAAGGATTAGCCAGCCAAGCCCCTCAAAACCCAGGCACTTCCTGAATAAGAAAACAGCAGCAGGACCCCAATTCGAGAGCTGGCCTTGGGAGGGACCCCAACAAAGGGGGAAACTCCATGATGACAAGGTAAAACATAACATGAGCAGAGGCTGACATCTCCTCTGCTACAACAGGTAGAAAACAGCAGCAGGAGAGTGAGCCCAACTCTAGCAAGGGGGATCTGATTATAACACCCCAATAATACACCTCCTCTAGCAAGGCTTCACCTCACAAATGTCGTCTGGGGAGCAAGCATTCAAAACACATAAGTTTGTTGGGACCATCTGACTCGAACCACCACATATGCATTTGCTGAGCATGTAATCCCAGCAATTGGGAGGATGGGGAAGAAAAATTATGAGTACAAAATCAATTTGGATAACATAGTGAGTTCCAGACCAGCTTGGGCTATATACAGACAATCTGTCACAAAATAAAAAGAGAGAGAGAGAGAGAGAAAGAAAAAGAGCCAAAAATATAAAAGTAGGGATTCAAATGAATTTTCATTTATTCAAATTAAAATAAAATGTCCAACTTATATTAAGTACTAGACACATAATAAATTTTAGAAGATTGCAAACTCTTATATGAAGTAAAAATGTAGATCAAGAAAAAGCAGTAGAGGCTGAGGGGAGATGGTTCAGCAGATAATAATGCTTTCCTCCCAAGCATGAGGTCCTGAGACTGCCTGAGTTTGATGTCTACTACCTACATAAAAAGTTCAACATGCTCACACATGCCTATAACTCATTAGCCCTGTGAGAAGCAGAGACAGGGGAGTCCTTGGAGCTCACTGCTCAGCCAAATTGACTGAAAATGGCAGCTGAGTGAGAGAAGTCATCTAATGGAAACAAGTGGTAGAGCAACAGAGGAGCCCCAACATCCTCCTCTGGCATCGTGAGTGCATCGGCGCACTCATGGATACACCACATACTATGCATGCACACCCGCACATATGGATGCAACAGCAGACTCAGGAGTCAAGGTCAGGGTGAGGTGAAGACAAAACTGTTTTGAGACATTGAGGAGAGTTGGGGATGAGGAGATGGGAGCTTAATCAACACCCCAGAGGCATTTATGAAGAGAGCAAGGACTTGAGGAACAGAATGTGCCAGGAGAAGAACAAGTCAGTTGTCCTCTGCAGGCACTGATGTCTATAGCCAGCCTAATACCTAGAATACTGACACCCAAGTGACACCTAAGCCTGGAGCCAGAATGCCATGACTCCCTGTCATCCAACAGGAACATAAGTGGAGAAACAGGAAGAAAGAAATGAACAAATGAAGAAAGAAAGAAGAAAGGAAGGAAGGAAGGAAGGAAGGAAGGAAGGAAGGAAGGGAGGAAGGGAGGAAGGAAGGAAGGGGAAGGAAGGGGGGTAAAGGAAGAAAGGAGGGGGAGGAAGGGAGAAAGAAGGGAGAAGGAGGGAGGAAGGAAGGGAGGAAGGGAGGAAGGGAGGAAGGGAGGAAGGGAGGAAGGGAGGAGGGAGGGAGGGAGGGAGGGAGGAAAAAGAAAGATGGCAGGCAGGCATCTGAGCTTTGAAGCTAGGAAAAAAATGAGGAAATGAGATTAAGCACATGACTTAAAGCAAAGACCTTGAGTGCCAAAAGAAAAGTATGAAATTAGCTACAAAGCTAACATTTCAAAAGCAAATTTAGATCTACATTGATCACAACAAAAACGTCTGACCCTGAAAAATAATTATTTTTTAAGTAGAGAACATAGTGGAGTAAAGTGTGTTCTCAATAAAGACTAAGAACAATAAAAAGATAAAAAGGCAAAATCTAACTTGTATATGAAAAGTGTTTTTTAAAAAGAAAAGAAAATATAGTCAATGGTCTAGCTAAGCACGACTTTGTAAAGTGGGGAGCAGGGAATGAAATACAGACTGAATGGACTGTCTGTAATCAAGGCAAGAGTGTATAAAGTTATTGAGGTTTAAACCATAGCAAATCTTTTAAAATACAGAGATGAGGAAATAATCCTAAAGCATTTAAGAACTATTTCAACTAAGGTTTTATACCAAAATAAATCAAAACAAGTGTTAAAGTTAGAAAATCATTGTAATAAAAATTTGAGATAATGGACTATTTGGTTTATTTAGGAAAAGACTACAACTTAAAAAGTTTATATATACTCAAGCATTTTGTTCATGCAAAAAGAAATAAATATATTAATTTTGACTGTCTAAGATTTTGAAATGTAGCACTTCAGTTTCAGCATGATGTTGACAGCAGGTGAACACAGAGTTAGACGAGAGGAAAAGTGCAGCTGCATGCTCGTGGCTGTCTCCTAATGACCACAGTGCCTCAGAGGGAATCAGACACCCTTGAAGCTGCAGTTAGGTTGGTCCCGCTGTATCAGAAACTGAGGCACTGAGGCATGTTCCCCTACACGAGCACAAGTGCAAGGTCTGCATCCTCAGAAGACTTGACAACAATATAATACATTCCCACTGTAGTTTTGACAAGACTCCCCCCACCCCACACACACATACACACCGTTTTGTGGACTTTTCTAGAACATCATGAGAAGAAATACCCTAAAGAGGAGACAATGCTATGGTGAAAAAATGGCCATAAATATGACCCCATTTCATAATATTCACAAGACATCTTTATTTATTTATTTATTTATTCATTTATTTATTTATTAGAGATAGCAAGAGGGAAAGAGAGAGAAGGAGAGTGAGAATGGGCACGCCAGGGCCTCTTGCCACTGCAAACGAACTCCAGATGCATGTGCCCTCTTGTGCATCTGGCTTATGTGGGACCTGGAGAATCGAACCAGGGTCCTTAGGCTTCACAGGTATGCGCCTTAACTGCTAAGCCATCTCTCCAGCCCCCACAAGACATCTTTAAATCCACAATACTGAATAACTGGGCTGCTCTTCCCATTGGGGCAGTCCATTCACATCTCTCTTTGGAATGTTTGCTTTGATTGAGTGTGCTGAATAAACCTTTGCTCAAACTGCCTATGTCTCTTGACTAAATTATTTTCCTCAAGAAGGCAAAAAACCAAGAGGATCCCCATCTCAAAATTATTATCCAAAATATATTGTAACTTAATGATATGTGAAACAAAATGATGAGGGTCCCTTCGGATGGGGGAGGACAGGGAGGAGGCTACTGGAGTCACCAACATGAATGTAAAATTAGAATAATATAAAAAAATTGGCAGCACATAATGAATTCAGGTAAACAGAGAATTAAATTTAAATACTTATTATAAAATTATTTATAAGATGAGATTATAAAATATTGGTGATAAATAACTATATGTAATATAAAAATCATTAATTTTGAACCATAAACCAGGTCAAGTTGCTCAAACAGTATAAAAAAAAACTTAAGAATCAGAAAAATTAATGGAAATAATGCTTTTTGATTTGTTTATGAAAAAGTATGAGTAAAACATTCTCTAACTTCTACAAAATAATCTTTTTTTAAAAACAAAGTGTATGCCATCCAAATCCATCCATACACACACACACCTATATATATGTGTATGTATATATATTATATCCAATCCCATGTTCAATTATCAAAGCCATTACTCAAGAGCTGAGTTAGTGGGAAGGAAGTCAGGTTTATTCAAAGGCCAATGTCCCTAGAAGGTGGGAAGGGCACTATTGTCCCCACAGAAAGTCCTTGTTATGGAACTCAGCCATATAAAAGGGTTTAGATATATGGCGAGAATGGTGATGGTGTTTGTCAAAGGTAAATTATGGGTGAGGTCTTTGTTATCTTGGATGTGTGTCTCCTTTTTTTCTAAAATTGGCCATGAGCTCCTCTGCATCATTACTTATTTTCTTTCGATAAGCATACTACTCTTCTGCAAGCTAAACCTCTCAGCAATTTACATGTTTTATGTTAATTGATGGGAAGAAATAAAGAACAAGGATGGCCATTATATGTTCTGATGGGATGTAAAGGTGCTCCAATGTTCTGTGAGTCCAAAGAAAGTTTATTTCACAGTGAATATCTTAATTATTTAGGTGTAGCCTTTGTGCATAATGTAGGCTCTCTAGCAAAGGAAAGAAAAGTGAAAATAACTCTTCTAAGGATGACTTGCAAAGGAGTGGCCACTGTTTTAGCTTTTGTTATAACCAAAGTCAAAAATTACAAATAAAGGCCAAAAGAAAAAATGTTCAAAATGATACTCCGTGTTCATAGAGCAACAGTAGAAGGAACAGTAGAAGTATATTAGCTTAAACAACATCATGGAGCAGTAATGCCCACTGATGACAAATGGCACTATATTCACTATTTGTATAAGGATAATGGGATCATTCCATTAAATCACTAAATATTCACAGGTACCTTATGAGGTAGACAGTCATTAAAATGAATTGGTTACCTTTAGCCCTCCAAATGCTACATCTTCCACATCTTTGTGCTCTGCTTGTTGCTCTCACTCAGTGTGGTGGTTTGAATGAATGTCCTCCCAATTGATTTGGGAGGAGGTGTCACTGCTGGGACCCTAATGTCCAAACCTAAGGTGTAGAGGTAGATTTGGAATTCCAGTCTAAAGATATGCAAAGTTCCTAAGCTTTGCCTGGAGTTCCTAAATGTGCTTGTTTATGGTGCTAGTGTGGCTTATAGCTTTTTTTCCCTCTGGATCTGTGAAAGTGGGCCAGCTTTTTCTGCCATTATGGAACTTCCCCTGGATCTCTGAGCTTCAAATAAATTTCCTTCCTCCCATAATTGTGCCTGGTTTGGAAGTTCACCCAGCAAAATGAGGCTGCTTACTACACAGAGGACCTGGATCAGAGCAGTGAGCAGTACCTACAACACAGCTTGGATAAATCCTGTCTTAAGATTTCCTCCACCCAATAAATTAATTAGTCAGTAACTTTTGAGTTTACCCTCACACATCTTCTTAAGACATGGGAAGTATACAACCAAATTCTTTGCCAGAATATAACTCAAATAGCCTCTAGCTCAGTTCTCAATAAAGTCAGTGTCACCCCTTTATTAGCCAAGCCTCCACAGTCCATGTTTCTCTCAGAATGCTGCTCTTTCAAACATCCACCATAATGCATCATTAAGCTATATGAAAAGCATTCTAGGGCTTATCTAGTAAAAGTACCACATGAGTCCATTTTCTTGCCAAACATAGTTCCAGAAATCCAAAAAACACATGGTGAGGTTTATTATGGAAATGCCCCCATTCCTGGTACTAATTTTACATATATATAATTTAGGATTTATTTGAGAAAAAAAGAGATACATAGATGATAGATAGATGATAAATAGATAGATAGATAGATAGATAGATAGATAGATAGATGATAGATAGATGATGATAAACAGATAGATAGATAGATAGATAGATAGATAGATAGATAGACAGATAGATAGAGACTGGGCATGCTAGGGCCTCTAGCTACTATGAATGAACTCCAGATACATGCACCATCTTGTGCATCTGGCTTAAGTGGGCACTTGGGAGTTAAACATGGGTCCCCGGGCTTTATGGGAAAGTGCCTTAACTGCCGAGCCATTTCCCCAGCCCTGGTACTAATTTTCTGTATTTCTGTATTCCTCATTGTTCTATCCAAATATCTGATAAGAAGTGACATAAGAAAGGAAGGATTTATTTCAGCTTATAGTCTGAGGAGATACATTTTTAGTAAAATGTCTTTTTATAGCTAGACACTCAGTAATAGGATTTTAGTGAAAATCTTTCTTGCCTATTCTATATAATCAGATAGTCATCATGTTATGTTACTTATTGTTAGTATTTGACACAGTAAAATATTATAATAAGGAGAAATTAATCCAAAAGCAGCTAAACCTTTAGTCTGTAAGTGAAGTGACCAAACATCTTCAAATATTCATGAATGCTGCTTGGTGAAAGTTCCATTAAGATCATACTAACTCTTCAAAAAGTAAACTAAAAAATATATAAAGTTAGAAAGGAGGAAAATCAATCACTTCCACTTCCATCAAATTGCAACCAAAATACAAAAAAAAAGCAGCTTTGAAAACCTTACCAAAGTTACAGATCCCACATTTTAGTTTAACACATCTGCCTTGAGAGGAAATGTTATAAAGTGGCTGAGTCATTTTTCTTTATAACTTTTCATGCCTAATATCAATTTATGAAGACAATTATTTTATTACTTTTCATATGAATAAAGTAAAAGCAGATGTAAAGTAGTTTGTCTATACCCTGCTCACATTTAGGCCTTGATACCTAGTGATGCTCCTGTGAGAAAAAAACACCTTGCTCTTCCCAATAGCCATGCTATTTCTTTTTTATCAGTGAGAATTTGAAATTAAATAGATTAATAGAAATGAATATTATATTAGAAGGATTCAGTGTACTTTTAACTCAGTGAAGCCTGTACAGGAAGAAAAATTGCAATTGGTAGTTTGCTGGGAATACTTTACCTGAGATAACTTCTGTGAGAGCAGGAAATGTTGCTGCTGAGTTACCTTAGATAAAAATGGACTCACACTTATTCAAAGGCTAGTGTGGTTTGAAGCGACTGCTTTCTGCAGGCCAAGCCCACAGCCAAGCTGAGCCCTTCTCAGTCCACACAGGTACCGGACTGCTGTAGCTAGAATGGCTTGCGTGAAGAGAATTTGTGTTGTTTCAGATGACAGTAATTTGTGTAAAATAATTGCTCTGCTAAGAACCATGGTATTTTGATTCAGTACTTAAGTGATATTTTTGGGTGTAAATTAGCATTAACGTATATATGACTTCAACAAAACATTATTTGTTTGTATTAAAGAGTACTGTATTGATTTACCAAAGATTTGTAACTTAGTAAAATTCTCACCTTCCTTGTCCTTGTTCACTGAGCAGGCTGCTGGGGTGGGGTGTGGTTCCCAGAAAATGAAGTCCTGCCCTGAGTGAGTGTCTCAGCAGAGGTGCTGCTCACTCTTGTTGCATTTCACATGCTCCTTAGAAAGCACGAGCCATGTGTCACTTAGAAAGTGTCATGTGTCACAGTCAGGCATGTATACTTCAGGTTATTTTAATATGATTATGTTTTGAGGTAACTGACCACAAAGCATCTTTTTTTTTTTTTTTTTTATTTGAGAGACACATAGAGAGACAGAGGGAGAGGGAGACAGAGATGGGCACGCCAGCAGCCTCTCAGCTGCTGTGAACGAAATCCAGATGTGTGCGCCCCCTTGTGGTCAAGTGTGGGCATTGCGCACTTGCATCACTTTGCATCTGGCTAAACGTGGGACCTGGAGATTGGAACTGATGTTCTTAGGCTTAGAAGGCAGGCACCTTAACCGCTAAGCCATCTCTCCAGCCCCAAAGCATCTTTTTTACATGCAAACTATATATATCATGTGAGATTGCATGACACAGTCTTGACTCAAAGCAAGATCCCAGGAGTGACGGTGCCACCATGGGGTGTGTGGTTGGGAGGAAGCAGTAATGGGATATGGGAACCCCAGCAAGAACTGCAGTCCAGGTTCTCCACGCTGCAAAGTACAAACCCAGAAAATGTATTTGTTCATGTTTGAGCAAGAGATCGTTCTGAGGGAGATCTCTGAGACTGCAGTTGTTACATATTTTTGTCAAAAGGTGATTGGTTCTCACCTTTATTTCACAGTGCTTAATGTGACCAATCTCAGGTGGGTTTTCCTACTGGAGACTAGTTAATATGCATACATAAGGCCAGAAAAAGTATTACTAATTGTTTTTAATTTGTGGTTTTCTTAAAATAATACTTGAAGATTCTAAGAGGAAGGGAATCTTTAGCTAGTTAGAAAAACAGATTAAAACCAATGGAGTTTCTGAGGATTATTTTGTTTGTTTGTTTGTTTTTGTAATTGAAGATGGTTTTATTTATTTATTTATTTATTTATTTATTTATTTATTTATTTGAGAGCAACAGGCAGAGAGAGAAGGAGGCAGAGAGAGAGAATGGGTGCACCAGAGCTTCCAGCCACTGCAAACGAACTCCAGATGCATGTGCCACCTTGTGCATCTGGCTTACGTGGGTACTTTGACAATCAAGCCTCAAACCTGGTTTCTTAGGCTTCATAGGCAAGCGCTTAACCACTAAGCCATCTCCAGCCCCAAAGATGGTTTTTATAAATGAAATTCCATTGTGTCTGAACAGACCATTGCCAAATATTATTGTACAAAAAGTGACTTGTATAATTTCTGTGTTTTGAAAAAGGTATAATACCCTAATGAATATTTCTGGAAAAGTCCTATACATTTTTTTACTTTGATCTAGTGATGAAATTCTATAAACTCAAGTCATGGCTTTCAATTGGTAAAATATAATTACACAAACAAACTCACTGAAGATTTCAAGATTACCCTGGAATAAATGTTAGTCAATGTGGCCTTGAGCATCTTAACCTTATTTAAGTGAACTTCCATGAATTTAAAGTCTTTCTGGTTAATAAAAATTTAATTTCTCTCAAAAAAAAAAAAAGGAAAAAAAGAAAGTCTCCATGGGAGTCAAAATGATGGGCCATACAGGAATTTTATGTACAAGTTCTTCCATAAAGAAACCCTATCCACGTTCCTGTTCCAAGACTCATTGTTAGAGGCTTTCTCAAAACTTTAGAGGTCAGTCTAGGGCAATCATTAGTCTCAAGGGTCCTTTGAACAATGAAAACCCATTGGCCAATACTTGAAATGTCTTTCTTCCTGAAGAACCATTTCTAGCTCTATTAGTGAATCCACATTGCTTGAGAATGGAATGCATTTCCAATTGCCAAACCCTTGTTACTATGATTGAGGTACAGTCCAGTTTCTTCCTTTCATGAAGAAAGCATCCCAGGAATGAATTCATTTTCCGGAGCAAAGTCACTAAAATATAGTTGGGCAGTTCTGTACCTCTCTTAGTCTCTGCGCATATTCAGATTTGACAGCACATGAAGACGTGTGCCACTGCTCCATTACTCTGCCTCTCCTGAGACACTACAATAAGTATGCTGGACTTAATGGACATCACAAAGGAGAAGGCACAAACTCAATTGAGTTCAGCAGTCTGGCAGGTAGCACAAGTATCTTGTCACCTGGTAACTATGAGGTGTGGCAGGAATGGGAGTAACTTAGAAATCACATAGTATCCCCCAAAGCATATGGGACCATTTATGCCTTTGAATAGCACAGTGAAACAGACAGTGAATCTGCCTGTGGTTTGCCTGTCCGCTACCACCATGCCTCTTGCCATTTTCTAGTGCTGCTATCATGTTTGCACAAAAGAACCAGGCTCTAATCTTTCTGTGCTGGGTACAGAAAACTGGTAAGCTCTTTCACAAATGAAGCATTTTGCTCCAGATTAAGTTACTTAATTTCTGTCTTGCGGGGATAAAGTTTCAAATGATCCTAAACTTCTTAAGATATTTAGATTTTTAGATGAGATCTCTTTTGTCAATGTTAGAGATACTTCTTACTCAACAAATAGTTATTATAAATAGCATGGGCATATATTTATCTTACCACTTGGCAGTAAGTAACCTGTACACATAAGCTATGATTGCCACTATAATTTGTTTCATTATAATTTATTTTTAATTATAGATACTTGTGAAAACAGTGTAATAATACAATACATGTGCATGTTATGACCAAATCTGGGTAAATCAGTTCCCTCTCATTAAGTGCTTGCAGTTATGCATGGGACCAGTGTAATATTTCATTTTGTATACACATTATATATTGATCAAACCAGGCTAATTAATGTTTCTGTCATTATTATTCTGAGTTTGTATACTACCCGCTCCTCTCTGGGTTATTCACAAGTTAGAATAGATTATTGTGAGGTATATTCACCTGCTCACTATTCTGCAAAACACTAGAATTTATCTCTATCCAACTGTGTTTCAGTACCATTTATCCAGTCTCTCTCTGTGTCTCTTCGCTGCCATTTCTCAACATGTAGTCATATGTATTAAATATAAGAGAGAACATGTAGAAGTTATCATTCTGTGTCTAATTATTTCACTTAACATTATGACTTCCAGTTCCAACCATTTCACTGCAAATGTTATGATATCATCCTTTATGGAAAAATTCTGTATATGTTTTTCTTAATCTAGTTGGAGTCCTTTTTTGGCTATTGTGAATTGTGCAGCAATGAACGTGGGTGTGTACTTGTCTTTTCTTTTTCTTTTTCTTTTTTTTTTTTTTGTTGTTTTTTGGGTTTTCAAAATAAGGTCTTGCTCTAGCCCAAGTTGAACCTGAAATTCATTGTGTAGTCTCAGGGTGCTCAGGGTAGCCTCAAACTCATGGAAATCCTTCTACCTCTGCCTCCTGAGTGCTGGGATTAAAGGTGTGTACCACCACATCTGGCATGTGCTTGTCTTTTTATGTACAAGAAACATTTCCTTTGAATATGCACCCAGAGTGATAACTGAATCATATGGCAGATTTTTCTAATTCTTTGAGGAAGCCCTTTGCTGTTTTCCATAATATCGGTATTGGTATGTCCCCTTTGACAGTACCTATAACTTCCCATTGCTCCATACACTGCCACCACTTCCCTTTGACTTCTAGTAATGCCCATTCTAACCTGGTGAGCTGGCATCTTATGGTGGGTTTTATTGCCATTTTCCTGAAAGCTTCAAGAAGTTGAGAATTGTTTTCATATATTTCTTGGACATTTGTATTTCTTCCTGTGAGAAGTATCTACTCATATCTTTTACCAATCTTTATTTGGACTACTTGTTTTTGTTGTTTTTTAATGTATTTTAAATGCTTTACTTTCTTATTTAATGTGTGTGTGTATGTGTGTGTGTGTGTGTGCGTGCGTGCGCGGGCACGTGTGCGTTTGGAGCATGTGCACTCTGGTCTTGTCTTCGGGAACATCATCCTCAGCTGCCATGTCTGGCATTTCTCTGTGTCAGTACTGGGAATTGAACTTAGCTCTTCAGATCTGTGAGACACTGAACTATCTATCACCTCAATTCTCCTTTTTTTTTTTTTAAGTAAGTATAAAAGTTCCTTATATATTGTGGTTATTAATCCTTAGTATGATATATAGTTTGAAAAACCCCAATCTACACATTGCCTCTGTATTCTGTTCATTGTTTCCTTGGTTGTGCAAAAGCTTCTTAGTTTGATATCCCAATTTTGTAGTTGGGGTGTGTGTGTGTGTGTGTGTGTGTGTGCGTGTGCGTGTGCGTGTGTGTGTGTGTGTAGACTATGCATGGTGTGTGATGTCTTGGGCACATGGTATGTAGGTATTTGTTCAGACATGCATAGAAACCAAAGGGGAATATTGGGTATTGCCCACTTTTAACTCACCTGACTGTTTCCTTGAGATGAAGTCTCTCACTCAACCACCTTTTAGCCATTTTTTTAGGTCAGAAAGCCCCAGTAATTCTCTGCTATCTGCCTCGGAAAGGACTGGAATTCCAGACTGTGTGTCTATACCGAGCTATTCACATGGGATTGGAAAATCAATCATGTGCAATTTAAGGCTCCCATTCTTGCATAACCAGCATTCTTAACCATGGAGCTGTCACCCAAGCCTGATGTGTCTAGTTTTGCTTTTGTTTCCCATGCGTTGCAGGGACTTATAAAAAAAAAATCTGGGGCTAAGGAGGTGGCTTAGTGGATAAAGTGCTTTCCACGCAACTTGAGTATTGAGTTTGGATCTTCAGAAGCCACATAAAGCTGTATCTGTAACTCCAGTGGCATGCTGTCTGTCACCCATACTCAGAAACATGAATCTGTACACACACTCATGTACACACACCCCACACACCAAAAAGACCTCTGTCTATAGGTTTTCTTCAAGTATTTCATTTCAAGTCTTACAATCCTATATTTAGGTCATTTTTGGCAGAAACAAAAATTGAGGTCATATATCTGGAAATCAAAATTTCCTACTACTATGTGTTGAAGAGGCAATCTTTTCTTTAATGTATTTTTAGTTCCTTTGTCAAAACCATTGGCAATAGATGGATGAATTTATTTCTTGGATCTGTTCTGTTTAACTGATCTCCCTCTGTCTTTTTATGCCTTGTTATAGTCAGCTTCCCCTTGCCAGTGTTTGGCACATTCGCCTACTGCTTTTGTCCACCCTTGCTCATGCGATCATTTTCCCCTGCCATCATGTAGCTTCTTCTTGAGTCTGTAAGCCAAAAAGGAGCCAAAATAAACCCTTTCCTCCCACAAACTGCTCTTGGTTGGGTATTTTCTTCCAGTAACGTGAAGCTGACTGCAACAGTAAAATTCATTGCTAGAAACCTGATTCTGTGGCTCTGGCCTTTTGGATCTGGCTTGTAGGAGGAATGTAGATAGATTTGAAATCTTGGCTTAAGAGATGCTTCACAGTGTGGTAAGTACAGCTTGATGAACTATGCTGGTCACAGTTGAAATCCAATAGGCTAATGCCACATGGATTTGAACCCACTCACAGTACCAATTTTACAGTTGCAGTCAGCTTTTCATTGCTGACAGAACACATCCAACCAAGAACAGCTTATGGGAGGAAAGGGTTTATCTTGGCTTACAGACTTGAGGGAAAGCTCCATGATGGCAGGGGAAAATGGTGGCATGAACAGAGGGTGGACATCACCTCCTGGCCAACATGAGGTAGATAAGAGCAGCAGGAGAGTGTGCCAAACATTGGCAAAGGGGAAGATGGCTATAACACTCATAAGCCCACCCACAATCATATACTTCTTTCAGGAGGCTCCAATTTCCAAATTGCTACTAGCTGGGGACCTAACATTCAGAATACATCAGTATAGGGGCCACCTGAATCAAACCACCACATGCCTATACCATGCCATTTTGATTATTACAGTTTTGTAGTATATTTTGAAGTCAGCTTATGCTTAGTTTCTTTTCTTCGAGGTTGACTTGATTATTTGGAGTCTTATATGCATCCATATGAATTTTAGGTTTTTTTCTAGTTTTGTGACTATCATTTTTATCTTGATGGGGACTCTGATGAAACTGTAGATTGTTCTGGCATGTACAAATATTTCAGAATCATATCTGTACTTCTGATTCATGAGAACTTCTCACTTTGTTGTGGGTTCTCTTTAAGTCTTTGTTAGAATTTTGTGGTGTTTGTTGCACTGGTTCACTTTCTTAGTGAAACTTATTCATCAGTATTTCTCCTTTTTGTAACTACTGTGAAAAAAATTCTTTTCATAATTTCTTTCTCACCAATCTCATTACTTATGTATAAGAATCCTATTGAACTGCATGTGCTGTTTTAGTATGCTGCTACATTATTGAATTCATTTCCTAGTTCCAGTATTCTTTCAGCGGAGTCTCTAGGGTTTTTCTACATACAAAATTATGTCACCTGCAAACAGGGATAATTTGACTTCCTGCCATCCAAGTTACATCACTTTTATCTCTTTTTCAGTCCTAATTTTTCTGGGTAAGACTTCTACCACTGAGATGAACTAGAGTAGTGACAATGGATAACTTTGTCATATTCCCAATATTAGAGAGAGGCATTTAGCTTTTACTTATTCAGAGTGGTGTTGGCTACTACGTTTTATATAACCTTTATTGTTTTGAGGTATAATGCTTCCACACCTAGCTTGTTCAGTGTTTTATCATGAAGGGATATGGAGTTTTATCAAATGCTTTTCCCACATCAGTTAACATATTCATATGATGTCCTCCATTTGTTGATGTGATATATCAAATTTATTAATTTGTGTGTGTTGAGCTGATTTTACATTTCTGGGATAATCTCAATTGGTCATCATCAGTAATCTATTTTGATATGCTATTAGATTTGAAATACTAAAATTCTGTTGAGAATTTTTGCATCTACATTAATTACAAGTAATATATTTGAGTTAAATTCTATATCTCCTAATCTGAGCCACTATCAAGGTGATTCTGTCTCCTAAAATTAGTCAAAAAAAATCATTCACCTTTCAATTTTTTGAAATAGCTTGAGAAGAATTGGCATTAATTCTTCTTAAAATTTTGGTCAAATTCAGCAGAAAGCCACTAAGACCTGGACTTTTTTGTTGAGAGACATGTTATTACTGATTTGATCTCATTACCCATTTTTATCTGTTTAGATGTCTTATACCTTTGTAGTTCAGTTTTAGTAGGTTTATATATTTATAGAAATTTATCCATTTCTTTTCAATTTCTCAATTTGTTGACATAGTTATTTTCAATAGTCTCTAATGATCTTTTACATTTCTTTAATATTAATTGAAATTTCTTCTTTTCATCAGTAATTTTGTTTATTATTTTCTCTCTCTTTTTGAAAGCTTGTCCTTCTAAGATGTGTCATATTTATTTATTTATTTATTTATTTATTTATTTATTTATTTATTTATTTAAGAGAGAGAGAGAGAGAATGGGCATGTCAGGGCCTATAGCCACTGCCAACAAACTCCAAATGCATGCACCACCTTGTGCATCTCGCTTACAAGGGTCCTGGGGAATTAAACCCAGGTCCTTTGGCTTTGCAGGCAAGTGCCTTAACTGCTAATCCATCTCTCCAGCCCAACTTTATTTTTTTTAGCACCTCAAAATTCATTGATCTTTCATGGTGTGTTTTATTCACCATTTTATTTTATTTCTGCTCTGATGCTTGTTATTTTTTCCTTCCACTAATTTTAGATTTGGTTTGACCTAGATTTTCAAATCCTTGACATGTGTTTTAAGTTGTTTATTTGGAATTTTCATTTTTTATGTACACAGTTATTGCTACAATCTTCTCTTTAAATGTTATACTAGCTGTATCCCATAAAATTCTGTATGCTGTGTTTCAATTTGTCAAGAAATTATAATTTCCTTTTTGATTTTATTAACAACACATTTTTATACAGTAGCATATTAAATTCTGCATGAAGTTATAAAATTTCTGAAATCACTTCCATTGTGTATTTTTAAAGATATGTGATATATTTTGTTTTTATTTTTGTGACTAATAAGTGCTATGTTCTGAAAAATGATCCATGTATAAGGAAAGAAAGTGGACTCTGTAGCTGTTGGGTGTTAGTTGGAATACTCTTAAAGGTCTTTTAGATCTGTTTGATGGATAATATGCTTTATTCTGATGTTTCTTTGTGAATATTTTTGTCCAGATTGATCCATTGATAAAGCTAGAGTACTTATCTCTCCAACTGCTATTATAGTGGATCTCACCTCTCCCTTCAGATCTAATAATGTACATTTTATAAAATTTGGGGCTACAATATTGGCACATGTGAATTTTCAATGTTTAATGCTTTCATATTGAATTGATCCCTTGGTTATTAATAGAGACTTTAATTGTCTTTTGTACAATTTTAATGCCTGTTTATCTGACATAAGAATAGCCACTCTTACTTGTTAATGGTTGACATTGGGTTAGTGGGTCGACATTAGCATACATTCTCAGTGGTGACTTTCTGGGAGGCAGCATAATGTTGGGTTCTATTTTGTATCCATTCAGCTAAACTTTATCTTTTAATTAAGAAATTTAGTACCCTCAGAGTCAAGGGTTAATTTTGTCAATATGTAAAATTCCTCTGCTTTGGAAATCATTGGTTTTATATTTTCATCCCATATCACTCATCTTTGTGATTTTACATTTGCCTCATCTTTGTAACCTGGTGTTTTATTGTGTTGGTAATTTTTTATTTTTTCAGGTTTATTTTACACTTTCAATTTATTTTACACTTTTACATGTTTTCATGGTAGTGATTGTACTTTTTTTAGTCTCTGCCTATATGATTCTCTAGAGCATCTTTGGTAAAGAAGATCTCATAGTAATGAATTCTTTCAATTTTGCTTTATGTTGAAAAGTGTATGATTCTTTTTCATTTATGAAGAATAATTTTGCTGAATATAAGATTATTGGTGAGAGTTGAATATATCATCCCATATCCTCATAAGCAATACTGTCTTTGCTAAAAGAAATAGCTATTCATCTAATGGAGAGTCCATTAAACATTACTGGGAAATTGCAAAAGACATGTTAAACTTCAGATGCCCTTTCTTCTGCCCACTTTAATCTGCTGTTGAAGATTACAGTATATATATATACACATATACATATACATACATACATACATACATACTTTGGGTTACTGAGTTATTCCTTTCTAGATTTCTGTTTGATTCTTTTTTAAGAATCTGTATTTCTTTTGTGAATTTATTCTTCATATCATTTTCCCACTTTTTAAAAATTGTAATGCATAGCAGTAGATAAGGTTGCTGGTCCCTGCACCAATGATGTTTGCTAAAACTCTCCCATTCAGTCTTTCTCCTGTACCTTGAATCTCCCCTTCCCTGCCAAGAAGCCAGTGTCATTATTTGCTGATTTGGTTGTTCTTTTTTCTGGGCTAAAATCTCATGACTCTAAAGTATATAAGCTTCTAGTTTTTCCTAGCCAGAATCCAGAATTTTCTCTGAGTCACTCACCCTCAGCAAAATCTTAGGTGGAGCAAGTATTATGCACCTTTATCTTGGCCATCTTGGAACCCTATGTGATCTTTTAATTCTCACAGGAAGAAGGTGAAAATGGCATTTTCTATAAGTAGCACATGCAGAAGCTTTGCTGTAGATTTCTTTGCTTGAGTTTTATGTTTTATAGTGATAAGATACATTCTCTTTACCCATAAGACTAAATGTTGGGGTTCACTATTCTTAAGAGGTAATGCATGAAAAAATTGTCCTGGCTAGGCATGATGGCACAGCCTTGAAAGGCTGAAGCAGGATCATCAAATATATAAAGGCCTACTCTGTTTCAAAAATAGTAAAGCAAACAAGGTTTTCTCACTGTCTTATTCTGTAACTGTCCATACATAGCACAGAATAAGAAACTCCATGTCACCACCTCCAAGGCCCAGATTACAAGGCAAAAGAGGGGACAGAAAGAAGGTAAGAGCCAGAGGATGAGGAAGAGTGATTTAGAACAGTTTTCCATACCTGGTGTGCTGTTGCAGCTATGATCTCACAGCAACACTCATTACTTGCATAATATTGGGCCCATCAACATTGTATCATGAAGGGTGTAGGAGGGCATGATGCTCCAATCCCTCTCTGAGGATTTATTGACAACTGATGATTGCTGGGGACATATGGGTGACATTTTCTCCAGTAGTGTAGCCCCTGGGAAGTTGCATGTGCCTTGGTGAATAATCCCCCACCTATGCAGGTGACCTAATTAAACTCAGTGGGAAACACAGACACACATCAAAAAACAAAAGAACAAAAGACATCAAAGTAAAGAGGAATAAGTTGGGAAGAAGAAAGGGTTCAGTGGAATGGGAGAAGGGACAAAGGACGGGAATGTGAGGGTATTGTGTTCAAAATATATGTATGTAGAAAAATTGTCAAAAATAAAATTTTAAGGTAAGTAAATAAGTAAGTTACACAGTTAAGAAAAGAGAGGAGTTCCAATGGTATATTATTTAGAGTGTCCTAATTGATCATATATTAACTTCCTGTTAAATACTCCCCCTTTGTGTGATAGACAAAGCTCGGATAGAGAGTCCAATCTACTCGATTCCAAGAGACTGTCTGATGTCTGGGCAGAAAGAACTCATCCTTCTCCAAGAGAAAGTAAAAAGTGGAAAAATGTCTGTGGATGAAGCCTTGGAGAAATTTAAACACTGGCAGATGGGAAGGAGTGGCCTAGAAATGATCCAGAAGGTAATATTGACCCAAACTTTGTCTGGAACATCCTTTACTTATGAACCTCCTAAACTCTAAAATGTTCTGTCTTCATAAGAAATATAGTCAACTGTTATTTTGTTTTCAATTAGCCACTAGAAAAACGTTGGAAATAATTGATTAAAACTTTGAAAATAATATCCATATTTCACATCAATGAGTTCATTTATGTGAACTTCCCAATATATATAAGCTATTACCCAATCATCTTAACAGTGTGTTTAGTATTGTGAAAATTTGTTTAATCTGACTGCTGAAATTAAGGCAAAGTACCTTTACATTAACATGCTCTCCACATTCTAAAGATTATAATACAGACAAGGCTTAAATAGAATGAAAAGAATAATTGAAATAGCATCAAGCAATCACCCTGAATGTGTACAACTTTGTTTTATTTTTCCTTACAAAATGTACCACATATACTCCTCCAGAGAAGCATCAGAACATATTCTATTTATCTCACATGACTTTTGACCTCTAAAGTATTCCAACATTATTTTCTTCCAGTGGATATAGCTACTTACCTCAGAGCTAAGTTCTCATGTAGTTGCTTGACTAAATACACTTCATTAACCAAACTTAGCTCCAAATATAAGTAGATGATATTAGCTTAGTATGCTACCTTTACCAAGAGACCATTTCTATTTAAAAGACAATGCACTTTTTAACAATAGAAAAATGAGTCATTATGATGAAATTTCAAACAACATGGCATATAGGCCAGAAGCAGTGTGGGCAAGGGGGCTTTCCACATCTGAGATCATCCTTGTCAGAAGCCACCTGTCTCTAAAGGCAGTTCTGGGTGTGTGTTGGTGTCTGGATCAGGTCCAGGTTTTGCAATGCTAAGCAAAGGCAGTTATTTTTCCAACCAAGTGCTATAGTGTGCCAATTGCCAAGTTTGCTCATGATCAGAATGGCAGTACTGTTTCTCAGTCCTTACCAGTGAATATTCTGACGCTCACACATCCTCTAATCTTGAAGTAGGACAAAATATTGCAGGTGTGAACCTTCAAGCCATCTTCTCAGAAGTGATATGACTAGTTTTTCCTCCTCAAATCTTTAAATAATAAAGATTTCAACTTTATTTAGCTTAGTCTAGCTTCCTGCCAATTATGCCATTAGTCATTTCATTACACTGTTCATTGTTTTAATTTCATTTGCATATTTACAACCAATCGTGTTTGGGGAGGGATTTAAGATGATGTATACTCACTACATAGAGACTGATATGGCTCATCTAACATATACAGCTAATGAATACAGTGAGTGGCTGTGAAAAATGATAGACCAACAAACACTAAGACTACATTCCATAAGGACTACACCCATGCATATATGCACACTCCCACATAAGATATATGCTTTTCAATATTCCTCTGATACCTGCAGAAGTTTTCATTTTTATTCCAGAAATAAGTTTATGAGAGGTAAATATGAGCTTGTATTGCTAGTGGAAGAAGTATCATAGGGAAAATATCAAACACATACATAGCAAAAGAATTTCCAGCATAATGAAGACCCATATAGAATCCCTGGCTCTGAAGGTGTTGTGGAGCAGAAGCTGAAAGCCTTGCCCTTCACCCTCTCATGCTTGCTCATGCCGTGGTATGCTTGAGGAGCATAGCTCCACGGAGAGAGGGCCATCTCAAAGCAAGGGAAACAACTATGGAAAAGGCAATGCAGGAAGACAGATCATCACTCAAGTTTTCCCTAAAAAAAAAAAAATTTACTGAGTGATAATAGATGTCCAGGTGAGGAAATTTGGAAAACAAAGATTCCAGCTATGCTGAGGAAGGGAATCTAGTTTTATATTTACTCTAGAGTCCTTAATCTTAGAGCACCAGGACAGCATGTACCTTCCAGAGGCTGGAGATGGACTCAGGCAGCCAGGACCCATCCCAGTGTAGCTCTTCATTCAATGTAAACCAGGAGAATAGATCCCAAGAAAATTGGGCTTTTCTTCCAATCTTTTATTTATTTATTTGCAAGCAGAGAAAGATAGAGACGGAATAGGTGTGATAGGGCCTCCAGTCACTGCAAATGAACTCCAGACACATGTGCCACTTTGTGTATCTGGCTATACATGGGTAATCGAACCCCAGGTTGTTTGATTTTGCAGACAAGCGCCTTAACCGCTGAGCCATTCCTCCAGCCCATCCTTCAAATCTTGATTCTACCACTTATAACTGTGTGACTTGAGAAACTTACCTAACCTCAATACACCTGAGTTTCCTTCTCTGTAAAATAGCTTAGAGTATTGTGCATCCATTTCCTGAAGTTGTGAGAATAATGTAAGATTATATATATATATGTTCCAAGGAGGTTTGGGACATCATAAGTAGCAAATTATTACTTAGTATTGGTATTGACACTGATAATAGTAGTTATCATTTTGATCTATGAAAAAATATCTTGATTTCTGTGTCCTTCTTTGCTTTCATTAAGGAAAAACTACGTCAATTACGAGATAGCATAATTGGGAAAAGACCAGAAGAAGAAAATTCCTATGGTAAGTAACATCTGCTTGCTACTTAAAATCAACAGTGCGATAAAGTAGAAAGGACTAGAACAATAGACTCAAAAGATCTAAGTTCAAATCTACACATCTCACTTTCATGCTGTCTCACCGAGAGATAGTCTCAATCTCTGATTCTCAGATTCCATCTCTGCAATGTGGCAAATTACACACATCTCTGGGAGTGTTTTTTTGAATTAACATATAACATACTTCTCTCCTATGACACATAATGGTTCCTCAATCCTACTTCACTTTGATGTCCATGTAAGTCACAAATAAGATACATAAGATAATTCTTTCCCAGTTTTTTAATTTTTTTTTTTTTTTGAGAGAGACACAGAGAGAGACAGACAGAGGGAGAGGGAGACAGATAGAGATGGGTGCACCAGAAGTCTCTCAGCTGCTGTGAACAAAATCCAGATGTGTGAGTCCCCTTGTGGTCAGGTGTGGCATTGCGCCCTGCATCACTTGGCATCTGGCTAAATGTGGGACCTGGAGATTGGAACCAGGTTCTTGGGCTTAGCAGGCAGGCACCTTAACCACTAAGCCATCTCTCCAGCCCCTTTCCCAGTTTTTTATAATCCATTATATAAAGAATCAAAATAGGTAGAATATTCCTAGTGTTGACAGTTCTCTCAACTGTCCATATGGGTATCATTTTGAATTATCCATCTCAAGATGCCATTCCCAAGAGCCCACATGCATCTTAGCAGCAATGCAGGTTTCCCATGTTAATACTTAAGTCATTCTGGTGGAAGGTGGGGGGACACTTAGTGTTGACACACCAAACATTATTAACATGGCAAATCTTCAAAGATGAACAACACACTCCAAAATTTAACATGAATTATGCTGTCACTATCTGACCACTCTTCTTCCAAATGTCTTCTCCTGCAAGAAAATTAAAAACTAACAACCACTAAAACAACCACCTGAAAGTTTCCATCACTCACATTTTCAATAAGACTGCATGGCTTTTGGGCTCTGCTGCATGTTGAGAGACACCATGTGGAATCCATTTCTTTCCATGTTATTGCGCTGTTGTCTACGTCGCAAGAGCAGTCTTTAAACTTGTATAAATGTGCTTTAAACAGAAATATACTTTGTAAAACAATTAAGCTCATAAGTAAGAAGACTTGTTTATTGATAATTGAGCTCTACAAACTTTCTTTCTTGTGTGGAATAATATTATAATTTTAACAATTTATAAAATTATATATTTTATAATGTTACTAAGGCACATTCTGTGGTTGTGGTTATAGTAGTAGTGTTAATTACTATATGAAGGCATAGTTATATAGTATTCTTTTTTATAATAGGCACATTAGGTGTGTTCTATTTCTAATTAAAAAAAATTAAATTAAAATTTAAAAATAAAGAAAATAGTGAGGAAGAGAGAGAAAGAGATGAATCCAACAACCATCACTGTTTTAATGCAATCAGTACAGATGCTTTAATTATGAATCAGTTAGTTCTCCATTCATCTGCAATGGAATAAATAGTAAAAGGTATGTAGGAACATACTCCCATTTTAGACACTGCTAAAACTGATCAAAGGATCAAAGATAAGCAAGAGTTTTGGGAAAGCAGGCAAAAAGCAAATGAATATTATGGTGTCAGAGACAAGTAAGACTTATGAGGCAGCTCTCATAATCACTCTCACAATCAATTGTGTCTCCACCAGAGTAATGTTCCTAACTTGACCATAGTCTAAGGGCATCCTATGGCTTTGAGGAGGTAGAGATCCTAGATGAAGCTGAGGCTGCTGGACTGTTTGTGCTGTGTCAAGAACAGTGGCCTCACAGGCACATGTGAAGGATGTCACAAGCCAGTGGCTGAGAGACAGATAGCACAATGGCAAGGCAGCATCACACAAAACATACAGGATTTTAACTTTTAGAGCTGATGCAAAACAGAGAAAACAAAGATTGAGCAGAGCTAGGACCAGCCCCAATTTTAGGGGAAGATCCACATTCGTGGCCTGCCAGAGTAAATCCATCTTTTACTTAAAAATGTTTTATTTAATTACTTGAGAGAGAATATGAGTATGGGCATTCCAGACCTCCTGCCATGGCATCTGGCTTTACATGGGTACTGGGGAATCAAACCCAGGCCGTCAGACTTTGCAAGGAAACAGAACTTTTAACTACTGAGCTATCTCTCCAGCCAGGTAAATCCATCTTAATACTTCCTTAAACATCTGGCATCCAGTTGTGACATTCTGGGGCCATGAGTTACAGTGATAACTACTCAAAATGTGCCTAGAATGCTCTCAGATCAAGCTCTGCAAGATTCACATGAGATGCCACCTCGAGCCTTGTATGCTTTGTGCACTTTCTACATGCCATTATTGAAAAAGAAGAATGAAATCAAACCTACACAGCTCATATCAGACATTGAACTGACTAACTGAATAAGATCTTGCATAGAACACATACAACACACTATGATATACAAGAGTCCTTTCCAAGAGAAAAAGAGACAGAGGGAGAGGAAAAAATGAAGAAAGAAAGAAATGAAGGAAGAAAAAGAAAGAGGGAAGGAAGGAAGGAAGGAAGGAAGGAAGGAAGGAAGGAAGGAAGGAAGGAAGGAAGGAAGGAAGGAAAGGGAAGGAGAAAGGGGATAAAAAGTGACATAAAAATTGGGCCTGAAGAGACAGCTTAGTGGTTAAGCACTTGCCTGTGAAGCCTAAGGATCCCAGTTCAAGGCTTGATTCCCCAGAACCTACGTAAGCCAGATGCACAAGGTGGTGCATGCATCTGGAGTTTGTTTGCAGTGGCTGGAGGCCCTGGTGTACCTATTCTCTTTCCATGTATCTGCCTCTTTCTCTCTGTCTGTCTGTTTGTCTGTCACTCTTAAATAAAAAAATTTAAAAAAATTAAAAGTGACATAAAAATTGAAACAATTTCAAAGAACCAAGTGGAAATTATAGAAAACAAAAATATAAGAAATATAATTTTCTGGGCTGGAAAGATGTCTTAATGGTTAAGGTGCTTGCCTGGGAAGCCTAAGGACCTATGTTCAATTCCCTAGTATTCACATAAGCCAGATGCATATGATAGAGCATGCATCTGGAGTTTGTTTGAAGTGGCTAGAGGCCCTGGCTTGTCTATTCCCCCCGACTCCTTCTCTCTTCCTCTTTCAAATAAATAAATATAAAATATTTTTATTTAAAAAATAGAAATATAATTTTCAGATGAGCTTATCAGCAGATTTCTTATAGCAAAGTAAGAACTGGTGAACTTGAAGGCAGAGTAATAAAACTGCCCAATGTTAGAGCAAATGAAAATTACATATATAAGAAAAGAATAAGAACATTCCATATTCTTATCTATATCAATGGAAAGCTAAAAGTTATGCTACAGTATCTTCAAAGAGCCAAAAAACATGACCACTTACAATGCTATAGGCAGAGAAAATATTTTTAGATAAATAAAACTAGAGACTTCACAGAAAAACTATAACTCTAGATATGCTAATAAATGCTATATAAGAAAGAGATATTAACAAAAAAAACCCTCAGATCCACATTAAGGGAAAAAGAACACTGAAAATTATATAAATCAGGTATTTACAAGATACTACATTTTCTGTCTTTTTGCAAAATTACTTCAAAGTTAACTATTTAAACAAAAAATAGATTTGCACATACATTGGATGTTAACTCATATGAAGAAGGGGAAGATATTAAAATAATTCCACAAAGAACAGAAGTTATATGTAAGTGGAATTATGTGAAAGATTTTATGTATTATAAAGTACAAAATATAAAACATGAAGAATAAGTTATAAAGGAAAAAGTAAATTAAGAAGTATAAAGAGTCAAGTGTGAAGTACAAAGCAGGAAAGATTTCTCTATTTTCTCAAAATGGTTTCTGAGAAATTGAAGTTGCATATTTTATTAACAAGGTAACTCATGTTTGACTTTCTAGGTCCCATGTAAGCCAGATGCACAGTGACACAAGCACACAAGGTTGCACATGTGCACAAAGGGGCACACACATCTGTAGTTCAGGGGCAGTAGCTGGAGACCCTGGCACAGCAATACTCTCTCTTACTCTCACATAAAAGAAAAATGGCAGTCTGTTAGTTTTGCCTCAAAAAATAAAAATATCAAAAAGAAAGTTCAATAGAAATGTGTAACAATCCTAAATAAGGAATAATCCAGTAATGTTAGTTTAAAGACACAGAAGACCCTGAACTGACTTGACTTATTGCAAAAATAAAAATATCAAAAAAGAGGTTTATTTTGGCTTAAAGTTTGATACAACAAATGTATAACAATCCAGCTAAACACCTGAATCAAACCACCACATTCCGGAATAAAAGTCCCTGTGTTTATTTATGTTCATACATCCCCATAATCATCTTTTAACTGAAAAAACCATAATGTAAAACATTCACACTGCAACATTTGAAACAAAGATACTCAAAAACATTTTCTACTTTCTTAGTAATCAAGAGACAAATAGATCAATAAAGACACAGAAGACCTGAACTGACTTGACATTATTGCAGAAGGCCTCAGGCAATGAATGGGATTACATATTCAAAGTATGTGTGAATGGTTCACACTGCCCATGGCCATTTGAAAACAAGACCGCAAAAACTCAATGATGGGCCATCAACAAGAATTTGTTAATCAAATAAATCAGACTTTGAAGAACAGGACACTCCTTCAGCATTCAGGCTCCTTCAAAAGAGTCTGCATTCTTCCTGTTGCCCCCTGTGAGGTCAGCTGAAACCAAAGGTTGTAATTCAATTGCAGGTGAATGGGCAGAGTTCAGCATGTTCTCAACCCTAAAACTGCTTCTGGAAATCATATTCTCCTATGACAGCAGAAGTCTGCAAATAAAAATTATTTTTAATATCCCAAAGTCTTTAATAATTAAATACTACATCTCAAAATAACCCATAGATCAAATAAGAAATCATTTCAAACTAAATGAGAGTAAAAAATCAAAATGGTTCACCCTCTGGTCAACATAAGGTGGAAACAGCGACCGGAGAGTGTAGCAAAACTGGCAAGGGAAGCTGGCTAAATAGTCACATTAAAGATAAAATTTTATGACACCTGCAAACCAAAATGGTTCACTGTGATCTAGAAAACAAGATGACAGACATGTCAGGCTTGCTTCTCAGTGATCCTCCTACTTTTAAGACATTGTTAATATTTTTCTGAGAGACTGAAACCTTAATAAACATGGAAATCATATTCTCCTATGACAGCAGAAGTTTGCAAATAAAAATTATTTTTAATATCCCAAAGTCTTTAATAATTAAATACTACATCTCAAAATAACCCATAGATCAAATAAGAAATCATTTCAAACTAAATGAGAGTAAAAAAAAAAAATCAAAATTTGAAAGTGGGGGAAATAGTCACATTAAAACAAAAAAAGATGACAGACATGTCATAAATAAATTGTTAATAAAACACTAATAAACATGGATCAGCTACAAGATTAGTAACTGTTAAAACACAAAGTACATAAATAAATTCAGAAATCTATGCATTTTAGTTAAAACTAAAGTTGGTATGCACTTGTTTTCTTGTTTTCCACAAGGATATAGCTTAACAATTTTATATGTACTTTATGGATATTTTAAGATTGGTCTAAAAGACAAATGTACTATAGATAATGACAGCTGGATTCCTACTGTCAGAAAAGAACTAAGCTGAGGCAAGAGAAGGCCAGAATGAGTCTTTTTACATCTCATTGGATTGAGAAGTAAAAGTATAACAATTCATGGTTGCTAATGCATATGCTTCAAATAGATAAGTATAGAAATTCAAATACCTATACAAATGCATTATATACAATTCACTGTGCTGAGTAGACCTAAAATGTTGAAAGTCTAACTCCTATCAGCATACCTAGTACCAAGATCTTAATTTACAAAAACAAACGTCCGATAATCCCGTGTAAGACTGTTTGACAGAAGTCAAATTAAATGACAATGACCATTAAACTAAAAAGCAAGTGTACTATAAAGCATACAATTTCAAAAACTTGTTGGATCAACCCAAGTATGGATAACTAAGATATAGAACTGGATGTGTGTGATTGCTAATGAAATTATGTAGTAATGTGATGACTTTGAAAACCTCAGATATGGGCTTAATATGTGGTCTTGTGACCTATCCTGTCCTAGTTGTTTTTCGGTACAGGTATATGTCCACCTAAAGACTTAGTCCTAAAAGTTTAGCATGGGTTCATTCATAATAGTCAAACCAGAAACCATCTAAACATCCAAGAGGAGAATACATAATTACATTGTTGCAAACTTGTGCTATAAGATACTCACTAACCAATGCAAACAAATGTTTCTATTATACACAATATAAATGAATCCCACGCAGTGTGCTGAGAGAATGATACCAGACACAAAGGAGCACATACTGTAAGATGGCATTCTAGATTAAATTAATACATACAACACTGGTCTGTAGAAAGAGAAGGCAGATCAGGGGCTGTTATGAGCAATGTCCTACCAAAGACTAACAAGGCTATGGGTACATATGTTGTGGAGAGGAAATGGGTACATGGCTGTATAGATTTGTCAAAAATCATTAACTTGTACAGTTAGAAATGTTTCAATTGTATGACATGTAATTATAATTATAATTATAATTAGCACTTTTGATTTCAAAAATGAATGGGGTATCTCAGACTAAGAGAATGTCAATGCACAGTAGCAAGCTTGCATTAACTACAGAACATACCTCAAATCATAGCTCAGGACAAGCATGAAAAGACATAAGAAATGAATGGCTTCACACTCAGGGGCCAGAGGTAGAGTTAGGATTTTAGTTTAGACTGTGGAATTTCATAGTCACCTCAAAGATGTCATTAAACAATGACGAGGAGCTACCCTAGGATAAATTTTACACAAACCCTCAGCAGAATGTGTTGTTTTTCTTTCTTCTTCTTTTTTTTTTTGTCTTGTAGATAAACTCACCATTGTGCATCATACAAGTGGTAAGTGGACTTAATACTAAAAATACATATCAAACTTTTAAAATATAAATATAAATCTAACAGTACTATGTCAGTGTACAACTTCATGTAGATGTCATAGTTATGTGAAAAACCACTTGACATACAAAATTTTTAAAAACGCAGTCTAGAGTAGCAATTTCCTCTGTTTTCCCATGTGTAAAATGTAAGTCTAGAGATGTGCTGTAAAGTCTGAGCATGACTCATGGACGTACGTGGTAGCTGATGGCTAATGCTAGCCTACATCAGCATTTTAGCAACACTCCGCAGGCTGGTTCATTTTAATGTTATAGACGAGGAATGTATGACAATATAGGGAGGGAAACAAGGAACTAGAAGCTAGAGAACAACTGAACAGTGCAGAAGCAATTGTAGATGGGTCACATCACTGAAAATGGGCTGGAGAAGTCATAGAGCTACTCCATGTGGCTGGACTGAAATGGGGAATGGGAAGCAGATGCATCAAAGCCCAACAGCGAGTAGGAGGGTAGAAAGCTACCTTGCAATTGGCCAGTCTGGTGAGTGCAGAAATGAAAGGAGTTTAGTCAAGTACTGTCATTACTCCAAGAGTTGAAAAGACTGTTTCTAAACCGAAGTCATTCCATGGGGTCTCCTCAAGTCAGTCCATACAAGAAAAAGGCTTCACTATCCAACTCACCAGGGTGCTTTGTCAATATGCTCTTATTATGGATTCAGTAATTGTTCTCCTTGCCCATACCTGATTCTTTGTCCATATCATGTTAAAATACTGAATGAGTTACTCCATGTGTGAATGACTGAAGTAAAAGTTTGTATTTCTAGGTAATACTACCCACAATGAAAATGTGTTATATAATATTCCCTGCAGCAATAAGGTAGGTTGTGTTGATTTTAATTTTGTATTAAATTTATTTATTTTTGACATTTTGATATGTGTATACAATGCATTTTAATCCCATTTTCCCAAATTACTCTTTCTTGTCTCCGTCACCCCTCACTAAAACCCTTCTTATTCTTCCCATTAGATCTCCATCCTACTTTTTCCCTTGGTTGGTTGGTTTTGTTTTGGCCCAACAATTTAAATTAGGACCACCCGCATGATCATGGGCAGGAGGTTATTTACTGGAGAAAGGCTTCACCACTAAAGGGCATGGTTCTCACTCTTCCAGCAGTCATCAGTTACCCCTATTTATTCTGGGAGGTGTGGGGTCCCATGGACCCCTTCCTTGTCTACAATGACATAATTGACAGGCTCAAACTTGTGCAGGAAACCACATCTGCTGTGAGCAGCTCATCAGTGGAGTAGACTTGTCAAATCCAGAAGACAGCATTCCACAGCCCCACTTTCTATCTTCTTGCTCTTACATTCTTTCATCCCTCTTTTCTATCAGATTCCCTGAGAATTGGAGGGTGTGGTTGAGATGAATTGTTTCGGAGGAACACACACTAGTTGTTTATTCTTGGTGACTTTGCTATCTATGGATGTCTGTATCTACCCCTGTGCTTCACACAAAAAACCTTCTGTGCTTGAGGCTGTAAGAAGTACCAATCTATGGGAACAAAGTATACTTAGAAGGCAGTTTGGCATGCTGCCTGATGAGCATAACCACAGTATTTGGCTTCCCTGCCAGGTCCAAAGTCCCTAGCCATAGACTTCTGGACAGATTTACAATATGATGCACACTTTCTCTCCTGTGGGGTGGGCCTTAGATTCAACTGGAGAGCAATTGGCTACTCCCAGGACTCTCTTGCCAGTATTGCACCCGTGGATATATCGTATCTTGCAGGATGGTTGTGAAGTGCAAAGGATTGCTAAAGACTCCCCACCCTTTAGCTTGCATAGAACCTTCTGGAAAGAAGAAAGCTAGCCAGTAGCGAAGATGCTTCCAGCTTAATTTCTTTAACACCTGAAACAAAATATATAGTATCCTCAGTAATAAGGACCTACCATCTAGTTTTGGTGGGTAACCAAGAGAAATAGAGACCACCAATGTTGTTTAAGGGGCTTCTGTTGAGCCCCTGCCCAGGGATAAGATACCTCCCAAGGACTTATCTTCCCTACTGGATATCTTTCTTCTTGCCAGAAGTATGAGTATATCTAGCTTAACAATTAAAATGTAATGAGGGCTGGGGAGATGGCTTAGTGGTTAAGGTGTTTGCCTATGAAGCCTAAGGACCATGGTTCAATTCCCCAAGATCCACAAGCGGGCACATGCATCTGGAGTTTGTTTGCAGTGGCTGTAGACCCTGGCGCGCCCATTCTCTCTCTCTATCTGCCTCTCTCTCTCTCTCTCTCTCTCTCTCTCTCTCTCTTTTTCTCTCTCTTTTAAATAAGTAAAAGAGTCACATTGACTCTTCCACATATTAAAAAAAAAGTAATGAGTCCTTTTGATTCAGTAAATATAGTCCTAAAGCCTCCTTATCGGTCATATAAAGCTCCAAAATACTATTGATGAAAATATGTATCACTTCACAACATAGAGTTACCTGAAAAGAAATTATAACAAGAGGATAAAAGAGCATTAAATGAGGACTTCAGCAATCGAAAACCAGGATAACTCAAGATGATGCCAATAATGTTTTGTCACAAGTATTTCTTCATGAAAATCAAGTATTTCATTTCTCTTCATATATGATGTAGGAAATGTACACAATTACTGAAGGTCATGGGTTCTTGGCTTTCTTATTAAAACTGAGAACAAGTCCCTGGTAAGCTTCATAATGAACCAATTTTAGTTCCCAAAGTTTTGATAATCTATACAGCTTTCTTATTTTAGATAAATAATAATCCATCATAAAATTCATTTGCCCTTAAGAGATGATTGAAGTATTTTTGTTTCTGTACAATCTTATGGCCCACCATGAACTATAGAGTTCATGCTCTAGGCTTTTTAATCACCCTGAAATGCAAAATTGCACTGAAGCATAGGGGTTTATGAAATCACTTTGTCAAAGAGTCTTCCACAAAATTTGAAGGATAGCACACACACACACACATACACACACACACACAAAGTAAATATAACATATAAGAATATGTGCTGGAGAAATGGCTTAGCAGTTAAGGCCTGTAAAGCCTAAGGACCCAGGTTCTATTCCCCAGGACCCATGTAAGCCTGATGCACAAGGTGGCTCATGTGTCTAGAGTTCATTTGCAGAGGCTAGAGGCCCTGGCAAGCCCATTCTCTCTCTCACCCACCTCCTTCTCTTTTTTTCTCTCTCTCAAATAAATAAATTTAATTTAATTTTGAAAAGAATATATGAAAAGAATATAAGCACAAATGCACACATACACACACACACACACACACACACACACACACACACATATAAACACAGAAGATTTTGGATCAGAAGAAAAATATGCAAATTCTCAATGTGAAGGCTTTTTTTCTTTCCAAATCAAAACAAAACTTGAGCAGATATAGTGACAGATGTCTGTAGTCCCAGCACTTGGAATGCTGAGGCAGGAGAATAACAGGTTTGATGCCAGCCTGGACTACACAGTGAAACCTTGTCTCAAAGAAAAAAATAACAGTAAATTACTTTAAATTATTAATAAAATTTGAACTCAAGGATTTTGATGTAGTTGTATTTTGCAATGATTCTGTTTCCTTTTAAGACATAGCATTGCCTTACAAAACTGATTTCTCCCTCAACTATGACAGGCAACTGCACCTTGTTATGTTTTTTTGTTCAGCCTTAAAATGAAAAAGTCCTAGTTCTATATCTTTTTTTTATTATTTCTTAGCTTCCTGCTCGACTCCAAGTTGAAAAGGAATTTGGTTTCTGCTGCAAGAAAGATCATTAAAAAAAAGGTAAAATATTAGCTATTTTTCTTGGAAAACCTAAAGCAGACTTGTTACAGACTCAAATCATTTGTTGAGGAAACAGAAGTCTTTAAATATTTCAGTTTTCTCTTGAAAGAATAAACATTATGTATAGAAGTGGTTTTATGGTTGCTAATAAATTTTAATTGAGGAGCCACTATTCACTACTACATTTCCTGTGACCTCATTTTCAGATTGTTGCAACAGAGCTCAATGCCCGGCAGATATTTTCTTTTTCCGTGAAGCAAGTCTGTATTTGGAGCATTTGCTTCTTCTCTCCATGGCAAATCTACACTATGAAAGAAAGCAGAAGCAAGTCTTTGGGTTTCAGAAGTCATTATTAGCACAATTTATTATTACTAGATATGCTGCAATGTGAAAATAGAATGACATAGACCATAGCATTCTCTGGAAAATCTTGCATTTTTCACAATACCCTTTGCCATTGAATCAGCTAGTTCTTATTGTGAAAATTGAAGAAAAATAAGCAAATTTAAATATGGTTTTCCAAAATTACGGGGCCTGTTAAAGGTACTGGTAGATTATTCCTTTTTTCCTTAGAATAACCATCACTATACAAACTTACTACAAATTTGCCTTCTAAGTGACAGGTCAACTGTTTACCTTTCTCATGTTGAAAACCATAAATAGTAGTATTATAAAATGTTTGCAGAAAGTTTCCTTTCCTTTATTTAGTGCTTGTTTTGGAAAATAAAAACTTTTTTACTCAGTTTATAGTTGTTATTTTGTTTGGTTTTTCAGTGCTGGGATTTGAACACTGCCTCAGGCATGTAAGGCAAGCATTCCCACTAGCTATAGCTCCAGCCCTCTACATTCTTTCCTTACCTCATACAAATTGTAAAGACTATCAGGTTTCACAGTGATATTTCAATGTATGCATATGTCCTATATACATCATATCCATCCCACCTTCTTCTACAAAGGACTTTCTTCCCCCTCTGCCTAGCACCATCCCCAGTCCCTAACACTACCTCTTAATTTTCTGTCAAGTTAATATAGATTTCCTAATAGCTTAGTGGGGCATCAGCCTATTTCCTAGGAACAACTTATCAGCTTGGACTAGAATGTAGTTTATTGTGCTATGTTTCCAAACAGAAAGGGTAAAAACAAACTGAATGGTATAGTGGGTCAAACAAATACACAGGGCATAAAGAGACATCAAAGTAGTAGAGAAGTAGTTGGGAAGAAAAGAGGTAAAGTGGAATAAGGACAGGGAGGGGGAACAAGAGAAGGTAATGGGGGGGTATTAGAATCAAAAGATGTACATGCATAAAATTGTCAATAAAATATTTTAACAGATATGTCTGACTCTTCAAAATAAGTTAATGAGAATAAACACTAATTTTTCTGCTCATAATTCTAAAAAAAAAATGAGATCTACTAAACTTAGGAAATGCTATTTTTTTCTGCACATAATCTTGAAAAAATGAGATCTACTAAACTTAGGAAATGCTATTAATTTCATGGGTAGGATGTATATCATAGAATAAATACAAATGGTTGTTTTCCTATTTCTACATAGTAACAGTCATGTCTACATAAAGTCATTTATATGTTTTTCACGCCTATCAACATTTCAAGTAGTTTTGGTTATAGCGATTTAATTAACCCCCAGGAGAAGGGCTTTTGATGATGACATTTGGAAATTCAGTTCAGTATCACATGCCTGAGTCCATGAAGTGACATGCCCTCCCATACACTGAGTCTCCATGTCTGATGGTTCTGCCCACCAAAAGTTGAGGGAAACAATACAAAATTGATACTTTCCCCATAATTCCCAGACCTATAATATTCAAATAAAATGCATCATCTCTAAAGTGAGGACTTTCATACTGACCTGCCATCAATGCCCATGGTCAAACCACTGGCATTATTTTTTATAAGAGGAGAAATCCAGTGAACCCTAAAAGGAGCAATATATTAGTTACTTTTCTTGTAGCTGTGACATCATACCTGGCTAACTCAACTTAAAGGGAGGAAAAGTTTATTTTGGCTTACAATTCAAAAGGATATACTGCATCGTGACAGGGAAGGCATGGTGATAGGAAAAGGTGGCAGCTGGTCACACTGCAACCAGTCAGGAAACAGAAATACATTAATGCTGTGCCCAACTCACTTTCTCCTTGTATTCAATACAGGAACCCAGCCCACAGAATAGGATCATGTACACTTAGGGTGAGACTTCCCACCCCAAGTCTTCCCAATATAGAAACACCCTCACAGTAATTTTCTCTCCTAGGTGACTCTGGATCCCATCAAGTTGACTACATTAATCATCAAAAGCCCACCCCTTGTCAACTTAACATGTGAACACATCAGTTTTAAGCCATAACCTTCCCCTTTGTGCCCTAGCTTCATAGCCATTTCACAATGCAAAATGCATTTGGTCCAACTATACGATCCTTACAGTCTTCACTAGCTTTGCCACTGCTCACAAATACAAGTGTAGAATCGCTTCTGAAACTCAGCAGTCTCTTCACTGTGAGCCCTCCTTACATCAAAGACAAATTATAGACGTCCAACATACAATTACATAACACGGAAAGATTGGACTAAAACAAAACTGAAACCAAGCAAATCAAACAGTAAATCCTGCGGACACATATCAAGCATGTGGCGCTCATCGTGGAATCACATGGATTCCACAGGGCATGTGTAGTCTTTCCTCTCCAGCTCTACTGCCTGCAGAATATGTAGCCTATCTCTAGGGCTGGCTCCACTTTCATCTCAGGCATCCTGGGGTCTCCATTCTAACTTAGGTTTCACCTGTTCCATATCAACATGATAGCCCTTACAAAGAATATGATCCTGCCACACGTTGCTTGGCCTTAGTGGCTGTCTGGAGCTTTACCCCAAGCCTCCATGACTCTATCACGCCTCTGAATCCAGTAGAAAAAAACACTGCCAAGTTCTGCTGCCAGCTCAAGATGTAGCCTGCTCCCTTGGACCACAGTTTCATTGACCTCAGTGTGCTTCTCAGACTGACTCTGGGTAAATATTTCCAACTTTCCTAAGTGGTTGTTCTTGATAAGGCAGCCCCTTCACTAGCATTCTCAATTAAGGCACTCTCCACTCAAATGAACATGGATTTTCCTGAGACAGCCTCCAAAGCGTGGGAAGACTTTTCCTCAGGGAACCTTTCTTGTTGTCCCAGTGGGGAGCCATAGCTAAAGCCTTTTCCATGGCTCCTTTCTATAGGTACTCTGGTCCTTGAAATATTACTACCTTGTCATCACCAAAAGCAAGGAAGAGGTAATCTGAAAATAGCAGAGGCACAATTAAATTTCCTTTCCATGCTCCCTGTCACTAGCCCCATAAGCTTTTACAGGGCTGTGAAGATGGTTAGAAAAGTTTTGAGATGGGAACCAGAAGATGCTTTGTCCTACCCATTGCATAAAAGTAAAAAAATGAAAAATAAATTTAAAAAACAAAGAAGGAGGACACTCCAAATGTAGGAATGAAGCCAACTGAAAGTATCCATTGGGGGCAAAGTGCTTTCATCTCTGGAAGACAAAGATCATATAGAAGACTATAAAACATGCCTGGAGAGGTGGCTCAGCAGTTCAAGGAACTTGCCTACAAAACCTGACAGCCTGGGCTTGGGTCCCTAGTACCTATGTTAAGCCAGATATACAAAGTGGCATATGCATCCAGAGTGTGCTTGCAGTTTCAGGAGATCCTGGTGTGACCATACTCATTCTCTCTCTCTTTCTTTCTCTCTCTCTCTTTCTATCTCTCCCCTTCACAAATAAATAAAATATGTGTTTAAAAAAGAAGACCATAAAATAAATGCAACAAATTTAATCACATAGTAGTTATTACATAGTAATGGAAGACATCAGGAAATGGGAACAAAGGGAAGGACAGTAGAAAGCTTGACTGTTTTGTGGATAAGTAGAATATTTCTAAGAAGTCTCTAACCACTGAAAGAGAATGAGGCACTCTAGAGGAAATCTTCTGAAAACTCAGTAGGAAACCTGCACACCTGAGCAGCCAGGTGCCAGTGAACTCCTGAAACCTTCTTCATGTCACCTCTGCTCTCAGGCCATCATTCCAAAGCTACGCCCATCTGTAGAATCTTCAATTTATCAACATCTGACTTCTAGAGAAATTTGAACTGGTCCTAAATGCTATTAAAAGTCTTATTTTTATTTTAGTTTTGATTTTTCGAGGTAGGGTCTCATTCTAGCCTAGGCTGACCTGGAATTCACTATGTAGTCTGAGTGGCCTCAAATTCATGGTGATCCTCCTACCTCTGCCTCCCAAGTGCTGGTATTAAAGGCATGCTCCACCACACCCTGCAAAAGTCTTATTTTTAATATGAACAGCCTTATTTTCACCTAGTTTCAGTTATAAGAAAGAAAGTATGTAGGCCAATGGGTTCTTAAGTGAGCAATTACTTTTCCTTATGCTCCTGATATTTCACAGTATCTAGAAACATTCTTGATTAGCATGACCACGGAGGAAGTACTCCTGGCATCCAGTGTGTGAAGATCAGCAATGCTGGGATGCTGGCAAACAGCATGCAATACACAAAACAAAGAAATATCTGCTACACAATGCTGAAGCTCAGAAACACTGATCAAGACTAAGAAATAAAACTAAGTGGCATTTAAAGGAAATTCGCGGAAGAGGGGGTGGAAAAATGTTAGAGCCACATGTTGGGGCATTATGCACAGAGACTTGGCCTACCCCCCAGAACTCTTGACTACCCCCACAATGCATGACCCACATTCCCCATTGATGAGGGTCCCTTTGGAAGAGGGAGGACAGGGAGAAGGATAATGGAGTCATGACTATGAATGTAAAATCAGAATAATATAAATAAAAAATAAATTATAAAAAAAAACAGTAGTGTTGAGCTGGAGAGATGGCTTAGTTAAGGTGCTTGCCTGTGAAGCCTAAGGACCTAGGTTCAATTCCCCAGAACCCACGTAAGCCAGATGCACATGGTGGCGCATGCGTCTGGAGTTCGTTTGCAGTGGCTAGATGCCCTGATGCCCTGTTTTCTATCTCTCTTTTTCTTATTAAATAAATAAAATAAAATATTTTAAAAAGCAGTACCATAAATGAAAGTAGTGGCTTTATATGGAGTTTTTGGAAGTAGAAACCCTGTGGTAACGTAAATGTCATATGACTAAATTTTAAGTGGATCATCAGCTACTCGAATGAATTGATGTACCTCAGACATTTTCATAAATCAATGTTGTGCTATCAATGGCAACCCTAATTTTTAGAAATGAAAATACTATTATTTATTAATTCAAATTCCCTTGTAACTTGAGTGATTAGCTCTTCCTTGTGCACTCTTCTTGTTCATCCTATAAAGCTCAGTGGGTCTGACAGTAATAACATACTTACATGAATATTTGTTTTCTGTTTCTTTCCTAAATGGGGTAAAATGTAAAGAAGTTCTGCATTGTTATCCTGAGCCAGAGGTCACCAGCTGATTATCACAGAGGTGACACCAAGTCCCACTTGCATCCCTTTCTGTAGTCATACCTACCAGACACATTTGGCCTTATTTTGTGGGAACTATCAAAATAAGCTACTATTTAATACATAAAAGATAGAAAAAGGTAAGACTCTGAACACATAGAGTTCAACTTTGTAAATGATGACATATCATATACTCAATAACCTTATCTCCCAAATACTAAAGATAACAAGTCTTACATAATTTTAGTGGTGGTAAGTGACATCACGCATCTAAATTGCATTTGCCATTGCAAAACTACATCCCAGAGCATCAAGCTTTGATGGAAGAACCTGGTGTGAACCTTGGCTCAGCTGTGTCCTAACTGCATGAACAAAGCAACTTTGATTTCCCCATGAGCCTGACTTTATTAACAATAAAATAGGGAGATTATTACCATTGTTATCATAAATTGTTTGAAGATTACATGTTGAGAGATGTTTAATTAATTTATTTTATGGAAAGAAGACAGAAATTAGTGAAAGAGTACTGTTAATGATTAAGATGGAAAATTGGGCATAAAATGGGACTGTACAAGGCATAAACTAGGATGCATAGTTGATTTACCAAAATAAAAAAAATTTTCTCAAAATACTTTGGCTCAAATGGTTAAAAATGATAGTGTGCAAAAGATTCTCTTTTTAAAATATGAATAGTGAGTGGTCCTTCTGACTGGCTCTTATTCATAGCCATACAGGATGTGATACAAACCTGCACCATTAAAAAATAAAAACAGGGCTGGAGAGATGGCTTAGTGGTTAAGGCACTTCCCTGCAAAGTCAAAGGACCTCGGTTTGATTCCCCAGGACCCATGTAACCCAGATTCACAAGGTGCACAAAGTGCACAAGGTGGCACATGCATCTGGAGTTCATTTGCAGTGGCTGTAGGCCCTGGCATGCCTATTCTCTCTCTGTCTCTCTCTCCCCCTCTCAAATAAATAAATAAATAAAATAATTTTAAAAATAAAAACAAATATTAAAAACTGTTGAATAACCACCTGGATCATCTATAAATATCCAGTACCTCCAGTGAAAAAAATCCAAGAGGGGTAAGTATTATGGCAATGTTCCCCCGAGTCATGTTCCAAGGAACTTAGTAACAGGGTGCTGGGATGGTATTGCCCTTAAATTGGGTTTCAATATCAAGTTGGTTAAAGTTTTATATGTTTGTTTAAATCACTTTATCATTGTTTTAACCAAATACCTGACAAGAAGCAGCTTATGGAAGGAAAAGGGTTATTCTGGCTTATAGGTAGTCCTGAGGGGATATGTTCTATCGTGGCAGAAAAGGCAGCCATTAATAGGAGAAGCATCACATAGTCACACTGAATCCATAACCAGGAAGCAGAGAACATGAATAGGAAGTGTAAATGAGCTTCAGAACCTTCCCCACTGACCCACTTCCTCCAGCAGGCTCCACAACCTTGCCAAATAGCACCACCAGTTGCAGACCAAGTGTTCTTCACACTTGGTTTGACATTCAAACCATAACAGTGTTTTATCCCATTTTAGGTAACCATACTATACACCAAAGTATTGAAATTAATTTTGAAATAAAATCTACATTGTTTGAAAAAAGACTGACTTACCTTTTATGTATACATACTTTGGTATCATTTTTTGTAGCCCAAACATAAAAGTTAAGAATGCTTGCAATGGTGTTGAGGGGTAGTTTGGAACCTGGTTCAGTGGGAAACGGTCTTTATCAAATGGTGATGCCTGCTGTCACCCAGTGACAGTGTGGAGGTGGGAGTAGTGGATGCATGTACGCAGCCTGGCATTCAAGTTCTCATATAGTGAAAGATTAGATTTTTGGTTTTGAAAATAATAAACATTAGTTTCATTCAGAACAAAGTTGACAGTTTAATGTGTCTTTGCACTAATAAAAAATAGATATGTGAGGGATCTCTCTCTCCCCCTCTTCTCTATACTCACTTTCTCTTTTACATTATCTATCTTTTTCCTCCCTCACCTTCCTAGGTGCAGACTTATAACACCCAGTCCCAGCACGGGGTTAACTTCCACAATGAGCTGTTGATCTGAAACACCTACAAGGTTTCCCAAAAAAGACAGACTTCTGTCAGAGTTCTTGGTGACCCACCAAAGGTTAATGGTAAGACCCTACTGTGGAAGACAGCATATGTGTGTGAGACCAAACACAGAGAGAACTGGCCAGAATCTGGAAGAAGGTCAGTTCCCAGACAGTTAGCTAGTCTAGTACCAGAGGGTGCTACACGAGCAACTGGGGGAAAATGTCCGACATTGATCCAAACAACTTGCAGTCTAAGATACCCAGCAGGAAACAACTTGACATAATGCTCATACAAGTGCAGTAGTGGTACACAGCCATGGTGGGTAACCAACTGCTCTTGATTTGGCTAATAGATCCACTCAGTGGAATGGAACTCATTGCTGGAACTGGGAAATAAGTCAAAACCATGTACAAAAAATGAGCTCAGTCTCCAAGAGCAAGATACCACCAAATGTGGGCTAGAAGAGAGCCAACACATATAAAATTCCCTCCAAAACATATATGGTCATCCCTTCTATCTAGTACTAACTTCTCTCTCCCTTGGAGAATTTGCTTATCTTTTTTCAGGTGGACAACAAACCTGATGGGAGGATCAGCTAACCACACCCCACCAGGGCCCCAGCTGAAACCATAGAACAACATAGGGGAAGGGCAAGAATACAGCGTTCATGGTGATCACGACACCAGAAAAAGGCTGAAGGAGATAAACACAGAGAACATCCAACTCCAACTAAGCCAAATATCCAGAGACACAGAGGCTCCCAAAACCTTACCACTGAAGCAGAACTAAAATGACCCCAACGTGGCTCAGGGAAACTCACGGAAGAGGGGGCAGAAAGATTGTTAGAGTCACAAGTTGGGGCTTTATACACAGAACTGGGGCATACCCCCAGAACTCTTGACTAACTTCACAATGCATGACCCACATTCCCCATTGATGAGGGTCCCTTTGAAAGTGGGAGGACAGGGAGGAGGACAATGGAACCAATACTATGAATGTAAAATCAGAATAATATAAATAAAAAAAATATTTAAAAAAATAGATATGTTTCTCAACACTGAGATTTCTGCTATATGATTGTCTTTATATATCCTCAAATCAACATTAAGACTGGCTCCCCTCAGAATAGGTAGAAGATTGGTCGAGGTGCTGTGCAGGAAACACTAACACAGTTTCTACGTCTGAAGTTCTGTTCAGCAGCTTAGTTCTGGAAACCTTGTGCCCCATAAAGTGACCATTTATTGACCTGCAAAGTGAGAAATTATCCCTCAGCAAACTAACCAAATATTTCTCATGGACTGCCTCATTTCTCAAGGTACAACGCACATGTTATAACACTTATAAGAAAGGGTCTACAATTTTGCCCCTAGAATTTCTCATTTGTTAATTCAAACAGAGAGATTCTGGGAAGTATGGAATTGTGGTTTGGCAGTCTGGCCTGACACTCAAGTAAAGGTGCCTGCAGGCAGGTGAGGAGATCAGAGCATGGGTCATAATGTAAAGTGGCGTGTTCTGTAACTTGGCATGGAAAGTCATGCCCGGTACATCCAGATGTTCTGCATCAACTGACAGGGAAATCCTGCAGCTGACCTTCCACTAGCAGTGATATTGAAGGACACAAGACCCTCACCAGTGGTTCTTATCTGTCCTCACTCTGGTTTCCATAAATTGTGCCTCCTTGGCTGACAGATTTATTTATTCCTATTTGGATTTTGGCCACAAATGATGTTTCCTACATTAAGATAAAGAACAAGGCTAAAAATTGGCCCCCAAAAAATCCATTTATAACAACAAAACTATAGTTACTCACCGTTTTCAAATGTTAGCAGATAAACAAGTATTATCATGCGAAGTAGAAATCATTTCTGTAGCCAGAAAATAAACAGTATTCATGAAAACATTTCTCACATTTCAGTCTTAGAAATGGGGATAAAAAACAGCAATCATCTCGGGAATATGGTAGAAATTTTATTTAAAAAATAAATTTTGTATGTCTATGAAATGTAGCACCATTGGTTCTAGAAAAATTTACATATGTGTATATAATATTCTGTAGAATGAAAAAATGGATTGTTTCTTGGGTTACTATGCTTATACATAGAATAAATTTTCACAGTCAAAGGGAAGATGGAAAGCCAATAAAATATCCACATAATGAGAAAAAACTTTTGCCAGCAATACCACTGAAAAAAGCCTAATATCTAGAATCTACAACAAACTCAATACCTAAACAATAAAATATTAAACAACACACTCAAAAACTCGGGAAGAGAAGTGAATAGGGAGTTCTCAGGGAAAAAAATACAAATGGCTAACACACACTTAACAAAATGTTCAGGCTGGAGAGATGGCTCAGCAGTAATGGTGCTTACCCATGAAGCCTAAGGACCATGTAAGCCATACACACAAGATGACACAAGCACAGAAGGTTGCACGTGCACACAAGATGGCACATGCATCTGGAGTTCAATTACAGTGGCTGGAAACCCTGGCATGCCAAATCTCTTTCTTTCTCTCCAAATCTCTCTCTCTCTCTCTCTCTCTCTCTCTCTCTAAAAAGACCATTCTTGGGCCTGGAGAAATGGCTTAGCAGTGAAGCACTTGCCTGTGAAGCCTAAGGACCCCAGTTCGAGGCTCAATTCCCCAGGACCCACGTAAGCCAGATGCACAAGGTGGCACGTACATCTGGAGCTAGTTTGCAGTGGCTGGAGGCCCTGGTGCACCCATTCTCTCTCTCTATCTGCCTCTTTCTCTGCTTGTCACTCTCAAATACTTAAATAAATACACAAACAAAACTTTTTTAAAAAACCCATTCTGTTGGGCTTGTCTCAAAAAAGAAAGAAAAGAGGGCTGGAGAGATGGCTTAGTGGTTAAGGCGCTGCCTCCCAAGCCTAAGAACGCCTGTTCCAATCTCCAGCGGTTCCAATCTCCAGGTCCCACATTTAGCCAGATGCAGGGACGCAAGGGCGCAATGCCGCACTTGACCACAAGGGGGCGCACACATCTGGATTTCGTTTGCAGCAGCTGAGAGGCTGCTGGCACACCCATCTCTATCTGTCTTCCTCTCTCTCTCTCTCTGACTCTCTCCAAAAAAAAAAGAAAGAAAGAAAGAAAGAAAGAAAGAAAGAAAGAAAGAAAGAAAGAAAGAAAGAAAGAAAAGAAAGAAAGAAAGAAAGAAAGAAAGAAAGAAAGAGAGAGAGAGAATGTTCAACATCCCTAACCATCAGAAAAATGAAAATTAAAATAACTATGAGATTTCACCTTACTCTAGTAAGGATAGTAATCAGTAAAAAAAACCAAATGAAAACAAGTGTTGGCAAGGATGTGGGCAAAGAGGAACCCTCATTCACTGTTGGTAGGAGTGCAAATGTGCACAACCACTATGGCAATCAATATGGAGATTTCTGAAAAGATGAACATAGAGCTACCAACAGACCCAGTTATTTCCTCACTGGACATTTAAATGCTTCACTACAGAGATATTTGCTCAACCATGTTTATAGCTGCTCAAGTCATATAGCTTAGAACTGGAATCAGCCCAGGTGCCTGTGACTGGATGAATGGATAATCAAGCTGTGGTGCATTTACACAATGGAATTCTACTCAGCAGTAAGAAAAAAATAATAGAATGAAATTTGTAGTAAAATGGATGGACTTGGAACAGGTCATACTCAGTGAACTCACACAATCACAGAAAGACAAACATTGCATGTCCTCACTCATCTGCAGTTACTAACCTGGACCTGCTCGAGTTGCTGGTATATGGGATAGGCAAGTCAAGGCCCAAACAATAGGGATTGAAGGGTTTAGGGAGAGGGGAAGAGGAAGTTGGGGGAGGGGAACACAAAACTAAACCCAGAATGAACTGGTACCATAGAAACCTTTATCTTTGAAGGAAGACGAAAAGATTTAACCCTCAGCAGAGTATAGGGGTAGCACCAGTAAACAAGGGCCCTGGAGAGGGTATTATGAAGCCTAACCTTAAAAATTTGGGGGTGCTCTGGCCTATAACTTCCAGTTCCAGGAATTGGTTGCTATCCACAATGAGGTTCCCAAAACAAGACAGGCTTCTGTCAAGGTACTTGATTACATGCCTGAGGTAATAGGTAAGACCCTGTTGCTGAAAACACCATATTCTGCCAACACAAAAAGACTCAGAAGAAAGCCACTCCCCAGACAGCCCATCTAGAGCTGGAAAGCACTACATGGGCTGCTGGGGGAAAGTGGCCAGCAATGGTCTGCGCAATCACGGGTCTAAGCTACTCAGAAGCAAACACCTTCAAGATGTACAAGACAGTGCAATGGTGCCACACAGCCTTAGTGGGTAATGACTAGCTTTCTGATTGGCTAAGAGATCTGTTCTGTGTAAAGGAACCCATATCTGGAACTGGGAACCAGGTCAGAATTCTATGGAGACAAAGATTATACTCTATAGTGTCAAGTTCTTTGGCTAAAAGAGTGGCCACATTCATCAAATTTTCTCTAAACTAATCATGCTTATCTCATTTAACCTAAGCTGACTTCATACTCCATGGGAGAATCTGTTTTTCTTTTTCAGAAGGTAGTGAGACCTGAGGAAATAAACCACTCATGGCACTTCAGCCAAGCCTCAGCTGAAACCACAAAGGAAGTAGGGAGATGAACAAGAGTGCTGCTTACCAGCAACCCCACTGAGGAGGGCCTGCATTGGAATAGGGGCAGGGACTATGGTACCAACACCAACACAACAATATGATATATCCATATTACATATGTCTAGTGTGTGTGTGTGTGTGTGTGTGTGTGTGTGTGTAAAAAGGAAGATTGTTCCTCCACAGCCATGTAAGTAAACAGAACAAATACCCTCATTAAGTCCTATTTATTCATCTCTACCTAATGCATATTCATGTAGCACCTGCCACAGGAAGATGCACAGAGTCATGGTAAATGCTCATTTGAGAATCTAAGTAATTGCATGACCTACACGTGCCTGAGTTCAAATCTCATCTCCATTACATACTAATTTTATGACCTTGGAAATTGATTTATCTTCTTTCTGCTTCAGTTTCTGATTCACAAATATTAATGGCACCTTCTTCATTGATAGCTGGGTGCTATTCATTACTATAATTATTTAAAATTTTAAATAATCTTTACAGGGAAATTCACTAAGTACAAGGGATACTGGGAATAAAATGGCAAGCCCAGAGATACTTTCTTGCCCTCATGAGGATATTTAAAATAACCACACAGTAATAAGTATAAAAGCATAGCTCTACTAATACAAAGGGCTCTATGAAAGTACAGGGGCATCTTAGAATTTGCTAAACAGTTGATTTTTATCTTACAAACTTTAGGAAACAACTTCCAAGTACAAGTGAGACTCTATTGCACAGATCTTATTTTTACATGTTAATTAAAAATTAATAACATTGTTGAAAAATTCTTTTCTTGGAAATGTCTAGAATACCTGCCTCATGCTACCAATAAATGTATTGAAATTCCTAAAGTAGTCTGTAAGAAATATGAATGCCTTGCAATTCTTTGTTACTTTTCAGTAAATTGGGTATCTCGTCTAGTACGTTTTACTTTTATTTCCACAAACATCTGCTTTTATATTTTTGTTTAGCTGACTGGTTTTCTCCAACACAACTCCCTCAATATAGGTTCATATTTGACATTGAAAAGAAAGAAATGGAACCCAAAATTTAAGTGGCTTTAACAATAAGCTTTCCATATGACATTTTTAGACGGGAAATTTCACTGCATTTGCCAATTCAAAGTTCTTCTCAGAATTATGAAGATCCATCACAGGCCCTGACATTCCTTCTAACAATGATATCCAGAGAACGACCTGAAATTCCAGTACACTGAAATTTCATCTGCTTTTAAGTCACTGATTTTCTCAGAACCCAAAAGGTACTCTTATCTCCATTTCCTATTTAGAGCACATTTTTGTTTGGGAACTTGTGGTACTTTGAATGTGGTAAATTGAAGGTTTGGCCTTAAGCTCTCTCTCTCTCTCTTTCTCTCTCTCTCTCTTTTCTTCTGTTTTCAAGGTAGGGCCTTGCTGTAGCCCAGGCTGACCTGGATTTCATTATGTGGTCTCATACTGGCCTTCAATTCACAGCAATCCTCCTACCTCAGCCTCCAGAATGCTAGGATTAAAGGCGTGTACCACCACACCCATCTTTATTTTACTTTTTAATATTTTGTATTTATTTATTTATTTTGGTTTTTCAAGGTAGGGTCTCACTCTAGCCCAGGCTGATCTGGAACTCACTTTATACTCTCAGGGTGGACTTGAAGTCATAGTGATCCTCCTACCTCTGCCTCCTAAGTACTGGGATTAAAGGCATGCGTCACCACACCCAGGTTGGTTGGTTGGTTGGTTGGTTGGTTGGTTGGTTGGTTTGTTTGTTGTTTATTTATTAGAGACATAAAGGGAGAGAGATAGAGAATGAGCATGCCAGAGCTTCTAGCCACTGCAAATGAACTCTAGATGCATGTGGCACCACGTGCATCTAGCTTACGTAGGTTCTGGGAAGTCAAACCTAGGTCCTTTAGGCTTCACAGACAAGCAGCTTAACTACGAAGCAATCTCTCCAGCCCCCATCTTTATTTTTTATTAAACTTCCTACTTAAGTGCCCAGTGGGTAAATCCCTGCTAGAGGGGGCATGTCTCTGGTCCCTAGTGCTGGATCTTGGAGTCTAGCCCTAGGGTGTGAAACCCTACTAGGTGTGAAAAAAACATTTGAGTTCTTGGGTCTCTCCTTACTAATGTCTGTGTTTGCTTGCTGCCGTTGTTTCTGTCTGCTTGGAACTATAGAGATAAGCAAGTTCTTCCACCATTGATGGTGTTTCCCTGGACTCTATAAGCCTGAAATAAACCTCCCACAAGTTATGACTGGTTGGATGTTTGTCACAGCAACAAAAAGCTGACTGCAACAGCACCCAATGATGCAAACGAAGGAAGTGAGACAAAAGTGGGTTGGAAGCTCCCTTCTTCCTTTTACTTTCTATTTCATGTATTCATCCTGGTTCTCTCCCCATATACCAAGCTAAGAACTCTGTTGGGTACTATGATAAAACAAACACACACAAAGAATAGTTGGCTTACTTAGTGCAAAATCTTCTATGTGGGAAATCAAGAAACCAACTGGGCTTTTCCTGCAAACTTGAAGATCAGTTTTATCATCTGAATTATGTCCTGCACCCAAAACAAATTCGTGACCCCAAATATCTCAGAATGTGATCCTATTTCAGAGGGGGGAACTTAAAGGGATATTCAATTTTGAAAGACATCACTTCTGGGGTGGGGGGTCCAAGTTCTATAAGGTTTTTGTTCCTATAAGAAAACGAAACTTGAGCACAAGCATGTCCAGTGATGTGAGACACAGGCAGCAATGGCCGTCTACAAGCCAAGGAGAAAGGCTAGCACACATCTTTCCTCAAGGACCTCAGAAGGAACCTGTGCTGCTGCTGCCTTCGTCTCCTCATGCTAGCCTCTGGAATGATGAAAATGCATGCTTGTTACTAAGACCCTCACCTGTGCCATTTGTCATTACTCCAACAGCTAAATAAACTAATACAATTAGTGGATAAGGGTGAGAGATGCAAAATGAGTGTCTTGAGAATTAAGTAGAAGAAGCTAGAGTCAGAAACTTTGCATTTTATTGTTAGCACAATGAGAAACCATTGAAAAGTTTTTAGCAGAAAAGTTCACTCTGATTAAGGAAGAGAAAATTGATCATAGATTTGAGAGGAGGCAAAGGTAAGACTGGGGATGTAGATCCGTGGGCCCTGGATTTGATTCCCAGTACTGGAAAAACAGAAAAAAAAAATCAGTGCTGAAAGGGTGAAAAGTCACCAAGAACAAGATGGTTTCTGCAGATAAGACTGGCTTGGATTAGAGTGATGAATGACAGAGTTTATGGAGAGGAAGTAGATTTTAAACACAGGTTGGTGATAAAGTCAGTATGACTGCAGTACTTTTCCAGTACTAGGGATTGAACCTAGGGCTTTGTACACACTAGGCAGGCATTCCATTACCTGTGAGCTATGGCATACCCTCCTTTTGTTTTGTTAAATTTTATATTTTGAGACAGTCTCAGTAAATTGCAAAATACGGCTTTGAACTCACTCTTAGCCCAGGCTAACCTTGAATCTGCAGCACTCCAGCCTCAGCATCCTAAGTACCTGGGGTTACAGACAAACACTTATTAAGAGTATTTTACTAATAGTTTTGATGCAGAAGTTGAAAAAAAAAGAGTCAGGATACTAGCTGAATTCCTTGACTTTATGGATGATGGGATCACTTATTAAGAAAAAGAGGAAGAAAAAAATGGCCAGGTCATTCACCCTAATTATCTGTTTCCTCCTTAGTGACATGGAACTAATTACTCCTTCAACCTTCCACCTATAGTTGTGAAGATCAAATATGTGAAGCTTAAGAAATACTTGAGATTTAGTTAATGCCCACTGAATTATCAAGATCATCATTAGCATCAGTCAGTTCTCATCTTGAAATACAATAACCAATTACTGGAGTCAGTGTCATCAGAGACTTTATAACTGTGTTGTAAAAAGTCTTCTTTGAATTAAATACAGAAGTGAAAGTTGCAGTTAAAAAATAATTTTAGATATATGTCCCAAATTCTTTTTTCTCTGAGAATCTGTTTTGGATTCTGACAAAGTTAAGTTTTGGCCATTTATGGAGTAGTCTTAGAATACAGAGTACTTTGAGGAAAAATTCTTGATATTTTTGTTTATCTCTCCCAAAACAGGCCGACCTGCATAGGTATTCACAGCAAGCTAACATTTCTACTTGCTTCTGACCTAAGAGCTCTTTGCAATAGAGGGGCTGTCATGAAAGAATCCATTTCTCAAGACTTCCCATCAGAGAAGGACTGCATGTGAGACACATTCCACCAGGGACACAGTATCAAGGCAGATATGAAGGTCTGAGGTGAGCAGAGGGCACCTCCCTGCTAATGAAGCCACAGGCTACATGGGACCCTTGCTGGAGTCTATGGTGGTGGTCTACGAGGTCACACTCAAGTGTCTAGACATCAGATTCAGGGGTTCCCGAGAGTTTTGGTGGCATCCATGGTGGCATTAGGTACAGTTGCTTCCTAATTTCTATATTTTAGCCACAATAGTATTGACTTGAATCAACATCTTGAATCTAAAGAAACATTATGGTACTATATTAAATCTCAATTATATCAAAATATTTAAGTGAGTTTCTGTTTCCTAAATGCAACTGGGACTAAATTACATCAACAGTCTGAATTTAACTCCAATTTTAGTTAGTTGGAATTTTATCTGATAACATAGTTGCTAGCTAACACTTCCAATCCATTTACCTTGCTGCTCAGTTCTCATTTCAGGCATGCTCACCCAGATAGGTGATTCCTTGATGTTGAGTGAATAACCATCATTGGATATCTTCTGGAATACCTGATGTATAAAATAACTCATTCCTCCTGACATGACTCCAACTGTCAAAACAATCTAATATCATTTCTATAAAGTTATTCAGATGTTTATAATCACTTTGAAATCATTTCATACTTTACATAATAGCAAACAACACTTTAAATTTAAATGCCAGTGAAATGAACCTCTTTGAAAGTAATTGAGCCTAGGGTACTGGATTCTCAATGGTCACGATATTTCTACTAAGTAAGTAGCTCTGGGTTCTGTTTCTCATAAAATTGAAAGAATGGATCTCATAGACAATGAAGGATGGTTGTCTGTCTGTTTGTTTGTTTGTTTTTTAAAAGGCCCATTTGGAGAAAAAAAAAAAAAAACTTAGTGCAGAAAGGAAGAAAACTTTGTTGTGTAGAAAAGCAAAAGTAAACCACATAAGCACAGAGCTCCCTGCAAAAGGGAGGTGACTTGGACAGGTTGCCTTTGATGGCTAGTATTCAAGGGTTTAGAAGGCATTCTGATTACAGAAATGAGTTGATCTTTAAAATAATTGGACTAAGATTTGGAGACATGCCATTCTGACCTAATTATCAATTCCCACAAGATGTCAAAGTATATCCTTTCCAATAAGGGCATTGATTACATTCCTCTCCATCTCAATGACTGGATCAATGGAAGTAGGTTTTCAAGTATACTCATATATGGTTTTAAAAATAGCCAGAACAAAGAGAGGAGTTAATAGGGGCCAGCCCAAGCCTGCTGAGACCAACCTTGTTTTTATCCTGTCCTTCCTATGTGCTAACTCATACCAAGATGCAAGCTCTCTTGTTCTCAATTCCCAGTGATTTTAACTTTACTAACACTGACTTTAACCATGACATTCCCAAGGAAAGGAAAAAAGGAAAGTGTGGCCAAGGACTGGCTACATAATAGCAAAAGACACAGAACAAGATTGTCGATTCTCAAGGGCCTTTTCGAACTATCTATCCACTTTCTTACTCCTACTCTCTCACCATTTTTACCACAGATGTACTAAAATCTTTGTTCATTGACTACTTTGTAGAATCTAAATCTGTGTAAGATACTGCTCAAAGATGTTCAATTAAATAAATTGCCTTTATTCAAACTTGTTTTTCATTAATATCTAAAACTAGCAAGTTACAAATTCAGGAAGAAGGTCTTTTATATGCATGATCAAGGCATCAGCAGTAAATCACTCATTAAATAACTCTTCTATTATTAGTCTATGTCATCATTAGTAATCTCATAATCTGACAGAAAGGATACTATGGAAGTCCAGATTGTTTAAAAAAACAAAAAAAAAGCTTCAGTAAACCTGGCACCAAATGAAATATTCATAAGATCTGTGGTTGAATTGTAACTTCTGAGATTTGAAGCATAGGGCGTGCATAAAAGGGAAAAGTTGATGGACTAAATATTAATGCATGGCCGCAGTTAGTGTGAGGCACAGTAGTAGTATCACTTGCCCAGAATGATTTTCTCTCCCAGACTGTGAGGCTAGGCATCTCAAGTGGCATCTCATCTACTGGAGTGTAGTGGTCCAGACAAGAAACTCAATATAGCTTTCTAATGTATTTCATTCATTCAGTAGGCTATACCTTGGTTTTCTTAGGGACAGAGGACATGATAGGTTTGATGAAAAAACAATATACCACTGAGCATAAGCTTCTTCTGAAATGAAAGTAGTTATCTGATCATCTCTGAGTACCATAATTGGATTCTCTAAGGGAACAGGACATGGCCTTTTTGTCTTACCCCCAAATTAACAGTCACTGACCCCCCCAGCACAATGTTTTTACATATTTGTTCTCAACTTATACTTACAGAAAGGAGACAATATCAGATTGGACAGTGTATTTATCATCCCTTATTGAAAACACATTGGATATCTATATTTTCCCCATTAGTGTTATTAATCAAACCCAGGGCCTTGTGGTTCCTACACAGTCCTCTACCACAGAGCTCTACTTACTGCCCCTATATGCATTCTGTTTGGGTGGCAATAACATCCCTCATACAGATATACTAATCAAAGAGAAATCCTTTGCCTTAGTTAAATTAGTCCATCATAGGATGTTTTACGGGATTATTTTCACTTTTACCAAAATAAATTTACCCACATAAGACATACTAAAGTATAGAAATATCATGGACTCTTGGTACATGGCCAATGCTGACATTATATTTTACTATACTCAAAGTTTTCATTCTGTTTGCATGAGTTATCAGCACAAGATGTAAATAATGCAGTGATAATTCAAAAATAGGCATCCTATAATATACTTATTCCACAAACGTGCCACATTGCAACCAACCAGAAAAACTTTGTAACATGCTATGAATACTCATATAACTGACAATATTCATCTGGGCTCCTTCCCATGACTGCACTCATCAGTAGGTTATTTTTCAGCAATTCTGCCAATCTTGCTGGAGATCAGCTGGCTTTCTTGTTCTAGGAGGGCCTGGGCTGGGAATCACAACATGAGTCTGCAAAATGTGAGGTCTTCTGTCCACCAGTCATGTGGTCCAGAAATAGTGTCATGACAACTGCAGAATACAGAGAGCTACAGGAGTTGCATACATTTTTTTCTAGCCTCTAATGGTGCCACATTTGCTATACATCACTGCTGTAAGCAAGTCACATAGCCAACCCATAGTCAGTGTGGGATGAACAAAAAAGTTCATGTCAAAGAATGTGAGTACAGAGAAAATTCGGTCCCTTATGAAAATCAACTTAGCATAGCCACTTTTTAAGGTCAGTTTGTCTCATTAAAATGTGTATTGTTGGCTGGAGAGATGGCTTAATGGTTAAGGCGCCTGCCTCCTAAACCTAAGAATGCTGGTTCCAATCTCCAGCAGTTCCAATCTCCAGGTCCCATGTTTAGCCAGATGCAGTGATGCAAGGGCGCAATGCCACACTTGACCACAAGGCGGCACACACATCTGGATTTAATTCGCTGCAGCTGAGAGGCTGCTGGTGCGCCCATTTCTATCCGTCTTCCTCTCCCTCTCTGTCTCTCTCTGTCTCTCTCAAAAAAAAATGTGTATTGTTTGTATCTACAATTTCTTCCTATATTAGTGGCTAAGAGATAAATTGGGAGAAAGCAAAGCCTAACCAGCTTATTTGTGAACTTTAGATTGTTTTTACACCCAGAAATAACTCATTGTCATTTGGTGCCATAGACTTTAATTCCTATAGTAGATATTGGTCATATTTGACTCTCTAAGGTCTGAGTCTCCCTTTCATTTTCCTGCTGTCACTGCAATGATTCTTAAGAGGAAACTCCCCATTACTAGACTTTTGGCAGGTAATTGCAGCGGACCCAATTCCATGTCAAGAACTCAAGGGGCAGATCCTTCTTCAAAGGATCCTTACCACAGCCAGGTTCCTAAGTACATCCAGTCAGATCTCACTGCCAAAATGCTGCTGATCCGTAGTAAAGAAAAGATTAATCCTGGCACAGAGCAGAATGGAAGGGGGATGACAGCTTCTTTGGCAGGTATTGGATACAGTTTTCTCTGGTCACCTCTTCCCCTCACCATCCACACAACCCCTGTGTCCTATCTGTTTTCCTAGCTCAGTCTTCCAGTATCACATCTTTTAGATCATTCCAGATGTTCTCACAATACAATTCAATTCGTTAAGAGAGTGAGGGTCATTCTGCTAACTGTAACCAACACCTAAGCTATAGAAATCAAACTGTATATTGTGGATTAAACTGTGTAAATCATAATCCTTGGAACCTATGAATGTGTTTTTTCTGGAAATGAGATGTGTTGCAGATGTGGTCAAGATAAAATGAGGTCATGCCAGAGTCAACCAGTCCCATAATCCAATCTGTTGCACATCCTTATGGGAAGATGAGAAAGATGTACAGTGATAACACCATGCCAAGAGAAGTACATGTGCAAAGAACATCACTGAAGTGGTACAGCAGCCAGCCAAGACTGCTACAAGCCAGTAGAAGGTAGGCTGTACAAATATAGTGACATGCTTTTGAACAAGGTGCCCTTCATACCATTGGCCATGGCATTTGCTGAATATTCAATAACTGCTTACCAAAATATTTACAAAATAAGAATTAGACAAAATATAATTAAACAAAATTTTCAAGGCTGTAGAATTTCACCATAATAATATTCCAACCTAAAATGTTTGTAAATAAGAAATGGTACACAGTTACCTTTTCATTCCTGGGTCAAAACTCCAAACCAGCCAGGCGTGGGGGTGCACACCTTTAATCCCAGTACTTGGGAGGCAGAGGTAGGGGGATCTCCAAGAGTTTGAGGCCAGCCTGAGAATACATATATAGTGAATTCCAGGTCAGCCTGAGCTAAAGTGAGACCCTACCTTGAAAAAAAAAAAAAACACAAATATAAAAACTCCCAACCAGATGCAGTTTATAGGAGGAAAAGGCTTATTGCAGCATCCAGTATTGAAGGGAAGCCTGATGATGTCAGAGAAAATCATGACGAGGCAGCAGTAGTATCACATCTTGCTTCAGCAGCAGGAATGAAGTAGGCTGAGTGAGCCAGTTCTGCACACCCAGTGGGCTGGACTACAAAGTCCTAAGGCCTATCCCAAGTGACACACCAACCCATAACCCCACCACCTGGGGACTACACAGGTGGCTTAATCATAAACACTTGAGGAGCCTGGAGAAATAGCTTAGTGGTAAGGCACTGTGAAACCTAAGGACCCAGGTTCAATTCCCCCAAACCCATGTAAGCCAGATGCACAAGGTGGTGCATGCATCTGAAGTTTGTTTTGCAGTGGTGGCTAGAGGTCCTGGTGCAACCATTCTCTCTCTCTCTCTCTCTCTCTCTCTCTCTCTCTCTCATAAATAAATAAAAATATAAGTACTTGAGGCTATGGGGAACACTTTTCATTCAAACCACCACATTAGTCTACGACATATAGTCAATATGCTATTCATATTCAATGTACTATTATAACACATATAAAATGAGCAGAAATAAAGCAGAAAGTAAATCAAGATACTCAGTAAAGGAATACCTGAAAATTGTTAGACACTGTATGTATTATTATTTGTATATATGATGTCCACCACAGGCTCATACGTTAAAGTTTGGTAGTGTTATGTTGGGGGTTATAGAAACTTTAGGAGTTTGGGACCTTGCTGTAGGAAGCAAGTCTTCAATGCAAAATCTGTTTCCTTTCAGTCATGAGGTGAAGAACTTAGTTGGCCATACTCTCTGGTCACCATGACAGTCTGTCTCACCACTGGTATGGTATCCTAAGGACCAGAAACAGTACTGAAATTTTTGTGAGCAAAATAAATCTTTCCCCCACTAAATTTTCTCTCAGATATACCTTTGCCTCTATAATAAAACTAACACAATATACAACTAGCTTATTAGTTGGCCAGGCATTGATCAGTGTAGTTAAAATGAACAATGATTTGATTTTTAGACTGCCTTTAGGTATTGTTATATTTTATTCAACAAAGCCAAATTAGACTTCAGAATGCTGGGCAAATTAAAAAAATGTGTTTTACAGGTATTATGTTGGCATTTTAATCTTCTGTGACTTTCTTTATGTATTAGCTCCCCAGTTACTGCAAAATTCTTCACATTTAGTTCTGGTACTGCCATTTGATTTAGCAACTGATAGAAACAGCTAAAAGCATTTCTTGATCTTAATTTAGAGTTGCCCATGACAAATGTTTTTGAAAGACTATATGGTAGATCCCACACATTTATCACAGCATCTGGGCCATGTTTGTTTCTGTGGGATAGAGGAGAAGAGAGGAAGGATTCTTGTGTTGGTAAACTAGAAGTCTCAGAATTACACTTCCCATCTGGGGTTTCCTTGATGAGAGCACTGGCTTATCCTTTTCCATTAATTACCAAAATGAACTATTACCTTGCAATGACAATTATTTCAATGATCTAGACAAATAAAACTAGTAAGAATAAACACTTTCATTTAAAGACGGCTGTATTTACTTACTATGACATTCAACTAGCTTCTAGAGTGTTTAGAAGAAAATGCACACATACATTTAGCCCATATAAGCACAAAAAGTTACATAAACCAAACATAATTAAAGCAATTTATATAGGACATAAACTTTATGACATTTATAGTCAACTTGCAAGTAGAGAAGGCAACTAACAGAAAAAACTTCTCCTAGGAAAAACACTTATGTGGTTTGAACAGCTCCAAAATACCAGTCTTTAAATATGCACTATTCCACCAAAGTACCAAAAAGAGACCAACACACTGAACAGAAAATATGTCTCCATTTAGAGATTTGGTGAGAACACACAATAAAGAGCTACTTTTACAGTTGTTGTTGTAAAGAATAAGCTGAATGTCTCCAGCATTCTAATTTCATTAACTACATTAGGAAATACCATTGCAAACAAACAGCATGCTTACCTAGATCTACTTACTGAATAATTAGCAGAAAAGTGATATTAATGGTGTTTAAGCTACTGAGTACCAGAGATATTTAAACCTGACTACTGTATAATCTGTCATGTTAAATAATGAAAATAGTGCAGTGTGTGTGTGTGTGTGTGTGTGTGTGTGTGTGTGTGTGTGTGTTTGATGTGCTTGGGGGATATGAGTGCACGTGTTTGTGAGAGTATAGAGACACATGTGCATGCATATGTATAGGCCAAACATATATGTTGGCTGTCCTCTGCAACAACCCTCCATCTTGTTTAATGAGACAGGGTCTCTCACTGAACCTGGGGCTTACTGACTCTACTAGACTAGCTAGACAGTAAGCCCCAGGGATCCTTCTATCTCTGCCTTCCTGGGCTGGGATAACGGGCTCACATTGCCATTAATAGATTTTTCTGTGGTTATGAACTTGAGTACTCATTTTTACACAGTGAGCACTTTACTCCTTGAGCTATCTCTATAACTCCAAAATAGTGTACTTTTAATAACAAATGGGTGATGAAGTAGCAAGTTAAGTGGCCGCCTAAGGTCACAATATGAATAGGGACTGTCAAGTGCTGTCTCTCATGGAAATAATGCAAAATAATTTCTTCCTCATAGCTTAGTATCTGAGCAAACCTTAGCACATTAGCCCTAACTCTCAACCCACTACTGAGCAGATGTCCACCAGCAACTTTCCAATGAACTTACTCTTGACAGAATTGTTATAATGGTAAACACTGCCCTTCAGCAGCAAGCTAACACAATTTTTCAGTGACTAATTCTTCCTCTTGAAGTAGAGAAAACAAGTAAGTATGACTCTTGCCTAACAGACTTAGTTGTGTCCTGATTCAGTAGTATGTGGATAAAAACTCATAGTAGTAATAACAAAATATATGAGGTCCCATTCTCAGAGTCCTTATCTGTCCTTTGCAATTAAGTCTCAAGTTAGGTTGGGATGCATGTGTGTGTGAGTGTGTGTGTGTGTGTGTGTGTGTGTGTGTGTGTGTGTGTGTGTTCATGAACAGTACTCTTCCCATAGCCATGTGTAAAGACAGTGATGTCCTTGGAGTTAACAGTCATTCATTTGAACAGTTGCATTTTCATCTTTTGGAAGCATCCTTACATCTGAAGAAGGGAGTGGCCAATTTATATGAAGGAAACCCTTAACAAAGTGTCCATACAAATAAATATATACAGAATGGATTCTGAGATAGAGTATGGGAGTCTAGCTCATGTTAACAAGAGACTAAATTCTAAACATTGGGGTGGAGCTTGTTCAAAGCAGTAATCTCAAAGTTACTTTCTTTAATCCCTTTTCTTTCTATATATATTCTTTAGAAAGGGGTGATGCTACCTTCTACATGTCTTCTCATAGTTCTTCCCTCTGATAGTGAAAATATTCTATCCTGAGGAGCCCTAAGTGGAAGAAGTGAGCAGAAGCCAGTTTACTTCAGAGCAACTTATTTCTGCCCACTGTTCATGTTCATGTTCATGATCCGCTAATTTTTAGCAGCAGATAAAACTTTGTGGGTGTCTGCAGGCGGAGCAGCCCCTTGGGCATGTGGCCCAGGGTGAGCTCAGATGTAGAGCTGAGTCTGTGTGGCCTCAGATGCTTCCTCCAGATGGGATCATATTAGAATTAAAGCCTTCTGTCATCAACAGGAGGAGAACTGGGCTTGTGGGTAGAAAACCCACCCACCAAGCTTTTTACCACTTGGCACTGATAGTCCTTCTCTTGTGCCAGTGTCCTATATAGGCTGCTTAGAAAGGTGTACGTTCTAACAACTGTCCTTTATTGTAGAGATGTAGGATGACTTCCTCAGTAAGAACAATGTATGACATACTTTGAAGAAGAGCTTTAAGAATACATTGGGGAAAATATATCATAAGTAGCACATATTTTGTATAGCCCCAACTGTGGGACAGTGATAAATCACAATTCTCAGAGAGATTTCTTAAGCCACACATCTCATGGAAAGAGACAGTCTAAATGAGTAGCATGATTTGGGTATATGTGCCAGTCACAGAGTAGTAAATGGATGAGTTTTAATGAAATAAAAGCTCTCAGATTTCAGAGCATAAAAGCTAACACCTGAAAAAAAAATGCATGAGAAGGGACAAAGTTGCTCAAATTCAAATAGTAGTTTCAGTGGTGAGAACGTTGTGCCCCATCTCCAGACTTCCTGTGCTGAAATCCTAACCCCAAGGGTGAGAGGATTAAGACATGAGGGTCTTGGAGTGGTTGTTCAGTCAGGAAATTGCAGCTACCAAGAATGAGACTAGTGTCCTGAAGAAGCTCAAGGGAGACCCGTTGCTTTTCCTTCACATGTGTGACACAAAACAAGTGGCCCAGCCAGAAACCAGAACTTCACTAGATACTGATGTACCTTTGTCTTTCGATGTCTCAGGCTCCAAAACCATGAGAAATAAATCTATGCTGCTTATAACCTACTTCGATTATGGAATGTTGTCCTAGTGGCTTGACTAGCACAATAATCACATATAATTCATGAGAACTATAGTGGCATACTGTTGAGGATGGCCTGTAAAGAGAACTCGTGAGCTAGCTGCAGAACCCACTCAGCACTCACGCTAAGACTGCACCCTTCCCAGCACGGCTCCCAGCAATACCTGAGCATAGTAGGGGGACTACAGTGGGCCTATTTCTGACCAATGTGGAACTACACAGATTTGACACCAAATGAGCTCCAGAGAAACCAAAATATGAAGCACATTTTAAGTTTTAAAATCAGCTTTTACCTCCTCTAGTTAAAATGAAAGGTGTTCTTTTTGAAAGCCCGCAGAAGCTCTAATTCCTCGTCTGCTCAGAGACTCCTCTCCTCTTGTAGACCAACAAAAGGAGATGTACGATCAACCTCTGAAATATTGTGCTGAAAATATGCAATGCTTCCTTGAGTTTCTTTGCAAATCCACACCTCAAATTATACGAAAGAGCAGGTTACTCATCTTTTGAAAAAGGAAAATAGGTTCTATCTGCAGCTGATATGAGAAACCCTGTTCTAGATTCAAAAGCTGGAAGAGTGTCACTGGTTTAAAAAACAAAAATGAGAAACCTAAATGAAACTTGTATGAGAGAGAATGTAAGGGAGAAAGCATAGGGGAAGGGAGGATAGAGAAGGAAAGGAAAGAAGAGAAGGAGGGGCAAAGAAAACAAATGACAAGAATGAGAAATGAAATTTTTGAGCAGGTTACTTGTGTAACAATCCAGTCCTTACAATGGCAGTATGAAACAAACAATACTGTTTCTATGGGGGTGGGGGGGGAAGAAAGCCACAAGACAAAAATGTGTCAAATAACATTTTAAAAATAAATACATAAATAATGGTATGTCTAAATGAATTCAAATAGGAGAAAAGTTCCTATTGTTCAACTGGAACACAATAATTTTGAAAAGTGAGCATAGCAGGAGTTTCTTAGAAATTTAGTAATAAATAAGAAATCAAGTATGTTCTAATAGTAATCTCTGCATCCCACCATACTAGTGGGTTTGGATTAATAAGCAGTTCATAGTGAAAAAAAAAGAAAATTCTTACACACACAATGGACAGGCTCTCAGAGATAGCTGCAGGTTTTGTGAGAGACTCCATCTCAAGGAAACAACACAGGAGAATGATAGAGGAGGATGCCCAGTATTATCCTCTGGCCTCCAAAGTCACACGCATGAGGTACTTGCATAAATGGAACACACACACAAAATGAAAAGCCCTACCTGAGGCTTTGGAAATGAAGATGGTCCTCAGCTAGGTGAAGGAAACACCACCAACTGGGACTCCACTTTAACCTCATTTTCATGACTGAATAGAGGTCTTTACAAAGAGTAGGTAGTTGTATTGAACTATTTTTTATTCCTTCTCTATTTTTTTTTTTTTGAGAGAGAAAAAATGTGGATGAATCCCAGGGACTACAGCCACTGCAAATGAACTCCTGGTGCATGCACCACCTTGCGCATCCAGCCCTATGTGGGCACTGAGGACCCAAACCTGAGTCCCAGGCTTTGCAGGCGAGTGCCTTAAATTCTGAGCCATCTCTCCAGTCTGAATTATTATTTTTCAAGTGAGCATTTTTTTTTAATTTTCAGAAACTTATTAGATAAACTCAAATTTTTTCTCATCTTCCAACATCATTGAGGAAATCTACTGCTCTGCATACACTTTCAAACTGGATGCCAGCTAAGTCTCTGTGAAGATGGTTCAATGTCAAGTTACGGTACTGCAAAGGTTGCACATTTGAAGCTACTTTTTCAGAATGCCTTCAGATGGAGTTCATGTGATGTAGGCTTTGGGACTCTGATATCATCCTATGAATCTTAGATAGGAACTAAGATAATCAAAGAAAGAGGAGGTGGCAGAGGTCACACATTTTGCTGATACAAATTCAGGAAGTTCACTGCAGGAGTTCACTGTCATAGTACAAATTTCATGGCTTTCAGAGCAAGCTAAAGGGAGGTAATCCTGAAGCTTCAATCAGCAGTGAGAACAATAAATTCTCTAATTCCTGCTGTAGAAGAAGAAAGTTCTCAAAAGGGAATCCTCAAATTTGGTCTAGAACCTATAACACCCACTTCCTTGTTTCACATAAATGAGGTGAATTTGTATTTGACAATGATAGGAAGCATTTAAATTTTTGTTTTGAAATAGCTGGAAAAGCCTTTTATCCATAACAAAAGCCTGACTAACAGGTATCTAAAAGGCATGCATTTCAATAGATAGTATCATTTACATAGATCCTTAGGATAAAACTTATTGTTTGCTAATTTACAGATACTGATGATCTACATATCACATTTTATCAGAATTACTTTACAGATATGTTCTAATAAGCCATGCTTTTTATCCAAACCATGAATTCTAGACTCTGGGCCCACTCACTCACAGATAAATAAAATAACAGAATATTTAGAAGAATCAAAAAGTGTTTTTTCATTTGAAAAATATTGACAGTAATTGAGGAGTCCTCATAAATGTCTTCAAAAGTCGATAGAATAATATGGTCCTTAAGAAAATTCTATAGAATTCTTAAGATTTGTAAAATGTTGTTAAGCAAAATTCAGGATGACTTAGATTAGAGAGCATGTATAACATACTCATGGTTAAGGGATTAAATATGGCTAATGTTCCAATTTACCAAAAGATTCAAAGCATCCCTGTCAAGCAGGTAGCAGAGGTCTTTAAAAACAGGACTTGAAAAGATCAATTGAAAGACAGAAAAGGAATGCAAAAAAAGCACAAATAAAGTTTATAAAGTAGAAAAAAAAATCAGGCCTATGCTAACTAATTTAAAATTTTACTGTAAAATTTCAAATATAAAAACAGTAAAGCATTAACTTAAAGACAGTTATACAGATCAACAGGGCAAAATAAATATTCCAAAATAGATTCACATATGTGAGGTTAACTGATATTCAACAATGATGACAAACATTTAGTAGAAAATGGACATCTCTCATTATCAATGATTCAGGACAAATGAATATGCAGTTGCAAAGATGTAGTTTTTACCTCAATGTACACACAAATACAAAAATTAAATATACACAATTTCTAGAAAACAGAAAATCTTTATGGTTAATCATAAACTTCTTAGGACAAAATTTATAAAAAGAAAAATTGTTCAAATTTTATCAAAATTGAAAACTTCTTAAAGGATACACTCAAGGGCTGGGAAGCTAAGCTATTTCACTGGATAAAGCACTTGCCCTGCAAGCTTCAGGATCCTCAGATCCCATGTATAAAAGCCAGGTATGGTGGAAAACAATGCTTGTGATGCCAGTACTAGGGAGATGGCCACAGGGAGATCCCTGGGCCACATTGCCCAGCTAGTCTCGGCTACATAGTCAATTGCAGGACAATAAGAGATCCTGTCTCAAGAAAAGGTGGAGAGCACCTGAAAAGCACCACACACAACACCCAAAGCTGTCCTATGGCCTACACACACACACACACACACACACACACACACACACATAAAATAACAGTGAGACTCTATGTCAGACTCCCCAGAGCAAATACAAGTTTCATACATGCTATTACTTATGCAAAATGATATATGACTTAAAAAAATAACTTGGCAGTTTCTTATGAAGAAAAACAGATATTTTTAAATGACCTTGCAATTTTAATCCCAAATATTTTACCAACAAAGATAAAAATATATGCCTAAGTGAAGACTAGGATGTGGAAATTTATAACCATTTAGTTCGTATTATTCGAATATTCAAAACAAGGCTGGGAGTTTAGCTCAATGAGAGAGACAGCACTTGCACAACATGCACAATCCCTCTGTTGGTATGTGGTTATCCACCATCACTGGTGAATGGAGGCATTGAGAAAGACATCCCATGCAATTGAGACAGAAGTCATCAGCGGTGAAAACAGTGGACTCTGGAAGCCTCAAATTTGACCAGACAGGCCAAATGACTGATGAGTACAATAGTGGCATATCTGGTCTGGGGGAAACCAACTGCTCTCTAATTGGACTGTACGCCTGCTCTATGGGAGGGAATACATGCCTGGTACTGAAAAACCTAATCAAAAGTCTATGGCAGGGGAGGTCATGAGCCTTAGGGGTATAAAGCCTGCTCTTATCTGGCTAAATGTATATATTATTCCCACCAAACTGTGCTAAAAGCACTAAATGTTCATAGTTATATATTAATGCTACTCTCACTTCTGGTTAGAGAAGCTTCCCTTTTCAGACGGTGATGACCACTGGGATGACCCAAAAGGCAACATAGTGCTGAGAAGAAGTGATGGAGGAATGTCCAGCACTGAAATATCTCTATCACACCCTCCCAGGCTTAGGGTTCATTGTGGAAGAGGTGCAGAAAGAATGTAAGAACCAAAGGAAGGGTACGACTCCTTACAATGCAGTTGTCTAGACAGAAATTGGCCTTGATATCTATGACCTCACAGTGCCTGGCAATACCTTCACAACACCCTCATACTAGGGGAAAAAGATGATGACAGCAAAATAAAAGAGAGACTAACAGAGAGAGGGAGGGGATATGATGGAGAGTGGAATTGTGAAGGGGAAAGTGGGAGAGGGGAGGGAAATATCATGGTTTATTGTCTATAAGTATAGAAGTTGTCAATAAATAAAGAAATAAATAAAAGATATCCCATGCAATAGAGTACTACTGAGCAGTAAAAAGAAGCAAATTGTCCATATTTGTTACAATGAAGATGATTCACTGAAGTACTACACTGTACTAGTTTGAATGTAAAGTGTCCCTACAGCCTTGTGTGTGTAGATTAAGCCTTATACTTGATCCTCAGCTGGTGGAGTCTTTGGAGGTGAGCCTTGCTAGAGGAGGTGTGTTCCTGGGATCAGGTCTTTGGATTTTATAGTCCAGCCCTGCTTGCCATTGCCAGCTAATGAACTCACTCTATTTCCTCCCTACTACTGTGTAGATGTGATGCCCAGCTGTCTGTTCTTTTTGTTTTTTCTGCCATGAACATATAATTGATGATCCAAATGAAAGACTTATAGTTCAATGTTTTAAAAAAGATTATGGAGGAAAACATAAATTTCTTTTTCATAGTAAGATAAAGAAAAACTTCAATCATACTGACAGACCTTAAATTTATAAAGGGGAAATTTGATGCAAGATGATTACATAAAAATTAAAAGTAAAATTTGCTATAAAGATAATTAAAGCTGAAGAAAACAAAGACAACAAAACTGAAAGAAACGTATCTGCAACATGATAGTCATTAACATCTTTAAAATATAAATACCTGGCCATAAATTTAATAGGAAATGGAAAAATTCCCAATAAGATATATTAAAATATTAGAAGGAATTTGATACCAAATGAACTTACATGGGTAACACATTTAACAAGAAGGTCCATTTCTAACCAAAAAAAAAAAAAAAGAAGAAGAAGAAAGAGGGCTGGAGAGAAGGCTTAGCGGTTAAGGCGCCTGCCTACTAAGCATAAGAATGCCTGTTCAATTCTCCAGGTTGCACATTTAGCCAGACGCAGTGATGCAAGGGCGCAATGCTGCACTTGGCCCACAAGAGGGAGGACATGTCTGGAGTTCGTTCACAGCGGCTGAGAGGCTGCTGGCACATCCATTCTCTATCTGTCTCTCTCTCTCTCTCTCTGACTCTCTCCAAAAAAAAATGATAAAAGAAAGAAAGATAGCCAAGTGAGGGGCCTCATAAAATTTTGTTCTAAAAATAAATATATATAAGAATCTTAACCATAATTCTATGTTAGTATAGACTTATTACCATGTAAACATTGTGCATTTTGTACATATCCATTTCCAGGCCTAGATCCCCTAACCATCCCCCAGAGACAATCTGTCCATTTAAGAACAAGAACTGTTGGGAGCTCAACACTAAAGTATACTTAAAGCACACCCACCAAGACTCAGGGTATTTTTAGAAAAGGTGGCAAAAAGAATGTAAGAGCCACAGGGTAGAGGGACTCTCTAGAAGCATTGACCCCACCCTTACCCCACAATGACTGACTGCTGCTCTCACAACTCATAACTCACCATTTACCACCCCCCCAGTGAAATAAGTAAATAAAATATTTTTAAAAGGGGGGTGCTGGAGAGATGGTTTAGCAGGTAGGCACTTGCCTGTTATACCTAAGGACCCAGGTTCAGTACCCCAGTACCCACATAAGCCAGATGTACAAGGTTGCATATGTGACTGGAGTTCATTTACAGTGTCTGAAGACTCTGGTGTGCCCATTCTCCCCCACCCCGTTCTCTCTCTCTCTGTAAAATAAATAAAATATTAAAAATACTTACTATGACCAATTAAGCTTTTTGAGAAGTTGTCCTAGTTTAATGCCTTCTGATCTTCCAAATCATTAAGTTCCACTGATTCAAATTCTATGCAAACGGTGGACTACTAATAGAGTTGAGCAATGATTTCTAAACATAGAACTATCATTATATCAATCTCTCCCCCCATTTATCTGTTGTGGAGAGCTTCAGTAATAACATTAAATGCACATGAACTGTAATAACACATTTCAGTACTGACTGAGGGACCTCATTTGCAAATTACTTTAATATAGACTTTAGATATGGAAAAGAAGAATTTGCTCCATATATCATACTCTCTGCTTACATTGAAAGAGAAGCCTAAGGCCACTAATTTTCCCATCTGATTCAGAAAGCAAACACATCAGTTAAAAAACAACTTTATCTGCCAACAGTAGTGTTTGCCAATAATCCCAGCATAAAAATCTAGCCACTTTAACCATATGCTCTTTTTGGATAATGATCTCCCTAAATTATATTCCTAGGGAAGAAGTGAGAGCAAGAATGATTAAAAGAACTAAATCAAGTAGTATAACTGTCAGGCTGACTGAACCCTAGTTAAAAGGCTGCAAATGTCAGCATCCTATACATTTCATAATGTGTTCATCCTGGCCACATTTCTTTCTGCTCCATGTGATTCTCACAGATAGTGGAGGCTTAAGTCATTCACATGTGCACTGCCTGATCCTCTCTTGCCCTCAGTAACAACTTATTGGACAAAGTTATTACCTGACTCAAAACAGTAAGTTATGGATTTGTCAAAAGTCAACTGGAATTTGTCTAGGCTCTTGAACTGAGAAAATTAGGAGGTATACCTAGCACTAGACGAAAGTCTAAAATCCCCCTTGAACTACCTTGAACTTTTATGTTCTCATAATTCAAATTTTTATGTCCATAAATTGAGTATAATTTGAACTTAATTTGTGTTTGAGTTATCTTATGGTTCAAAACAATAACATTTTGATAGATAATGTTATCTTGAAAAAAATACAGGGCTGGAGAGATGGCTTAGCAGTTAAGGCGCCTGCCTGCTAAGCCTAAGAACTCAGTTCCAATCTCCAGGTTCCACATTTATCCAGATGCAAAGTGATGCAAGGGCGCAATGCCACACTTGCCCACAAGGGGGCACGCATCTGGATTTCATTCACAGCAGCTGAGAGACTGCTGGTGCGCCCATGCTCTATCTGTCTCCCTCTCTCTCTGACTCTCTCTGTGTCTCTCTCCAAAAATAAATAAAATAATAATAATAAATGAAAAAATACAGAAATCTTTGACTAACAATATCCCTACCTGATTGAACCATGAAAATCTCTTCCATGTATTAAGGATAAAGAAAAAAACCAGACAAGCAGACTCCAGTTTCCTTTGCTGTATAATGAGGAGCTTGGAACTAACTTGTCATTTTATCCTAACAAGTAATAACCACAGACTGAAAACTCGGTAACTATTATTGTATGTGTAAGACAGCTAAGTGCACAGGGCAAGCTGTTACCAATAGGATGGGGAAGACAGATAAGCAAACACAGGAAGTCACTGCTTACCAGAACGGAGACTCGAGAACTGAAACTGATGTGGAATTAAAGCAAAGGTAGTTACACCTGAACTGTAACCAGCAAATTGATGGAGCTTCAGTGTAGACAACTGAGAATAACCTACTCCTTTGCGAGCTTTCCCACCAGAGGTCCATGATATTACCATAGTGAAGCATCAGGGAACCCCCCTCACAGTCATTTCTGCAAAGGGAAGGGGAAAGGAAAGTATGTGAAATGTACAGAGCACTCTAACTTCCTGAGTAAGATCTGCTCTCAGGAGAAAGCAGATATCAAATGCATGGCCTGCAGAAGGGAAATAGCCAACTACAGTCAGTGTTAGCCAGTCTTTTACAAGGGCAAAGGCAAGTACCCAACTCTAGCCATCCTGTTCTACCTAAGGGATGAATGACAACTACACAGCACTTGTGATGTTCACTGCACAGTCTGAGCCCTAATCATAAGACCACAGAATGCCTCCCCTCCTCCACCATCCTATCATCATTACTCGACTCAGGAGCATGGTTTTCACCTAGTTCTCATGTCCAGCTATTAAGCAAAAAGGAACAAGCCTCAGAATCAAATGGAGCAGGGATGTTGGAATTAGCAGACCAGGATTTTCAACAACTATGATTAATAATTGGGAAGCTATAAATGTGGAGAGGCAAGAGATATTTGCAAAATGCCTATGCTTTCCTTTTAATCTTTTTGTGGCCTAAAGACTATTCAAAAACTAAATTTAAGAAAACCAGAATTATTCTTATGAAAGTTTTGTTCTCATAATTCTTGCATAGACTCAATCTCACATTTGTTCCACATGAACATATAAATTCCTATACTTTTTTACTATGTTTATGACTAAAAATCATGATAAAAATATCATGAAGTAAATTTGATTATGTTCTTTATTATACTTAGCCAGGGATACACTAATTTCACACTCTCATAGCAATATACGTTGTTTTTGTTTGTTTGTTTTTGGATTTTCAAGGTAGGGTCTCACTCTGGCCCTGGCCCAGGCTGACCTGCAATATACGTTTTTATGTCAAACTAGACCCAACTTCAAGTCTTGGCTCAATATTCAGCACCAATATTATCTGTTTCTACCTTTCAATCTTCTCAGATAAACTGTGGAGCTTATAATGGCATCAGCTCATTCTCTAATTAACCTCAAAAAGTACTTAGTGCATGCTTGACTCAGAGTCAGCAATTTCTAACCAATAAAAAATTCTAAAAGTGCATAGTTAATGATTTTGAAGTAAACCAAGTGTGAATACAGGATACAACTCATACATTGCCCATCAAGAAGGAGACGAGAACACAGCATTGTTACAGCATTTTCCAGGCTATAGCATTCTAGACCTGAGTCCTGACTTCTAGACAGTCTTCACAAATACCTGATTTTTCAAATGTCTGCCGCTCCCCCAGGACAAGCTTCTGCAGCTGCCTCTTCACTTTTTGCTGTGGGTCTCCATGAACTGACTGACCCATGAACTGCCGTCATTGCAGAGTAGAACATAGTTTCTCAACCTCCCACTATCGACATTTTCAGGCAGAGAATTCTTTGTCCCCGCCCTGTGCACCTCAGAATGTTTGACAGCAATCCTAAACCCCCAGATTAGGATCTCTAGGACGACCTAGTTATGATAGCCCAAAATGTCTTGGGACCTTATAAATAAAGTGTTCCTCCACTTCCCCACAAGATAAAAGTACTGTGTAACAGGATCACTAGAGCAAAGGACAATCTTAGCAGATGGTCCAGCTGGAATCTAAATTTTATTTGGAAAATCCATCTTCAGAGTCAAAAACTCCCTCTTCTCATGTTCATTTACTTGGCTGTTTCTTAAAGCAGTAGAAAATTAGATCCTAAGCTACCACAATTTTAAACATACATGAGTAGACAGACAGCTCAAAACTGAAGAGGGGTTCGAGTGAATAGACGCCCAAACATACCTTACTGGAAAGTGCTCAGGACTGCATGAAGCTTCTGTTACTGATATAGTTCTAAAGGGACAAATACTTTGGGTTTTTTGTTGTTCTTTTGGTTTTTCAAGGTAGGATCCCTCTCTAGCCCAGGCTGACCTGGAATTCACTGTGTATTCTTAGGGTGGCCTCGAACTCACAGCAATCCTCCTACCTCTGCCTCCCGAGTGCTGGGATTAAAGGCATGCACCACCATGCTCAGCTTTTTGGGTTTTATTTTTAAAACATCTTTTTGTGGGGCTGGAGGGATGGCTTAGCAGTTAAGGCACTTGCCTGCAAAGCCACAGGATCCAGGTTTGATTCCCCAGGACCCATGTTACCCAGATACACAAGGGGGCGCATGCATCTGGAGTTCATTTGCAATGGCTGAAGGCCCTGGGGTACCCATTCTCTCCCAATCTCCCTCCCTCTTTCTCTGTTAAATAAATAAAAATAAAATACTAAAAAATTATTTTTCAGCTGGAGAGATGGCTTAGCAATTAAGGTGCTTGCATGGGAAAGCTACCCAGAGAGTTAGTATCATGAGATTTTTGTAAGATGTCTATATCTTCCTTTTAATTTTTTTGAGACCCCAAGACAGTTCTACCTCAGAGTTAGTATCATGAGTCTGTTACATTCATATGATTCTGCACATTTTAACTAACAACAGATGGACTTAAGTATGTTAGAGAAAGCAAAACTGAACTTAAAAGTTTATAAGAACCACTCTCCAAATGACACTACTGTCTTATTTTAGGTCCAGCCTCCTGCCAGAGACAATACCAGCAAGCACTCTCAGGATGTTAATAATGTGGCTTCCATAGGAAGAAGAGAACATACTGTGGGCTGCCAGAATGTTCATGGGAAAAATGCTCTCCTTTCCATCTTTGTCATATATTGGCAGGCAGGCAGCCAAAGCTTTCTTAAATTGGGTTCAGAAATATAAAGTTGCCTTTTGTTTGTTTGTTTGTCGAGGTAGGGTTTCACTCTAGCTGAGGCGGACTTGGAATTCACTCTATATTCTCAGGGTGGCCTCGAATTCACAGTGATCTGATCCTCCTACCTCTGCCTCCAGAATGCTGGGATTATAGGCATGTGCTACCATGCCCGGCTTGACTCCTTAATTTTTATAGCTTGATGTATTCATTCCAAGTCACAGATCAGTACTGTTTCCTATTAAAACAAAGAGAAAACGTATCTTTTGGGTTTGTCTGAATTCCCACCAACGTTCACTGAGAATGTGTCCTGCTATGGGTAGTAAGATAGGACCTTCATGGTCTAGTTCTTTATTACTCTTCCTACTACTGATCTGGACATGGTTTGCAGGGGATTCCGCTTTTTGTTTTGTTTTGTTTGTTGCATGTGACTGGCAGATGGTACAAAATTACAAGGAAAATTTTAATTTTAGTAATAGAAGAGAAAAAAATATATGAAGGAATAAGGAAGGAAAAGTATGTAACAAACACTATTATTCTACTTATGTAATCATGAGCATCCAAGCACTTCTTCCCCATCAGGTTGACATGAAACCATGCTCCTAGGCTCTAAAATTATTCATTTCTCCAAAATCTATAGATTAGTGAAAAAGTAAAACAATGTACTTACTTAGATTCCTTTTTATTCCTCACTCCAATCCTGGCTGACCTGAAATTTCCTCTGTAGACCAAACTAGCCTGAAACTCATGGAAATTCTCCTACTCAGCTTCCCAAATGTATAAAAAACTGTACAAGTTTAATCATAAATGATTTTAAGGTTAATTATTCAGGAGTTTTTTTTTTTTTTCCTCTTCTGTTGGGTCACTTGTGCAAGCTGCCTATAATTTAAGTGTGTTAATCATCTCTTTTGTTTTGCTGTGACAAAGTACTCAAGATTATCCACTTGAAAGGAGTAAACATTAACCTTTGGTTCATAATTTCAGAGGATTCAATCCACGATTGCCGGGCCCCATCACTCTGGGTCTATGTTAGAAAGTAAGCAGCAGAACAGGGATGCTCCACTCATGGAGGCCAGGAAGCCAAAAGTGGGCTTGCTTTTATGATGAAGCAATTCCTCTGAGACACTTTCAAGACACTTTCAATCATGTGAAATGATTCATTCAGAGACCTTGGGTTCAATCTCCCATTTCTTCACACTGCTATTTTAGTTACCAAGCCTTCAACAACTGATCTTTTGGGAAACATTTAAGGTGAAAAATCATAAAATTAATAGGATCTTGTTAGCTAATTTAGGATTACTAGAGACCACTCCAGTATAATACTGTGTATGTTCTCAACTCAGCTACCATCCTAGGCCACACTTACATGCAAAATTACACCATTAAAACCTAAGGACTTTATTTTAACTACCTATTCCTCTGCTGAATTAGTCAAACAGAGATTGTAATTTGGTTCTAACATTTGATGATCAGAGATTCTTGTTCTGTTCTATAGTTACAGTTGGCTAAATCAAAAATTCTTACCCAGGTCAAAGTAGTCTGAGTCTTCAAACTAGAGGCAATGAGTAAAGCTCACTCCATCAAATCTGGGCAGGGTGGGGGATATGAAAAAGAAGTTAGAGTAGAAATTAAATGTCAGTGCACATACACAAGGAATATAGTGGGGTTTTTACCCTTTTATCAATCTTGTGACAGTTAGATGTGTGGTGATGACAACAGTGGGGAGGAAACAATACTGGAATAATTGCAATAAAAGGGATTAGAATTATCACATTAGAAGCCTGTGAACAAGAATCAACAAAAGCTGTTTAGCAGAGGAATACATGACCTTTCTCGAAAGGGCCTTATTACTATGACATAAAAACTGGTCAGGGGCTAGAGGAAGCACTGCATGGCAGACTGCTGGCCAGCATGAAAAACATGCTAGAAGCCATCCAGGGCCCCATAGAAGACACTATTCATGTACATTTATTTACATATTCAACTGTGTTAAGTAAGCTTCTGTAGAGTCAAACAGATGTGTGTCTGGGGCAAATAAAGGCCTGATGAGAGAGTATGATTAAATGCAAAGAAACCCTCTGCCAACAATGGGAAATCAACTTCAAGCCATTCACTCGGACACAGGTCAGCATGCAGCCCTTGAACACAGGGGAATTGGCTGTGAAAAACCTGTAGTGGCTTAGCTACTGAGAATACTATCTGCAGAACAACAAATCACTGATACTGAGAGGATAATTACATGAGTTTTTAACCTGCTTTTTTTTTTTTTCCTAACTGACCATATGAAAGGTTGCCTGCCATCAAACATGTGGTAAAACATAGTAAAAATAAAGACCTACCAAACCCTAAGTTAATTCTTTTATACAAGGTCCACAAGGAATCTTGGGATTCCATAACCCAAACCTCAGTAGCTTTGTCCACCATAAAAATAGTCAGTTGCCTTGTTTTTGTCACCATTGCAGCACTTCTCTACTCGAATACAATCCATGAATGTATGAAATGACAGGACACATGGCAGCACCAGATTCTGCATGACCTGAAGCATTGTGTGTGAATGAGTCCCTTCTCATGTCTTTCTCGTAACCCTAAACATGAAAGCTTATTTAAATGATGCTCCACTTACTCTTGGATTGTATTCTGGGCTTTTTCCAGAAAAGAAAATAATTTTAAATGTTAAAAAATAGTTTTTTCTTATCAGATTCTCATTGCACCAGAATAAACAATTCAGAGCAACTAGAAATAACCATGCTATTAAGTTCTTGTTTTATCCTGGTGACAGGTAGTTTCCAGCCTTAGGAACAACTCTCACCTCTTCTATATTGAAACAGTGTTTGGCCAGCTGATTTTAAGAAAAATGAGGTAATGGGAAGGGATTATAGCCAAATTATAGTGTGTTCATATATGAAAATTCTCAAAAACAAAAAATAAAAGGCAATTTTGCTTGTACTTCTCAAATACTATATTCTGTCACCCAGTTGTATTATTTTCTTGAGTCATCTTCTTGAAGCTTCGAACAATTATTTATTAAGTTTCTAAGAGTTTATCACTGTGCTATGTGACACTAAGAAAATCTAAGAAAATCTAAGAAAGCAGGTAAATAGAAAGGGAATTGAACCATCACAGGATCCATCATTCTGCAAAGCTGGGTGATGTGACCAGTATGGTCTGCACAGTAATCATTCTCAAAAATGCAATAATTTGGGGGTTTGAGAGGTGGCACAGCACTTAAAGTGCTTGCTTGCAAATCCTGTTGGCCTGGGTTTGGTTCTCTATTATCCACATAAAGCCAGATGTGCAAACGGGCAAATGCATCTGGAGTTCATTTCCAGAGGTGGGAATCCCTGTCTCATCTATATTTATTCTCTCTCTGTCTCTCTCCCTGACTCTCCCCCCACTACACACACATAAATAAATAAAAATATTTTTAAATACAATGATTTGTTTCTCTCTGTCTCCAATAGGAGTTTCTGTGATGATGGAAATGACCCCTGCCTTCACTGTCCATTATGGTAACCACTCATCATATGTGGCCATCAAACGCTTAGAATGAAGTTACTGTGACCGAAGAACTAAGTTGCAATGTTATTTATAATTAATTGAAATGTTAATGTAAGTAGTTTCACGGGGCAAGTAACTGTGTGTTTGACAGAGCAGAAATAGCCAGACAATACTATACTCTAAATATCACTGTTTGAATCATCAATAAATTAGTCTTTGAACCATAGAAATCCCAACAGACTAATTTGGATATCCATGATGCAATGCCAAAGGAGAAAATGCATTGCTGGCTCTTCTGGCTCAAAGGTAGCCTCTTACCTGAGTTGAATCTACACATGTTTTCTGGTAGCAATCCATCAAAGACATAATTCTTCTTGCTAAATTCAGCAATATCTAACAAAAAGACCCTAAAGCATTCAGAAGTAAATTATTGATCTTTATGTTTAAAGATTCCTGCCAATTTATCACCAGCCCAATAATAAATTGATACTAGTCTGAATTGACTCAAAGTTATTGAGCAAAAAACTGTTGAATGTTAAATATGATCTGAAAATAGAAGCAAGTTGTTGGCTCAGTATTTTAATACTGAAATTACTCATAATCAAAGCATTGATAATATGATACTAAACAGGAGAGTCCCAAGGGACTTTAATCAAGACAATGAATCAGCACAGGAAAGTTAAAACACTGATGGGTGATTCTGAGTGTGTGACAAAGCAGTGATGAGGTGAGAACAGTGGGCATAGCAGGCAGGGCTTCTTGACTCAAAGCTCTGCCGTGGATAGATCAGTGAATTTGGAAATCTTCTTTATCTTTCTCTTCTTCAAAGTGATAATAATATTTACCATGCAGGTTATTGAGAGAATCATAAATAATGTGGTCCAAATGCCTGGTGCCTCTCAGTAATCAATATTACTATTATGACAAATCACTTTAAGAATTATACTGGCAAAGCTAGCATTATTTGAGCACATAAAGTGAATTTTTTTTTATTTTAGGAGAAAAGAATATCCTTTTTGTAAGTGAAAACCTATTACTAAATTGAAATTATGTCCCAGGTCTTTACTTCATTTACAATTAAAAGAATTGAGTATAGAAGAAACAGCTCCCTTCTCCCTTGATCACAGGTTTTATGTGTTTTGGCCTTGAATCCTTTTGCTTGCATCAGCGTTCTTCCAAATTCACTACAAAGGTATCGATGCTTAAAGGGAGGAGGGGAATAAACCCATCAATTACTCAAAACAATGATACAACACTTATTTATGTTGGAAACTCCAGCCACACATAACTACAGAGAGTGGATTTTGACATAAGGCAAAGGATCCAGGAAATATTCTAAAGTCAAGATTTAAACTCTTCCCTGCTCTGACATCTTTACAAATTTTTATCCTTTTGATGCTAAATCTACAGCTGGCCTTTCTAGCATGTTCCAGAACCAGACATTGTAGAGCAACATTGGAAAACAATTAATAGGATATATGGGTGACAAGTACATAGTGCTGTTGGCAAGGACAGAGAGTCTTATAACCTGCCCACAGCTCTTAGCAAATTTTCTTCTTCCAAACATAATGTTATATTTGTTTTACTAATAATCTGATCATTTCAGCAGTAACCACAGGATGACAGCTTGCAAGGGACAATAAAAATAATAATCAAGCTGGGTGTGGTGGTGCACACCATTAATCCCATCACTTGGGAGGCAGAGGTAGGAGGACCGCCATGAGTTTGAGGCCATCCTGAGAATACATAGTGAATTTCAAGGTCAGCCTGAGCTAGAGTGAGACCCTACCTCAAAAACACAAATAATAATAATAATAATCAAATACCATCTCTGAAGTACTTCATTTGTCAGACAATCTCCTCTCTAGTAGACATTGTGGTTATCCCCATAATTGAAACAGATTATTAAAATATCCTCAAAGTAATTTACATGAAAATTTTATATTATACCCTTGCAACATAATTCTCTAATATTTTTGGTTGAAATAAAATTCCTGGAGCTAGGGGCATAGTACAGCTGGTAAAGTGCTTGCCACTCATGCATAAGAACCTAAGTTCAAAACTCCAGCACTCACATAAAAACTGGGAATAGTAGCACATTTTCATAACCCAAAACTGGAGAAGTAGAGACAGGAGGATTCCCAGGACTTGCTGACTATCTAATCTAGCAAAATCCATGATATCCAAGTTCAATTAGAGACCCTACCTCAATAAAAAGGATAAGATGGAGGGTAACTGAGGAAGTTATCCAACATTAACCCCTGGTCTTCACACACATACGTGTGTGTGCATATATACACATACATACATGAACACATAGTCTATGAGCACAAAAATATATGCTAAAAGTCTTTTGACCAACAAATTATTAAACTAAGGCAAATACACTCACAGGATTCATTAGTTAAGTAGAACAAATTTGTCATAGTGCATACATAAGAATAGACGCACTATAAGGCTGCAGTGTTCCACCTGCTGTGACAGAGGTGATGTCCATCAACTTCCCATGTCATCCTTTCCCTACCATTATGAAGCTTCCCCTTGAGTCTGTAAGCCAAAATAAACTCTGTCCTCCAACAAGCTGCTTTTGGTCAGGTGTGTTGTGTCAGCAACGAGAAGGTAACTACAACAGAAAAACTGGTAGAGTAGGTCTGTTGCTACTAGAAATCTGACTCTGGATTTTGGCCTTTGGAAACTGATATGTGGGATGAATGTGGATGTATTTGAAGCTTTTGTCTAAGAGATGTCTTATAGTGCTGAAGGCAGAGTTCGATGGACCATTATTGTCAGAGTTTGAGAGACCTAAATGCAGTTAGAACTGTGGGCAATAAGGTTTGGCTTATGAGGGAAAGAAGGAACTTTGTCTGGACTGGGCTAGAAGCAATTTTTATGAGAGGCTTACTGCATTCTCCATGTGTTTTGTACACTTGTGCAGGATTGTGTTGCATAGAAATAGACTTGTGTGAGCAGAAGGATATGGCATAGAAAGAAATGAAAGCTTCAGGCTAAAACAACAGTTCAGTTCAGTTGCAATTACTGGAGAGATTACAACTGTGGATATTGGACCAGCAGTTTTACACGGAGACAGCAGGAAGAATGTGGACTCTTATAATTGGGGGCCTGAATGTTGAATGAGTGTTCTTCCCCTTAAAGTCAGTTTTATTCTCCCCTGAATTAGGAAATATTGTAGCTCTCATGGTACTATGGGAGTATAATAGATACAGGAGAAAGCCATTGGATTTGCAACATTGTTTGTGTTTTGGGGACCCTCCACTGGGTAATGTGATGAAGGTTTGCCATCCCTGCATAGAGGACTGATGGAGCCATGGCATGGGTGATCCATAAGTTGCAATACAGATCCTAGGATTTGTTGAAATGCCAGACTGTGAGATGGCCACCAAAGAGAGCTGCCAACTTGGGATTGATGCTCCCCAGGATGTTACCAGCACAGATGGGAATGGGAATTGAACTCCAGAGACTTCAACACAGGTTAGAGATGTCAGATTTGGAGCTACAGGATTTGATGTTTGTCCCATTTGTTTTAGATCTTGTATTGGTTCAATCTTTTTCTTGTTGTGCCCAATGCAATCTATTGCAATGTGAATGTTTACATTGTGCCTTTATGTTACTTTGGTTTTACAGGCTAGTTGCTAAAAAAAAAAAAAAAAAAAAACTTTGGACATGGGGAATCTTTGAACAGTTTGGGATCAATAAAAAACTATGGGGAAATTTAAAGTTGGACTGGATACATTTCATTTTACAGCAGGGCTGGACATCAGTTTATGGGCACCAGGGGTAAAAGGTGGTGGTTTGAATTAGGTGTCTCCCATACACTTATGTGTTCTGAATGCTTGATTACCCAGCTATTGGCAACTTGGGAATTGGAGCCTTTCTGGAAGAAGTGTGTGGCTAGGAGTAGGTTTTTGAATGCTGTATTAACCTCCTCTTGCCAGTATTTGGCTAACTCTCATGCTGCAGTGTCCCGCTTGTGTGGAAGAGGTGATGTCTGCCCTCTACTCATGCCATCATGGAGCTTCCCCTCAAGTCTGTAAGCCTTTTAAAACAAACAAACAAAAAGAATAGATGCAGGTCCTCAGTTAAGCAACCTTGGGTCAGATGGCAACTCTCCTCCACTATTTCTTGGCTAAGTGATCTTGGGAAAGTTAAAATTTTCAAGCTCAATTATTTATCTCCTAAAATGGATAAAAATAATATCTATCTCATAAAGTTGTTTAAATGGTTAAAGAAACAATGTACATGAAACTGCACAGAGATTAGCATACTAAGAATCAACAAATGAGAGATATAACTGTTAAAAATAAGTATAACCATTGCTTTCTGCACAGTAAATAGAAAAAAGATGTTGAAAAAAATCATCCAAGCAAGTTAACATGTTTGTCAGTGCATGCATACAGCTAAATTTCATCTTGTATTTTTCCACTATTTAAAACAGAGTGCCAAACAGAATCACTTATGAAAAAAAATCCACATCTAAACACACTATCATAAATGACAAGGACATCAAAAACAAAAAATTCCATAAACTATCAACTCAGGAGAAAGAACAAACAACCTATAAAAGAACAATAATTAAATTGACATCACATATTTCAACAGGGATTTTGGAAAGCAAGAATACAATGAAGTAATATTTTTCACAGTACAAATGGATGAGATATTTGGATATAGAACATATCTTGCTAAAGTTTTACTTTCAAATGAAATTGAAGTAAGTTATGCTCAGACATTGGGAATCTCAGAATTTTTATATAAGAATTTACTTTTAAAACATTCTTAAGGAAGCATTTCTAGGAGATAGAGAAAAAAATAAAGATTAAATCTGTGAGAAGCATAAGAAATCAAATAAAAGCTTTTGTGGAGTATGCTATAATAAGCAATTACCCAACATGTAGTAGAAAACCAAAATAAACAAAATAAAGAACATGCATCTAAAAACCCCACAAAACAAAAATAAAAAGATCAAAATGTAGATTTGTGGATAAAAACAAATAAAAACCAAAAAAGGGCTGGGAACATTTCTTTTTAAAGAAAAAAATAAGAATGTGTAAGAATGTGTATTGTTCTTACTACTTTAGAGACAAATGTTCACTAAGTAAGTATAAAATATACAACTCTCAACTGCTATAACAAGAATATACCACTGTCTGGCGTGGTGGTGCACACCTTTAATCCCAGCACTCGGGAGGCAGAGGTAGGAGGATCGCCATGAGTTCAAGGCCACCCTGAGACTACATAGTGAATTCCAGGTCAGCCTGAGCTAGAGTGAAACCCTACCTTGAAAAACAAAACAAAACAAAAAATCTACCAATTGAAATGTAGGAAAACAAAAAAATAAAACATATTGTCACATAAGGTATCAAAAATAACTAATATGAAGTAAGTTCACAAATGAAATAATGGCACTCAAATAGGACTAATAAACAAGGAACAACCATATGTTATCTCTAAAACATAGACTTCTAGACTTAAAAGTCAAAAGAAACACAAGATTTCAAAATAAAAAATAAATGAAGATATTCAGGTAAATTTGAACCAAAAAATAACTGTGGCCACAGATTTTAAGAAAAATAAGAATGTCTGAAAAATGTCCAGCACCAGTGAGACTATTGTATTCCTAAATATCTGAGTAAGTAAAAGTGGAAAGACAGAAAAAGAAGGGGACATGGATTATAGATACATGGCTGCAGCTGTATAATGGATGAGATACATAAAAAAGACAGAAGATAGAATGACAAAGTGCTTAATTTCTGTTACTCAGGCAATGTTCTTTCTGTGTAAGAGAGCAATGTATTCTCCCTCCACTGAATCATTCCTATAGCTTATAAAACTTTTAGGTGTTTCCTCCCCTTAAGCTACCTCTCTTCTCAGCAATTATGTGCAGCAAAACTCTTCCATAGGATGTTGCTAAACTCACTTTTTCCCATTTCTTTTAAGACTATTCCAATTGTGTATTCTTTCCCACTACTCTATCAGACTGCTCCTTTCAAAGTCCCTGGTTATTTCTACAGTGCAATCAGTAATTTATGGTCCTTTCTCATATTTCACTAAAGTTCATCTCTTCTTGAAACAATTATGTCACTTGATTTCCCAGATATCATGTTGATTCCTAGCTTTTTTTTTGGGGGGAGATACAGAGAGAGACAGAGAGAGAGGGAGAGGAAGACAGATAGAGATGGGTGCGCCAGCTGCCTCTCAGCTGCTGTAAACAAAATCCACATGCGTGCGCCCCCTTGTGGTCAAGTGCGGCATTGAGCCCCTTTGCATTTGGCTAAACATAGGATCTGGAGATTGGAACCGCTGGAGATTGGAACCAGCGTTCTTAGGCTTAGGAGGCAGGTGCCTTAACCGCTAAGCCATCTCTCCAGCCATCACTCCTAGCTTTAATTCCCCTCTGGCTCTTCCTTCTAATATTCTTTGCTGGTCCTCCTCTTTTTTCTACCATATAAGTATCTGTAGAAAGCCTAGAGCCCTGGCACCTGGCTTTTCCCTGTCTTCAAGCCTCATGATTTCAAATACCATCTATTTACTAAAGCCTTCAGATGCCTGTTTCTACCTCCTACCTCTACTGAAGCTCCACACTCATATATCTAAATACATATGTAGCATTGCTAGTTGCCTAACAGACACCCTTTTTTTAACATTTTCAAGATGAAATTCCTGATTGTTATCCCCAAACCTTTTTGTCAAGAGCTTTCCCCTTAACAGTAAACATCAACTATATCCATCTTCTAGCTGTTTTCTAAATCCCTCTTTCTCTTATACCACACAATCAACATATCAGCAAAATCTGTTTGTTTTACCTTCAAGATTATCCTCTAATTCTACATACTTCTTATAACTGTTATGAATCCCACCCTTATCCAAAGGATCATTATATCATGTCTTGCAACAGAATTCTAACTTGCTCCTCTACAATAAATTATTATGACAATCTCCAATATAATCCTTTGAAAATTTAGGCTAGATCATGTCATTATTTTCCTCAAAACAGCCCAATAGATTCCTGATCTCTTATAGTAAATTCAAAAGTCCTTACCATTTCCTGTTTTTCAGTTCTAACATTTCTGCCCTGGGATTGGACCTTCCCACTTGTAACTCTTGCTATTTCATATGCATCCCTCTTGCCTCAATGTTTTGCCTCTTTTTCCCTCTTTCTGAAAGGCGTTTTCCTATGTGAATGAATGTATGTTTTTATTTTATTCAAGTCTGCTCATTCATATTGTTTCTCCAGACCAATTAATTCCAATTAATTGGAAGATACAGTAACATCACCTGAGCAATAGCTTGTTTGTTGAATATTTTACTTTTTACAACTCACTTTAACATCCTTGCCTTGCTATCACCATCAGACCTAAACCATATCAGAAAATGCCTCAATCCCATCATTTCCTTTTTTGGGAACCAGACCATAAGATTATGAGATCTGACTCAAATTCATGTTTGCTTTTGTTATTCACAAGAGAAGGTAGGGAAAGAGAGATTTGTTTCTCCTTTTATTAAAGATAATTGAAGAAGGGTATACTGTCCTTTTCTGGCCTTGAAAGTATAATCTTGGTCTGGAAAGATGGCTTAGTGGTTATGGTGGTTGCCTGCAAAGCCAAAGAACCCAGGTTAGATTCCCCAGTATCCACGTAAGCCTAGTGAACAAGGTGGTACATGTGTCTGGAATTCATTTGCAGAGGCTAGAGGTGCTAGCATGCTCTTCCCCCACCCCCACCATCTGCATCTCTCTTCTTGCAAATAATTATTTCTTTAAAGAAGTATAATCATGTAGGCCCTGCTACACCACAGCTGGATCCCACATGTACCCCAGGCTAGTAAAGTTTAGAGAGCAAGAAAACTCTTGACTTGCCCAGTCCCTCTTCACCACAACCCCCCACCACTGGCTCCCATACACACTCCAGGCTTATGAAGGGTAGAGGATATTTGCAACCCTATGGTCTCTCAGCTTCTGCTACCATAATGCCAACTGCTGTCTCCTATACACAGCCTGGGCTAAGTACCCCTGGGCCTGCCAAACTTGTGGATACCGCAGGCTCATGAAAGCCAGAGGATGTTCAGCCCTAACTGCTGCAACATTACTGCTGTATAATCATATGCCCTGACTCAGGAGGTAGGAAGTTGCATTGACCCCTGCAGCCATTCACTCAAGCTTAGTCTGGTCCAGCTCAATTACCCCACCCAGGAGTTAGTACCAAATATCTCACAACTAGATATTTAGTAACAACTACCCAGATCAAGCCCATTTAAACAGTGGGATTAGGAAGAACTGATCTTAATACAGGTGTGGCAGAAATATTCAACAAAGGAACTAATTCCAGATGTGCAAGTCCCAACACCAAATACAAGTAATGAAAAGCCAAGACAACATATCTCCTCCCAAAATTACCAACCCTACAGTAATAGCTCTCAGTAAGAGATACTTAAAGGATGGGTTGGAGGGATTGCTTAGTGGTTAAGGCATTTGCCTACAAAGCCAAAAGACCCAGGTTCAATTCCCCAGGACCCACATTAGCCAGATGCACAATGGGGCACATGCATATGGAGTTAGTTTGCAGTGGCTGGAGGCCCTGGCAGCACACATTATCTCTCCCTCTTTCTCTGTCAAATAAATAAAAATTTTAAAAATATATTTAAAAAAGAACTTGGCTCAGGAGATACTTAAAGGAAATTCTAGACAAAGAATTCAAAACAATAATTATGCTGGAAGTGAAAAACTCATTAATTAACATAAAAATTCTCACTGGAAAGCCTCACTTACAGAACAAGGTAGAGGAATTGGATCTGTGAATCGATGTCACTGATAAGTTCAAAGATGTATGAACAGAGTATGCAAGATATTTTGAACACTATGAAAAGACCAAATTTTATGAATTATAGATATAAAATAAAGAAGATAACTCCATTACAATGGCATAGGAAATAGTCTCAAAATTATAAAGAAAAATTTCCCAAATCTACTGAGAGTTGCCCATCCAGGTACAAGAGGCATACAGAACAGCAAATAGAGAGGATTTAAAAATTCTTTATGTCATATTATATTCAAAACCCTGGAGAGGGCTGGAGAGATGGCTCAGCAGTTAAGGCACTTGCCTATAAAGCCTAAGGATCCAGGTTTGATTCCCCTGTACCCATGTAAAGCCAAATGCACAAGGTGGTGCGTGTGTCTGGAATTTATTTGCAGTGGCTGGAGATCTTGTCATGCCCATTCTCTCTATCTGTTTCTCTCTCTCTCAAATAAATAAATATTTTTTTAAAAAAAACCTGCAGGAAGTGTGTCACACTTGTTCTTGCTACTTCCTCATTGCTAATGTGAAGATATTACACAAGATTCCTGCTTAGCCTGCTATGTCTTTCTGACAGTAATAATCACTTACCCTGAAACTGTAAGCTGAAAACAAACCTTGTTCTGTAAACTGTTTCTTCTTGGGTATTTTGTGCAAGCAATGAGAAAGTCACTGATACAAGGTTTTTTTTTTTTAATTTTTTGCATACTTAGTCATCAGGAAAATTCAAATTAAAAAGAAAGCTATTTTAAGATTTCATCTAAGACTTAGTGGTTAAGGCACTTGTTGGCAAAGCCAAAGGACCCAGGTTCAATTCCCCAGGACCCACATAAGCCAGATGTACATGGTAGCACATGCAACTGGACTTTGTTTGGAATGACTGGAGGCACTGGCATACCCATTCTATCTCTCTCTATATATATATATATCTGCCTCTCTCTCTCTCTCTCTCTCTCTCTCTCTCTCTCTCAAGTAATAAATAAATAAATATTTTTTAAAAAGGGATGTTATCTAACCCCAATCAGAATATCTATCAACAAGAAATCAAATGATAACAAATGCTATTCTCATTGTAGAGATCCTTCATTCCTTTAGTTAGGTTTATTCCAAGGTACTTTATTTATTATTTTTTGAGGCAATTGTGAATGGGAGAGATTACCTGATTTCATGCTATCCTCCACATGTTTGTTGTTAGTTAGGAAAGCTACTGATTTCTGTGTGTTTATTTTGTATCCTGCTACATTGTTAAAAGTATTTATCATCTCTAACAATTTGCTGGTAGAGTCTTTAGGTCCTTTATGTAGAGAATCATATCATCTGCAAATAATGATAATTTGATCTCTTCCTTCCCAATTTGTATCTATTTTATGTGTCTCTTGCCTTATTGCTTTAGCTAAGACTTCCAGTACTATATTAAATAAAAGTTGAGACAGTGGACACCCTTATCTTGTTCCCAATTTTAAGCTATATTACAAAGTAACAAAATCAGCATGGTACAGGCACAAAGACATACACACAGATCAATGGAACAAAATAGAGGACTCAGATGTTAATCCAGGGAGCTACAGCAATCTGATTTTTGACAAAAATGCCAAAATATTCATTGGAGAAAAAAACAGCCTCTTAAATAAGTGGTGCTGGGAAAACTGTATATCTATATGTAGAAAGATGAAAATAGATCCATGTCTTTACCCATGCACAATAATCAAGTCCAAATGGATCAGGGACCTTAATATCAGACATGAAACTCTGAAATTTCTAGAGAAAAAGGTAAGGAAACCCTTCTACATATTGACAAAGGTAATGACTTTTTGAATATAATCCCAATTGCTCAGGAAATAAAACCACTAATCAACCACTGGGTTCTCAGCAAAGGACACTGTGAATAGAGCAATGAGACAATCTACATAATGGGATAAAATCTTTGCCAGTTATACATCTGACAGAGGATTAATATCCAGAATAAACAAAGAACTGAAAAAAAAAAAGAAGAAATCAAACAACCCAATTAAAAAATGAGCTATGGAACTAAATAGAGAGTTCTCATTGGAAGAAATACAAATGGCATATAAACATCTAAAACCAAGTTCTGTATCCTTAGCCATCAGGGAACTGCAAATTAAAACTGCTTTGAGATTATATCTCATTCCTGTCAGAATGGCTACCATCAAGAAAAAAAATGACAATAAATGTTGGTAAGGATGCAGAAAAAGGGGAACTCTTCTACACTGTTAGTGGGAATGTAATCTGGTCCAGCCATTGTGGAAATCAGTGTGGAGATCTTGAGACAGCTAAAAATAGATTTACCATGTGACCCAGCTATACCACTCCTAGGTATATATCCTAATGACTCTTCTCCCTACCTTAGAGAAACTTGCACAACCATGTTTATTGCTGCGCTATTCACAATAGCTAGGAAATGGAACCAGCCTAGATGTCCCTCCACAGATGAATGGATAATAAAGATGTGGTACATTTACACAATGGAGTTCTATTCAGCAGTAAAGAAAAATGAAATTATGAAATTTGCTGGGAAATGGATGGATCTGTAAAGGATTATACTAAGTGAGGTAACCCAGGCCCAGAAAGCCAAACATTGCATGTTCTCTCTCATATGTGGATCCTAGCTACAATTGTTTGGACTTGTGTATATAACAGAGACCAATAAGCTAGAAAAAGGCTATAAGAGAGGGAAGGAAGGGAATGACTTAAGGGGATGGTATTGTATTTATGCAAGTAGAAGAACAGATCACAGGGAGTGGAATGGCCTAAGTGAGGCCAGGGGAAGAGATTGAGTAGAGGAGGGTGGGGGGAAGGTCAATCAAAATTCAAGATAATCTGGATAAGAAAGCAGTACACTTAATGTTCATATTCATATATTAATGCTACTCTCACTTCTGGTTAGAGAAGCTTCTCTTTTCAGAAGACTTTGACCACTGGGATGACCCAAAAGGTAACACTTGTGCTGAGAAGAGTGACAGAAGAGTGCACAGCACTGAAACATGTCTATCACACCCTCCAAGGCTCAGGGTCCATTGTGGAAGAGGTGGCAGAAAGAATGTAAGAGCCAAAGGAAGGGTACCACTCATTACAATGCAACTGCCCAGACAGAAATTGGCCTTGATATCCATGACCTCATAGTACCTAGCAATACCTTCACAAGACCCTCATAATCAGAAAAAAAAGACAATGTCATCAAAATAAAAGAGTGTCTAATGGAAAGGGGGAGGGGATATGATGGAGAGTGGAGTTGTGAAGGCGAAAGTGAGGGAGGGGAGCAAAATACCATGGTTTATGGTCTGTAAGTATAAAAGTTGTCAATAAAATTTTTTTAAAAACAAACAAAAGAGATAAAGAAGGTCACAACTGTAAGCTAAATAACATATAACAGAAAAATAGAGAATTTGAATAAATGTATTCTACATGAGTAGATAAAGCTGCTACCAGAAGCCATATATTACTAAACAAAAACCCTAGTTCCAGGTATGAGATACCTCTTCATGAGGTAGTTTTATAGTCAAGGAGGTCATGGCAGCCCCTATGATAATATATGCTCTTGCTACTGCACTTGGTTGCCCATCAAAACTAAATGGTAAATTCCTATTACTGAAAACACCACATGTGTCAGTTGCAGAATTTAGAGGAATTAAGCTGGAAGAGTCCTGAAAGCTACTTCCCTGCTGGCTAGTTTTCATAATGCCAGAAAGGTGCTATACAGTCTGCTGGGACAGAAAAGTCATTAAGTCTTACTCAGCTCTAGACCCTGTATGCTATACAACCAATCTGCTAGGCAAGATGTGCCCACTGCTGTAATAGTGGTATGATTGTTTAGCAAGTAACCAACCACTTTCTAATTGGACTTGAGGCACATTCCAAGGGCAGGAAGTGCATGACTCACACTGAGAAGAAGTGACAGAAGAGTGCACAGCACTAAACATCTCTATCACACCCTCCAAGCCTCAGGTCCATTGCAGAAGAGGGGGCGGAAAGAATGTAAGAGCCAAAGGAAGGGTACTACTCATTACAATGCAACTGTCCATACAGAAACTGGTCAAAAGTACTGGACTGGGGGGGTCATAATCCCAAGAAGGAGAACCTCCTGCTGTCGTTTTACTAAGTGAACATATTGTAAAACTTCCAGATATTTATATTTATATCCATAGATGAACACTGTTCTCAGTGTTGGTCAGAGAAACTTTGTCAACAGCTGTCAGCTAATGCAGAGACTAATAACCCGTCAAAGTTCAGAGAACAAGTGACTTTTGTATGCTCAACCCTAAGGGAGATATTTATATTACTCCCTCCAGGGCTCAGGGGCATCATAGAAGAGGAGATGGAAGAAATGTAATAGAGAATAAGAAGTGATGCTATGGGGTGCTGTATTCCAGATATGACATGGCTGTGAGACTCATGAACTCATGACAGAAATGGTTAGCTGCACAAGGCCTGCACAAGAGTAGGCCAGACACCATTCCATCACAGGCAGAAAATGGGGCTCATTAAGCTTTATCTCTCCATGATGAACTATAGGCTGTTAATCATTGATCAGAGAGGTAAAATAATTTGTTTCACTGGTGTAGCCACTGGTATGTTACCCATACTCGAGCAAATTATTGCCCCCGCACACACATACACACATGCTCATGCAAACAACTCTACATTCAGTGGGTTACAAAAAGATAAACACCAAAGAAAACAAGACATTTAAATAAACATAGGATTTTATTGAGATTTGATAATACATGGCAGAAACATTGTTACCAATACTCTAAACTGCTCCTCCTCCAATTTGGGGTGCTTATTTAGACAGAGACAGCACAACTCAGATAATAGGGAAATTCAATAAGCTTTGTAACACACCTTGGAAGCCTTAAGGTCTAATAACTTGCTAGCACATTTACAAGATGTCATTTCTCTTCTTTAATTTTCCCTATCCATAAAATGGGAATAACAAGTTGTGTCTTCCTGACACAACCCTTGAAGAGATTTATGAAGGTAGTGGTATATAATGCTTATTTTGAAACAGAGTCAAGGTAGAACAAAAATCTGGCAGAATTCCCGGGGCTCTCTGAGGAGAAGTGCACTGCATATGAAAACGTTATTACCATCACTAGCAATCAACATAGAGAAAACATGATATTTTTCTCCTGTCATTGGTAAACGTCAGCATTTCTACCTGCAGTCATTTGATGCTAATGCTTCCAAAAGGAGTTTTTCCTTTCTGGTAGATTTTCCCAGAAGAAAATCAAATAGACCCTTAAAAATAGAAATTATGGAAATAAGTGGAACCCATCTGTTGAAAAATAAACATTGTGGAAGAAAAACTGTGCTCATTTGAATAACCACCAGGCATGATGGAAATTAAACAATATAATTCAGCTTGATCTTGTTTAGTGATTTCCTTCACAGACTGAATTTAATGTTTCCCAAGTTTTTGTACACTGTGTGAATAGAAAGTTGTGGCACAGAATGAGAAGTGGGACCTGAAAGGAGTGCATGAAGGCAGTGCCAAGATACTATTTCACTTACTCATACTGATTTTGGCATTCAAAAAATACTAATTATTAGACATTCAGGCTTCTTGGAGCCAGTTGTTCTATTTTTCATGACGAAGGTGATAACCAAGGACAGTATATGGCAGTTAACAAGATGAAACAGAAACAGAGAGCAGCAACAGAAAGTAAATGCTTTCATTGAAGATGGAGTATCAGCTTTGGCTTGGCTAATTCTAGTTGCTGGCTGGCTGGCAGCTCAAACACTCCCAGAGATCACTCAACACAAAGACTGGTTTAGAGCCAAAGAAAAATTCCTTGAAGTCAAGGGTTTCTAAGACCACCTTGACAGAGTTGGTAAAGAAAGGCCTCCCAAACTCACACTTCCTCCCCAGCACAAGCCAGGTCATGGACAGCCACCTGCCTTTCTCCTGTATCCGTGCTTACTTGCTCTTATTTCTTATTGCTGCTCAGAATTGCCCTTCTTACTGTTGCCAAATTCCTCTGTCTTCTTCCTTGTTGTTTTGTGCTCAACTTAGCCAGCAGGTTCTAGGCAGCTTTCCTAACCCTTGTCCACCACCCTGAGCAGGTCCTCCAGCACAACACAGCACTAACTATGCTGCAGAGAACTCCCCCCTATTGCCTATGTTCTAAGAGAGATGAAATTGTTTCTCCCAAGGTAGTCCCAACATCTCACACATAGTAAGTGTTCCACAGCTAAGACTGAGTACTAGCATTTTAGTGTTAGATAGGATTGTCTTAGAATCCTCATTCCGATGCAAAAGTTGTGTCACTGTGATCAAGACTCTTTTCTGCAAAAACATGGAACAAATAAAAAAAAATCCATGGTTACTGTGAAAATACTCATGGCATAGAAAATGATACGTATTTAATAATAACACTATTAGAGAAAGTTAAAACTGGACTTAAATGTATTTCTCTGCTTTATAATCAGTATTCATTTAAATCCTAATTGCAGACATTACCGTGAATATGTGGATCTGCTTAAATTTACCCTTAAATAAAGTTCATTCATTAGGTTTGTCTGGTTTCAACCAGCAACAATAAACTAAGAGGGATCCTGGTTAGCCGGACATGGTGACACACACCTTTAATCCCAGCACTCAGAGGCAGAGGTTGGAGAATCACTGTGAGTTCAAGGCTACCCTGAGAATACAGAGAGAATTCCAGGTCAGCTTGTGCTAGAGTGAGACCCTACCTTGAAAAACAAACAAACAACAAAAAGGAGGGATCCTGGTTAAGTAAAAAATGTATATCACATGTAAAATTAAGGAAAGATAAACAGAAAAAAAATAGATTCATCCATAGGGAGAAAGACAAAATCAAACAAAACTTCCAGGATTTTGAAATGGTATACCTATGTTCATGTTACCAGAAAACTTCAAATTCCCTTTTCAAGTTTAAAGAGACCATTTTTTATCATGTGATAAAAGTATCAGCTTTATAGCCTAAAGTTTAAATTTAAATTTTAAAATGATAGAAATGTACAGCAAAGACAGAAACTTTAAAGGATAGCCCCAAGCAAGGTCAATGTGGAGTTCTCATATTTTCTGCCCCAGTTATAGTAATTATCATCTAACTCTGAATCTCTTTCCCCATCGATATTCAAAAGAAATATATTTCCCAAGGAGAAGTTAACTTACTAGTTGTTTAAATGTATGATGGGATATTCAGTTTGAGAGCACTTTCGAAGAGTTGATTTAAATATCCACTTTTGGGCTGTAGAGAGTTAAAGCACTTGTCAGCAAAGCCAAAGAACCCAGGTTCAACTCCCCAGTTCCCACATAAAGCTAAATGCATAAGGTGGCACACACATCTGGAGTTCATTTACAATGGCTAGAGGCCCTGGCATGCCCATTCTTTCTTTCTCTCTGTCTCTTTCTATCTCTCTTCCCTCTCTCCCTATAGTGAATAAATAAAATATTTTAAATATCCCCTTGTGTTTTTTTTTATTCTTATGTATTTAAGGAAAAGTCTATATCCATTTTGTCTTTCCATAGTGGCTGCACTTCACCAGAACACTTGAAATCACATCATATCTCTAAGTACATCATCTGTAATTGTATCAACAGTGCTGTGCTGGTTTGAAGGAAATGTTATCTTTGAATACTTGGTCCCCAGCTAGTGGTCCCCCATGAGGTAGAACCTTGCTAGAGGAGGTATGTTGTTAGGGGAAGGCTTAAGGATGTTATATTCTGGTTCCTCTTGCCAGCAGGAGCTCAGCTCACTCTTGTTGCTTCCTGACAGCCAGTTACTATGACAAGATGTGATATACAGACTCTCCTCTACCATCCTTTCCCTGCCATGAAGTTTCCCTTCAACCTTGTAAGCCAAAAATACCCTTTTTCCCATAAGCTGCTTTTGAGTGGGTGTTTTGTCCCAGAAACATAAAGGTAACAAATACCATGCACAGCTTATTGGAGGTAGCTTGAACACAACTCCTCCTAACAGCTCTCCTTTATTTATATGATTCTTATAAGCGACTGGCTCAAAGAAAGGAAAAGAAATATATCCAGTGATTTCTCATTTCTAAAGATGTTTAGCACATAAGAGATTCAAATTGTCCTGGCTTGTGAGAACCACAAGACTAACTTTGGTTAGCACTTCACCATGTGACCTCAGAAAAACAACTCAAAGAGGAAGTTTGTGGTGAAAACAGTGGACACTGGAAGCCTCAAGTTTGGCCAGACAAGCCATATTGTCATATGCAATAGTGCATGTCTGTTCTTGGGGAAACCAACTGCTCTGTAATTGCACTGAAGATCCACTCTATGGTAGGGAATATATGCCTAGTACTGAAAAAACTAATCAAAAGTCTATGGGAGAGGAGGTAATGAGCCTTAGGGGTATAAAGCCTGCTCTTGTCTGGCTAAATGTATATATTATTCTCACCAAACTGCCCTGAAAGCACTACACTTAATGTTTATATTCACATATTAATGCTACTCTCACTTCTGGTTAGAGAAGCTTCTCTTTTCAGATGGAGATGACCACTGAGATGACCCAAAAGGCAACATAGTGCTGAGAAGAAAGGACAAAGGAGTGTCATGTCATATAAAAGTGCAATAGATGCATTCTTGTTCTTGAAAACCAACTGCTCTGTAATTGCACAAGATATTCTGAAAGATCCACTCTTTTTTTGATGGTAGGGAATATATGCCTAGTACTGAAAAAAACAGCACTGAAACATCTCTATCACACCCTCCAAAGCTCAGGGTCCATTGAGGAAGGGGGTGGGGCAGAAAGAATGGAAGAGCAAAAGGAAGGATATGACTCCTTACAATGCAACTGTCCAGACAGAAATTGGCCTCAATATCCATGACCTCGCAGTGCCTAGAAATACCTTCACAAGATGCTCATAATAGAAGAAAAAGATGATGACATCAAATTAAAAGAGAGACTAATGGAGAGAGGGAGGGGATATGATAGAGAGCAGAGTTCTGAAGGGGAATGGGGAAGGGAAATATCATGGTTTATTGTCTGTAAGTATAGAAGTTGTCAATAAAAAAAAAGGAAAAAAAAGAACTGATCATGCAATGCACCCTCTGTACTTTTCATCCAAATAATAAGTCAATGAAATACACAAATAATTGTGTATTTAACCATGACTACCCAATTAGCTGAAATGAATAATACTGGGATAAAGTTAAAATTACAAGTCATCGTACATTATATCTAGCAGTAGAAGCACTTAGCTAAATCTTATATAAAAATCAAACCATAACTCCACTTTTAACAATCTTAGTTTCTACCTTTGGAGGTTGGATCAAGTTACCCTATGCATTTAAAATTGTCCTTTTTATGGAATACTATTCTACTGGTAACACCCTTCAAGAAAAAGAGAACAACAGCAAAACATCTCATTCATGAAACTGAGCTTTGAAATAACAGGTTCAAATTCTAGCTCTACTGTTAAATTGCTGGCTATCATTGGGCAGCTAATCTTTCTAAACCTCTCGTTTTTTTCCTTGTTCTCTACTCCACATCCCTCTAAGTTCTGTTGTACTGGCATCTAGTCAGTCAATCATCCTCTCACCACCTCTCCCCACTCTTCCTTGATGATCTCCTGGCTGCCCATAGGAGTGATGAATGAGACTGTAACTAATTTTTGAGATTTATCTTCACATTCAAGACATAAAGGATAGTAAAAGAAACAGGCTTGAGAAATAATGATGGAGACAGAAGGCTAAAAGAGAAACTTTTAGCTCAAGAAAGAATTTTGGCTGAGTCAAGACTGAAGAATAAAAGCCATATAGCAGGGTATAATAGGGACAAAAGTTCAAAGTTGTATGCTATCATTTTGAATAGAGCTATCACCTGAGTTAACTCTTGGCAGTTAACTTTCTACAATATTTGGCTGGAAAATTTCAAAGCCATTTATTTTTGTTGTCACTATGTTTTTCCAAAGTCATTTCCTATTGATTCAGCACATCAGGAATCCATGGCTGGTTCACCTTGCCAAATATGAGTTTCCAGTCTGCCGATGGGATAGCATCCAAGAACTACATTATACTGGAGACAATAAGCACTTTGCCTTTGAAAGGAACCATTTGTGTAAGCAAGTGGAGAGCATCTCTTTCTCACAGGTTTCTCCTCAGTTTTGGGATTATCACTTTGCAATCAACCCAGTTTAGAATATTGCTGGTATACCATCATGGAAAGTAAACTTTCTATTCTGGGATGGGGTAACCCAGACTTATCTACTCTCCTACCCTTTCAGGCTCATCTGAGAGTGTCCTTATCTTGACAAACCCATTATGAAAAATACATAAATTTCAGAAATAGATATTGTATAGGAGTCATAGAAGTGCATGCAACATTCAGGTATTACTTTTGTACAGCAGGTCATGTGATAATTAAACATGATCAATATATATCAGAAGAACTAAATATGACTTGAAAATAATTTCTGGGTATTAGGACATTTATCTGCAAAGTGAGGATAATGTTTGTCTTTTCAACTCCATGGTATTGCTATAAAAAAAAGGAAAATATATATATATATAATGATTAGGCAAGGTAGACAAATGGATACTATTTTGTTAGATCAATAAGACTTCAAATATTTGAATCTGCCATGAAGAAAATTTTACTGAATATTAGAGAAGAAACAGCTTGTTCAAATACATTTCCCAGTTTTCTTTTTTTACTAGTAGGAGCAAGCAGGGCACAACTGATTTATTGTATTTTACTTTTTACAAAAACAGGTAATAGAGCTGAGTGGACACGTAATCATTCCATCGGGAAGTGTAGCAGGGCCATATCAATCATTCACAGGCTCCCAGATGACAAGGCCAGACTCATGACTCACCCCATTTGACAATTGGCAAATGGCAGGCTTGCCAAAATCAAGAACTTGAAACATGAGAGAGAGTCCAAAGTAAATCTCTGAGATGGCTCCAAATTCAATTCCATCCATTATCAGCCACACCTGCCCACAGTACTATGCCACTACCAGTGCCAAGAACACTGTGTGAGGAGATGAAGGAAAAATCACACAAAAAATATTCTTGGAATGAATCAGACTGGTTGTTTTCCGAGGCAAGTTCAACAGTGATTGCAGTACACCAACCCTGCCTCATGCATGTCTAGAGAAGAACATTCACAGTTAAGTAATCTTCATGCTACAAACTTTAATTTAAAAAAGAGTTGTGTGTGAAACACAACATAGTGTTAGATTGCAAATGTCTCTTAGAACTTAGCAGTGACCATAAACTTTTGTCTATCAAAACATGGTAATGTGTACAAGATACTAAGTTTTAGAAGCCAAAACTGTAGATACTATTTCTCCCAAGGTATGAAGAAAATTCCAGGAAGTGTCTATTAAAAGTACTGTCATGATCTTATTCTTGAGAAATGATCAGGATTTTGCCAGGCAAACAAACAAAAAAACATGAACTGAATTTCCAATAGGGGACATGGGCTGTGGAGCAGGAGTGAGCACGTCATGAGGAGGGAGCTTAAGGGGCACACCATGTGAAGTCTGGATTAACCTTACATTTTGGGCCATGCCACTCAATGTTTCTCACAAGAAAAGTTTTCTGTAAAAAAACAGTGAGTAGTTCTGGCAGAATTAAATGGAGAGCACATGAAGGTACATGATAGAATTAGGGGAAAATTTAAAGAATAATTTATAAACCACATACTGACATCTAGACTCTCTGGGAAATAAACAAGGAGCAGATGTAGAATAGCTCTATACTATGAGGTCGGTTATGTTAACACTAAGAACTAGTTTTAGTGTCAAAGAAGGAAGGAAAATTTAAAAACAGAATAGAAAAACAATGTCCAGAGTCCATTCTGAGGGCTCTGCTCCCAATGTAGGGTGAGTACAATTGCAGAGGACAGGAAAGGTGGATTGACACACAGAGAGTCAAATAATTTCCAGAGGTGAGGGGGAGAGAGAATAGAAGAGGAGAGGAAGAGGGAGAGGGAAAAGGTTGTAGTCAGTTCCATGCTGCTGAGGTGAATCTCCAGATCAGGCACATTTTTGGGGAGGAAGGGATTTATTTCAGACTTCCAGATCCTGGGGAAGTTCCGTAATTGAGAAAGAGAGGAAAACCACCAGCAGCACCACCAAAAGCAAAAGCAAAACTGGAAGCCAACTCAGGCAGAACTCACTCTTCATTGTTAGGCTGGATTTCCAGATCCACCCCCAGGACCACACCTCACGGTGGGACCCTAGGATCGACCCACAGTGACACCTCGTTCAGGCAGGCAGCTGGAAACTCAAGTTACAGCTTTACGAAAACTACTGAATCTATGAGGGCCATCCATTCAATCTACCACAGACAGGGAAAGGGAGAAAGAGGAGAGGGAGAAAAGGAAGAGAGAGGAAAGGGAGAGAGAAGGGGAGAAGGAGATGAGAGGAGATGGGAAATGCAGACTGAGTAGCAGAAAACAAAGGAAAAGCAAGAAACAATACACAGACAAAAATAGTACAGCCATCAGTAAACTCATTTCTAAGCAGTCCAACCAGATAGGGATATTGGGGTCCACATATCATAGAGTAACCTATAAAATCCTCTCCTTAGAACTCAGCTAGAGCAACATGAAGAAATCATGTTTAAAAGGTCCTGCTGAGTTGAGGGTTAGTTAGTTATAAAAGCACAGGGACCCTCCCTATATGGCTCACTCTGGGAACACAAAGAAAGTGTAAGGAGACTTTGATTTGATCCAAAGCATGCATAATATGTCTAGTTAGAGGTGGAAAACTGAGTGAGAAGCACACAGTGTTGTACATTATGGCAATCTGATCAGAGCCACAGGATTAAGTGTTGCTCACTATCTCCCTGCAAGAGGGGTAAACAAAGACAAATGTTTAAAAGTTTAAAAGTTCTAGGGTCTAAGATATGCTAACAGCCTTTTAAAGGAATCATGGACTTCAAAATAGCTCGGGTTATAAAACTGCCACACCCACAAATCACAACCTTTGGATAGAGGGCATACAACACAAAGGTCAACAGAGAAGTTATGATCCCATAAAGGTTTTGCTCTCATTAAAACCACGGCTGGAGAGATGGCTTAGCAGTTAAGGCCTGAAAAGCCTAAGGACCCATATTCAACTCCCCAGATCACACATTAAGCAGATGCATGCACAAGGTTGACTTGTGCACAAGGTGGCACACATGCCTGGAGTTTAATTAAAGTGGCTGGAGACCCTGGCAAACCAATTCTCTTTCTTTTTCTCACTCTCTCTCATTTTAAAAACAGGCAGTGGCTGATGCCATGGCATGCCAATTCTCTCTCTCTCTCTCTCTCTCTCTCTCTCTCTCACATATGTACATGTGCTTTCTCAAAAATATTAAAATAATAATAATAAAGGTCAGTATATTGGGCTTGCCTCAAAAAAAAAAAACTTTTAAAGTCACCAAAACAAATAGTAAGACAAGGAAAAGCAATATGGCATAGAAACAGGATCTGTATTTGCATCCAAACAAGTGAAGACACAGAGATAGTATATACCTGTGTGGTTGGGTGACTGACTACATAGCTAGTTTGTACCTGTACTCAGGTAAGTGACCACACCAAGAAGATACTACTTAATATGTAATTTTAACTTTGTAGACCACTTTGTGATGACCTCTTAGGTGGTAAAATCCAACCAATGTTCTAATCCCAGATGTGTATGTCCTATGGCAGAAACACAAGAAACATGAAAAATCCAGACAATAGAACAACTTCAGAAATTACCACTTCCACAGCAATAAAGTCCAATAAGAGTAGCTTAGATGAAATCCCAAATACTTGAAAAAAAAAATGACTATAAGAATGACCAATGAAATCAAAGAGAACACAAATAAACTTAACATTGAATTCAAAGAGAATATAAATAAACAGCTGGGGAAACAAGGAAGTCAACTCAGGACATGAAAAGAACTCTCTAAGAAGATGAAACTACTGAGAAAAATAAAATCATAGAAATGAAAAGCTCAATAAGTGAACAAACAGACTGAGTGGAAAGTCTCACCAACAGATGAATTAAATAGACTACTAGGGCTCAAAGATAAGGTAGGCTAATTGGAACATCAAGATATAATAAAGACAAAGTAATGAGAAAGTATGATCATAACATGTGAGATCTATTAAATCCCAGTGCTGTAAAATGTGGACATAGATAATGGAGAATACAAGCTAACAACATAGAAAATATATTCAATAAAATCATAGACATTTTCCAAAATCTAGAGAAAATAATAGCTATCTAAACACAGAAAGCATTTAGAAGGCCAGAGAGACCTAAACAAACATCCCACATTATATTATAGCTAACGAACAAATGTAAAAAAAAAAAAACAGAAAAAAATATTGAAAGCCTTAAAAGAGATCTTTAAGAAATACACAAAAGTAAATTTATCACAATAATAGAAGATTCTCAACAAAAGTTGAAAAGTCAACAGATCAATGTATTAAAAGCTGTGAAACACAGCAACTGCCAACACAAGTTACTATAATCAGCAAATCTAAAATAAAATAAAAATAAATCTATCCTCTATAATTAAAGGAGAAAGAAAAACTTCCTATAATAAACATAGAAAGAATTCTTGACTATTAAACCAGCACTACAGAAGATATTTAAATGACTCCAACACTCTGAAGATAAAGATAACCATATCCATGAGACTATAGGAAAGAATTATCTACACAAGAATAATAAATAAGCAAATGAGAAATATGAAAGTGTCAAACATTACAAAAACAAAATGATGGGGATTAATACACACTTTTTAATAACAGTTCTGAAAGTTAAGGTCTTAGTTTGCCAGTTAAAAGAAACAGACTAGCAAATTGGATTCAAAAATAGAACCTAACTGTTATAGATAAACATCACCTTCAGATAAAATGTAGTAAAAGTCATTCTAAGCAATTAGAATATTCTACAACACAAGCAAGTACTCTACAACTATCTGGCAAAATAAATTTCAAACCAAAATTAGTTATAAGAGATTAAGAAATTCATTTCATACCAAGTAAGGGAATCTATCAAGACAATATTTTAATTCTAAACATATATGCACCAAATATAAGCATACCTAATTTCATAAAATAAGCACAACTTAAGAGAAAAGCACAGATAGATCTCCATACCAATAGGTCATACAAACAAAATTATCAAAAAAGAAATATCAAATTAAACTAAATTATAGACCAAATGGACTTAACAAACAATTACAGAATGTTCCAACCAAATTCTGGAGAATCTACATTTCTCTCAGCAGCTCAGAGAAATTTCCCTAACATAGATGCTATTATAAAACAAAAATTAAATATTAAAAAATAAAAGAAAATTTAAGGGATTTCTTTTATTATATCTAACCACAGTAGAATAAAGGTAGAAATTATCAGCAAGAGAATTAATAGAAAATGTAAAAAAGAATACAGAGTAGAAAAATTCAAAAAGCAATAAAGGAGCTGAGCATGGTGACACACACCTTTAATCCCAGCACTGGGGAGGCTGGTGGTTGAAGTCACCATGAGTTCTAAGCCAGACTAGGCTACAGGGTAAGTTCTTGGTCAGGCTAGACTAAAGTAAAACAGACATGCCTTTAATATCAGCACTTGGGAGGCAGAAGTAAGGATACCTGTGAGTTCTAGGCCAGCCTAAGACTGCATATGTAGTAGGTCATCCTGCATTGGAAAGAGGTCCTACCTTGAAAAACCAAAAAAGTATTAATAAAAGCTGTAAGAAAATCTGTCAACTCACATACAAATGCAGGAATATAGGAGTAACTGCAGATCTTTGTCAGTAACTCTAACAAGAGAAAAAGAATGGAATGGCATATTCTAGGCTCTGAAAGCAAATAACTGCCAATCAAGAATGCCATTTCCAGAAAAACTATTTTTTAAAACTTGGAGAAATAAAGATATTTCAAGATAAACACAAAGGAAGATAGCACATGTCAGTGAAGCCAGCTCTACAGAAAATTCTGAAAGAAACAATATGCAGGGAAGCAGAAAAACAGCCCCCTCTGTAAGAACAGTTGGCAGCATGCATTTCATAAAAGAAACAGATGAATGAAAGAATTGGGAGGAATCAATCATGCCTAACTCAGCACACCAGCAAGATAAGAAGAAGACACAGAAGGAATAAAAGTGGGGAAGAAAGAACTCAAACTATCTCTATTTTCAGGTGACATGGCTATATACCTAAAAGATCCTACAGGCTCTAACAGAAAACTCCTAGACCTTCTAGTAAAGTATCAGGAACTAAATAAATATATAAAAATACAGTGCCTTTCATGTATGCCAGTAATGAACTCACTAAAAACAAAATCAAGAAAAGCATCCCATTCACAAAACTATTCAAAAAGTATTAAGTACCTAGTTATAAACTAAATTAAAATTAAAGAGTATTTTGTATAATGATAACACCTTCCATCTTCCCGGATTGGCAGAATTAATATGGTGACAATGGCTACATTACCAAAAGTAATGTACAGGTTCAATACAATCCTCATCAAAATCCCAATAATGTCTCTCATTGAGCTGTAAAAAACAACTGAAGAATTCATGTGGAAATACAAAAGACAGTGAATGGTCAAATCAATCCTAAGGAGAAAGAACACAGCTAAAGTATCACAACAGTTGGCCTCAAATTATACTACAGGGAAAGAGTGACAAAGACAGCATGATACTGGAACCAAAGTGGACATATAGAACAATGAACAGAATTCAGGACCCAGAAATAAATCCACACAGCTTTGGCCACCTAATTATGATAAATGAACCAAAAATGTTCAGTGGTTTTAAAAAAAACAGTTTACTCAACAAATCGTGCTTAACAAAAGTGGATATCCATCTGCAGAAGATAAAATTAGATTGGTATATTTCACCCTGTACAAATATTAATTCAAAGTGGATCCTAGATCTTAACATAAAACCTGAGGGCTGAAGATTCTGGCTTAGTGGTTGAGGTGTGTGCCTGCAAAGCCTAAGGACCCAGGTTTGATTTCCCAATACCAATGTAAGCAAGATGCACAAGGTAGCACCCACATCTTGAGTTCGTTTGCAGTAGCTGGAGGCCCTGGCATATTCATTCCTTCTCTCTCTCTCTCTCTCTCTCTCTCTCTCTCTCTCTCTCAAATAAGTTAATTAATTAAATATTTTTTTGAATTAAAAAAACTGAAATGTTGAAATTGCTAGAGGAAAACATAGGGAATATATGTCAAGATATATGCAAGAACTTTCTGAACAGGATTCTAACAGCCTAGAAAATAGATCTAATAAGCAACACATAGGAATACATGAAACTAAAAAGTTTCTGCACAGCAAAAGAAGTCATCGACAAAGAAACAGACAGACTACTGAATGAAGAAAAACCTTCGCCACCTATATTTCAGACAAGAAGCTAATAACCAGGTTTATAATGAGCCATAAAAACTAAACATGAGATAGGTAAAATAGTCAATAATAAAATGGGCTAATGGAACAGTTCACAAAGAAGCACAAATGGCCAACAAGTTTTGGGGTTTTTTGTTTGTTTGTTTTTTGGTGGTGGTGTTGTTGTTTTGGTTTTTGGTTTTTCAAGGTAGGATCTTGCTGTAGCCCAGGATGACCTGGAATTTATTATGGAGTCTCAAAGTGGCCTTGAACTCTTGGCAATCCTCCTACATCTGCCTCCCGAGTGCTGGGATTAAAAGGGCCGGGCTGGAGAGATGGCTAAGCTGTTAAGGCACCTGCCTGCTAAGCCTAAGAATGCCCATTCAATTCTCCAGGTCCCATGTTTAGCCAGATGCAAAGTGACACAAGGGTGCAATGCTGCACTTGCCCACAAGGGGGCAAATGCATCTGGAGTTCATTACAGTGGCTGAGAGGCTGCTGGTGTGCCCATTCTCTCCCTTTCTCCCTCCCTCTCTCTCTCTCTCCAAAAAAAGGCAAGTGCCACCACACTCAGATTGCCAATAAGTATTTTTAATTTTATTTTTTAAATTTTATTTGCAAGCAGAGAGAGACAGAGAGAAGTGAGAGACAGGTAGAAAGAGTGAGAATGGGCACACCAGGGCCTTCCACAACTGCAAATGAACTCCAGACATATGTGCCACTTTGTGTGTCTGGCTTTATGTAGGTACTGGGGAATCAAAGTCAATTCATTAGGATTGGCAGACAAGTGCCTTTACTGCTGAGCCATCTCTCCAGCCCACCAATAAGTATTTTTAAAACTCTTCCACATCCCTAGCCATCTGAGAAATACAAATTAAAACCACTTTGAAATATCATCTCACCCTAGTCAGAATAGCTATCATTGATAATAAATATTAACAAGAGTGTGGAGAAAGAGTAACCCTCATTCACAACTGGTAAGATTGACAACTAGTACAGCCATTAAGGAAATCAGTATGGAAGTTTATTAAAAAAAATTAACAATAGAAACTCATTTGATCCAGCCAGCCTTCTCCTAGGCATATGCCCTAAGGACTCCACATTTCACTACAGAGTACTTACACATCCTTGTTTATTGCTGCTCAATTTATAATAATTAAGAAATGGAACCAGCCAAGATGCCCATTGATAGATAAATGGATAATGAAAATGTATATATCCACAATGGAATTTTACCAAGCAGTAAGGAAAAATGAAATTCTGAAAGTCTTAGGAAAAAACGGACAAATCTGTAAAGAATTATATTACTCAATGACCCCCAACTCAGAAAGCTCAAAATTGCATGTTCATTCTCATATGTAATTCCTTGTTTGATTGTGTGTGTATGTGTAGATATACATGTGTGTCTGTGTGTGTGTGTGTCTGTGTGTGTGTGTGTGTGTGTGTGTGTGTGTGTGTATGTGTGTGTGTATATATGAAGGGGCCAAACATGGATAAAACCTCAAAAGCTAACTTGTAACCAAGAGTGGGTAATAAGAGATGACAAGGAAGGAGTGTGTGAAGGGCAAAAGGACATATGTGACATGTACCCAGAAGTGAGGAAGATACCAGAGGAAAGGAGTCAGCAGGTGAAGGAGGGGGGAGGAGAATCAACTGAAACTCATTGTATTTGAAATGCCAGAATGAAGCCTAGAGCTCTGTAGACTAACTAAACAACAAAATGTTTTAAATGCCCAACATGTTTAGCCATAAAAGAAATACAAATCAAAGCAACACTGAGATTCCATCTCACCCTAATCAGATTGGCTATCATCAGACAAAACAAACAACACAAACTAGCAGGCATGTTGGGAAACAAGCCACTGTTTCGTGAGAATGCAAATTAATTCAGTCACTGAGGAGACCTGTATGGAAGTTCATCCAAGTACTAAAAATAGAACTAGTACATGAGTCTGGGATGCCACTCCTAGGGATATATCTGAAGAAAGCAAAGTCAGAATACCACAGAGAGAGCCACTCACTGATCTCATTATGGCACTATGCACAGTAGCCAAGTTACAGAATCAAGGTACATGCACATCAATACATAAATGGATACGATGGGTTATATGTACACAACAGATTATTATTCAGCCAAAAGAAGAAAGAAATCAAGCCAGATTCAAAATCACAAATACATGTTTGCTTTCATATGTAGAAGCTTGATTTAGAAAAAAAAATCTAGGGGCTGGAGAGATTGCTTAGTGGTTAAAGCATTTGCCCAGAAAGCCTATGGACCCAGATTTGAGTCCCCAATACCCACGTAAAGACAGATGTAAATTGCCATATTTAATTTTTATCATGTGTTAATGATAACCCAACACAGACTATGGCAACTTGCTTAAAATGCTATGGTGTGTCTCCCAGATTTGACATGAAACATGCATGTGCTACAGGTGTGCATTACTAAAATTCATTCATTCATTTTTAAGTGCAGAGCATATTCAAAATAAACAAATTCACTAACCTTGTGGAACTCACATTCTACTTAAAAAAGAAAGAGTATTACAAGGCAGGTAAAAGATCATTTACACAGAAATTAAAAAGGGAAAGTAGGGCTAGAGAGATGGCTCAGCAGTTAAGACTTTTGTCTGAAGCCTAAGGACCCTGGTTGGATTCCCCACTACCCACATAAATCAGATACACAAAGTGGCGCATGCATTTGGAGTTCATTTGTAGTGGCTAGAGGCCTTGCCATGCCCATTCTTTCTGTCTCTCTTCTATCTCTTTTTGATTGCAAATAAATAAATAAATAAATAAATAAATATTTTTAAAAACTAAAAATAAAAAAGGGAAAAGAGTATTGAGTATGGGTGATTTTTAAATAGGAGGACATAAACCAATCACATGAATTTGTAGTGTGATCATCAAAAACATCCTCTAACTGGCCATGTGTTCTTGTTTTCTGTGTGATATATGCTATAGAAATCTTGGAAGTACTGTAGAGATGAAAGCTACAAAATAAAGTAAAGATTATAATGTTTCTTACCAAAAAGTTGTGGCTCCATTCTGGTGAGGCATCAGGCATCACTACTGAAGGATTACAGGCTTTCATACTTAGCTGACCACTGACAATTTGTTAAAGCCCCACTAATTGCCAGTGAGCAGAGGAAGAACCAACTGGGTCTCAGCTTTTGAAGAAAGTTCAGACCTCTGGTTAATTTTATCAGTTGAAGGAGTTCTAAAGTATGAAATTGCTTATCTTTTTCATAGCTAAAACTACTTGAATTGCACTCTGATATATGCAAAATTTTTCTTTAATTTTTGGTAGGATACAGATTCTGAAATGGCCCAGAATCCAACCAAATGGCAGAGGAAGGCCTGAAGAGATGGCTTAGCAGTTAAGTGCTTGCCTGTGAAGCCTGAGGACCCAGGTTTGAGGCTCAATTCCCGGTACCCACGTAAGCCAGATGCATAAGGTGGTGCATGCATCTGGAGTTTGTTTACAGTGGCTGGAGGCCCTGGCATGCCCATTCTCTTTATCTGTCTGCCTCTTCCTCTCTTTGTCTGTCTATCACTCTCAAATAAATAAATAAAAAATAAACAAATGGCAGAGGAAGATAAGCACCAGTGATCAGACAAAAGGTCTGCCCACTCTAGGCAAGTGCCGGGTCTCTGAGCTTCATTCCCCATGCAAAGTACTGCAAGAATCTGAATAAATCCAACCCCGCAAAATGTGGCCAGATTGTTTAATACAAGCATCAGAATCTCAAGTAGAATTTTTTTTTGAGACAGGATCTCATGTAGCCCACACTGGCCTTGGACTCCCTATACAGCTAAAGATGACTTCCTGCCTCTACATCCCAAGTGCTAATAGGCATGTACCACCATGCCTGGTTTATGCAATGCTGGGGATCAAACCCAGGACTTAATGCATGAGAGACAAGCATGTTACCAACTGAGCTACATCACCAGCCCTTGACTAGATCTTACTATTTTGTCCTTCCATTATGGCCAAATACTTGAATGGGAAACAAGAAGCTGTATGTGCTCTAAAGAGAACTCCCTTTGGAACTTTCTAAAGGTAGAAAACTGCTCTTTCCAAACTCAAAACAACACAAGTGTCTAACTCATAAGAGATGCTCAGAAACATGTGTTCTTGGATAGCTCAATTTAGACTCAGCAAAAAATCAGCTCATTTAGTACCCATAGTTGAATTCATGAATGAATGCTCTACAGTAACTCCAGTGTGTGGTATCTCTAGGATCTGATCATCTGTCCAAAATTCCAACCAATTGTAAATGCAGCCTGATAAGACAGCTTGCTTTTAATCTCACGAGACTGGCTTTTAAGCATCTTTCTCTGTTTGTCTATTAGTGACTAGAAGGATATCATCCTTTCTAATGAACCTTCACTGAACCAGTAAGGTGCAGTGTATCTTTTAATTAACATAAGGCTATACGATCCTTATGATTTATCTGCAAATACTGTCTTTAATCCTTCTTTTTTTGTAGTGGGCATGTGAATTTAATAACTTCTTCATGCAACACTGTCTCTATGAAAGCACTTATTCAGTACAACTAAACCCTATTTTATAATGGCCAAGATCACACAGCTGGACATTATATCACATAACTTCCTAAACTGTTGCTGGGCGTGGTAGGGCACACCTTTAATCCCAACACTCGGGAGGCAGAGGGAGGAGAATTGCCGTGAGTTTGAGGCCACCCTGAGACTACAGAGTGCATTCCAAGTCAGCCTGGGCCAGAGTAAGACCCTACCTCAAAAAACCAAACTTTTTTGTCTCTTTAAACTTGCTCATGTTAACAATTATTATAGCTAAGAGAAAATAGTCTTCTATTTTCATATGTGGTATGAAAAAAGATGAATTTCCTAAGTACTCCTTTTCCAGTTTTAATCAAAACAAATTAAAGATATGTTATAGACACCTCCCTCTTCAGTTTTCACTCAACAATCTAATATTCCAAGACAAAAGATTCAAATTATTACAATTTTCCTTGACTGCAGCAAAAACAAGTAATTGAGATGACTGCATTTTTAAGAGTGCAAAGAAGGTTTAGGGAGTGGGGAGTTTTGAAAGCTACTTATCATGCTCCTATTAGTGTACTATTAGTGTAATAATCAACCCAGCATGGTGCTGTTCTTCTGGCTTCTCACGCACAAAACCATCTGCTGCTTTTGCCCTGGTTTTCTAAAGCTTTCAAATCAGATTTTATCAAGCTTTATACAGTCCCAAACCCTGGACAGCAGGTAGCAACACAAATGAATAAACCCATGCAGATACTCACAGCAAAGTAAAAGAAGAAAGAAGGAGAATGAAAGAAAGAGAGAAAGAAAGAAAGAAAGAAAGAAAGAAAGAAAGAAAGAAAGAAAGAAAGAAAGGAAGGAAGGAAGGAAGGAAGGAAGGAAGGAAGGAAGGAAGGAAGAAAGAAAGAAAGAAAGTAAGTTAGACTTTGCCTTAAACCAAAGGCTGTGTTGCTGTAATCAGCTACAACTGATAAGTAGTCAGAACCAACCTGGACGTTTCTGTAAGCCCCTCCTGGTTGGAAACACTTCTAGTTTGTTTTCTCCTCAATTAAAATCATTCCATATTTCTCTGCAAAGAAATATCTGTGGTCATCACACATGTAATAATGTAGACTTCATCCACAGTAAAATCCTATCCAAATGAGAATAGCTGAGGACATTTTAAGTGGGAATATGTAATTATAATGGATAAATCAGAGGCATAGACAAAAATTTTTCAGTGCTAACTTTAGCCAAGACCATGGGTTTGTAGAAGAAAAGACATGCTATAGAGCTACAGTTGCTATAACAATGAGCCCCACCAGGTTTAATTTCTAGGAAAGGATTTAATAGTTTAATAATCTTGGAAATTACTATTAGGTCTTGAAGTTAAAGGTTAACATTAGAAGACATTACAAGTTAATGATACTGAGGGCATCAATAACACTTCACTCTGAAATCTTTTGAAGACTAATTTAGCACTGCAAATGCCAGCCATTAAAGGGGGACACAAAGGCATGATACAAGGTGATGGGCCCAGCATCATTTAGTGCCCTGTGAGCTATTCCAATGATGACCTACACAGTGGGACAGAACACAGCAGATTGACACAGATTAAATAGTCCATAGAGTTGGATACCTTTTATTCTAATGTGAAGTTAAAGCTAATTAAGACCCACCACTGTCATAAGTTTTACAAATATTTTCAGAATACAATAAGCAGGAAATAGTGCCACTATGATACAACACTGTGATGTGTTATAGTCCCTGGAAAATTAATCTAAAAAAATACTTTCCTAAGAGAAATTTCAAGTTATAAGTTGAGAGGTAAGGGACAATGAGCACATGCATAAAACTACAAACCAAGAACAAGGGTAAACGCTGTGTACCTTTCTTGTTTGTTTGCTGCCTTACTTTTATGTACTATTTCTATCCAGTTTGAAACACCCTACTCTAGGCCCCCTGTGGTAGTTTGAATATATATCCCCCAATATATTCAATGTTTTATTACTTTATAGTTTGCATCTGCAATCACCTTGCTAGAGGCAAGGTCACTGGGGGGGGCCGGTATTAAGGTGTGGTGATGGTTTGAGATTCCATTGTAAAGATATGCAAATGTGCCTAGCAGGAGTTCCTGAAGTGTGCTGTGTGACCTTTTGGCTGTAGTTTTTTTTGCTCTGTGTGCTGTGGTGGCTGGTTGGTTTCTCTCTCTCTATGTATGGCCCTGTGGAGAGCAGGGCATTTCTCTTGCCATTATGGAACTTCCCCTGGATCTGTAAGCTTCAATAAATAATATCCCTTCCTCCATAACTGTGCTCGGTCTGGAAGTTCATCTCAGAGAACCTGAAGCTATCTGCTACACCCCCCAAAGGTCAAAGTAGGTGACTCGTGTATAAAAGAAAAAATGTGTCCCCATTTACTTAGGAGGCCATATGGAGATTACTCATTGGACTGCTATGCAAAAAGGAAGGAAACACTTATGAAATACATTGTGTGGAGTGAGTACAGGAAATGAGCATGAGGGGTGTGATGAAATGATAACTGAGAACTGACCCTTAAAAAAAAAGGAAACAAAAAGAATGCTAAGAATTCAACTTCCTGTTAGACTCCCAGTTAAGTCACAAAGCAGAAGGAATCAGCAGGACTCAGTCCAAGGCCACTGGCTAACAGGAGGTATGAAAATGCTTGCTGACTGTGAAACGCTTACATTCCACCATAATATACCCTGACTTCATGAGGGAGGGAATTAATAGCATTTCTGCTTTGAATAAAACCACAATACTCTTTTTTCAAAAAAAAAAAAAAAGATTCTCAGTAAACCTTATTGGTCATGGAACTCTAAGGAATTTGACTCTACATTCTTCCTCAGACAAGACCCTAGATGGCCACTACCTCTGCTGGTGCTGGGAAAGGTAGCTATTCACAAATTTTAGACTACATGCTTATTATGACTTTTTCCATTGTAGATTTCTATTTGTGAAATATTTGCCTTTAGGAATAAAATACCACAAATTTACATGGACATGTATAAACCTCACATTTTCGTTATCAAGTCCATTTAGTAAAGACATACACACATACTCACATGCTCCCTTGCCTTGTCATGTGACGGCCTGGAGTGCTGCAAGTCTCTGCCAACAAGAACATTATCACCAGAGGCAGGCCCTCAACCCTGGGCTGCCAGAATAAATCTCTTTTCTGTACAAAGTATCCTGGCTTAGGTATTTCATTTACTATAACAACACAGAATAGACTATAGTAGTGTATATATTATCAAAACATCTCTTTCCACATAAAAATATACAACTATTATATGTCAATTAAAATTACAGTTGCATATGTTTATATTTAAAATCTCACTAGCAAATACCTGATAATGCTAGGCAAATCCTTCCTTGTGCTTCTATTTAATCAGAAATGTATGGGTTTTAAAAAAATTAGAAACTTGAAAGTTTTGTGCAGCCAAACACTATATATTTAGCAATACAAGTCAACACAATCTCAAATTCCTTGAAGAGCAGAGCAACATCTCTGTACTGCATGACCTCTGGCATGACACTGAAGGACAAAAATCTTCCACTGTACAATATAATCTACCCTTCAGGAAAAACAGCTTCTTCTATATGTTTATTCAGAATGACCTGAGTAGTCACTCTATCCATTTGAACTCTTAACAGTGGAGTTAAACTGTTGCTTAAATGACGCAACACTTATAACATACCCAGCCATCTTTCAGAAGCTCTTTCTTCCCCACCAAGAGGTGAGCTTTATTTTTCCAAGAATGCAACTGTCTCTAGGAAGTCATTTCTTTAGATTTGAATTATCTAAGCTATATAAAGAGTCTCAAAGTATGACACCCAGACAAGCAGTGCCAGCATCACCCAGGGGCCTTGTAAGTAGTTTCCATCCAGATCATCCAACAGCATGAATAATAGGGACCTCTTATTCTATGGATTTTTAAATAAGGAAGCTTTAAAATATGAATAATGTGATGGTTTATTCTGCTTGTCAACTTGACAGGTGTTGTAGTTCATCCTTGCTGGGATGAACATCCAACCAGACATACTTTATGAGAAGAAGGGATTTATTTCAGGCTTATATGATCCAGAGGAACACCATCAATGGTGAAAGAAGCCGGCTCCCTTTCATAAATTCAAGCAGAGAGACACCACCAACAGCCAGCACCACCAGCAAGCATGAACCATCACACTGCTAGGTTAATTAAAGTGAGAAGACTGTAGGGGATATACTTTTAATTAGCTTGACTTCTGGCCAAGCATACAAAATGGTTGATGCTTATTATGTAATCATGGTTCATCACCCCTGATGATGATGATGAGATCATTGTATGGAATGTGCCTGCATGCCCGTGTGCCAATGACATCACTGTATGGAGTGTGTCTGCATGCACACATCCTAAAGAGATCATTATATGGAGTGTGCCTGTGCATACTTTATATTAGCACCCTGTTACAGGAAGAGAGCTCAGCTCAGCTCTGCTCTGTTCTGCTTTGCATTGCAACTGGTGTCTGGGTGTCTATTCCACATGCCTTCTTCCAGCTGGCCTCAACTGCTCCACAAATTCCCCTGGAGCTGCCAACTCCTGAGAAAGACCCACCTAATGGTGGGCAAAATCATTCCATGAGCTGATATCCTGGACTGTATAAAAATGACAGAGCTAGCTAAGAGCAGCATTTGTCATTCTCTCTACTTCTTCCATGCTGGTGTGACAATGGGATGCCAGATTCCTGCTTACCCCATACTTCCTCTGCTGATGGACTTCCCCACAAAATTGTAAACCAAAGATAAACCCTTTCTTCCTTGAGATGCTTGGTATGGTCAGGAAATTTTTTTCCCAGCAATGAGAAAGTAACTGATACAAACAAGTATATGCATACCTGCATAAACATAAATTTAAAAACAAACAGGGCTATAGAGATGCTTCAGTGGTTAAGGTACTTGCCTATAAAGCCTAATGACCCAAAATTGATTCTTCAGTAACCACATAAAGCCAGATGCACAGAGTGGAGTTCACTTGCCCACATAGAGACCCTCCCTCTCTCTCCCTTCTCCCTCCTTCCTCATATTGCTCTCTGTGAATAAATAAATATTTTTAAAAAGGAAATATTAATTCTGAAATACAGAAAAGGTACAATAGACATATGCTTGAAGTGTATTTTAAAGGGCCTTATACTTTGAAAACCACAAATTCTCACAGTCATTGTAGAATCAGTACATTATGTTAACATCCAGAATAGTTCCTTTCCTTTAGCCTATCCATTAATTTACCAACTCCTCTGTACCAGCTGGACATAACAAGGAAGCTCATCACTTAATAATATACTTAAATTTCTAAAAAAAAATTTACTGATCATGAAATTCTAACAGATTTGAAATTTCAATCATGATTCATTCACAACTTCAGTCCCTGTCATCTTTGAAATTAGGTATCATTAGTTAGTCAGAGAAATGACAGTAAACTCAATGTCCCCATGAACATCATTTGAATGAAAGAAAATTAATTAATTAATACTATATAAGTAATTAATGCTATATAAGTAATAGTCATGGGCCATCAAGAAACTCTTTCTCTGAATTTTTATGAAGCCTAAGTACTTATTTGATGGAGATTAATGTTCCTCTATAATTAAGTACAAACTAAATAATCAATCACTGTGTCTCCTCAATTATCAAACCATACTTGACTTATCATCACCTTTAGATGAGCACAGTGATAAAGTATTTTCAGAATCAAGATCCCATTTCCATACCCATCTTGAGATTTTTATGCTTACCACTTATCTCTCAAAAATTATACTTTGATAGTTTTTTTTTAATTATTTTTGCTGGGCTGGAGAGATGGCTTAGCGGATGAGGCACCTGCCTGCTAAGCCTAAGAAGGCCGGTTCCACTCTCCAGGTCTCACATTAGCCAGATGCAAAGTGACACAAGGGCGCAATGCCGCACTTGCCCACAAGGTGGTGCATGCATCTAGAGTTCATTCACAGCAGCTGAGAGGCTGCTGGTGTGCCTATTCTCTATGTGTCTTCCTCTCCCTCTCTCTGTCTCTCTCTCCAAAACATTATATATATATATAAAATTTTTGTTATAGTAACATTGTCATAAGTACCAAACTGACTAGCTATTCCAAAAATGAAGACTCTTTGTATGGCACAATACAGGTCTGGCTCTAGCCAGACCGCATGTCAGAAGAAACCAGGAAGTGGCTTCTGTGAACACAGTGTCCTTCGCAGGCCTGGTATGACAACAACTACAGTCCCATGCTCATGAGAAACCTGCTACAAGATGATCTGTCCGGAGACAGGCTATCATTGGTCACAAAAAGGGGACCACCCCATACAATGATTGGCCAGCCAAGCCCCTTAAAACCCCCTACACTTCCTTGAATAAATGACTTTGCTGCAGCTCACCCTCTGCCTGCTTTCACCCAATTTCTGGAGTCTATGTCATGATTCCATGCTTCTCACCCCCAACTCAGCAGAGACCCAGGGCCAGCCCAGGAGGACCCCAACAACTCTTTCATTGAAACAATTAGTAACAGAAGGAGAAATATTCAGTTCATGTGTTATGGTTTTCCTTTTTTTATTTATTTTTTTTTTTTGGGGGGGGTTCAAGGTAGGGTCTCACTCTGGCTCAAGCTCACCTGGAATTAACTATGTAGTCTCAGGGTGGCCTCAAACACATGGCAATCCTCCTACCTCTGCCTCCTGAGTGCTGGGATTAAAGGCATGCACCACTACACCTGGTAGTTTTGCTTTTGTTTTTATAGCAGTAGGAATGGAACCTGTAGCATCATATATGCTAAGCAACTGAACTATATACCCAGTCCTGTAATGAATCTTTAAACAGATAATTGTCAACACATTTTCCAGCTCTGAAAATCTAAGACCTAATAGTAGCTAAATAAATGCATTGATCCTTAAAATATAACCATTGATGACTGGCATAAATGTCAACCAAAGAGGGAAAATAGGCTTTTTTTTTTTTTTGAGAGAGAGAGACAGACAGACAGAGAGAAAGGGAGAGGAAGACAGATAGAGATGGGCGCACCAGCAGCCAATCAGCTGCTGTGAACAAAATCCAGATGAGTGCGCCCCCTTGTGGTCAAGTGCGGCATTGCGCCCTTGCGTCACTTTGCATCTGGCTAAACATGGGACCTGGAGATTGGAACCGCTGGAGATTGGAGCCCACGTCCTTAGGCTTAGGAGGCAGGTGTCTTAACCGCTAAGCCATCTCTCCAGCCCAATAGGCTTATTTTTGAGAGACAATAACTTAGCCACAAAACTAAATACATTATCTAACTAAAGATAAAGGACAGAAACTACACAAATAACAGACAAGAGCTCTGGGTTTTCTTTGATTCTAATCCTCAATACAACGTCCTAATCTCTTCCTTAAATGAGTTTTCTGAGGATTGCTCCAATTCATAGTAAGGAAGATATATGCATGTTTGGCATCTATATGTTGAGCAATTCAATCAGGTGGGTCCCACATACATAAATAGAATTGCTGAAACCTGGCAAAAAAACGTAAAAGACAAAGAAGTCATAAAATTAATCCAAATTGTATTGAGATAAGAAGGCCAAAGTCCTTCTAAATTACTAAAAACCATATAGAAACAAAACTGGATGGAATAAAACTTAAGACATTTAAAAATATCAAGGAATTATAAAGAAAAGTAGGAAATCTGATGTAAAGACATATTGTGACAAGAGTTCCTCAAGGAAGAAGTCTGATTCTAAAAGAAAAGGAAAAAAATAATACACAAACTATAGGATAAAAATTCAAAAAAATGAACACTGAAGTATTAATTTAAAACCTGCTAGAAGCTGAAGAGATAGCTTAGTTGTTAAGGTGCTTGCCTGCAAAGCCTAAGGACTCAGGTTTGATTCCCCAGTACCTGCATAAAGCCAGATGCACAAGGTGGGACATGAATCTGAAGTTTGTTTGCAATGGCTAGAGGCCCTGGAATGCCCATTCTCTCTCCCTCTCTTTCTCTTTCTATGCTCTCTCTTTATCCCTCTCTCTCTCTCTCTATCATCTATCTGCCTCTCTCTCACCCACTCTCTCTATCCTTCAAATAGATAAATATTTTTTTAAACCTGCGATACACATGGATATCTACCTGTTGACTCTTGGTTTCTATGTTGCCCCCTCCCATTCCTATGCTGAAACCTAATCTGCATTATATTTGTCTGTGGAAACTGGGAGCTGACTGAGTTAAACAGATGCACAGCACAGCTCTTGCTCCATAGGAAATGTACAATATACTTTAAACTAAATATGAGGGACCATGGCCCAGGAACACCGATTCAAGTCACCCTGAATGACATGTTCACCATAGGTAAGTTTGCATGAACTTTTATACTGACAGAATTAAAGAAAGTCATAAGTTAATGTACTTACCAAATATTTTGGTGGAGACATGAGGGAGTTGAGTTACAACAGAGCATAGAAATCTTTTCTGTAGTTTTCAGATATTATTGTATAACATCCTTAGCTTTAAGGGCAGTAGAAACTATGGCTGTTAAGTTTTACAGTACATTCCAAAAAGACTACCTAATGATGCTAGATATAGTAAATGCCTGATAAAGGGATTGAAGGTATCTGAAGAGAATTTCCCTGTCAATCTTCAATATTCTATCCCTCAATAACCCCAAAGTTCTACTCAATCATTATGTCGATCTTCAGCCTAGCTGTCAGTTCTTCACAGAGCTTCCATTCACAGTCAGGAGAGTAAAGCTCTAATGAATGGAATATTACTGTCTCGATCACAGAGACACCATAGAAGTGCCCTGCCCTTTCTACCGTGGGAGGACAGAGGAACAAGAATGGTAATTGTGAGTGAAGCATGACCTCATCAAATACCAAATCTGTTATAAGAAACACATTTCCATTGTTTATGAGCCACTCAGTCTATGGTATTTCTTTGTTATAGAAATGCAATGACCAAAAGAATACTCTTCCAGACACATCACAGTCTCTCCTCTAGCACAAAGAGAAATGTATGATCAGATATTGATTGATGCACACTGCACTAACCAAGTTTAAGTTGTACGATTAGATTGAATGGAAATTATGGATATATATATATATATATGTTATATAATATATAATATGTAATATATATTATAATTCTTTTTCTTTCAATGGGTAAACAGATCCTTCCAAAACCAGTGTCCTGCTCACCACCCGGAGGAGGGTTGTACTCAGTAAGGCAAGTCTACAGTGTACAGTGCTCCACAGAAAGCATTGGAAAAAGCTGATAACTATACAAAAACACATAGATAGTAATTGTTTAGATATGAGGGGAGCACTAATTTTTTCTTGAGAAGTTCACACCCACCTTGTGGTGTTCACAACTATATTTTTCTCACACAACTCTGTGTGTGTGTGTCCTCTTAATATCTGTGCTTAATTTTTTTCTTAATAAACTATAACTTTTCTTCAATAAATAAAAATTGTGAAAGACACAAAATAGTCAAATGTGGTAACTCATCCCTATAATCCTAGCTCCTGGGAGGCTGAGGCAATAGGATCTCAAGTTCAAGGCCAGCTTGGGCTACATAATGAGTTCCAAGCCAGCTTGGACTATTTAGTGAGATCATGTCTTGGACAGAAAACAAACAAACAAAAGTGTAGAGTTAAGAGGCAGGGATTAAGGGACAATCACATAGTTTAAAACACTCAAAGCTACAAGTGGGATTTATGGGATTCCTAAGTGATTTTTTGGGTATGTGTATATATGTGAGGTGCACATGTGTGTGTTTGTATATGTGTTATGAAGGTGCTTATGCACATGTGTGAATATGGAGACCAAAAGTTGATTCTGCTGTCCTTCTTGGACATACTCTGCCTTTATTTTTTTGTGACAAGATCTCTTACTAAACCAGTGTGGTGATGCATACATTTATTCCCAGCACATGGGAGGCAGAGATAAGAAAGATCACTGGGAGTTTGAGGGGCCAGCCTGGGACTGCAGAGTGAGTTCCAGGTCAGCTGGACTAGACTGAGACCCTACCTCCTAAGCTCAAGGGTCCTCCTAGTCTAACTATCCAGAGAGCCCTAGCACTCAACCATCCTCTGCCTCCCCAGCACTAGGGTGACAAGGTATGCACACCACACCAGCATTTCATGTGGCTGCCGCTATCTAAACTCAGACCCTCATGCCTATGTGGTAAGCTTCTCCAATCTTATGTGCACAGGGCTCCTTTATAGATGAAATACGGTTCATGTAGTGATCACAAGGGTATTCAGAAAGGTGACCTGGTATAATATCCCTTGGTAAAGTACACAATCAAGTACCTTATAGAAAACACTGCATGATCAACCCCTGGAATATTGAAAGTGTAAAGTTCATCTAAGTTAAAATAATGCACATTTCGTTTTTCTTTTCTTTTGTTTTCTTTTCACTTTTTTTAAAATTTTCCAGGCAAGATCTTACTCCATGCCAGGCTGAAATGGAACTGACACTGGAGCCCCAGGCTGGCCTCAAATGCATGGAAATCCTTGTACCCCAGCCTCCTAAGTGCTACAATGAAAGGCTGGCACCAACACAGTTAGCACTAACACACCTTTCTTATCAGTCTTCATCCCAAGTGAATCTTGGGAAATGTCAAATAAAAAACTTGAAAAATATTCCTTTTAAAGGTCAAAAAAATGATGTCTTTTCCTCCATCTTTTAGAATACCTGAAGAATATTCAATCAACAGATCTAATTGGGGAGATGGGTGTTGCAGTCAGGTTGCTGGTAGAAATTATCCAACCAAGAGTAGCTTGTGGGAAGAAAAAGAGGTTTATTTTGGCTTCCAGGTTTGAGGGGGAAGCTCCATGAAGGCAGGGAAAATGATGGCATGAGCAGACAGTGGACATTACCTCCTGGCCAACATCAGATGGACAACAGTGACAGGAGACTGTGCCAAACACTGGCAAGGGGAAACTGGCTATAATACCCATAAGTCCACCCCCAATAATACATTGCCTCCAGAAGACCTTAATTCCCAAATCTCCATGAGCTGGGAACCTAGCAATCAGAACACCTAAGTTTATGAGGGACACCTGAATCAAACCATGACAATAGGTGAACAGATAACAGTTATATAGGAAAGAATAACTTGTCTTACTTGATTCATGACCATGTTTCCCAAGTCTTCAAATTACAAACTTGTTAGACTAAAGACATTGTTAGCTTATGAAACCCAGTCTTCTAACTTGAAGGCAGAACAGAAACATGCCCCATATTTGAAGAACAGAAACATGATAGGGAACATTTACCTCTTATATATTTCTTGAACAACAGAAGTGGAAATCAATTTCAGGTGATACTTAGCTTTATGGCACTTTGCCCAGGATATTATAGGAGTTTAGGGCTTCAGAATTGAGTGTGAGAAAGTATTAATGTGTTAATTGAATATGTTTGATAAAAATGCAAATAATATTATCTTCAAAAACAAATAAAAGCATTGTTCTTTCTCAATTAAAATTCAATAGAACTTTTCTGTCTATGAACCACTTGGAATGGATTGTAAAGGCAAATTCACCTTGGACTCCAAGATGGCTACTAGGCTCTGACTACTATGTGTCCACTACAGCCAGCAAAAGTTAAAAAAAAAAAAAAAAAAAAAAGGAAAAAGGCCTAACAGACCCATCAGGACATTTCCCAAAACTGCTAGTTAATTCTTCTTCTTACATCTCATTGGCCAAAATTTACTCAAATGGCCACCTGCTACAAGGAAGCTATAAAATAGTGATAATTCTATATAATCAAAATTTGGGGGCTGGAGAAATGGCTTAGAGGTTAAGGCACTTGCCTATGAAGACTAAGGACCGAGGTTCGATTCCTCAGTATCCACAGAAGCCAGATGGACATGGTGGCACATGTATCTGGAGTTCGTTTGCAGTGGCTAGTGGCCCTGGCATGCCCATATTCTCTCTCTCTCTCTCTCTCTCTCTCTCTCTCTCTCTCTCTCTGTCTCCCCTCCTCTCTCTCTCACTCTGTACCTGCCTCTCTTTCTCAAATAAATCAATGAATAAAATTTGGCTATTCCATTACTGAAGTAGATAATTGGGATGACAATGTAATTTATCTTCCAAATTGAGAACCTATTGAGTTACAAGAGGGCATAATTAATAATTAGACTAGGTTGACACATCTTAATATAAGAATATCCTGGGGATATCAGATACTGGGTTGCAACAAGCCACTGTCACTATTAAGACTTGCTGCCATTTATCAAGGCCAAAAAATGTTGCAGTATTTATTTGGCTTTCTACTTCTTTACTTAGTAAAATATTTATAACTTACTAATCCTCACATCAAGCTTCTGAAGTCAATATTTTTGCCTCTATTTTAGTGGTCAAGTTTGCAATGCTCAATTAAATAAATGTGTTTGCACCCTCACAGATAGTGCTATATTTATAAATGAAGTTCATTGTTTCCTGAGTCCAATGGAAACCACTATTTTTTCCATTGCCCTTGTCTCTGCTGCTATCAACTGAAATAAAAATGTTTTCTGATGGCAAGTACATCACACTAAATAAAGAATCCCAAAATATAAGCATGTAAAATATGATTCTACTTAGAATAGAAATAGAAAAGAAAGGAAAAGAAAAGAAAAGGAAAAGAAAAGAAAAGAAAAGAAAAGAAAAGAAAAGAAAAGAATAGAATAGAATAGAATAGAATAGAATAGAATAGAATAGAATAGAATAGAATAGAATAGAATGCACAAAACAAGAGTCAGAGAATGCAGGGCAGTACAAGGATGGGAGGAGTCAGACATTCACTTTACAAAGGCAGGAGGGAAGTTCAGGGTGACAGAACATTCTGTCACAGTGTACTGGTGGTTATGCGTGTGACCTCATTTGTTAAACTTATTGATGTGTACCCCTAAACATAACAAATTTTATTACAGATAAATCACATTTCAAGAACACTAACAATAAATGAAGGGCAGGGATTCAGTGATAGAGGAGGAAGAAAGAGAGAGTTGAGAAAAAGAGGTTTATTAAAAGATAGCAGAGGTACAGAAGATGTAAGTTTTTTATCTGTCTATTCTCAACCCAATATTCCTTTATGTTCTAGCAGATGTGAAGGTTAGACAAGCTATCCTCCCACTGGAATTCTTCATTGGGTGTCTTATTCTAGGGACTCCAGACGTCCGTGATGCCTTTTCTGAGGTCCCACTAAACCCCACCTTGCCCTATCACATGGTGATGTTCTTCATGAAGTTTTTTTTTTCTCGCCCTACCTACTTATTTACTGAATGTATCTCATTAAAGAATCATCAAAAGTATCAATCTTATCAGAGCAATGAAGCCAACTCTATAGTAACTAAAAGTTTTCAAAAAAAAATAATACTGGAACCATATGGCAAACAAGAAGCTGTGGTCTTTTTGCCTACCAGAGAGAGGAATTTTTAGCCAATTTAGTCACAAAGTGAAGACTGTTTGAAGGTGTGCAAAATGGTGAAACCATGAAAATCAGGCTTTAGGAAGAAGAAACTGACAAGGACATTGAAGATGAATCAGAGGAGTGAGCCACTGCAGGACCAAGCAAGAGCAAACTTCCCAAAGTGAGGTCATGGTTGCAGTCAGTCAAGGATGAAAATGATCTCGGGTCCTTGGGTTGTTTGAGAGCTGTGGATGAAGGCGAAGCCATAGGCTGCTCTCCCTCACTCCCTCTACCCAACAACCTCTGGCCCAGGCCCAGAAATGCAATGGGGAGGAAGAAAAGTACAATCTGACAGATAAAAGTGTGTGTGGGCCCCAGAACAGCCTAGTGAGACACCAAAATTATAACTATCCCCCTGAAAATTGCCATCATCCCCCATCCTACTCATAGTATTTTGTTTTTGTATTGTATTGGTTTTGGTTTTCCTTTTTACAACCACATATGTTTCTGTAGCTGGGGAGCACTGATATGGAAGCCTTGCAAACACTTCTTTGTGAAATGAGGTTCTAACGTAACTGAAAGCTATCAGTAAGATGATCGTTATCCTCAGCTCCTCTCTCAGTAATTCCATCTCCTCCTCCACCCTTTCATTTCCTGGTTATTTCACATGTACCTTTTTCACAGTCTATGCAGTTGCCTACAGCATTTTCCCTTTCACTATTTTTGTCCTTCTGCTTAGCCATGCTTTGTAAATTTAACTCCCACTCTAACTCAGATTGAAGAGAAAATGAATGTTCTTTGCAGTCCTGTACTTCACCTGGCCCTCTGTGCTACTCTCATCTACACTAGTTAGCAGAAAAACAAAGCAGCTAAATTAAGTTAAAACTTCATTTCATCCAATAGTGCTGACTTCATCTGAGGAAATAATCTCTCCAAAAAGATCACTGAGTTCCTGAGCCAGTACTGCTCCCCTGCATGTCTCTCTGCAGTGACACTCTGCACATTGTGGTGGGATGGTGCATAAGGTTTGCGATGCTGCTGAAAAAGGCAATGCATTCTACTTGCCCAGGTCTCCATGGCAACCCCAAGCTCCTGCGTGCTGTTGGCCCTGCTGTGACATTACACAGCTCCACTCTGTGTCCTTGGGACTCTAGTCTCTCTTAGTTAAGTCATACCATGTCCTGGTTCATAATAGTTTGTCTCATCTCTGCACCCATTCAACAGGATCTCTGCATGACCACAACTTCTTTTCAGGCTTCCAGCCCTCATCTGGTATACTCTTCAAAATTTAATTTCTTACTGTAGGCCTTGAAGATAGCTTGGGGCCTACAGGCTGCTCTGTGACATGTTCCTTTTCTTAAGGCCGGATAGAAAGACAAGGAAAATGAAGGTGTCATGGGAAAACAAAGGAGAGAGAGATTTTCAAATAAGAATGTTAAAATATCAATCAACCATGCTTAAGGCCTGAGTGTATGTGACCTGGAGCATATCCTTACTCCTTTCCCAGATATTCTGTGAGAATCTCACAAATGAGACTGTTAACTTCTGTTTGCAGTAGAGACATCTCAACTTCCTCTGCAACTCCTGTGCTTTCACCAATAAGCTGCAGTTCAGAAATCACCCTCTTGTCTCATTTCAGTTCCTTAGCAACCCTTTGACAACATAACTTCAGAACCCACCCACACCAGGTCTACAGCTATTGCAAGGACAATTTAGCATTAGTCTCTCTTAAGCAATCCACTCCATGCTTGGCTGTGCTTGTCCTGCTCCTGAGCACCTCTCTTTCTGCTAACCCCATGTTTAAATCTATGGCACCATCTCTTCTTAGTAAACATCAGCTCTGCTTCATGCAAGCTCATCCTGCAATTCTTTTTGTGGTAAAGTCAAGAATCCTGGTTTCACCTGAGTGGAGGACTCTGTAAAGAATTGTTCAGGCTGTTTCAGATGGCAGCACAGAGCTGTCTCCAGAGTGCACCTACTGCCACCAACACTCTGACCCCCACTAGGCAGCTGCACTACTGTGGCCAAATTGGAGGGTAGTAGAAGGGGCTTGTGTCATTCTGAGCAGGTCTTAGGGAGAACAGCTCCCAGCCTTCACCTTTCCGCATAATCTTCACCAAATCGTCTCCTTTGGAGCCAAGCAGTCAGTTCAGCTCTGCCATCAGATGTGTGGTCCTGGACAGGTCACTTACTATCTCTGTGAGTCAGTTTCCTCAAATGTAAAAGGGAAATAAAATATGAATTTGCCTCACAATACCCCGAGGATGGAAAGAGCTTATACATAAAAGTTCTTGTGTGCACTTGTATACATGTATGTTCTTGTGTGTACTTGTAGACGTGTATGTTTTGTGTGTATTTGCATACATGTAAGTTCTTTTGTGTGTACTTGTATACATGTATATTCTTATATGTAGTTGTATACATATACATTCTTGTGTATACTTATATACATGTAAGTTCTTGTGTGTGTACTTGTATACACATATGTTCTGTGTGTACTTGTACATTCTTGTGTATCCTTGTATATGTGTAAGTTCTTGTATGCTCATTTGTATACATGAATGTGCTTGTTTGTACCTGTATACATTTAAGCATAATGCAAAGAAGGTATTTGGTAAGTTAGTTCTTAACTCTTTTCCCTTTCCTTCTCACACATCTCTTGGGAGAAAAAGTAGGGGTGGTTTTCATTTTCTGCTCTGTTAACACCATTGCTGGCCTCCAGCCAATCCTTCCAGGCAGGCAACCTCATCGTGCCTGCACTACAACACATTCACTAACCTGAATCCTCCATACCTGGCTATGAGTAGGCAGAGACAGATAGAAAGAAAATCACAAAAGACTCTCTCAAGGCAGAATCCTGGCACTGTAATCCTGCTCTGGGAATGTATGGTGGTGTCATGGAAGCTGATAGGCTTTGTGGTCTATTCTAGGTATTTCCTCCCCTAAGACATTACAATCTCTAACCCTTGCCCGCCCACCTCTAGGAAGAATAGGTCAGGGATCTGGAGAAAACAAGGTTTAAAAAATTAGAGAATTGACTTTTAATTTTTATCTTATTTACTATCTATTTATTTGTGTTGGGAATTGAATCCAGGGCCTGCACATGCCACGTAGACACTACCACTGAGCAATTCTGCCAGACCCAGAAACTTTAACTGTTACTCCTTCTCATTTATATTCTGCTTGGCTCTCTCTACTTGAGGAGCTTTCCAAATAATCAAAATTATGTTCAAATTTCTCTGTTCTACCCAGATTAGCATTTGCATAGCATGTCCTCTGGTTTTAAATTTAATAAACTGCAACTTCATCTGTTGCCAACAACCTATGCCAAAATATGCATATATTAGAAACTGCCTCTTGCCTTTTGCCACACAAACGTGTCTGTATGATTAAATAAGTTTCTTAGAAGTTCCTTATTCTGGACAAACAATCAAGATCAAAACAACAACAAGATCTCAACAGATACCACATAAGGTTGACTATCTAACTTTTGCTAAAAGCAGTAAAATTAATTACTCATGAGACCAAACTGAAGAGCAGCACTACAAAATCCCCCAAATCACTAAAGTAGCTCAAAACTCAAGAGCAAATCCTGACGGACACAGAGCATCTTCACATACTGGCCACTGCCACTACGTTGTAGTCATATGCATTGACCGTATGAAACGAAGACCATCTAAACTGAGCCATGTCTGCTAGAGACCTGAAGGCTGAACACAATGAGTGAGTATAAATGTAAAATCACCACAGTATGTGCATTATTTAAGCATCTCTTTGGAAGGAAATATCCAGAGTATAGTTGGCCTACTTAGGTACAGTGTATCCAGCCATGAACTGTCAGGGTGCATTAAGCTACATCATAACAGACTGCTCCATCCCTAGCCAGCAGCCATTTACTTAGTCCATCGGCCAATCAGAGTTGCTTGACATAACAGTGACAATAATTATCAACATGGATAAAATATTCACTCAATTATGAAAAACTAGCTAGAGAAATAAGAAATGACATGGGGAGGGAGTAAAATCAGAAGACACATAATTTGATCAAGGGCTTGTAAAATAAAGTTTTATGTTCATTTTGTTTTTCTGGGTTTTTTTTTTAACAAGGTCTCACTCTGTAGCTCAAACTGGTCTGGAACTCACTGTGGAGACCAGGCTGGGCTCACACTCAAAGCAATCCTTCTGTCTCAGAATCCCCCAAATTCTGAGATTACTGGCATGTGCCACCACAGTGGACATGAAAAATAAAGATTTTAAAAAAATTTTATTGACAACTTCCTTAATTGCAGACAATATCCCATGGTACTCCCCCCACCCCACGTTTCCCTTTGAAATTCTGCACTCCATCATATCCCTCCCCCTCCCAGTCAGGCTCTTTTTTATTTTGATATTATCATCTTTTCCTCGTATTATACTGGTCTTGTATAGGTAGTGTCAGGCACTGTGAGGTCATGGATATCCAGGCCATTTTGTGTCTGAAGGAGCATGTTGTAAGGAGTCCTGACTTTCAAAGAGATGTTGTTCAGTTTGAAAAAAAAAAAAATTTTTATCAGACATAAATTTCAGAGCAAGCTTTAGTACATGCTATACAGACTGAAAACCTGAACTCAAATGCTAGAACCTCTGTTAATTCAAACTCTTAATGTTTGAGCAAATTATATAAATTTACCCAGCCTCTGCTCTCTCATAGGTCAAGTGGGTTATACTAACTCATTGGAGAATTAAATATTGTAGGTATAAGAGTATTGTTTTGGGTCCCCTTTATCCCAGATTTGGAAGTTCCTCTGTGCTGTACATATGAGATTACATGTTATCATCCTTGGGGTTGCATGGTGAATAGTCTCATAACACAGCTGGCTGGTGGACATGAAGGCTAGTCATGCTGGCCATACCCTATGCCAAGGAGTGAGCTGTGAAGAGATCTTAGTTTATTTAAATTACAATGAACATCTATTCTATACCTACTGACTGGTAAAAAATTATTATTCAATAATAAGGATAAATAAATAACCATAACAGTACCAAGTGATGCTAAAAATGCAAAGCAACTGTCATTTTGCTGTACTGTTGGAGGGGTACAGATGATATTGTCCTTGGAAAGCAGCTAAGCCATTTGATATGGAATTAATCTTGTCCTTACTATATGATGCCAAAATCTGCTTGTGCATGTTACCTAAGGTTAGTGATAATAAGGTTAATATGCCATTAAGAGAGTTGAATACTAATGTTACGGCTGCTTTACTCATGGAAGCTCAAAACTGGGATGTGCCCAAATGTTCATCAATTGGCAAAGCAATAAAAACATAGTGGTGGGTCCACACAACCTAATGTTGCTCAGCAATAACAAACACTCTACACATGCGTACTCATGAACATTGAAAGCAGTAAATTAAGCAAAGGAAGCTGGCATACACTATCTAATTCCATTAATATCACATTCAGAAAAAGATAGGTGAATAATTGCCACTGCTTGGGGAACTAGAGAAGAGATTAGCTACAATGAGACACAGGTATCTTTTAGGGGTCATGGAAATGTTTTATAACTTGATTGTGTTGGTTATAAGTATGTCTTTATTCCTCTAAATGTTACAACCTATATGGGTACTACAGTATATTTTTCCATATCTAGATTACTAGATATATAAACCCAAATTAAAAAATATAAATCTCTCTAGATGCAGTGGCATACACATCATCTCAGCACTCAAGAGGTAGAGGTAAGCTGATGATTTCAAAGCCAGACTGAGCTACATAGAAAGTATTAGACCATAGGCTACAATCAATCAATCAATAAATCTCACATCAAAATTCAAGTCAATGAAACATGAGAGATTTAAACAAATAAATTGTAGGATTACACCTAAATTTTTCTGATGTCAGTTATATGTTGTTTATAAAAGACATATATTCAATATACATAGGATTTTGGAAAGTGAAAGGATGCAACAATGTACATATCATGTTGACACTAAGGAAGACATACATTTAAAATAAAACTTTGTAAAAGAAAATAACATCTAAATCATTGTATCCAACAATGGGTGCCAGGAGAAAAACGATACAATTTACAAATAGTTTTAACAAGGAAAAGTAAGAGAAGGTGCATATAGCCAATCTCAGAAATGAAGAGGTTTGCATCACTACACATTCTGCAATCAGTATCAAAAAATGATATCATCCACACATACACAAGGTGACACATGAGCACTAGGGGGTGTACATTTCTGGTCTGGAGTTCAATTACAATCAATTCTCTCTCTCCCACTCTCAGTCTCTCTCATAAAAAAGAATAGTCTGTTGGGCTTGCCTCAAGGAAAAAAATGATGTAAACTTTGGCTAATAAATTGAAACATGAAAATGGAAGGTCAGTGCAGCCACAGGACATCAAGTGACCATGCTGGTACTGAGAGGCACTCCAGTTCCATCCCTGCTAGGCCTCATGGTGCTATAAAGTGCTATGAGAGCTGCTGGAGAAAAACAGTTGCCAATAGATTGATTAAGCAAGAGATCCTGCCAGTTACAAAAACCAACCAGCTGAGCAAGAAGTACATACTTGTGCAATGGTGGCACACAGGCAATGCAGGTAACCAACTGCTGTTGGATTGGAGATGAGACCCCCCTCAGTGGGGTGAACCCATATCTGGCTCTGGGAACCAAGCCAGATTCCATAGAACAGGAAAACAATAGAATCCAGAGAGAAACTTCACTGCTCTCTATCTAAGAAAAATGGATGTACACATCAATATATCTTTCTAATGACTAGGCTTATTTTATTCAAATTGTTGTTGCTTTTGGTTGGGGACTCTATTCTATTTTACAGATGTAGGAGAATGCAGGTGAGAATAAGGATACATCAATACATCAAGAGGAGAGAGGTGACTGTGTACCAAGAGATGGGTCACCTTCACTTCATCTGCCCAGGCCCAGAAGTCATTACAGGGGAAGTGGTTACATAAACACTGCTGTCACGGCTAGCCTGAAAACCAGTTCCAGGGAAATGGCAGCTGACACAATGGTCACTCAAACCTCATAAAAACAGAGATGCAGAGTCTACAGAGAAAGCAACAGTAAATCAGATCTCTATCTCGCCCACAAAGGCTCAAGGAGTAGGTGGGGGGGGGGCAGAAAGATTGTAAGAGCCCCAAGGTGGGTGGGAATAGCCTGAGACACCATGTTTCCTCCCTGCTTGTAGAAACCAACTGAGGCCTCAAGGTCCCCACAATGAATACCAATAACCCCACCAAAGACCCTCAGCAGAATTAGGGGAGAGGAGAAGACATCTATGTGTGCAACCTTTTTATTTAAAAAATTCTATAAGTTAAAATAATTAATTAATTAAAAATGGAAGGTTGAAATCTTTAAAAAGTAGCATTTACCAACAGTGAAAAATATAATTATTTAACTATTAAGGAACTAGAATCCAAAAAAAAAAATCCCCACAGTTTAAAAACATGAAAAATGAACTTTTCTTATACCAGATAACGCGAAATAAATGTTATCACAAAATAACAACAACAACAAAAAAAAAAAAATAGCACAAACCTTGCACAAAATTTTTAGTGATCCCTGCTTCCGGATATTCATGCTGTGAGTGTGAAGTACACTAAATGACTTGCCTGTAGTGAACAAAACATGACAAAATGATTAACCATCACTTCCTGGACAAGTTCACAAAAGACCATGGCTCTGTCTTACTAGCAGCTTTCCCCTGCTGGCACACTTGTCTTCTCTCCTTATTCAGTCTTATGTAGCAAGCTGATTTGTAGCATGCCCTATGAAAAACTTCACATGGCAAGGGTCTCCCCTCTTCTCTTCCCTTCCCTTCCTGCCCTTTTCCTACCCTTTTCTTCCCTTCCCTTCCTTCTCTTCCAACAACTCCTGAGAAACTTGAACCTTAACCCAGCAACCACCCAGGAACTATCTTGCCTTAAAGATCATTCCCAGGTCTGGGGAGATTGGCTCAGTAGTTAAACATGCTTATTTGTAAAACCTGCCAACCCAGTTTCAATTCCCTAGTAGCCACATAAAACATGATATCACAAAGTGGAACATGCATTGGAATTTGTTTGCAGTGTCGAGAGAGCTTGTCACAAACATTCTTATTCTCAATGATATATTTTTTCATTATGTAAAATATACGAGGCTTATTCTTATATGAGTCAATGCTTGAAGTGACTACAGTCTGGGAGGCAGAGGATCCAGTTTAGCCTTTCCTGGTTCATCGAAACTGTGAAATGTGATTTGTTACACAGTAGTAGATGACTAAACCAGGGAGTAAAATCTGGAATTTTATTTGGGAGCAAACACATAAAATTGGTACTAAAATTAAGTAACATGATGAGAAGGAAAACTATATGCCAGTCTTACTCATGATATAAATGGGTTTATTTAAATGTTTAACAACCAATCCTGTATTTCAATGAATTAAAAGAATAAAGAGGGCTGGAATGAGATGGCTTAGCAGTTAAGGCATTTGCCTGTGAAACCTACAGACCTAGGTTTGATTCTCCAGTACCCATGTAAGCCAGATGCACAAGGTGATGCATGTGTCTGGAGTTCATTTGCAATGGCTAGAGGCCCTGAAACACCCATTTACTCTATCTGCAATTCTGTCTCTAATAAATAAATAAATAAGATATATTTAAAAATTAAAAAAGAACAAAGAGATTGTGACCATTTCAATAAGCGTAGGAAACTACTTTATATTTAACATCATTCATGTAAAAAGCTCATACATTAGGGACAAAAGGAAATAATCCTTCCTTAAGGATTATTAAATTAGTAAAAATAAATTTCCAAGTCATCAGGACTTCCTGTCAAGATGGTGTCCATCTAACCACTCCTCACCTCATGGGGAAGGAAAGGCAAGACATTTAGAGTTAAGTGGGGTTTTAAACGATCTGCAGATTCTAGTAGACCTCCAGTGGGAGGCCACGGAGGAGAAAAGTAAGGAATCTACTGATTCCCACGCTCTCGGGTGGCCCACCAGTTCCCTAGTCCCCCCAAGCAGCTATCCAAGCCACACTCCCAGCCGCAGGTTCCTTCTGCACTAATCACAGGCTTAGTGGACACACACCAGCAGGCTAGCATTCACCCTACTCTGCCCCCACCTAGGCTTTCCCACCCCTGCAGAGCTCCATGCCCAAAATCATCCCACTTGCTGCCACCCACCCCACTGCGCAGACCCAGGTCAAAAGGCTAGCATTGGCCCCACTCCACCACAACATAGACTTTCCCACCCCCACAAAGCTCCAAGCACAAAAGCCATCCCACTGACCCCACCATAAAGGTTAGTGTTTGCCCCACTCCACCCCAACCTAGGCATTCCCACCACACTCGCTGCCACACTCCCCCCCCCACTGTACACAGACCCAGGTGAAGAGTAAACCACAGCTTCCTCCTAAATTTAATGAGATTCCTTCACTGTGATGGGCAGACCACAGTGCAAAGGGAATAACATGAAAAATCAAATGCAAGTGAAACCAACAAGATTGCCCAGTGCCACAGTGGATATCTCTAATCAAAACATAGAAGAAACAATAATATCAGAACCCCAAAATGAAGGCATAAGCAATGCAACCCTAGCCGACAAAATAACAGAACTTGCAGAACATCAATAAAAGGCCAATAATTGTATGAATGCTGTTCTCTCTAGATTAGACCTAATAGAAAAGAACCAGGAAGTGTTCCAAACACAGTTAAATGACCTAAGGAGAGCAAAGAGAGAGAGAGAGAGAGAACATCAATAACCAGCTAGCTAAGCTCAATGAAGACATAAATAAATGCAAGGATGAAGCATTAAGAAAGCATTAAGAAAATCAGAAAATGATGTTAAAAGGGAACCAAACACAGAGAAGGAAACTATAAATAAAAGAGCAGTAGAAAATACAAACCAAATTGAACCAGCCAAAACTCTATAGAAGCTCTCAAGAATAGAGTCAGCCATGTGGAGGATAGAAACTAGAGCTGGAAGATAAAACAGAAGAAACAGTTCATGAGTCAAAAAGTTTCAATAAGTTCACAATATTTTTTGTGAACAGAACATAAGGGAACTGTGGAATACCCTTAAACAACATAAAACAAAGCCTATTTGACAACAAAACGAAAATAACTACCAAGCTCATCATAGTTGGGGACTTCAATACTCCACTATCAGCAATAGATAGATAATCCAAACAGAAAATTAACAGGGAAGTAAGAGAACTCAACAAACCCATAGATCAACTAGATCTAACAGACATCTACAGAACATTCTACCCAAAATCCACAGATTACACATTCCTCTCAGCAGTCCATGAAACCTTCTCTAAAATAGATCATATACTGAGTCATAAAGCCTGCCTCTATATATTTAGGAAGATCAAAATAATCTCTTGCATGATATCTGATCACAATGCTGTATCTCTAGAAATTAACAAAAAAAGATGCAACAGGAATCCTACCAGCTCCTAGAAACTGAACAACACACATTTAAACAATAAATGGGTAGTGGACAAAATAAAAAATGAAATTGCAAACTATCTAGAAATGAATTACAGTGAGAATACATCATACCAAAACTTATGGGACACAATGAAGGCGGTCCTCAAGGGAAAATTCATAACACTAAATGCCTTCACAACAAAGACAGAGAGACCCCCAAATCAATAACCTAACCATCCACCTAAAGGCATTGGAAAAACAAGAAGAATCCAACCCAAAAAGCTCCAGATGAAAATAAATAATTAAGATCAAAGCAAAAATTAATGAATTGGAGACTAAGAAAATAAGAAAATTGATGGAACAAAGAGCTGGTTCTTTGAAAAACTAAACAAGATTGATAAACCCCTGGCCAATTTGATCAAGCAAATAAATAGACACTTCAAATTAACAAAATTAGAAATGAAAAAAGAGAGCTCACAACAGACATAAATCAAATTCGGAGAATCATCAGGACTTATTTCAAAAACCTCTATTCCAAAAACCTGGATAATTTGGAGGAAATGGATGAATTCCTGGACATATACCACCTGCCAAACCTAAACTCAGAGCTGATTAATCTCCTATATGAACCTATCATACCCACCAAGACTGAAAACGAAATTAAAAACCTCCCCAAAAAGAAGAGTCGAGGACTACATGGCTTCTCAGTGGAATGCTATAAAACCTTCATGGAAGAACTAAAACAAATCTTTCTCAAACTGCCATATAATTGAAGGACAGAGAGAGCTCCCCAACTCCTTCTATGAAGCTAGTATCACCAAAAACCAGGCAGAGATGCCACAAGAAAAGAAAACTCTAGGACTTTTTCCCTGATGAACAGAAATGCAAAGATCCTGAACAAAATCCTCACAAATCAAATTCAACAACACATCAAAAGCATTATGCACCTTGATCAAGTAGGCTTCATCCCTGGAACGGAGGGGTGGTTCAACATATGGAAATCTGTCCATGTAATACACCACATAAACAAGCTTAAACACAAAAATCACATGATCATTTCTATAGATGCAGGAAAAGCCTTTGCAAAATACAACATCACTTCATGATCACACATTGGAGAGAATAGGCATGGACATTTTATATTTCAACATAATAAAGGCCATATACTAAGCTCCTAAAGCCCAAATAATACTTAATGGGGAGAGATGGAAGGAATTCCCATTGAGATCAGAACAAGATAGGGGTGTCCACTCTCACCTCTGCTCTTCAACATAGTACTGGAAGTCCTAGCTCAAACAATAAGACAAGAGATGAAATAAAAGGAATACAAATTGGAAAGGAAGAAGTTAAATTGGTCCTATTCGCAGATGACATGATTCTATGCATAAATGACCCAAGAACCTCCATCTCAAAACTCTTAAAGGTGATTAACTCCTTCAGCAAAGTAACAGGATACAAAAATCAGTAGCCTTTCTATATACAAAAGACAAAGTTACAGAGACAGAAATAAGTTCCATTGTCCTATTTTCAATAGCAACCAAAAAAAGTAAAATAAATTACCTTGGAGTAACATTAACCAAGGATGTGAAAGAACTTTACAAAGAAAACATAAAAATACTCAAGAAAGAAGTTGAGGAGGACTTGAGAAAATGGAAAGACCTCCCATGCCCCTGGATAGGAAGAATTAACATTTTGAAAATGGCAATCTTACCAAAAGCAATATACAGATTTAATGCAATACTAGTAAAGATCCCAACATTTTTCTTCACAGAGATAGAAAAAATTATCTCAAAATTCATATGGAAAGGCAGAAGGCCTCCTCAGATATTCAAACATATCCTCAGTAAAAGAAACACCTTTGGAGTCATCACCATACCTGATCTACAGCCATACAACAAAGCCATAGTAATAAAAACAACATGGTACTGGCATAAAAACAGGATAATAGACCAATGGAACAGAATTGAGGACCCAGACTTTGGGTCAAGTAACTACAGCTACTTGTTTTTTGACAAAGGCCGTAACAATATAGACTAGAAAAAAGACAGCATCTTCAACAAATGGTGCTGGATGCACTGAATAACCATATGTAGGAAAAATGAAACTTGAGCCACACATTTCGCCATGCACACCTATACACATATGAACACCTCTACACACTTATACACATATGAACACAAGTACACACATGCAAGCTTGCATCACACACAAAAAAGAAAATACACAGATAGATATATACATTGAAGTATATAGGACACTTTATGGATCTGGAAAGGATTATAGTGAGGTAACCAAGGCCCAGAAAGCCAAACATCACATGCTCTCTCTCATATGTAGATCACAGCTACAAATGATTGGACTTCTATGTGATTTGGAATAAAACTCAGTAGCAGAGGCCAGTAAGCTAGAAAGGGGACACAAGGAAATAGAAAGGGAGGGAGGGAAGGACTTAATAGGATTGTATGGTATATATGTAGGTGGAAGAACAGATTAATGGGAGTGGAAAGGCCTAAATGAGGTCAGGGGAAGAGACTGAGTAAAGGAAATGTGGGAGAAGGGCTAATAAAAATCTAAGAGGGTATGAATAAGTCATATGGAAACCTACTTTTTTGGACAGTAGACACCCACAAGCAATAGATTGTTACTAGAAAATTTTCAGTGCCAGGGATGGGATACCTTCCAGTGTGTTATTGGCCAGAGAGGTCCCTGGTGCCCCTAAAACATTACAGGCCATTGCCAAGGCTCTTGGTTTCCCACCAGGAATAGTTGGGCTGCAAGGTCACTGAGAAATCCTGCTGAAGCTGAGCTGAAAACCTCCTCTGTGTAGACAAGCTGACAGAAAGCTGTAAAAAGCTACACTGCATGCAGTTTAAGAGGAGGGAGAGAAATCACCAATGAAGATACTCAACAGTGGACACTGGAAGCCTTACATTTGGCCAGCCAGGCCAAAGTAGCCAACAGGTACAATAGTGGCATGTCTGTTATGGAGGAAACCAACCACTCTCTAATTGGAATGAGGCCCGCTCCATGGGAGGGAATACATCCCTGACACTGAAAACCTACAACAGAGGTAGTCACGAGTCCTAGGGGTGTAACATTTGCTGGTGTCTGGCTAAATGTATAATCTATGCTCCCCAAACTGCCCAGTAAGCACTTCTCTTAATGTTCATACCCATATATTAATGCTTCTCTCCTTTTGGTTAGAGAAGCTTCTCTTATCAGATGGCAATGACCTTGAGATGACTCAGAAAGCACCATAGTGATGAGAAGAAGTGACAGAGGAGTACTCAGCACTGAAACATCTCTGTCACACCTTCCAAGGCTCGGAGTCCATTGTGGAAGAGGTGGCAGAAAGAATGTAAAAGCCAAAGGAACGGTAGGACTCCTTACAACACGTTCCTACAGATGGAAAATGGCCTGGATATGCATGACCTTGCAGTGCCTGACACTACCTACACAAGTCCAGCATAATAGGAAGAAAAGATGATGATATCAAAATAAAAGGGAGACTGATTGAGGGGATAAGGGATATGATGGAGAGTGGAGTTGCAAAGGGAAACATGGGAGGAGGGGAAAAATTACCATTACCATGGGTTATTGTCTATAATTATGGAAGTTGTCAACAAAAAAATAAATTAAAAAATAATAAAGAAAAAAGACATACATAGAACATGAAACAAAATTATTATTATCTATACATGATCTCTAGAATGTAAGGCTATATCTAGACAAGATTTTCTTCATTTCTAAGTTCCCCAAATCTATAAAAGTTACAGAAAAGTTACGGTTAATTTTTTTTTAATTAAGGCATGCCTTCATATTTTTTCACAGATATAAAGTTTCCACTATTTTGAAGTCTGACTCTACCTGGGAATTCCTACAAGGCCTCCTCCCGCACTTTGAAGCTTTACACTGATGTAACAAGGTTTGTGGGAGTTCAGGAAAAGTCCTTGAACCCCAAGCCCCGAGTTTGTTTCTCTTTTTAACCAAAGAATAGAGGAAAAAACAGACTGAGAAATATGATTTATAAACTATTTCATTTTATTTGGAAATATCATGAATATGAGGGAGTGGGAGGATTCGAGAACCGAGGAAGGCAAAGTGGATACACCCATGTGGTCTCCAAATGGGAGAACAAACATGAGCCCTGCACACAAAAATGTAAAAGGGTTTTTTTTTTTTTTTTTTTCCAAAAAGTTGTGTGCTTTTGGTCTGGAGAGAGGGCTTAGCTGTTGATGTGCTTGCCTGCGAAGCATAGGACCCATGTTCAACTCTACAGATCCAGCATTCCGGCAGACACAGGGTTGCATATATGCCCACTAGGTGGCCCAAGAGACTGAAGTTCCATTGCAGTGGCTGAGGCCCTGGAGCGCCAATTCTCTTTCTCTGTATCTCTTTCTGTCTCTCTAAAATAAATAAATAAATAAATAAATAAATAAATAAATAAATATTTTTTAGAAAAGGTGTGTGCTTTCAAGGAAATCAAAAATCCGTAAAAATAGTAACAAAGAAATATCCCTTCCCACTCTGGCAGCTTGGCAGACAGTCTTACTGGCATGGGAACATGGGGTGGAGATGTGTATAGCTGAAGAGCCCAGGTAAAATATTTGGAGGTAGGACTCTAGAAGAGGTTGACATACCTGTGTCATGTGTGAAAGCCAACTGGCCTGAGCTTAGAGAAGGGGTCCATTTGCCGCTGAACAGGGTGTACACTCAGAGAGATATCTGATTAGATGAGACAAGCAGATGCTGAATTCAGAAAGTTTTCCTTCTTGTGAACTTATCTGACTGACTGCCTATCAGCCAAGCTACCTGACTAGTCCCTCTCACTGAGATTTAACAAGAAAACATCTTCATATTATTTCCTTGGTTTGCCAGCATAATGAAAGCCCTCTGTGCAGCTGGTTCACTTTAAAGTCCTGTTATTCCTAGATCTAATCACTGCTGGGAGGAAGGAAGTGGCTAATGTTTTAGAAGGATTCTTCTGAAGTACCATTGCATGGAACAAACAACTTCTTCCTTCCTGGGACATATTTTATGTCCTGGCATATATTTAGACACTGAAACTTCACCTTTGGAATTAATGGGAGGTCTCTGAACCAAACACATTTATAGGAAATGGCACAGTAAAAGCAAGCTGTGAAAAAGAAAATCCACTAGCTTGTTGTTACCTAATGTCACATATAGACTAATTTTAACATATCTATTAGATAAAATGAACCGAAAATGCTATGTATAGTAAACGTTCCATTTCCTTGTTCCTGTGCCCATGAATGCCCTCTACTTGAGTCATACATTGAGGTAGGAAAAAATGTGAAATACTATTTTTTACTTGCCTCAAATCACAAATGTGATACTACACTTGAAAAATAATTGTAAAAACATTAACATTTAAAAATCCAAATGCAATTTTGGAATGGCTTGAAGATATAAATTAGAACTAAGTACTAATCGAGTCATTGAGTTTTTAATAAAAAATATCATTTGGTCTGGGTAGTTCTTCAGTAAAGGTGCTTTGGCTTTGTTTTTTGAACCAAGTGGAGATTCTTCTAGTGTCATTGACTTGGTACTGCATCTACTGCTCCATTTTGCCACCACACCTGTCCCAGTACTCTTTCTCCAATCACTTTTTTTTTTGTTGTTGTTGTTGTTGTTTTTTTGTTTGTTTGTTTTTCAAGGTAGGGTCTCACTCACTCTAGCCCATGCTGACCTGTATTCTCAGCGTGGCCTCGAACTCATTGTGATCCTCCTACCTCTGCCTCCCCAGTGCTGCAATTAAAGGCATGCGCCACCACGCCCAGATTCCAATCACTCTTTTAACAGCTCATTTCTTATATAAAATAGAAAATGGTTGGGTCTATAGTCCCTAGACATCTTCTTTTCAGTAACTTTGTCATTGATAGGTGTTTAGCATCTCTATTTAAAATACAGTTGGACCTTTATTTGCTATTCCCTAAGTTTATTATCTCAATTGAAACTCTGTTACCAGCAGGAATCACAGTCCACATCCCATGTCTCTCCATAACAGAATCTCTGCTCATGTCTGAAGAATTGCATTTTGAAAGTGCTACTAATGGATAACTAAGGTACTAAACTCTTCACAGATGAATATAATTGCTGTACAAGATGGCCAAATAGTAGCAGAGGGTCAATTAAAGGTCAAGAGGACTGTGTGAGAAAGTAGAGGAGAATATCATCTATCTCTAAAGATCCCATGATCAATTAGTGAAAGGCAAAACTATCTTTGAATCAAATGATCCTAGAAACTCTTTTGGCCCCTTTGTTCTTTGTCATAAATATGTCCACAACACCTCTGCCAATGCCCCCACCTTGTTCCTGCTGAATCATTTCTTTTAATTTTGCTTGTTTTTTTTCGTTTTATAAATATGGATTTATTTATTAACAATTATGCATTTTGTAAGGCACTTTGATCATATTCAAATCCCATTACACTCTCTTATCTCCCTCCAACTTACACTGAACCCCTTCTTCTTCACTACAAAGTCTCCCCTCCTACTTTTATGTCTTTTTGTAACACACTTAACTTAATTAGGGTTGTTGCACAAGCATGGGTGGGGTGTGTATGGGCAGCTTAGCAGTGGCTATACCACTGAAGAGAATGACTTCTTCTTCCTCAGCAACCATTAATAGCCAATACCTCATCAGGGATAGATGAGGCCTCATGAGTCTCCCTCACATCCATGATTGAAGATACCAATCTCAAGCAGGTAACCACAGCTGCTCTGAGACTATGAGTTCATGAGTGCAAAGGACATGTTATATCCTGAAGACAGTATATCACAGTACTCCTCCCCATCCTCTGGCTCTTACATTCCCATGGTATTAAGGAAACTCATTTGGATAGCATTGGCTAGCACTGACATTCTTTGCTTACAAAGTAGACACCACAGGGTGCTCCTGTGATGATGCCAGGGTGTCCTCATGAGTTTATTTCTCACAGTATTGTGAAGTCAATGTTCTCAGAATTGCCTGGACATAATAAGGAGCAGTGAAAGCAGTTCTCACAGGATAAATCTGCTCTAGCATTCCATTTTTGCTAAAACCTTGGGTACATCTCTCTTCAGTAACATATTGTAAGTTCTAATATAATTTTGTTTAGTAAGAGACATCTTGGGTTCAGGTTTTAGAAGGAACTGGTTAAAATTTTTACAAAGCTAGTTGAGCCACTCTCAGTTGTGCAAGTTAACACACTGAGTTGAGAATGTCTGCTCAGTGCCCCAATATCAGTTACATCAGTCTGACCGAATCCCTGAAGGCTATTCCAATATGAACTCTCCAGATTTTTATAATTATATTTTATAATTATTTAATATTTATTAAATATTTATAATTTTATAATTATGAATTAGCAAAAGTTTGCTTTTATTTCACTGTGTGTTTTAATTGTTCATGGCTCACATACTATACCTCACCCTCTGAAGACTTCTGGAATTCAAGTCTGGTTTTAGTTCTAGAAGTAGTAACAGTTCTTATCTGTGGATCCAGATTATCAATCTCCTATAAAGCAATTACCTCAAGAGAGGTAGTTACAAGTCCTCAGCAAAGAGGATACTAACCTTCTATGGTATGGGGATATAAAATGCTTCTAAAGACCAAGAGAACTTGATGGAACACATCATGGGTTCAAGGTCTCCAACTTCAACAGTCTGCCCTTAGATCTCTATCCAAACTTTCAGAATCCTACTCTTTCCCCAACAATGGCCTACCATTTGCATGAAAGAGTCACTTCAGGCTGCTTTATAATACAACCACTCCTATTGTTAGGTGGGACCATGCTCAGAACAAAGGACATCCATGGCCACAGTTCCCCACATTCCTCAGTGGGATTTGAGCCAGTCTCAAGACTCCCTGGCCAGGCACCCATCAATCCCATACCCAGCTTTGACCTCTTAAGGAGGCCCCTGCTCCTTCTTGTCCTTGAAACAGTTACATTGCCAAGCCTTCCCCTGACTCCTAACTAACATATCATCTTCCCCTGCCCAAGCCTTCCCCTGGCTTCTAACACATCATCTTCACCCACCCAAGCTTTTAAAAGACCTCCATCTTAGGTCCCAAGTACGACTTCACTGGCCTCATGTCTCAAAACTGGTGAATCTCGCCCGAGAGCTATGCCAATAAACCTGAACTAACTGCTAATCTGGTTCCTCATGTCGGTCAAGCCTTTCACCTATAATTAGGCTTTTGGCTTTATTTTCAGAAGACCCAACAGTGCAGTGACAAGAGTTAGGCCCTCATTCCATACACAAAACAAACCCACACACTGTATATACACATACCACTTCACCACAATTTCTCTTAAGTTTCTTTTTAAAGGAGTTATAGGAGTTATCCGGTCTCTTATGCAGACACTGAGCATAAGAATTAAGTCTTATACTTAAAACTTTTAAAGCTTAAGCACACCATTTTCTCCATAAGTTCTCCAGTGCATTTAAAAGCAATCATTTTATTTTCTGTTTTTTCCTAAATGATTTATGGTCATGATTCCTTGATCACCCAAAGTCTTGTCTTCCTTAGGCACATATGAGTAAAACTGATACATCTCATGTTGGGTCTGAAGGTACATGGGCAAGCCTGGTTGGCAGTGTCAGGAAGACAGGATGTTAAATGAGGAAGAGAGATGAGCAACTAAAACCAACTCACAAGAGCACGCAAAAATAAACTGAGTCCCATGTGGGCCATTGTTTCTATTATGGCTTTGGGGTCATGCAAAACTTGGTATCCAATATTTTGAGATGAACAGGTACTCAGCTGAAGACTTGAGGACCTGAAGGAGCAGATAGCCAGAAGACCCAAGGGCTCTCGCATGCTCCTTGCTAAGCTGGCTGGAAAGCCCAAGAGCATATGCACAACAGTACCTTCTGCCCTCCATCAACGTTGACAATGTAACAATCTTTACCATCAGATTCAATAGTCCTCACCTTCTTCCTGTGGCCAACCCTAACTACCAGCAAGAGAATTCTGGGGACATAGATCTAGCTTAGCCATCTTGATGTAGAATGGAATTATCCCTCCAGTATTCTTTTCTGTATCTTTCTCTGTCTCATTTGTCCTTACATCAGCCTTCTTTCTCTTCCTTAGTCAAAAGTTTATATTTATTTAACACACTCAAAGATCTATCTTTGTGGGGGGTTGTTGATACAGTCACATGTCTAATCACCCCTTAAGCTAAACTAAGTCATACTGTTACATGTTTCTATGTGTCTACACATGATATATATGTGTACATATATGATAAATATATAGATATGTATATGTATAAAATCAAGGCCTTAGTGTTTACTTTAAAATAATAGGTTCAAATTTCATAATTAAAATTTTCCTTTGAATAAAATAACCATGACCAAAATCTCAAATACATATAAAAATAATTAGTGGTTCCATACAGTAATGTAAAGACCAAGATGCAATCCTGCCAGTATAAATCGATTAAGTTGTAACTGGGGTCAAAAGATCCCACATTAGGGCCACAGAAGTTGCTAAGCTGGTAGAGTGTTGTCAAACATGCATAAAGCCCTGAACTCAATCCCCAGTACTGCAAAACCTGGTTTTAGTGGCATATGCCTATAATTTTAGCACTTGAGTTATAGAGGCAGAAGGATCAGAAGTTTAAGGTCATCTTCAGTGCTTCATAGAAGCTCCACTCCAGACTGGGTTATTTGAGCCCTGGCTCAAAAAAGAAATAGCACATATTATATTATTTTTCTTTTTCCTTATTGTGTATAATTATATAAAGTAGAATTCTAATAATATGACTATCAGAAAAGGTTTATTATAGCCCTTCATTATGTCTCTTTGTTAAAAAGCTTCTGATAATATGTTATTATTCATTATCTAGATTCTATTTTAGTGAAGATTCATTTTGAAAAAGGTTCCACATTCTTATAACATTCCATCTTTGAGAATTTTACCTACATTTGACATTTTCTTAAAATGAAGCTCATTTTACTATTTGGTCACTCGCTGAGTTCTTCATATTAAATATGCTTTTGTAGAAATGTGTTTATTATATGAACTCATGCCCTCATACCATTACCCACACATGAACAACACAGAAAATTAACAACTAAATTCCAGCCTCCTAAGACTTCCTCTCTCCCCACTCTACCACTGGGCCCAGGCAATAGGCAAAAAGCAAACCTACTGCAGTCCCAGAGCTCACCCTGCTCCTCCTCCATACTTCTATTTGAATTTTTTCTTTGTCCCCTTCATCTCTCACCCTTTCTGACTGCCTACCAAATAATAAGACTATGTCTTCTTTCTACATATCTCTGTGCTCAGCTAAATAAAGTCCTCTGCACACCAAAACTACAATATATGAGTTCTTGGTGTTACTAGATTTGACGTGGAGACACTTAAATGATAACAAATCTTTAAAGACAAAATTTACTAGAATCTCCAATGTAATTATTAGGCAATATGAAACAGAAACTTCAAGTAAAGTTACTTAAGTTGCTGGTGCAAAGCTCTATCCTCTGATCTACTCATAGATCTGACTCTTCTTATATTGTACTCAGTGGGAAGAGTGGGGCAGGCGTGCAAGACCAGTACCCAATTACTCCAGGCTGAGAGGGTATAGTAGGAACATTATCATCTTCTCTCTCTCTCTCTCTCTCTCTCTCTCTCTCTGTCTGTCTTTCTCTTTCAAACAACTAAGATTTTTTTTTTAAGAAATACATACTTAATTTGATTTTCATGATACTTTCATTCAATGCTTTGTTAAAGATGTATTTTTATTTATTTATTAGAGTCAGAGAGAGAGAGAGAGAGAATGGGTACACCAAGGCTTCCAGCCACTACAAATGAATTCCAGATGCATGTACCATCATGTGCATCTGGCTTACGTGGGACCTGGAGAATCAAACCTGGGCCCTTAAGCTTTGCAGAGCATGTGTCTGAACTCCTAAGCCTTCTTCTCCAGCTCTCATTCAATATTTTATAGAAAACTTTGGTATTGGAAGTCCATTTTATTGTTTACCAGCATGTAGCATTTAACACAGTTCACGATTATTATTTGTAACTATGTCCTTTCTATGCCAGTATAAAGGCCTAAAGGGCTTGAAACCACCAGAATTCCAATCTCCAGATCCCCTGTAAACAGCTGGATGTGTCCACATGCATCTGTGACCCAGTTGTGCAGGGGAGTAGAGATCCAGGAATTGTCACTGCTGAAAGATCTGGAACGAGTAAAGAGAATCTAGCTCAAAGACAAAGACAAGGCAGAAGAGCAATGGTGAAGTTCTGTTCTGTTCTGGCTCTGGCCTCTACCACAGGCACCACACTACACCACACAGGCACAGGTGCAAAATAAAAAAATTAAAAGTTCATAGGCCATTGACAAACCACTGATTATCTGAAAGAGCTAAAAGACAAGAACCTATTTCTGAAGACACCACAGGCTGCCATCACAGGACATCAGAATACCATGCTGGTACAAAAGGGAAATGAGCACCCTCCTGGCTAGCCTTCATAGTGCTGGAAAGCCCTATGGGAGCTGCTAGAGGACAATAGTCACCAAGAGCATGAGCAAGCAGGGGCCCTGAAGACTATGAAATCAACCAGCTGGAAGATGTACACACTTGTGCAAATATGACATGTAGCCTCTACAGATCACCACCTGTTTTCTGATTGCACATGAGACCTACTCAGTGGGAGGTAACTCATGTCTGTACTGGAAACCAAGTTAGAATCCCAGAGTCAAGAAATAGTCAAGAAATCTCCTAAATAACTTTGCATACCTCCTGTGACCCAAATTGCTCTCACAGTTAATTGGGGAATCTGTTTTATGTTATAGATAGTGGGGAAAATGGAGGGCAGCCTACATCCATCAATAAGACAAGCAGATAGTCAACTGCCCACCATGAGACTTTACACCTCTATCACTTCTGTCAGGGCTCAGGAGAAATGGCAGAGGAAGCAATGCCATGAATACTGCTCTTACTCCTAGTCTGACAACCAGCCCCAGGGTGATGGTGACAGACTCTTACAATAATCAAAACATGGGTGATGGTGACAAACACTTAGAATAATCAAACCCTATGGAAGCAGAAATCTAGAGGCTTAAAAGAACTCAACACTAAAACATACTGCCAACAGGCCTGCATGGCTCTGGGAACATAGGAGAAGAGCAGACAGAAAGATTTTAAGAGCCACAGACTTGGTAGGAATACCCTGAGGCACAGTCCCCCACTACCCATAAGGACTGACAGAAACATTCATGACCCCACAATGACTACCATAACCCCACTGAGGAGATCCCCTAGGGTAATGGGAGTTGGGGTGAAGGAACAATAGTGTTTAATGTGAGTGTGTGTGTACCTGTGTTCCTTGCTGTAGTGGTTGGCCTTTTCATAGGGAAGTGTCTTCCTTGCCTTGCTTCCTTGCCTTTTGAAGCGCCTTCTGGGCAAACTTCTTCCTCAGGGTTTCGCCTTCAACTCTGCAAAATTCTTTCTCTTTCTCTTGAGAGTCTGGCACAGCAGGAACCTTCTTTGTCTTCTCTTGGCACCCTCCATGGTTCCAACCAGAAAACAGGCAATTTGTGGAATAACTAAAAGTAAGAAACACAGGTGTGTTTCTAAGTAGAGTCCTTTTCCTCTCCCCTTAACAGTTTTCTTAATGTAGCCCCCTAAATATGATCTTTCCTACTTCACTTTTATTAATTTATTGTTTTAGTATTCCTAAAGGTTATCTAAGTGGTGTTTTATTTCAGGAGACTCAAAGCATCTTCTTCTCTTTAACGGATCTCTTTGGAGAGGAGACAAAAAGTGAATATTATTATGACTGGGGACAAACTGTATCTCATCAATATTCTAAGAGACAATTAGGGTTAGTATGGGAAGTTCCAATATGCAAGCTGCTCTAGCAATTATTTTTAAATATGTCTACTAAAAAATATCATGGGAAAGTTGTGAAAGATACTTGAAGAATAGCAAAAAAAAAAAAAAAAAAGTTTTCTACACTATTTATTTTAAACAAACATCCCAGGAGGATAGATAGGAAATAAGAGTTTAACGAGAACCACTAACTAGAAACATATTTTTAGCAGCAAAAAAAAAAGAAAAAAAAAGAAATGCCAAGAGACAGTTAATGCAAAATTATTTTTTCAATTGAAGATGTAAGTGATCTGAAATAATCACATCTTAGACAGCAAATTTCATTTCTTCACTTCACATTCATAAGAGAGCACATTGATAATGAAATCAAAGGTACTTTTACCTGAAGTTAAAATTTGTTTTGGTATTTCACATTTAACCTATTAATATTATTTCTGGCCAGAAATAATCCAGTTACCTGCAAGTTATATACAGGAGTACATAAACATATTATTGATCGATGCCCACCTGCCTAAATAGTCAGAATTTATTATTACAATTTTCTTATGTTACTCAGTAAAGATTGGTTGAAGGAAGAAGTAAGGACAGTTGAAATCCATAGGCCTCAGCATTTATTTTGTCCAGTGAATATCCCAGATACTTCTGGATTTAGCCATCTATATAAAGAAATTAGAGATTATTATAATTTCAAAGTGAGATGATTTTCCTTTCTTAATTTTTTTTTTTTTTTTTTTTGGTTTTTCAAGGTAGGGGTCTCACTCTGGCCCAGGCTGACCTGGGAATTAACTATGTAGTCTCAGGGTGGCCTCGAACTCATGGCAATCCTCCTATCTCTGCCTCCCGAGTGCTGGGATTAAAGGTGTGTGCCACCACACCCAGCTTCCTTTCTTAATTAATGAGCAATATCAGAAACTGGAATCAAAGAAATTTTGTACTTTATAGCATGTATGTTCAAGAGTAAAATAGGACTTTAAAGTATATCATAAAAGTAGTAAAATTTTGCCTCTCCAAATAATAAAAAATTCCTCAACTCTTTCATACTTTGTAGTGAATGTTTTGTCTCTTCAACTGAATGTGTTGCGTCAGGGAATGATCTAACAAGAGGACATCACAATCATAAATCTATGTGCACCAAACAAAAGTGCATCACATTTTATAATGCAAAACCTACTTGACAGCAAATCAGAAATATAACCCTATACCATCATATTGGGGGACTTCAATACCCCACTATCATCAATAAATTGATCATCCAAACAGAAAATCACCAGAGAAATAATAGAACTTAAGAACACCATAGATCAATTAGATCAACCTACAAAACATTCCATCCCAATTCTACAGAATACACATTCTTCTCAGCAGCCCATGGACCCTTCTCCAAATTAGACCACATATTAGGAAATAAAGCATGCCTCCATTAACTCAGGAAAATTAACATAGTTTCCTGCATCATATTAGACCACAGTGCATTAAAGCTAGAAATTAACACCAAAAGAAACAACAGAAAATATGCCAACTCCAGAAGACTGAACAACACATGATTAAACAATGAATGGATCTCAGAAGAAATCAAAAATGAAATTGTAGGGCTGGAGAGATGGCTTAGGGGTTAAGGCGCCTTCCTCCTAGGCCTGAGAACACTGGTTCCAATCTCCAGCGGTTCAAATATCCAGGTCCCACGTTTAGCCAGATGCAAAGTGACGCAAGGGCGCAATGCTGCACTTGACCACAAGGGAGTGCACATATCTGGATTTCATTCGCAGCAGCTAAGACACTGCTGGCATGCCCATCTCTGTCTTCCTCTCTCTCTCTCTGTCTCTCTCTCTCTCTCTGTCTCTCTCCAAAATAATAATAATAATAATAAAAATGAAATTGTAAAATTTCTAGAACTGAATGATAATGAAAACACAACATACCAAACTTGTAGAACACAATGAGGGCAATTCTAAGGGGAAAATTTATAGCCCTAAATGCCTTCACAAAAAAGACAGAAAGATCTCACATTAACCTAAGTATCCACCTAAAAGCATTGAAAAAACAAGAACAATCCAACCCTAAGAGCTCCAGCCCAAAAAGACGAAAGTAAGATCAGAGCAGAAATTAATGAATTGGAAACTAAGCAAATGGACAAAATGAAGAGTTCCTTCTTTGACAAAAGGATAAACAACATTGATTAAACCCTAGCCCATTTGATCAAAAGAAAATAAGAAAAGTCTCAAACTAACAAAATCAGAAATGAAAAGGAAGAGGTCACGATAGTTATCAATGAAATTGGAAGAATCATCACGATATACTTCCAAAACCTATATTCAACAAAATTGGATAACCTTGAAGAAATGGATGAATTCCTAGAAACATACTACCTATAAAAACTAAATTCAGAACACATAAATCTCCTAAGCAAACCTATCACATCCATCAAGATTGAAAATGTAATCAGAAACCTCCCCAAAATAAAAAGTCCAGGACTTGATGGATTCTCGGGTGAATTCTACCAAACTTATCCAAAACTGAAACCACTTTTTCCTCAAGCTTTTTCACATATTTAGAAAGCAGGGAATGCTCCTCAACTCCTTCTATGTAGCTAGCATCACCCTAATACCAAAACCAGACAGAGATACAAGAAAAGAAAACTATACACCTATATTCCTAGTGAAATTAGAAACACAAAAATCAACTCCAAATCTATTAAAGGCATCAATATAAAACCTGAATCTCTTAAATATCTCAAAGAAAAAATAGGGGCAACCCTCCATGATATAGGAGTGGGGAAAGATTTCCTGAACAATACTTGAGTATTCCATGAAATTAAACAATAACTCAACCAGTGGGCTCTCACAAAGCTAAAAAGCTTTTATACAGACAAACATACCATAAATAGAGCCAATAAATGGGAGCCACAGAATGGGAGAAAATTTTTGCTAGCTGTACCACTAACAGAGGCCTAATATCTAGAATCTACAAAAAAAAATCAAAAAAATTAAGCAATAAAAAAAATCAAACAATCCACTCAAAAAATAGAGATGAGAATTGAGTAGGAATCATCAAATGGCTAAAACTCACATAATAAAATTTTCAACATTTTTAACCATCACGGAAATGCAAATTAAAACAACTAGGAGATTCTGTATTACTCCACTCAGGCTGGAAATCATTAAAAAAATCAAATAACGCTAAATGTTGTTGAGGATATGGTGAAAGAGGAACACTTATTCAGTGCTTTTGGGTGTGCAAACTTGTACAACCACTGTGGAAATCAATATGGAGACTCCTGAAAAAGATGAAAACAGAGCAACCAACTGACCCAGCTATTCCTCTACTGGGCACCTATCCCAAAGGCTTCACTCTTCACTGCAGATATTTGCTCAGCCATGTTTACAGCTGCTCTATTCAAAATGCTTAAGAATTGTAATCAACCCACATGCACATTGTTTGATGAGTGGATAATGAACATATGGTACATATACACAATGGAATTGTATTCAACATTAAAAAATTATATAACAAAATTTGTAGGAAATGGACAGACTTGGAACAGATCATATTAAGTGAACTCATACAAGCAAAGAAAGACAAATGCCACATTTTCTCCCTCATATGGTACCCAGCCTGGAACAACTTGAGTGGCAGCTACAGGGACAGATAATAGGGATTAAAGGGTTTGGGGGGAGAAGAATGGAAAGGTGGGGGGGAAGATATATACAAAACTAAATAAAAATGAGCTGCTACCATAGAAACCTTCCTCCTGGATGTAGGAGTATGGGGTTATAGTCTGGTAAAAACGGAACTGGAGAAGGTGCAATGAAGCCTAACCCTGAAACATTTGAGCTCTTCATCATGGAGATCCACAAGGTCCCCAAAACAAGACAGGCTTCTGTAAAACAACTTGATTATCTTCCTGAGGTAAAAGGTTAGATGCTACTGCTAGAAACACCACATGTTGCTGACACATAACATAGAGAGATCTGGTGGAAATTGGAAGGAAGCCAGTTCCCAGAACATTGGTCCACACAGTGCTAGAAAGCACTACATGAGCTTCTGGGGGGAAAAAGGCCAACAATATCGTGTGTTAGCAGGGGACACTGCTTAAGAAAGCAACCAGCATGACAAGGTATACATATCTGGGCAATAGTGGTACACAGCCTAGGTGGGTAAACAATTTGTTAAAAGATCCACTCAGTTACAAGGGACCCATAGCTGGACCTGGGAACCAAGAGAGAATCCTATGGAGAACAAGATTATGAACTTCAACAAGAAGCCCCCACTAGTCTGGCCAAAATAGATGCTACACCCATCAAAAGCTCTCTAAATTGACAGTGCTTATCCCCTTTAACCTATCCTCATTTCACTCTCCATCGGAGAAGCTGCACTTCTTTCTCAGAAGGCATTAAGAACTACGGAAAACCAAAGTCTATCAACAAGATAAGAAAAGATAGCTGACTCCCTGGCAGGAGATGAGCCACCCCTCACTCAGCAGCTAAGGAGAAACCACAGAGGAATTGGTAAGATGAGCAAGAGTGCTGCTTCCAAGGTGAGCCTACAACCTGCACCAGGATGATGGAAACAGACACTGAGGATTCTCAAAAGGTATCCAAGCTGAGAGCACAAGATTAAAGTAGACTTAAAGCACACCCACCAAGGCTCAGGGAATTTTGTGGAAGAGGGGGTAGAAAGATTGTAAGAGCTACTGGGTGGGGGGAGTATCCAGAGGCATTGCCCTCCCCTCACAAATTCTTCACTGCTGCTCTCACAACTCATAACCCAGCAACAGAGGGCCTTTAGTGGAATGGGGACAGGGAGGAGGAAAATGATGGTACCAACACATGATGCGTCCATACAAACTTTTTACTTAATAATAAATAAAAATAAAATGCACATGTTATGAGCATATGAATGGCCTTCATATCCATGAGAGTATATGAACTCACCAAGAATGTGAGAAGAGATGTGGAAAGGAGAGGGCTTTTCATTAAGTTCTCATGCAAAACAAGTGCAACCAGCAAGAGGTACTGAGAAGAAATACATTTTAAAAGAAGGAAAACCACTGTAAGTGTGATGGCTAGGTAACGAATGAGTATAATGGAAAGGTAAAGCAGAAAACTGTGGACTGCTCAGAGTTCTGATCAATGTAAAAATTACTGGTGATATTGATGAGATTAAATTACAGAAGCAAATCAAAAATCTCACCAATTAAAATGATGGTTAATTGAGTTATATAAGTGTGGTAGGCAGAAAAATGGCCACCCAAAAACATTCATGTCTTAGGTCACAGAATTTATGAATATATTATGCAACATGACAAAGGGAGTATTAGTTATAGCTTAGAACTCATTATCTAGCCTTTAAATAGAGAGGTTATCTTGGATTTCCAGGTGCTCCGATATATTAAAAAGGATACTTAAATTGAAGAGACATGCAGACAAAGGGCAGAGGCAGGCAAAGAGAGAACTCCACATCACAGTGATGGTTTTGCATGGAAGAAAGGGCATGGAATTTGTGTGGCCTCTGGCAGTGGAAACTCATTTTTCTCTAGACTCAAAAAAAAAAATGTAGGTCTATGAATTGCTTGATTTCAGCACAAACACTCGGACTTCTAATCTATAAGACCATAAAATAATAAATGGAATTTGTATTAATAGAAAGCTAATCTGAGAGAATGTTGGTAATTGTGTCATGTTTTATCTTAATTTTTAGTCTTTAAGCTCTAATGACCGTCACATAAAATTGCAAATGTGTTTGTAAATCAGTGTGACTGAGGCTTATCTTCTATAGTCAACCTGAAAGTGAGTTTCAATTTTCCACAAAACTGATACACGACAACAATAAAATGCTAGCATGAAAACAATTATTGCTAGGTATCTTAAAGTCCAAAATGGCCAAGAAATGTAAATTCAAAGCATAGATATGAGAGAGACAAGGGAACAGACTGCTTTTTCTTAGTCATGGGGTATCCAAAGACGTATCATGAGTGACAGCAGAAGCAATGTTTTTGGTAGCCGTTGAGTGACTTTATTAGTAGTTATTGAATGACTTTACCCAGAAAGAAGGGAAAAAACACCCACTCATCCTGGATAAATCAAAGAAACCAACAATACACCGGAGAAGACAAAACCACCTAATTAAGCCAGGAAGCTTAACCGGGGTTACTCACAGGTATGGCAACCTGCAGAGCAGCTTCACGACTAAAGAGCCCCCCCACTCCCACCCCTGAGCCATTGTAAACTTGGTGTATTTCCTTGGCTGTGGGAGGAGCCTCCTGGCCCTCTTGTACTTGTGCGCTGCTTCCTGTGCATATTGCTTGTGAGCTCCCATATGTTGTCTCATGTGCCACCTCATGAGCCACCTCAGGAACTCATAGGCCCTCTTTTGTCTCCCTGGGGCAATGTTAACAGACTCAGTCTTGTGAGGGTCTCGTGTGGTTGTCAGAGCCGCTCTGATTTCAAGGTGCCCATGTCCATATCATGCCCATAAGACAGAGTTCCACAATACTCCATCCCTTCCTCCTGCTCTTAAATCTTGTCTACCCCTCTTCTATGATGTTCACTGAGCCTTGGAGGGGGAAGGTGATACAGACATGTGATTCTTAGGGCTAAGCATTAGCCCTTTAGGGCGCAGCAATAGCCCTTTATTCTCAGTACTTTAGTTACAAGTTTCCACAGGAAATGCCATTCACTACAAAAATGAACTTTCCTGACCATGGCTGGCAGAGGCAACAATCTACAGTTTGCTTTCAGGAGCTCCAGCTATACCACCCCCTAGCCACTGTTAACCACATATATACCCTTGGGGAGAGCCCCTCATACCCTGCCTGCATTGTCTCAGGCTTGCATTGCCTCATGATCCCTGTCATAAGGAATGTCAGTAGGCCCAATCTCAAAGTGGGAGGGGGCGGGTATGTCTTATGCAGGTAATCTCAACTTCTAATTTGGACATGTCAGGAGGACAGAGTTCACACAATACTAGAGTAAAAACAAAACACATCCAAAGGGGAGAAATGAAAATCATGAAAAGAAGTAAAGAAGTCTTGGGTTAGGGAGATGGCTCTGTGGGTCAAGGGCTTGTTGCACAAGCTAAACAAGCAGAGGTTAAACCCCCAGCACCAACAGTAGCACAATGTTGAGAAACATCTGTAATTCTAACCCTCCTATAGCAAGGATGGGAGGCGGAGAAGCCTAGAAGCTCGCCAGCCAGCAAGCCTGATGTTCACGGAGGTGAACAAGACACCCTGCCTTAAAGAAGGAGGAAGGCAAGGATCAATACGTAGGATTGTCTTCTGGCCTTTATACATGTACCATGGCAAGTGCACACCTACACTCACACACACCACACACACACACACACACACACACACACACACAAAAAAAAAGAATTCTTAAAATGAAAACCAAATTTTGAAACTTGGAGAAACACATTTAAGAAAGCAATACAGCACAGAAGCAAGCAGACAATTCTACTTTTAACGTGTTAGAGAGTGTAATATTCCTTCATTCTCGTGTCTCTGAAAATTGCATAGTCATCCACCATTGGTCTCAGTCATGAGCCCGGCATCAGCTATATGTACATCTCATGTCTAGTCCATCACTAACTCCTGCCCCTGCAGCACCCTGATGTCTCACCACCCTGTCAGCTGTTTATCTACTTGGAGCTCACACTCTTACTTAGTTTATTCCAGAGCTTCTTGAATTATCTTCTGGCCCTAATTTTCTCCTTTCAAGTTTTCTTTCTTCAAACATCTTCCATGGAGGCCTGAGAGCACCAGACAGATCATGCATGGCTAGTTAACCCCTTCACTGGCTTCCAAAGCATTATCATGAAGTTCAAACTGCATAGATAGATTATAAATCAGTTCTTATTAATAATCTAATCACTTTCACTTCCTTCCCCAGCCCAGAATTCTATTCTTAAACTGAAATGAGTTTCTTTTTTATTTTATTTTTTTATTTATTTATTTATTTATTTATTTATTTGACAGAGAAAGAAAAAGAGAGAAAATGGGTGTGCTAGGGCCTCCAGCCACTGCAAATGAACTCCAGATGTGTGTGCCCCCTTGTGCATCTGGCTAACGTGGGTCCTGGGGAATCGAACCTGGGTCCTTTGGTTTTGCAGGCAAATGCCTTAACGGAAAAGCAGCCTGCTCTTCACAGGGCCAAACAGAGAGAGAAAAGCCAACCAGCCACCAGCACACAGAGCAAAAACTACAGCCAAAAGGTCACACAGCAAACTTCAGGAACTCCTGCTAGACACATTTGCATATCTTTACAATGGAATCTCAAACCATCACCACACCTTAAGACCGGGCCCCAGTGACCTTGCCTCTAGCAAGGTGATTGCAGATGCAAACTATAACTAATAAAAACACTGAATATATTGGGGACATATATTCAAACTACCACATTCCGCCCCTGGCCCCCAATATATTTAGCTCTTGGCCCCCAATAGATTTATAACTATCACACATTGTAAATTGTATTCAGTCCAATTTCAAAGGTTCTTAGAGTCTTGATCAACTTAAGATAGTGAGTCCTGTAAAATCAAACAAGTTAAATACTTTCAACATGTAAAGGCACAAAGTAAACTGGTAAAAGGCATAGCAAGGAGAGACTAGAATAATGCAAACTCAGCCATCATCAGCAGTCATCAAACTACTGCAGTTCAAGTTCAATATAACTAGAGACTGACAGTCTCCAGGTTTTCCAATTTCGCCCCTCCAGCTGGGCAGAGTCGCCAGGGAAAACTTTCATCCCATGCCAACACTGCACTCCATGGTAGCCCTTTTGCACAGTCCTGGTATATCCAAAACATCTTCAGGTCTCCATGCAAACCATGGTCCATCTTCCAAAAGGCTTTTCAGCCTATTCCTGAGGGTCTTCATGCCCTGTCTCATGCTGCATCTCAGAAGCGGCTCCTGGAACCATGTGTGACTTATGACCACTCCATGTATTTTTCATGTTTCCAAAACTAATACCAGGTGTTCAGGACAAAGCCATATTCTAAATTCAGGGACAAAATAAACCATAGCCTTGAAAAGCAGGTTCCTTCTCCAGTCAACTCTTTCCAAAGAGTTTGCATTTCTAACAGTCTTTCCTCAGGCATCCTCTCCATTGTTTTAATGTAAATCAAGTCAGGCCACCTTCCTTCCACCTTCCTTAAGATTGCTAATGCTTTGACAATAGAAGCTCCAGTAACCTAAAACCATCTCAGTGCCTCTGCTTTTAACTTGCTTGAGGTTTTTCAACTTAAAATCTTAAAATCTCAGTCCGATATCTTTAGCCAAGCACATCAGTCCATTACAAATTTAACCTTGATCAAACTTTCTGGGCCTGGATAACAGAACGTAGCCATCCCTTATGCCAGTAGCCCAGTTCCAACAAAGTCCTCTGCAGTCTTTCCTTCCCCTTAGAAACCTCATAAGCCAAGCCTCGAAGTTCAGTACTATCTGCACTTAGCATTCTCAAACTCTCATCAGAATAGTCCATAAAACTTGGCTTACCACTCCAGAAGGCATCTTCAGTTGCAAGCACCAAGTCCATGCCCATTCCTCCAAAACAAAGGTTCCAAAAGATGAATATCCACACGGTCAGGTTCATCTCACCCCACACTCCTCGGTACCACTTTACTGTTACAGACAACTTCAGGTTCGCTGAGATGAACTTCCAGACCAGGCACAGTTATGGAGGAAGGGATATTATTTATTGAAACTTACAGATCCAGGGGAAGTTCCATAAAGGCAGGAAAAGCAGCCTGCTCTTCACAGGGCCAAACAGAGAGAGAGAGAAAGCCAACCAGCCACCAGCACACAGAGCAAAACTAGCCTCTAGCAAGGTGATTGCAGATGCAAACTATAACTAATAAAACACTGAATATATTGGGGACATATATTTAAACTACCACATTCATGAGATTTATAACTATCACACATTGTAAATTGTATTCAGTCCAATTTCAAAGGTTCTTAGAATCTTGATCAACTTAAGATAGTGAGTCCTGTAAAATCAAACAAGTTAAATACTTTCAACATGTAAAGGCACAAAAGAATAGCAAGGAGAGACTAGAATAATGCAAACTCAGCCATCATCAGCAGTCATCAAACTACTGCAGTTAAAGTTCAATATAACTAGAGACTGACAGTCTCCAGGTTTTCCAATTTCGCCCCTCCAGCTGGGCAGAGTCGCCAGGGAAAACTTTCATCCCATGCCAACACTGCACTCCATGGTAGCCCTTTTGCACAGTCCTGGTATATCCAAAACATCTTCAGGTCTCCATGCAAACCACGGTCCATCTTCCAAAAGGCTTTTCAGCCTATTCCTGAGGGTCTTCATGCCCTGTCTCATGCTGCATCTCAGAAGCAGCTCCTGGAACCATGTGCGACTTATGACCACTCCATGTATTTTTCATGTTTCCAAAACTAATACCAGGTGTGCAGGACACAGCCATATTCTTAATCCAGGGACAAAATAAACCATAGCCTTGAAAAGCAGGTTCCTTCTCCAGTCAGCTCTTTCCAAGAATTTGCATTGTTAACAGTCTTTCCTCAGGCATCCTCTCCATTGTTTTAATGTAAATCAAGTCAGGCCACCTTCCTTCCACCTTCCTTAAGATTGCTAATGCTTTGACAATAGAAGCTCCAGTAACCTAAAACCGTCTCAGTACCTCTGCTTTTAACTTGCTTGAGGTTTTTCAACTTAAAATCTTAAAATCTCAGTCTGATATCTTTAGCCAAGCACATCAGTCCATTACAAATTTAACCTTGATCAAACTTTCTGGGCCTGGATAACAGAACGTAGCCATCCCTTATGCCAGTAGCCCAGTTCCAACAAAGTCCTCTGCAGTCTTTCCTTCCCCTTAGAAACCTCATAAGCCAAGCCTCGAAGTTCAGTACTATCTGCACTTAGCATTCTCAAACTCTCATCAGAATAGTCCATAAAACTTGGCTTACCACTCCAGAAGGCATCTTCAGTTGCAAGCACCAAGTCCATGCCCATTCCTCCAAAACAAAGGTTCCAAAAGACGAATATCCACACGATCTGGTTCATCTCACCCCCCACTCCTCAGTACCACTTTACTGTAGCAGACAGCTTCAGGTTCACTGAGATGAACTTCCAGACCAGGCACAGTTATGGAGGAAGGGATATTATTTATTGAAACTTACAGATCCAGGGGAAGTTCCATAAAGGCAGGAAAAGCAGCCTGCTCTTCACAGGGCCAAACAGAGAGAGAGAGAAAGCCAACCAGCCACCAGCACACAGAGCAAAACTACAGCCAAAAGGTCACACAGCACACTTCAGGAACTCCTGCTAGGCACATTTGCATATCTTTACAATGGAATCTCAAACCATCGCCACACCTTAAGACCAGGCCCCCAGTGACCTTGCCTCTAGCAAGGTGATTGCAGATGCAAACTATAACTAATAAAACACTGAATATATTGGGGGACATATATTTAAACTACCACACTCACTGATCTTCCACATGCTTCAGTTGTAGCACTTTCTCCAGGTGCTCTTCCCTGCTCTCCAAAGGCATATCAAATAGTATTCCTTGGGTTCCCATAACATCAGTAGTTATATGCCATATCGCATTGCCCATTTGTGTTTTGAAACCTCCACTTAATCTGCAATAGCAAGTTAACTATTGTTCCAACCAAAGGCCTGACACATAATAGTAAGTTCTCAGTAAATGTTGTTCAGATGAGAAATAAGTAACATATAGTTGTAAAATTCAAAGAGGAGGAGGAAGTACAGAATTCAGACTAATTGTTTTCAACTCAGACTAAATGCTGGTATTGTTTACTAGAATAAGCTCCTATAGCAAAATGGCACAAAATGGGTATCTTATAAAACACAGAACTGAATTTTCACAATTCTGCAGGATGAAAGGTACCAAAGGAAGATCCTGGTAGATTCAGTGTCTGACAATAAGCCACTTTCTAGTTTGTAGATAGTTCCACTGTGTTCTGACATGGCAGAAGGAATAAGAGAGTTTTCTGAAGTTACTTTTATAAGGGCACTAATGCCATTCCTGAAGGTTCTGCCTTTATGAGCTGACCACCCGCAAAACATCCCTACCTACTAATACCATCACATAGGCATTTCAGTTTCAGTGTGTGAATATGAACAGAGATCTAAACTATCAGTCTATAGCAGGGCTTAAGAAATTAGAACATTCGCACCAAGTTGGAAATTTTACAGCTATCCTCAATTGAATGCCAAGTAAATGGGCAGTCCTTAAAGCTATCCTCATTCAAATGAGCCTTAGCAATTCTAACCCCTACTCACACATGTCCTGCTGTCCCCTCAGTGAGCAATGCTGAAAGCTACCCACAATGAAGATGGCCTTATTGCTCCTCCTCTCTTCATTCTTCCATCCAGGCATGACACAACAGCATATATTGCTCTAGGTTTCATCTCACCCACTGTTGGAAACAAGATGTTGACTGCATAGCTGAATCTAACATAAATTTGGCTTACCAATTTTTCTAAGAAGTTTATGGATAATGTCTTTTGCTATTTCTATTTTGCAAACCAGTGACTAAAGGAAATAGATTATCCTGGTTTCTAGTTAAAAATTCTTTGCAGGGACTGGATAGATGGCATAGTAGTTAAGGCATTTGTTTGCAAAGCCAAAGGACCCAGGTTCAATACCCCAGGACCCAATAAGCCATATGCACAAAGTGGTACATGTGTCTGGAATTCCTTTGCAGTAGCTGGATGCAATGGTGCACCCATTCTCTCTCTCTCTCGCTCGCTCTCTCTTTCTCCCTCCCTCCCTTCCTCACCCTCTCTCTGACTCTTTCTCAAACAAATAAATTTTTAGAAAAATAAATATATTTTAAAAAAATATTTGAAACAAACAAAACTCGTTTCCCACTGTTTTCCTGGCTATACATTTTCGTGATATTAGGATGTTTAAGAGTTTAAATATTTAATTTTGGAAAACATTTACAGATGAGCAGTAAACTGAAATCATTACTACTATCATGTGACTATTCTGTAACTGTTACTAGCAGTATAGGTATAGCAAGTGATAAAAACTGTGAAATTCTGCAGCATAAACATTCTCAGACATAAACAACACTGCAAAGGAACAAAGAAGTGATCAATCTGAGAAAACATTGTTTAGGATAGCTTTCATTATCCAAGATCATAAAAACAGAATGTGCCCTCTGTATGACATCACATTTCAACACTAAGATGCATTATGGAAGTATGTACTCATTGTTGCTACAAATTAGTAATTACTCCACGATACTGCCTATTGTGTGTCCTCATCCATTTTTTAAAATATATTTTTTATTAATAAATAAGAGAAAAGTGCTTAGTTTTTGTTGATTGGTTCAAAACTAGATTTTATCCAGTAGTTTTTTACCCAGTGACAAAAACGTTAAGTAGAACAGAGAATGGTTTATGGAAAAACTCATCAACATTATATATAATATATACTGAAGGACTCATTGGAATAACTCATCTTTGTTGTCATAATTGACTAGTCAACTCATATGCAAATACGTGAGACTGAATTTCTCTGTAATTCTGTCCATATTTTCATCATCTCTATATCACATCAAATAGCACTATTATGATAAAACTGGTTCTGAACAAGTTCACCAAATTTCCATTTCAAAACTATTTGTATTTACTATTGTTTCATTGACTATTAGATCTGCCCCATGGATATTATACCAAAAGCATTCTAATATTTGTTATATCATGTTAAAACATTGTTAAGCAAAGTCACTGATAGAATAAATCATATTAATGGTAAGGTAAAGCCTTAAATGAATGGACACCTCTGATTCCAGTGTATTGGGCAATACTTTGATTCTGACAATTAACACAGAAAAGGCTTGGTAATAACTCCACTTGACAACTGCCATGCCTTTTCTGTTTCCATGGAGATACAGTCATATGATTCTCTTGAATAACAATCATTTTAAAAATCTAAACTGAGCATCTGCCTTTGAATTATTTGTTTTATGCATTTTGTTTATTATAATTTTATCACATTATTTGAATTATTGAAATTATACTTTTTCACATTTCTACATTTATATTTGCTTCTCTACTTATTTTTCCTGCTCTCCTTTCCTGTCTTCCCTTTGTGAGATAGACTATTCTACTGTTCTTTTTTGATTCCCTGTAGATAGCACTCATTTAATAATGTCACATATCTGAATACTTTCCTCTGTCATTTTTAAACCTATCCCTAGCTAAAGGATCCCTTAAAAATGGTAACTGCTACCTCAGAAAGAAAACTTTGATGAATTAGAGAAGAACAAACCTGCCTCGAGAAAAATGTATATACATGCACACACAGAGATAAGCATATGCATGCACAAGTACATACCCTCACACACATGTACACACACATGTGCACCTCATGCACAGAGGCATACACATACACAAGCACACATACACGCTCATGCACACACACACATGCACCCCACACACACAAGCATATGCATGCAAAAGCACACACACACTCATGCGCATTCACACACAAAGAGAGGGCTAGGCAGATAGCTCAGTCTGTAAAGTAATTTAAGGTAGAGAAAGGCAGATGGATGCCTCGGCCTTGCTGGTCAGACAATGTACCTACTTGGCAAGTTCCAGGCCAGTGAAAGACCTGTCTCAGTAAAGGTGGATAGTACTTGAAGAATGACATCTCAGGTTCTTCTTTGGCCTCCACATGCAAGTGCACATACTTGCACACAAACATACAACCAAGCACATATACATGTGAGGGCATAAGAAAAGAAAAATCTCTGATAGAGATAGATATTGATGCTACACTTTTGTTTTTCATAGCTCTTAATTTTGTGATATGTCCATATTTTACTCCTTTCTGATACATCTGGGAAAGGTTCTAGATTCATTATCCAGTTTGGTAATTTATCCTCCATAATGCTTTTCACATTAAATCTTTCCAGTTGAATTATATAAATGACTTTTTCTGCTTCATATGCCCAATTTCCTATCTGCATCAGTAACAAATTACTTGTCCTGTAACATAAAATCTGATTAAGCAGTGACTTACACAAATTAGCCTTTTCACAAATAGCAAGAGGTTTGGAGGCACTCACTGGCATCAGCTCAGGGTTCAAAGTGGTGAAGCCAACACCTCCAAATTTAGCTACGTGGTGATGACTCTCCACCATCTTGCAGCAGGAAGTAGAAATAAGGGTGAGCAGAGGGCAGAAAGCAGGCCAAAAGTGATACCCCCCCCCTTGGGCAAGTAGTCTTTGCAGAAGTCCTCAGCAGACTTTTTTTTTTTTTTTTTTTTTTTTTTTTTTCGAGGTAGGGTCTCACTGTGGTCCAGGCTGACCTGGAATTAACTATGTAGTCTCAGGGTGGCCTCGCAGAGGTGACTCAGCAGACCCGGCCAGCAGACTTATTTTTATCTAAAATATCCAACATATCCACATATCCAGCTCAAGCTCCATGACTACCTTGATGGCTAGATTTTTGTTCTCTCAACTCTATCTATGGCAGATAAGTGCGAGGCATAAGCACATTGGAAACAATGCTAGTGAGCCAGGCACAGTCTCTGTTGTCTGAAGTTTCGTTTATGTTAATGCCTCTCTTTAGTTGATTAATTTGTCCATCTGGTATATTTTATTTTAATGTTTTAGTGTTTCAATGTTTCAAATGGTGTTTTCAAATTAAAATGTGTTTTTTCCCACTATAAGGAAGGGATATTAGAGAGCTTGTGGAGTGGTGGATTCCTGTGAGGAGGGATGGAAGCCCAGGGCCTTCCTTCATTTGTAGAAAAGAAAAGCATTTCTCACAGGTGGCCAACCTATGATGTTAAGTATGCCTGCCTTGGAACTGTGTATCCACAAAGAGAGCCTCCCACAGGGAAAGTCAGGTAACCTGATGGAGGAAGTTGAGAGGAAAGCGCAGAGGAGACCTGCTTTCACGAGTCTTTGATCCTCACTACCTCTGCTGGGCTTCGTGTTACCCAACCACAAATGTCCTATGCACAAACTAAAGCTGGTAAGCAAGCCAACATACTGGCCAAACAGTGATAATGCTTTAGGATTGCTGAAATCAACAATGCCACAGTGGGATACTAGAGAAAGATGTATGGTGAGGGCAATCAAGAATCCACCAAGCTCTGTATTCTTACCAAGTGTTACAGTCAGGTTAGCATTGCTGGCAGAAATCACCTAACCAAGAGCAGCATTGGGAGAAAAAAAAGGTTAATTTTGGCTTACAGATTTGAGGGGAAGCTCCATCATGGCAGGGGAAAACAATGGCATGAGCAGAGGGTCGACATCACCCCTGGCCAACATACAGTGGACAATAGCAACAGAAGAATGTGCCAAACACTGGCAAGTGGACCCTGGCTATAATACCCATAAGCCCACCCCCAATAATGCACTGCCTCCAAGAGGAATTAATCAGACAGGAACCTAGTATTCAGACTACCTAAGTTTATGGGGGACACATGAATCAAACCACCCTAGCAAGTATCCATCAGTCAATGTTTGATTTTTTTTTAATTAAAGTAGACTTAGGCATTTTTTATTTATTTATTTTTAGTTTTTATTTATTTCCTTGAGAGCTACAGAGAGAGAAAGAATGGGCGCACCAGGGCTTCCATCCACTGCAAATGAATTCCAGATACATGTGCCACCATGTGCACCTGGCTTACCTGGGTCCCGGGGAATTGACCTCAAACCGGAGTCCTTAGACTTCACAGGCAAGCACTTAACCACTAAGCCATCTCTCCAGCCCCAATGTTTGATTTTTATACTTGTCCCTATATTCTCACTGCTGTTATGGAGGAAGTGGCTTTTGTATGTCCTTGCTCCATCTTCTTTCCCAGTCCATCATTTTCTGAATTTCTTTATATAAAAACAAAGTTAAGCTGGCCATGGTGGCCTTTAATCCCAGCACTCGGGAGGCAGAGGTAGGAAGATCGCCATGAGTTCAAAGCCACTCTGAGACTATAGAGTGAATTACAGTCAGCCTTGGCTAGAGTGAGACCCTACTTCAAAAAACCAAAAAAAAAAAAAAAAAAAAAAAAAAAAAAAAAAAAGTTAAATGTTACAGATAATCTACTTCATGTCAAAAACTATTAGCTTCATGATTGGATATTAGAATAAAATAATTTTAAAATATTCAAAAAGAGGGGCTGGAGAGATGGCATAGCGGTTAAGCTCTTGCCTGTGAAGCCTAAGGACCCTGGTTCACGACTTGATTCCTAGTACCTATGTAAGCCCGATGCACAAGGTGGCCTATGCATCTGGAGTCCATTTGTAGTGGCTGGAAGCCCTGGAGTGCCCATTCTCTCTCTCTCTCTCCCCCTCTCTCTCTCTTTCTCTGTCACTCTCAAATAAATAAATAAAAATAAACAAAAAATATTCTAAGAGACATGAAAGGTAAACTTATATAAATGAATACATTAACTAGAAGGTAATAGCAGGCTAGGACTGAAGCTCAGTGGTAGAACTAATTAGCTCTCCCTTAGTGGAAAGAATATGGGAAGTAGAAAGATTTGTGCCCAAGCTTAGAGTGACATGACCATGAAGAAGGTGATTTATATGCAAAGCAATCACATGCCCTACATGGTCCTGTCTGAAGCCTTTAGGTTTAATTAATCATATTTAGTTCTTCTTTTCTGTTTCTATTTAGAAAAAAGATAATGTTGGGCAAATATACAATCATTTTATTTAACATGTGACAATTTAGCTGATTACCAAAGCTTAAGAGAGAACTTCCTGGTCCTGTTTCTGCATGTGGCTGAAAACTATCGATCTGATCAAACCCAGATTGCTTATAAGAAATTCTCAGATGCTCACCAAACCCAGACTGATGGTGGCTCACTCCCTTCTTGCTTTGAGCAGGGATTTCAAACTATCAGAAAGCTCATTGCTACACCTGCATTCTTTGCACAGCCTCCCCATCACCAGGAAGAAGGGGTACCTGAGGGCTAGAGAGTGTGGACAGGGAGGAGGAAGGACGGGAATCTACCAGGAAGTGAATAAATACGGTCTCCAAAAATGGATCTATTACATTTTCAACCTCCTGGGAGATAAACAAGGACATATTTCATTGTAAGAACACATGTTTTGGTAGAAATGTGGACTAAATGCTAATTAAGTAATTTCGTATTCCTTCCCCTTACATAGAACCCATAAAATACTTTTATTTTCTTTGAAATATTAAAAACCCTGTTTTACATTTAGATACAAGGTATGTGATTTTCAATAAATCACTGGACAGTTGTACATACTTACGAGAAAACTGATACACTGTCATCCTCATTTGCCCTGCTGGAGGCTTCTGTCAAAGTTATTTTGGTCTCCTTTTATCCTTCCTTCTTCCCTGGCATTGCTCAGAATGTAGTACACGATGCTGGGCTCTCATAGCTCCCATCTCTGTTTGTGTCAGCATGACCAGTAATGATAATGATCAAATGATAGGTCAGCAAAGTGAGGTCTTGCATTTGAAATGCACGAGCCATCTTAGGTAGAAGATAGAAATATGGAGGCAGTGGTGGTTTGATTCGGGTGTTCCCCACAAACTTAGTTGGTCTGAACGCTAGATCCCTAGCTACTGACAATTTGGGTATTAAAGCTTCTTAGAGGCAGTGTATTATTGGGGGCAGGTTTATGGGTATTATAACCATCTTCCTCTTGCCAGTGTTTGGCACACTCTCCTGTTGCTATTATCCACTTTATGTTGGCAGAGGGTGATATCCACCCTCTGCTCACGCCATCATTTTCCCCTTCCATCATGGAACTTTCCCTTGAGTCTATAAGCCAAAATAAACCTTTTTTTCCCCAAAAGCTGCTCTCGGTCAGGTTTTTTCTGCCACCAATGTGAACCTGACTGCAACAGAGGGTATACCAGTCCAATAAGGTAAACACAAGCGCTTTATCTCAGGAAATATTACCACATCGTTATCCATTTTAATCACAGAATAGTACATGTTAACAATAGTTTACATGGTCCAGATTTATAGTCAATCTACTTACAACATGAGATAACTTGAGGTTGTGACACAATTTAAGATTTATAAGCAGCATAAGTCACCGTAATGACTCACAACCATGCGTACATGTTTGTTTCCTATAGACGGAATGTCCAGTTTTGCCTTCAATAAAAAAGCTTCAGGGAAGCTGGGCGTGGTGGCACATGCCTTTAATCCCAGCACTCGGGAGGCAGAGGTAGAAGGATCACCATGAGTTCGAGGCCACCCTGAGACTACATAGTGAATTCCAGGTCAGCCTGGACTAGAGTGAGACCCTACCTCAAAAAAACCAAAAAAAAAAAAAAAAAAAAAAAAAAAAAAGCTTCAGGGAAATGATGAACTAAAAGATCTGGATAATAGAAATCAACTGATGGTTGGTGCATTGAACTGAATCTGGCCAAGTCTGAAGAGCAGCTACCTAGGAAGCCAAGTGGCCTCAAGAAGAAAATGCAGATAATACAGGAAGAAAAAAATTGTAATGAACAAATGTAAACATTCATTCCAATTCTGACGCAAATGGAAAACATTTTGATTGTATCAAAGGCGTAACATGAAGACCAGTATTCTCATGACTTTCTGGAGTTTGTAAAGCCTTCCTTTCTCAAAGGCTGGAAAATGGAGTGGGAAGATCTTTGTTTTCTAGAATGATTTCAAAGGAACAAATAAAGCCCATGAATTACCACAATTTCTATTGATTTGTGAGTTTTTCGGAGATAGCTCAATGCTTCATTCACGTTTTAATTAAATATTTCATTAGCTTTCAAATAATTAGGTTTCATCATAGTTTTCATATACTATCATCATTTCCCTTCTGTCTTCTTTCCCCCCTGTGCCTTCCTCCCAACTTAGCCTCCTTTCTGATTTCATATGACATGTTTCCTTTCATCCTCCCCACCTCCTCCCCTCTTGTTCCCCTCTCATAGTCTCCCATCTAGAATCATACCTCATACTCAGTCTTGCATTCTCTGTTTACATATATACAAACATAAAAGATAGAATCCACATGTGAGAAAGAATTCATAAGTTTTTGTCTTTTTGGTTTTTGGTTACCTCTTTTAGTATATTTTCCCAATTATATGCATATTCCTGAAAATTTCATTACTTTATTTTTCTCAACAGTTCAGTAAAATGCCAAAGTATATATGTATTATATTTTCCTTATCCAGTCATAAGTTGATGGACATATAGGTGATTCCATTTCCTTGCAATTGTGAATACAGCAGCAATGAATATGGATGTGCAAGTATCTCTGTGGTAGGATATAGAGTCCTTTGGGTATATGCCCAAAGCCCATAGGGTACATACTGGTATAGGTGTATATTTGTGTCCTGATTTTGTATCCTGAAACTGTGCTGAAAATGTTTATTAACCCTAAGAGTTTTCAGGTAGAGAAGGTCACTTAAAAAAAAGAATCATGTCATCTGCAAATAGAGTTTAATTTCTTCCTTTTTAATTTTTATCAGTTTTATGACTTTTGCCTATCCTTTTGCTCTAGCTAAGACTTCAAGAATCCTTATCTTATCTTTATTGACAACTTCCATAATTATAGACAATAAACCATAATAATTCCTTCCTCTCCCCCATTTTTCCCTTCACAAATCCATTCTCCATCATAACCCATCCCTTTCTCAATTATTTTGGTGGTCTCCAATTCATGGTAATCCTCCTACCTCTGCTTCCTGAGTTCTGGGATTAAAGGCGTGTGCAACCATGTCCAGCTTTTTCCTTCTTGTATGGCACAATACAAGCCTGGTCCTAGCCAGACAGCATGGCAGAAGAAATCAGGAAGTGGCTTCTGTGAACATGGCGTTCTGCACAGGCTTGGTGTGACAACAGCTACAGTACCATGCTCACGAGAAGCCTGCTACGAGATGTCCTATCCAAAGATAGGCTGTCATTGGTCACAAAAAGGGGGACCACCCCGTACAATGATTAGCCAGCCAAGCCCCTTAAAACCCACGTGCACTTCCTCAATAAACGAGTTTGCGGCAGCTCGCCCTCTGCTGTTTTCACCCAATTCCCAGAGTCTGTGTCGTGACTCTGCACTGCTCACCCCAACTCGGCAGAGACCCTACCGTCCCTCCTGGACTGGCCTTAGGGGGGACCACAACACCTTCTATTTTTTTTTTTAATTATTATTTTTTTATTGACAACCTCTATTCTTATATACAAAAAACACATGATATTTCCCTCCCCTCCCCCCATTCCACTTTAGAACTCCAGTCTCCATCATATCCCTTCCCTCTCTCCATTAGTCTCTCTTTTAATTTGATGTCATCATCTTTTTCTTCTATTTTGAGGGTCTTGTGAAGATATTGTGAGGCACTGCAAGGTCATTGATATCGAGGCCAATTTCTGTCTGGGCGGTTGCATTGTAAGAAGGCATACCCTTCCTTTGGCTCTTCCATTCTATCAGCCCCCTCTTATCTTGTTCCAGATTTTAAAGCAAATGTTTTCAGGTTTCCGCCCTTAGAAGAATGTTGGCTATAGTTTTGTCATAAACAGTCTTTAGTATTTTGAGGTACATTCCATCTATTCCTACTTTTTCCAGAACTTTAATCATGAAGCCATGCTGAACTGTTTCAAAAGCCTTCTCTGTATCTGTAGGGAGAATCATCATTTTTGTCATTTTGTTTATTTATGTGGATATGATGAATCAACCTTATATCCCTGGGATGAAACCTACTTAGTCATAATTAATAACCTTCTTTATGTGTTCTTGAAGTCTGGTTGCAAGTATCTGGTTGGGAATTTTTACATCTCTGTTCATCATGGAAATTTTAGTGTTCTTTTTTTGTGTGTCTTTATATGGTTTGGTATCAGGATAATACTGGCTTCATAGGACACCTGGTAGTAATACTTCCATTTCTACTTTGTGGCATGGTTTAGGGAGTGCTGGTATTAGATATTTCAAAAATGTTTGACAAAATTCAGCAATGTTTCCATCTGCTCCAGGGCTTTGCTGTGTAGGATACTTTTGGGGGAGGGAGGCAGGGTTCAAAGTAGGGTTTCATTCTAGCTCAGGCTGACCTGGAATTCACTCTATAGTCTCAGGGTGGCCTTGAACTGTTGCCAATCCTCCTACCTCTGCCTCCCAAGAGCTGGGATTAAAGCATGTGCCACCATGCCTGGCTTGTAGAATACTTTTAATTACTGTTCCTATCTCATTGCTCATTAGGGATCTGTTGGAACTTTTTGTATCTTCTGGCTTTGATTTTGGTAGGTCATAGGCAATTGGAAATTTATCCATTTTATGTAGGTTTTTAAACTTTTTGAAACATAAGCTTTCATAGTATTCCCTAATAATCTTCTGGATTTGGGGGTCTGCTGTAATAACTCTTTATTCATGTCTAATTTTATTTATTTGGATCTTTCTTTTCATTGGTTTGGCTAGGTGTTTGTCAGTCTTGTGAACTTTTTTGAAGAACCAACTCTTTGGTTAATTTTGTTTATTCTTATAGTCACTATTTCTGCTGCTAATTTATCTCTGCTGTAATGTTAATTATTTCTTGCTGTCTACTGGGCTTAGAACCACCCTCTTATTGTTCTGCTGGTACTTTAATTTTCTCAAGTTGTGGATGAGTGGAGGGAAGCTTCTCTGATTTCTTGCCCTTGTAAGAACTGTCAAATATGTCAAAAACCCTTTATTGTGCATAAGCATAGCATTATTCTTTCAGAAATGTATTTGTTATAGCAGTGAGCCAACATTAAGCATAAAGAAGAACTAAACTGGGAAAATGGAAAGTAAATTGCAATGTGAATAGGAGCTTCCTCTACATCAATATTTATTGCTTTCCCTTTTTAATCTCCATTGAGTAACTCACAGAACAGCACATAGCTTATGCTCATAAGGTAGGAAAATTTGCTAAAGATAGTGTGGTAGTTTGAATATATGTCCCCCAATATATTCAGTGTTTTACTAGTTATAGTTTGCATCTGCAATCACCTTGCTAGAGGGAATGTCACTGGGGGCCGGTCTTAAGGTGTGAATGGTGTGGGTTTGAGATTCCATTGTAAGATATGCAAATATGCCTAGCAGGAGTTCCTGAAGTGTGCTGTGTGACCTTTTGGCTGTAGTTTTGCTCTGTGTGCTGTGGTGGCTGGTTGGCTTTCTCTCTCTCTGTTTGGCCCTGTGAAGAGCAAGCTGCTTTTCCTGCCTTTATGGAACTTCCCCTGGATCTGTAAGCTTCAATAAATAATATCCCTTCCTCCATAACTGTGCCTGGTCTGGAAGTTCATCTCAGCGAACCCGAAGCTGTCTGCTACAGATAGCAAGATACCTTTATTCTAGCAATCATACTTGTTTCTGATTTTACTACATTAGCATGGAAAATCAATGAACTTGTAGCAATTAATAGGCAGCTTTAGTGCTTTTAGCAATGTGTTTACTTGCTTCTAAGGCAAGTTAGGTCAGGCTGGTCATAAAAGGGATGAGATATAAAATTTAATGTTACATTTCGACACAAATAAAGACAACAAGAGAACACTAATAACCTACAACTTTATTTCTATCGGAGAAGATGCTACAAACCATCATTCTACAATAGATACACTAAACACTTAATTTGAGTCCCACAATGCTGGAACTTGGGGCAAGAACAGTCCTCACATCATCAGATTATAACTCTTGCCTTCACAGAATTCATAGCCTAATAAAGATCCTCATACATGGAAAAACACAAAAGAGTGGTTTGTATGTTTTGGGTTTTCCTGAGAATTAAAGGATGTAATCACTTGGAATATATAATTTATATGTACATCTATATTATATGTATTGTGTACACAAATTTAGAAAGGTTTATTGGAGAAATATTTTGAAGAGAAAGAATTTGAGATTTAGATGAGGATAGAAATTCAAGAGCAGGAGAGATTGCTTAGTGGTTAAGGCACTTGCTTATGATACCTAAGACCCATGTTCAACTCTACAAATTCCACATAAGCTAAATGCACAAGGTGATGCAATTGTACAAGGACACACATGCACCCAAGGTGGTACACACATTTGGAGTTCAATGGCAGTGGCTGGAGGCCCTGATGCATCAATTCTTTCTCTCTCTTTCATTAAAAAAAATTACAACAAAAGAAGAAATTTAGAACAACACAGACAAAAGGTAGACCCACATGCAAACACCTCAGTGCCTGAGCTAACAAACAGAGCCACCAGGACTTGTTTCAGGATGCAGAGAAACAGACACTTCCTTTATCTCTCCAGGAGTATTTCTAGGCTGTGCCTTAGCAGACAGGGAAAAGTTTTACAAAGGGTATTTTGGGAATCAAGTCCCATTGTAATTATTTACTATTTGCACACCCTGGAACAAATTCTTCAATGTGCCAGTGTTCTCTGTGACACTGAGGTACATGGCCAAATCTGTCTGTGTTGTAACACCAAATGAGTTAGTGAACATGTGTGCCTTTAAAAGGTGATAAGAGCTGTATTCATGTATATTGTCATTATTACCATTCCCAATGTCACTCTTGCAATTTGTAAAAGTAGAAGAAAGAACTGTAGTTTAGATAACAGCTTTTAAAACTATGTGTTTCAGACTCTTATAGGGCTGTGTAACTAAATGTAGAGGTTGTGAATAATTTGACAACAGTAACAGTCTCCTGAACATGCAGCAACCAAGAGTTAATTCAAAATCAAATGCATAATGAATCCAAAGATTGTTGGCAGTACTCACCCATGTGGTATTGCATGGCTTCACTGAGCTTAGCCTTGAACACACAACAAATGCACTTCAAACTGCACATGCCTGCACACCAAGTTGCCCAAGGAAACACTGCCTGAAACAACTTGGTTCAGATTCAAGTCCATTGTATGTTATACATTACAGTGTTTTTACTATACATTCAAAGTGTTCTGCTATTATAGAAACATAATGGTTAAATTATGCAAAACAAGAACAATATTTTGCTGCCATCAGTCCTCGGAATATAAGTATCTTTATGGAACAATGAAGGTCAGGCCCTAGCCAGGCTGCCTGCTAAGAGGAACCAGGAAATGGCTTCTGTGGACATGGCATTCTGCACAGGCCTGGCATGACAACAGCTATAGCCCCATGCCCGCGAGCAACCTGCTGCGAGATGATCTGCCCGGAGACAGGCCGTCATTGATCACAAGAAGGGAACCACCCCATACAACGTTTGGCCAGCGAAACCCTTAAAAACCCCTACACTTCTTTGAATAAACGAGTCTGCAGCAGCTCACCCTCTGCCTGCTTTCACCCAGCTCCCAGTGTCTGTGACTTGACCCCGAGCCTCTTACCTCCTGTCCAGCAGAGACCCTGCATCCCCTCCTGGGCTGGCCCTAGGAGGGACCCCAACAAGTATCAGACTAGAATATCTTTGGATTGCATTGTATTAGGATGCTTGGTTTTAAAAGTTGTTTAAGGGCTGGAGAGATGGCCTAGCGGTTAAGGCGCCTGCCTCCTAAACCTACCAATCTCCAGCGGTTCCAATCTCCAGGTCCCATGTTTAGCCAGATGCAAAGTGACACAAGGGCGCAATGCCACACTTGACTACAAGGGGGCGCACACATCTGGATTGCCTTCACAGCAGCTGAGGGGCTGCTGGCGTGCCCATCTCTTATCTGTCTTCCTCTCCCTCTCTCTCTGTCTCTCTCTGTGTCTCTCTCCAAAAAAAAAAAAAAAAAAAGTTGTTTAAGCCAAGCATGGTAGCTCTTGTATTTAATCTCAGCATTCAGGAGACCAAAGTAAGAGGATCACCATGAGTCTGAAGTCAGCCTGAGACTACAGAGTGACTTCTAGATCAGCCTGGGCTAGAGTGAGACCCTGCCTCAAAAACAACCCACCAACCAACCAACCAAAAACAACAAAAGTTGTTCAAATAGTTAACTTAGGTTTCATTTTTTTTTTTTAAAAATTAGGGCTGGAGAGATGGCTTAGCAGGTAAGGCCCATGCCTGTGAAGCCCAAGGACCCTGGTTCAATTCTCCCAGTCCCACATAAGCCAGATGCACATGGTGGCACATGTGTGTAGTTTGTCTGCAGTGGCTAGAAGCCCTGGCACACCCATTCTCACTCTCTTGCTCTCTGTCCCTCTCTCTGTCTCTAATAAATAAACAAATAAAAATAAAATATTTTAAAAAAATAAAGAGCCAGACATAGTGGCGCACACCTTTAATCCCAACACTCGGAAGGCAGAGGTAGGAGAATCGCCATGAGTTCAAGGCCAGCCTGAGAATACAGAGTGAATTCCAGGTCAGCCTGGGCCAGAGTGAGACCCTACCTTGAAAAAACCAAAAAAATAAATTCATTAATTAAAAAATAAAATAAATAAATAAATGAATTTTGACTTGGGATTAAGGTAAAATATCTAATCATTTCTGGAAAGGCCCTAAATATATTTCTGCCATTTTATACCACCTACTAGTCATCCTCAGCATTAATGATTATAAAATCAAACTATGGATCAACTGAAAAATTCTGAAGAGGTTCTATGTCCTATAGTATCAAATATTTAGCAAAAGCCTAAGCTGATATAAAATAAACAAGCACATCCATCTTATTAGTATGCAAATTCACTTTTGTCTTTAATATACGCCAAAATTATATGTAAATGCAGTAATGGTTTAAAATCAATTTCTTTATGATTTATTACCAGCAAATGTTTGTTTTGTATGCCTACTTTTCATACCTATATACCTGGACTTGTGTAAAAACTTTGGGGTGGAAGGAGTGGCAAGTGAAAAAAAGTTGAAGTCTTGAGTAAGATAACTTCTCTTCTCCTCAGGGTCATGTAGTTAATATTCCAGATAAGCTTTATGCCACTTTCCTTTGGGTTGCAGAGCAGGACCAGTGCTCTAGCTCTATGTTCACTTTACAGTCAAAAGCCTTGGAGCCATTTCAAGACTTTAGGGAACAGCACTATCTCATCACTGTTTGGGTTATCCCTCTAACAACAAAAGGCATATAAGGTAATGAAGTGGAAGTATTTAAATAAATAAGTGGAAGTAAAATTTAACTAGAAAGCCGGGTGTGGTGGTGCATGCCTTTAATCCCAGCACTCGGGAGGCAGAGGAAGGAGGATCACCGTGAGTTTGAGGCCACCCTGAGACTACATAGTTAATACCAGGTCAGCTTGGACCAGAGTGAGACCCTACCTTGCAAAACCAAAAAAAAAAAAAAAAAAAAAAATTAACTAGAAATCTTGGTCTTTTTGGAAACCCATACTATTTGTTACAATAGACTCAGGTTTGTTTGTTTTCATTCAGGGTAATGGAGAAGAGTAGACACGTTTTTATGAAATCCCTTGTGTGGTGGTTTGATTGTATAGGTCCCCAATAGCCTCAGGTATTTTTGATTAAGATTAACCTTCCTACTTAAGACTCCAGCAAGCAGAATCCTGCTAAAGGAGGTATGTCACCAGGGGTGGATCTTGAGTCCAACCCTAAAGTGTATGTTCAGAGTCAGCTTATGCTTGCTGTGGCTGGCTGTTGTCTCTCTGCTCTGGATGTGTGATGAAGTGAGCCAGCTCCTTCCTCTATGATGAAGCTTCCCCTGGAATTTGTAAGCCTGAAATAAGCCCTTTCTCCCATAAGCTTCTTCTGGTCAGCTGTTTGTTATCCCAGCAACAGGAAGATAAGTACAAATCTTTTTTTTTTTTTTTTTCAGTAAAAACCAGAACATAGCATTTATGCAAGAGTAAGGATTAAAACTTACATATAACCTAACAAAAAGTCCCTACAGGTGTGTGTTGCCCCACACCTTTAAACCTGTCAACTGGAAGGCTGAGATTTCTGGTCTGTAATGGGTTCCAAGTCAGCCTGACACCAAGTGAGTCCCTGCCCCTAAGAAAGACAGAAGAAGGCACTATAAATCAGGAAATATCCAAATAAATACAAGTCAACCCCAAAACACAGCTAGTTTAAGAATAGTAAAGCTGACCACTAGCACATCAATCAAATCTAACACGTAATCTGCCCTGACATGAAAGGTGCAGTTAGCACTTGCAGAGCAGGCCTATGTACCTGACTTTGGGGCAGGTATTGATCTAGAGTAAGTAGGCTCTGTTACCTTTTTGGATGGCTTCTGGTCTCACCTATGCTGGGTGCCCACATGGATCTTTCTTTAATGTGCTGTGGACTTGGCTTGGGTGGTTGGATTGGAGGGTCTGCAGTTTTGATTGGCTGTGCTGGATGCTGTGTGGCTAAGATCCCTTGGAGTTCTAAAGGGGTTGCCAGAACTGGCAGTTGGGCCAGGGAAGGCTGTGGAGAGTTCCTGAAGTTCCGGAGCTGCTCAGCTGGTCCTGTTTGTCTTTTTCAGGAGCTGCTCAGCTGGTCCTTGCTGTCTTCTCCTTCAGGTTTCTTGACTTTGTGGGGCTCAGGCTCAGGTCAGCCAGGCACAGGTGTAGATCTTCCCAATGGACTGTCCACAAGGGCAGCGAATGGAGCTGATTTTGGCTGCCTATGTTGTTTCTAGAAGCTCTGGTTGTCTCCTGCTTTTCTGCTGAGGTTAATAATTCCTCACACATGTTCACTTTTTAGTATAAGAGTGTATTGTGTTGTTTTCCTGCTAGATAAGTACAAATCTTGTAAGAATATTAAGAAAATATTTCCAGGCTAATCTTCTGCAACATTTGTATGAACATAAAATCCCTAACCAATATTTAGTTCAACTGAATTTCCCCAAAGAGAAAGTATATGTTTTGAGTTTTCTTTTGCCATACATATTTTTTCATGACTCATCCTCCTGTCCTCCTTCCCTACTTAAAATTGCCCAGCATCTGGTTAGAGGGGAAGTACAAAGGTGAAGGCAGGACTGAAGCCCCCCATGAGTGCCATTTCGGCTTCTTGAGCACCAATCAGCAATCTTAGGAGGTAATTCATTTGAATCTCGAGGTATTTGAGTTTCAATGCTATAGGGCATTACATTACATGGGAAAGCCGGGACTCATATGCACACACAAGGGTGTCTTTACCACATGAACTTGGCTACTAGTTTGATGAGTATGCTCTTAGAACTATGTAAACATTGCAATCTTTGAATTTTTATAAAGTACTATAGTTCTGTCTTGGCACATTCTAGAATCCAGAGCCTGGGACACAGACTTGAATTCAGGCATTATATTGAGAAACATTCAAAAAGCACCAACAGGGTATAGTATAGAGGGTAATACCTGGGAAATAAAAACCACTGCAGTGCATTATTAAGGATATTGGCAAATTCATCTAGAATGGATGCATATTTTAATGAGGCCACTGAGCAATAGATAGAATACTTTCTAGAATTATCCACTTGACAGAGGAAAATTAGAGCATTCATCAACTATGTTGACCCCCCCTCCACTACCACCATGGATTAAGCAACATTTCTAGGCATTAATTGTGAATAGCATAAGGATCTCCTAATGTTACTAAGCCAAGCTCCTTTTACCACACACAATGTACCAATTACCAAAATGGTGAGTTCTTTAAGAAAAAAAAAGTTATTTATGAATCCGCCAAATGTGTGCAGACAACAAGTCTCAAATCTTCCTCCTCATGACAAATTTTAGAGGTATTTATGGGATAAAGTAGAAGTGGAACTAGAAGAACAGGGAAAGAGTGAAGTAATCAGAGGTCTACACATGCATGATCACACTCCATGGCTCTTCATATGACACATGTTCAGAAAATGGCAGTACCAACATGATCTGTGGGTGCTTTGATACTCTAACATCCCAAAGTCATCCATCAGACACTTGCACGGATGCAAGGAAAGCTGTCAGTGGCTTCAGCCATTTATGCTTGACAAGACTACTTCCAAATTGCAGACAAACAACTTCCATGGTCATTACCATGGTTTAGAAGTAATGCATTAGAGGGGGGTGCCCATGGCAAAACTGCGGTAGATCCAATACTTCATTGTTCAAGTAAGCTACTCTTAAAAGAAATGATGAAAGCAAGTAACTAGAAGGCAGTGAAGAGTTCACTCAGAGATTCCCTTGGGCTTCCCGGGCCAACATATGAAAGCCTCAGTTACAGCACAGACATGCCTATCTGTTAAGACTGACCCATCCGAAAATAACCCACCACAGGTTCTGCTGAAATTGGATGTGCAACTTGTGGCTGTGGTACAGACATTAGGGTTGAGGTAGTATCCTAGCTCCAAGATATTTGACAACTCGCTAAAATAACTATAGGTTCAGCCTCAGGACTTACATACATCTGACATGACCATGACTTTATTTATCTTTATAAAGAAGCACTTTCATGAAGCACACCTGTTGATGTAGCACTAGCTTCCACAGAGCAGTAATCACAGCTCAAATGTGGGTGTTGAGAAGACAGTACCCAGTTCTCCTCTTACTTCCACCACTGGACTTAAATGTAAAGACATTTTATTTCCTCAACTATACAAAAATGGATATACTATAATGCTCCTCATAATTTGATATACAGGTAAATGATATCATGTGCATAAAACACAGAAATCCTGGACATAGTTAAGTATTCAAAGGGATTAGTACAATTTTATCAAATACATTGCAATTGCCAACACATTTCCTTCTCTTATAGCAGGATTTATCTGCACTGAAAATATTTCATATCCCTTTCTCAAGATGCTAAAAAAAAAAAAAAAAAAAAAAAAAAAAAAAAAAAAGCTTAAAACAAAATAACCACAGGTCCAGAAACCAAACATCATAGTGACAGAAAATTTAAGCACTGAAATCTCAGCGCTCTCTTGGCTCTGTGTCTCTGAATAATGAAAATGGTTTAGTGGCTATCTGCTCTCACACACTGGTACTAAAGGAAAAGATTTGTAAAGATTTCTACTTAGTAAAAATCCTTTACTCTGCTAGAATAACATCTGGTTAGAAAAGAGAAAAGCAACCAGCACAGGAACTAACTTCCAGTCTCCATGGCAACATAGTGCCTTATTCCGACCCCTTGAATGGCCTGATTCTCTTAGGATAAAGAGAGGAGCAGAGACAAAAACCTTAAGATAAAAAATATATATATAGTCATTTGTGAAGTGGATGATGGCAAGTCAGCAAATGAGGCCCAGAGGTGATTCTCACCACCCATAGTGACATAACATTTCCTTAGAAATGTGAGGGTTTGTTTTTTTTGTTGTTGTTGTTTCAGAAAAAGTGACATGTTAATACTGACCAAGCAGAGTTTAGTTGAAATTACTCATTCCCCCATAAACACAGCACATAGACAAGATGGCACCCTGGGGATGGCAGACAGATTTCAGCCATGCCACAATTGGGAACAAGATCATTGGTCTCCACAGGAATGATATGTATGATATTTTTCTCCTTACTATAAGCCTTTGCTTGATTTATAGGCAAGACACTGAATGTCTTCGGAAAGATCAGAGCAGCACATCTCAAAGTGAAGGCCTCAGAGCCCCTGCAGCAGAGTCCCTGGGGACATTGTTAAAGCACACACTCTGAGGGCTGATCTGCCTGGGCTCCAGCAGGGCATGCCTGGAATGGAGCCAGGGACGTTGTATTTACCTAGCCGCTCCTGGTATTCTAAGGCACCCTGCAGTTGGAAACCACTCATTTAAAGCTTGAGAGTTACTCAAAATTCGAATTTTAGCTAACTTTTCTCCACTCTATTCCTATTGACATTCAAAAGATCATCTTTAAATGTGCCAGATTCCACCTTTGTACAGATGACCTACAGAGATAACCCATTCTGAGACAAATATGTGTGTGTGTGTGTGTGTGTGTGTGTGTGTGTGTGTGTGTAAACAGTCAAAACCACTGAAGCGAAGGAAAATCAAAAAATCTATTTTTTTGACAAATAATCCTAATATAACAATGAAAAATGTAACCTTTGGTTTGACTGATTTTATTTAATTTCCTGTATCACCTCACCAGTTATAATAGCCATCTAGTTATTGTGAAAAGTACAGTTTAGTTTTTACATGTTTGTTCATCTATTAAAAAGTGGAAACCTGGGCTGGAGAGATGGCTTAGCGGTTAAGGCTTATGACTGCTAAGCCTAAGGACTCCGGTTCGATTCTCCAGGTCCCACATAAGCCAGATGCACATGGTGGCACATGCATCTGGAGTTCGTTTGCAGTGGCTAGAGGCCCTGGCATGCCCATTCTCACTCTCTTTCTCTCTAATAAATAAATTAATTAATTATTTTTTAAAGTGAAAACCTAATGCTATTAATCAATAATTTATCTCATCCTCCTGAAAAGGTAGACAAGTTGCCAGCCAATTTGTACATATTCATGTACTAAAATGCTTACTAAGTACCTACTATTTTCTTTCTTTCTTTTTTTTTTTTTTTTTTCGGTGCTGAGGACCAAACCCAGGCCCTTGCGCTTGCTAGGCAAGTGCTCATCCACTGAGCTAAATCCCCAACCCACTATTTTCTTAATAAAGACATAAGCAGTGTGTTAAATGATAGAGGTGAAGACTTCAACCTCAGATTAGAGGGAAGACAGGTAAACAACTAAATAAAATAGCTACCATGTCAGATGGTAGAAGGGGCAATAGAAACATGCAAAGCAAAAAGTATTCCCTCCTGAAGCTGGAGCACCAAGTACTATGTTACCTATACCCTCTGGATGTTTCCTGGGTCTGGGCATCTTACTGAAAGAACAAAAGACTACACACAAGTAGTTATGCAAAGAGATACATTATTAAACCCAAAATGACATAAAAGTATTAATATATTGCCAAAGAAGCCACTTGAATACAAAGTAGTCTGGGCTTCTCTTTATAAGATTTTTAGGGGAGGATAGATTAGTTGATAGGAGCCTAGTTTGGGTAGTGCTCTGGTTTGATTGACATCTTTAGTTGTATAACATTTTCTCTTCAGTGCATCTTCCTTCCCATGATGCATCTGATTTTAATCATAGGCTCACCCAGTTGTACATAGTTATGCAATCATCAACAGGGGTTTCTCCCAGTTTGTCTTAGTGCACATGCACCCAAAGCCAGTCCAGGCTGGATGTCTTCCTGTTGTTCTGACTCTGGATCTATTGAGGAATGTATAGGAATAGGTACCAACAAGGAATGATTATGGCTAAGGGTAAGACACAACCAGTCCACCATATGGAGCAGGGTGGGTATATGTGCAGCTCTGAACAAATGGGAGTCGCAGGTTCCCAAAAGATAATATTAGGTGCATTGTAACGAAGGTTGTGTTTACTGCTGACGCCAAATAGCGTCCCTTCTGGCTAAACTATTCCCTATGTCCGTCTGCCTCAAAAGTGGTTGTAATACTTGATACAGAAAGACTTCAAAAAGAAGGTGCATCTGATGAAAATCCTAAACATGAAGAGGGACCACAGCTTACAAATGTCTGCTGAAAGAGTATTCAATCCAGAGAAAATACAAAGTGCAAAAGCCCTGAGGCAGAACATCTCAGAAATCAACTATGACTTGTGTGTGAAGAAAGTGTGGAGAAAGGGGAGAATAGTGCACAAAGTAAGAGAGAATTCTGAGAAGCAGGAATTTTCCATTCAAGGAGACTAGGAGAAACCAAGGGAAGGTTGTGAACAGAGAAAGTACATGAATTTGCATGCATACAAGGATCACTCTGACATCTGAACTGAGAAGAGGCAAGGACAGAAAAGGGAGGACCAGATTGAAGGCATTCTATTACTTGGGGTATGTAGTGGTGTGAATATGAATACATGTCACTGAGGTGTTTTTGATTAAAATTGAGCTTGCAACTTGAACCTCCAGTGGTAGGAACCCTGCTGAGGAATACATGTGTCACTGGGAGGAGATCTTTAGTAAAGTCCTATGGTGTGTTCAGAGACAGTTTTTTACTGTTTGTGCATGCTGGCTGTTGGCGGTGTCTCTGCTATGGGTATACGAAAGTGAGCCAGCTTCTTCTGCCATGATGGAACTTCCCCTAAATTCTATTAGCCTGAAAGAAACTCTTTCCTCCCATAAGGTAGTTGAGTGTCTGTCCGGCAATGAGAAGGTAACTGCAACAAGGTGTGACAAGGTTAAATTGCACTGGAAATCATAGTAGCAGTGAAACACTCTAAGCTTGAAGAATCACTTTGACCTATGTCATGACCTAGGAGCCCAGGCAGTGAATGGCTATAAGAATGTGGCATAGCTGCCGTGGTCATCTTGATGACTATGAAACAAACTTGATCTAGACAATGTCTAGGGGAAACTGTAATTATGGGTCATATTTTAAAAATATCTTGTTAGCCATTATTTTCCAATTCACTGAAGAAATTTTTTCCCTCTGTTTTAACTGTGTGTGTGCATGTGCTCGCACTCTTTAATAGAAGATTTTGTGTTTCCCAGTCTAGCCTCCCATTTGATATACAGCCAAACATCACCATGAACTTTTGATTCATTTGTCTCCACCTCCTAAGTGCTGGGATTACAGTTGTGCCATACAATTCCCAGGCTATGCATTGCTGGGATGAGACCCAGGGCCACATGCATACAAGGCAATCACTCTGTAAACTGGGCTACATCTCCAGCTTCTGATCTCTTCTTATAAGAACACCATTTAGATTGGATTTGAGTTAGCCTTTACAGCCTCATTTTAACTGAACTACCTTTTCAAAGACCCTGTATTCAAGTACAGTAACTGTCTATGGTTCTTCAGCCCATAAATACTGTCTTCCAGTCTCCTGATCCTTTTCATCTCAAATAATCCACTCACTGATGAAGAATAGAAGATAGAAATTGGCCAGGAAGTTGAGGGTAACACACCCCCTCAAAATGAGCAGTTGTTCTGCAGTTGTTTTTGTTGTTTTTCTCTCCTGACTAAAATCAGGAAATGTCTTTGAACCTATAAGGTGGGATCTGTTTTTCTCTTATCACTTTTCTCCAAAAGGAAGCCCCTCCTTCTCTAGAAACCTTATTCACAGACAATGTGTATGAGGTTAAAAGATGCCTAGTCACCTGGCGTGGGAACTGGACTGATGAGCTCATTCCCTCCCATCCAGTAAAGTCTTACGAACTCCTAGACAGTAATCATCAATGGTGTCTTATTTCTGGGGAACACCCTGCTACACAGGAGCTCTGCCTTTTTCTGTCTCAAGCTCTAGAATAAAATCTTTCTAAACTTCACTCTCTGTGGTTTGTAGATTTCATCCTTTGAATTCACAGGACAAGAATCTGGAGGCTTTCTGTGACTATGATTGCCCTAACTCTTGGGTTAACAGCCCAACCAAGAGCCAGAAAAGGTTTTGTTAGTCTCAAAGACTCCCCAGACTCAATATTTTGAAAGCAACTACTAAGGAAACAGAGCTTTAAATGCTATAGATCTCATAGTTTGAAGAAATGAAGACATACTTATATATAACTTCTTTTTCTTTCATAAGACCTGCAAACTTTTCTTTTTCCTGCTTTACTTGTATGTTCTGAAATTTTAGGTTGCAATTATAAATGTACAACCACCTTAGGAATATGTCATTACAATAAGCTACATTCTGTATCAAGTCATTTATTTTAAAACCATCTTACTGTATCTAAGAACAATGAGCTCCATAAGCCCGTCAATCAAGTGAAGAAAATTCAGAGTACTGTGAGGGGAGAGAGACTAACCCACACGAGAGGGAAAAATACATTTACCAAAATTTATAACATTACACTAGCAAAAAAACAAATGTCTTTGGAAACACTGTGGTATCCCTAGCCAACAGTCATTCTTTCTCCTCTTGTGCCAGATAATGGCATCATGTTTTTTTGCATAATTCTACAAGAAGCTATTGGCTCCAGGATACACAGAAGCTGTCTAGGCCTTGTGGATAGATCATGATTGGCCAATAAGCTAAACACAATAATTTCCACTCCTCCTTTGCCAGTGATTGGCTTAGGTGTAGGCCAATAAGTCATAAGACAAGTCTGCAAAAGAGCTCTGGAAAGAGAACACAGGAAAGGGATTCCAGGAGCTTCTACGGTCATCTTGTTCTCATGTACTCTGACATGAGTACAATGTAATAGAATAAAGCTTGCCAGACTATGCACTCTAAAGTATGGCATATGGGCACACGGATTAAGTGAAAGGTAGTTGAAATGCAGCAGATCCAAAAACATGTCCTGATCTCTCCTTCTTTCCCTATGCCAACAAAATGAGAAATGTTTTGTCACTTGACGTGGAGAATTGAGGCAGAGAAAAATCTACACAAACATTGTCAAAATAAATCTTTCTTAGCACCCGCATACATTACTGTTTCATTTCCATACTTCTACATATCAACATTTAGGGTAGGTCATGGTTCATTTCCTGTTGGAGTTCCCCTGTACATATGAAATCTAGATTCTTTTGTTAATCACCCTAAGTCAATTTCATTCTCTGGCCCAGCCAGAGATCCTGAAAGAATAACAATTAAAGTTTTGCCTTCCCTGAAAGAACAAAGTCTCCAAAATCAGAAACAAATTTAGCTATATAGAAAATAATTTAAAAGACAATCTCAGGATCATTTTGACACTCAGCTAGAAGAGACCAAGGATAAATCACTGGAGAAACGTGTACTTCCAGATCAGGATTGTGAAGTGTACATAAAGAAAATGTTCCTATCAGTGGGAAAGGCAGCAATTGTTCTTAATTCCCTAAAAAGTATTATCTTTGAAAATGATTATTTTTAATGCTAATATTATACTGAGCAAATACACTCAACTGGAAAAACATATTGCTTAACCAAAGAAAAATGAAACAGGTAGCTTTCTTCTATGATGTCAGACAAAATCAGCAGAGAGAGAGACTGATCTACCCTTATTAGCATTTGCCCTCCCCCCCCCCGTGAGAATCAAAACTCCAGAACTCCAGTTTAAAGATAATGCAGAAAGGGTCTGGGAGTGGTAGTAATCCCAACAACTCAGAAGACAGGACAATTACAAGTCTCTGGCTAGACTGAGTTACATAATAAGCCTCTGCCCTCCCATACCAAAACATAATAATAACAATTGTAATCATTGGATGAAATGGGCTAAGAATGTAGAGTGCTTGCCTGGCATGTACAACAGCCTGGGTTCAATTCCTAGGATATAATCTACCAATCAATCAATAAATTTTTAAACTATGATAAAATAATAATTATCAGAATAATAATCCCCTGAATCAGTGACATTAAATATTTTCAAAATATGAATCAATCTGAACTGTGTATTGCCAGGAAAATCAACTTTTTATACTTCATGACCCTTTCATTTTCAAAGTCACCACAACCAGGTGTCTTGGTAGAGATGTGCTGGAGAACTACATATCTCTGTATATATGAGACATGACACTGCTCACACTACACAAGACACTTAACAAGACACTTTCCATTGCAGAAATTCTACACTTTATGAGAAAGAGAGTGCCGCTCTCTCTCTTTTACCCAAGGAGCTCAGTGAAAATTTCTTAAGTGCATAGACTAATGAATGACACCTAAAAAAGAAATAAAAGGACCATTTCTGCTTCCCATCACCATTTACAGTATTTATAACTTTCACTGTACAATACAATGTTTTTAGCTACTCCAAAATTAAGAATTATAAGAGTCAATAATGATTCTTAAATTCACAATTCAAAACTAAGATTTATCTTTATAACCATTTTTTAAATTTTCTTTTCATTTTGTAGTACCAAGGATTGGATCTAGAAGCTTTCATATACTAGGCAAGCATTCAACCATTGAGCTACATTTATAGCCTTTTAAAAAACTTAATTTTATTTTGAGTCAGGATCTCACTACTTGATATGTGGCTCAAACAGGCCTCGAACTTGAGATCCTCATGCCCCAGCCCATGATAATGACTGGGATTACAGAAGTGTGCTACCATATCCACTTTATAGCCATTTTAATTTGGTATTGTTCAAGATTTTTCATATGTTTCTTATAACAGTTCTATGTGCCCTGAACTGACTATCTATGGTCTGGCATCATTCCACAATAAACCATTTTAACTAAATTTATTAAAGAGTGAGCATGTTGTCATATGCCTTGTAATCCCAACACACAGAGGCTAAGGCAGGAGGATTATCATGAGTGTAAGGCCAGCCTGGGCTACGTAACGAATTCCAAGCCAGCTTGGAACCTATCTCAAAATAAATAAGAAAGATTCTTCACAACTCTCAAAGAAGATGAATTCACCTACATTTTATTCTCAGGGATCTGGGAACAAAAAATGAGAAAAAACAGGTCAGAAAAAAAAAATTGATCATGTTGGCTATGCCCTGCAACTCAATAATCACATAAACCAAAGCAGTAAGCGGACCACAGACCTTTGCTGACAGGCCTCATTATCTTAAAGACCAATTTAGCAGCAGAGAACAATTCATCTTGTTTAGTGAACGGAGAATGTCACAGTTTAATGGCCATCATTTTTACAGCATCTGTAGCCCAGCAGCACTCAGGAAAATAAAAAAAAATTAAAAAAAAACATATCATGAGGTTGAAATCCAGGTGATTGTTTGTAGTAGATACATTATTATCTAAGTAAGCACTTAAGATTTTAATTTGAATAAGCTAGCATTCTCCTCCAGAACTAATTTCAATCCCTTCTGGCTTTTGAAGGAAAGTGATAAGGAGCAGGAAACCAATGGGGAAGGGAGAGGAAACTCCTTAGTAACAGTAAGGAGTACTCCACGCCCAGTTCCTGCAAATGATTCTAAGAAGCTCTTAGAGTCAGGGTGTCTTTCAAAGCCAAAGAACTTACCTCAGAAATGTACATGGACATGAGTTTGATTCCCCAGCACCCATGTGAGCAGCTGGGTATGGCCACACATGCCTGTAACCCCAGTACTATGGAGAGTGGAGACCAAAGAATTGCTGTGGCTTGCTGGTCAGCCAGTCTGACCAAAGAAACAGCAACTCCATGTTCAATAAAAAGCTATGTCTCAAGCAAACACACAGATGAACAATAGAGGACTCAACATTCTTCTCTGGCCACTACAAGTATTAACACAGGCATACACCATAAACACACATAGACATCCACATGTACACAAAGAAAAAATAATAAGTAAGCTTGCTTGTAAATACTCTGATAAAATTATAATTAAGTTAAATATCTAAAAGTAAAATTAGTAGGTCAAACAAAATGTATGTTACTTTTCTTGAGTTTCTTGATACATCCTGACAAGTTTTCTTCCATAAAATTAAATAGTGAATTTTTTTTTTTTTTTTTTTTTAGCTGCTTCACATTGGAAGTTATAACTCTACCTTCAAGGAGAAAAGCATTTCCAGAGTAAAATCAGTGAGATGTTTTATTGTTGTCACTGTAAAATAAAAGCACTTTTAGACAAGTAAAAGTCTCCTAATTGCTGCTTTCCAACTAAGGTTTACTTCAGATCAAGGATCTATAAGCTATGATCTGTTAAATGAAATCCATAGAAAGCCACTGATTTGGACCAAGCTCTTCTATTGGGTCCAATATAACAATCCAATACTGAATAATTCACAAGAAATGAAGATAATTAATTTAGAAGTGCATTCATGCAACAAATGGACAAGTTTCAACTAGCTCCCAGTGCTGAACTTTGGCCTCTTGTAAGTGACCAACAGATTCAAAAAGGCAAACCAATTAAGCTCTATATCACCTTTCTTTCTCTACCTTACATCCATTTCTTTGTTGGTAAATATTGCCTGACCATGGCATCCCTAAAGTTCTCTGAACTGACTCCAATTCTGAGGGCTGCCTGATTCTGAAATTCTAAAAGTCAATTAAGAGCTTTCAACCTTTGGCTCAATTAAAAATTAAAATCTGAATCAAGTTAATTTCAACACGGTTTGCTTGGGGAAGAATAAAGGATTATAGGCTGACTTGGTGGTTCAGAGCTGTGGTCAACAGTGTGGAGTCTGAAGATGAATGGTATCTGTGAGTTTAAGGCCAGCCTGGGCTACAGTGTGAGACTCTTTCTCTCTCTCTCTCTCTCTCTCTCTCTCTCTCTCTCTCTCTCTCTCTCTCTCTCTCATACACACACACAGAGAGAGACAGACAGACAGACAGACAGACAGACAGACAGACAGACAGAGAGAGAGAGACAGAGAGAGAGAATTTTTAGAAGAATAAAAGGTTTTAAATCAGGACAGCACTCCACATCAAAGACAATTCAAATGCCTCTTCATCCACATTCTCATGTGATATTTCTAGCAGGTGACATGAAGAAACAATCTAACTGGATAGTCAGCATTTGCCTGATATAGGCATACTGTGATAGTCACTTGCCTTATATGCATGTGGGCTGACCAATTAGCAGCGTGTGATTGGCTGAAGTTGCTGTAATTGGCTGAAACTCAGTTGTTTGGTTACAAGAGTGTACTTTTTAGTTAGAATGATTTCTACATCAACCTAGAGTACAGTTCACTGTGTTTGGAAGCTGCTTTGGGCCAAACTATACCACTGAATACCAGAGACAGTTTGAGGCTAAATGTATTCCCACCTAGTAGTAGCTTTCTTTAGACAGGCCCATGAACCAAATGCTACCTACTGTGCATTTCTGTGTATCTTGCGAGTTAAGAACTGATTTTACAGATCAACATTTGCAATCAGTCTGCTGATGAGAAACAGTAACATGAACCCCAATTAAGAAAATGATACTCTTCAAAAAGAGAACCCAATTCTTCTGGTTAGCCAACCTTTGCTATAAAAGCAGGTGTTCAAACATTATCATTATTGCAAGAAAAAAAAAAAACTTTCTGAAGATTTGTTTTCTCTGTCTCAGAGTACTTAGCAGCAAAGTTATTATTTTTCTCCCATCTCAGCCTGTGATCTCACAGTAGGGGCTCTGGGATTACAGAAGCTCTGCATAGTGGGCTCTGAGGCTTTTAACTCAGGTACTCAAAGTTGCACTATGTGGTAGTTTGAATAGATGGCCCACAATATATTCAGTGTTTTCTTAGTTTATAGTCTGCATCTGCAACCACCAGGCTGGAGGCAGTATCACTGGGCAGATCTTAAGGTGTGGTGGTGGGTTTAGGATTTCAATCTAAAGATATGCAAAGTGTGCCTAGCTGGAGTTCCTGAAGTGTGCTGTGCTGTGTGGCTTTTGGCTTTTGGCTTCTCTCTCCTCTCTCTCTGTCTGGTCCTGTAAGAACAGGCCAGCATCTTCTGCCATTATGGAATTTCCCCTGGATCTGTAAGCTTCAATAATCCCTTCCTTCATAACTGTGCCTGGTCTGGAAGTTCATCTCAGCAAACCCAAAGCTGTCTGCTACACACAGCAAGTGCTTGTTCACAGAGCCATATCCCCAACCCTTCAAACCTAGAATTTTGGGGTTTTTCAGAGATAATCTTTGGAGACAAAATAAAGGCAAGAACAAGATATTACATTCTAGCGGGGCATGGTGGCACACACCTTTAATCCCAGCACTCAGGAGGCAGAGGATAACCATGAGTTCAAGGCTGCTCTGAGACTACAGAGTGACTTCCAGGTCAGCCTGGGCTAGAGCAAGAGCCTACCTCGAAACCCACCCCCCAAAAAAAAAATAAAAAAAAGATATCACATTCTCACAGGTCAACCTTTTATTTATTTATGTTTGGCCTCTTCTTTCAAGTTTAAGTTCCAAATAACCTTTCATGCAGAAAATGAGTCCTACTGTAGAAAAAAAGGCTATAAAAACTCCTTCTTAACATAGACCAGAGCATCCTTTCAGCCAGGGTTCTCTCATATGTGTTCACTAGAGGCTGCTGACTGGAGAGTTCACCTCAGGTACCCTGCCTGCCTGCCTGCCTTCAAATAAAATAGGTCCATTTGTTTTTAAAGGTCATAAATCTAATCAATGAAACATGGCTACTCCAAATAAATCTAAGTTGGTATTGGTAATTTTTTCTTCTCTCAATAGGAAAGTAACCTTGACTCATACAAACTGTTTCACACTTGAAACTATTGGTCATATATTCCCACAGTTAGAGAAGGAAAGATTTTAAAAAACCAGTAAGCTTGGAACAGAAAACATCCTAACTTTTCTTGATTTTTTTGAAGCCAAAGCCATTTTGGGGGGGGGGGCAGGATTGTGAGAGCTATCCCTTCACTCTATTGCAAAATGTAATGAAATGGTTCATAATACAAAACTAAACACAGAAACAAGCACTACGTCAGTTTGCCATTAACTGGTTTCCTTCATGCATACACATTTCCAGAAGGTTTAACGTAATTACCTCGTCTCCCTTCCTGAAGCTCATTGAGAGATATCCTGACACATTCCCACCTGCTCTTGTATCCTCAGGTTCAGTTTGACAGGGAAACTCAAATAAGCAAGAAAGAAAATAGTCTTTTTTTACTGAGTATGTGCTAGTAATAATCAACAACAAAATAATATATCAATTTCATAGCAGGAGCTCTTAGTGCTAGAATCAAAATTTCCATAAATGACTTGCATAAAATTTTGATCTGAAATGAAATAAGTTATGATGATGACAATATAATCAATATTATCAAAGGATGTCTTGGGTGTAACTGAAAGATAAAGTGTTTGTCTAGTATCTATGAGACCCTGGATCCCCAGTACTGCAAATATATACAAGTAGATAGAGACAAAGATATAGAGTATGTGATATGTAAATAATACAGATATTTAGGGATCACTACAAATATAAGTGAGTAATTAAGAGGATAACAATAGCTAATGCTTAGGTGCTTAATGACTATATCAGGGCCAGAAAGTTCAACCAACTTTCACTAGTAATAATAAATATTTATTACAAACTCATCCCTGTTCTAATTTCTGGGTACCTATTAACTTCTGCAGGTCAGGGGTCACTGTGAGTTTTGCAGCATCTTCTTGACATTTTGCAGGTGCACATTTCAGACTGCCTGCTCACAGAGTTGTTGCAAAGTGAACTGGGGATTTGCACTTAAGTCTTCTGGTCCCAGACCCACATGCTTACTGATGACATTTTTCTGCCTCTCAAACCTGGCTGATGATGGAAGATGGGAAGATTCAAGTAGGAAAACTTCATTCAATCAGTATGGAAATACTGAATAAAATAGTTTTAACAAATCAAGTAGAACATAGAAACCACCCAAAACTATTGAGCATTATTGTGGGTGCATTTGATGCCTGTTATCTTCAAAACCTATTGGGATAAAAAGTAGAAAATTAGCTCCATAGTGATGGGACCTGGACAACAATGAAATAGTGCTCAAATCAGGCTTAAGTGGAACTGATAACTATAAAAAGAAGAAAGAACTTAAGACCTACTTGTTCCAGACTTTCCAAGTGGGGACAAAACCACATCATCATTGAGTACTGGGATAAACAGTGGACAGGATAAGAACCAGAACCCTTGAGTAGAAGTGGTCACCATCATGCTAAGTAATCCTAACAAGAAATTTCCATATGAACAAGGGAACACTGTCTATATGGTCTGATAGTATGAGGAGAAACTTGGTCAAAAAGACTTCTACTGGGCTGGAGAGATGGCTTAGCAATTAAGTCACATACCTGTGAAGCCTCCCAGTTTGATTCTCCAGGTCCCACATAAGCCAGATGCACAAGGGGATGCATGCATCTGGAGTTCATTTGCAATGGCTAGAAGCCCTGGTGTGCCCATTCTCCCTCTCTCTCTTTCCCTCTCTCTGTCTCTAATAAATAAATAAATAAAAATAGTTAAAAAAAAAAAAAAACATATACAAGGGCTGGAGAGATGGCTTAGCTGTTAATGTGTGTGCCTGCAAAGCCTAAGCTAAGGACCCAGCTTCAGTTCTCCAGATCCCACTTAAGCCAGATGCACATGGTGGCACATGCATCTGGAGATTTTTTGCAGTGGCTAGAGGCCCTGAGGTGCCTATTCTCATTCTCTCCCTCCCCCCTCCCTCCTCTCCTCCCTCTCTTTCTCTCTCTCTGTCTCTCATAAATAAATAAAAATAAAACATTTTTGAAAGACTTATACAGGAGTTCTGCAGTCTGACATGCTGCAATGAATCTGCATGAGGAGACTGTGGTGGTTTGATTCAGGTGTCCCCCATAAACTTAAGTGTTTTGAATGCTAGGTCACCAGCTGATGGAGATTTTGGAATTAACACCTCCTGGAGGCAGTGTACTGTTGGGGGCGGACTTATGAGTGTTATAGCCAGTTTCCCCTTGTCACTGTTTGGCACACTCTCCTGTTCCTGTTGTCCACCTGATGTTGGCCAGAAGGTGATGTCCACCCTCTGCTCATGCCATCATTTTCCCTGCCATCATGGAGCTTCTCCTTGAGTCTGTAAGCTAAAACAAACCTTTTTTCCCACAAGCTGCTCTTGGTCTGGTGACTTCTGCCAGCAATGCAAAACTGACTGCAACAGTAATGTAGGTTCCGAGAGTAATGCTGCTGCTAGAAACCTGGCTGTGTGTCTTTGGCCTTTTGGAGCTGATTTTCAAGAGGAATATGGAAGGATTTGAAACCTTGGTCTAAGGGACACCTTGCAGTGCTATAAGTACAGCTTGATGGACTATTCTGGTCAGAGTTGAAAGATCTGAATGCAGTAAGAACTATGAGGTTTGCCTTTGAGGGTGAGAAAGAGCTTTGCCTCGACTGGGCTAGAAGCAATTTATGTGACAGGCTTGCTGTTATGCCTTGTCCTGAGAAGGTGTGCAGGGTTGCATTGCAAAGAAATGGACTGGTGTGAGCAGAGGAATATGGCACAGGAAAAATGAAATTTTCGGGCTGAAACTTTGGCCTATTCAGCTGTAATTGTATGAGAGATTACAACCATTGAGATTAGGCCAGTTGAAGGAGTATCCTATTCTTCAAAGTCTGCTTTATTTCCCCGCCCCCCGCCCCCCGGATTAACAAATTCACTCCCTACCTGGTATTATGGACTATAAGAAATTCAGGAAAGAGAGGGTCATTGAATTTGCAACATGGTTTTGTGTTTTGGAAATGGCCATGGGCAGTGTGAAGCAGGTTTGCTATATGCTTGCATGGAGACCCGATACAGTCATGAGGATGGACCATGGTTTGCAGTGGAGACCCAGTGGAGATGCCAGGACCAGGAGATGGCTGTTCAGGAGAGTTGCTGGCCCCAATGAAGTTTTCCAGGACTGTGAGTGACCTAGTTGGAGGGGTGCAATTGGAACTCCAGAGACTTGTTGCTAGTTAGAATTGTTGGACTTGGAGATTTGTTGGACTTGAAGCTACAGAGTTTGATGTTTGCCCTGTTTCAATCTTGTATTGGTTGAATAATCTTTGCTATGCCTGATGCCATCTTTAGCAACGTGAATGTTTATTCTGTGCTATTATGGTTTTTTGGGGGTATTTTTTTGGTATTATGACTCAGTTGAAACACCTTGGACTATGGGGCTGTTTGAACATAATGGGAAATAATAAAAACTATGGGATGAATGCATTGCATTTTACATCATGTATGATTATCAGTTTATGGGGCCCAGGGGCGGAATGTAGTGGTTTGCATCAGGTGTCCCCCATAAACTTAGATGTTTTGAATGCTAGGTCCCCAGTTTATGGAGATTTGGGAATTAACGCCTCCAGAAGGTCGTGTATTGTGGGGCGTGGGCTTATGAGCATTATAGCCAGTTTCCCCTCCCCAATGTTTGGCACACTCTCCTGTCACTGTTTCCCATCTGATGTTGGCCAAGAGGTGATGTCCATCCTCTGTTCATGCCATCATTTTCCTTGCCATCATGGAGCTTCCCCTTACGTCTGTAAGCCAAAATAAACCTTTTTTCCCACAAGCTGCTCTTGGACGGGTGATTTCTGCCAGCAATGCAAACCTGACTGCAACAAGACTGTAAAGTGAACATTTGAATATAACATTCTTAGCTGGTGATATTAACATTTTGTATATTACCCATTTTCTGTGAAACCCTGCTTGAATGAATGAATTATTTTGAAAGTTGTGCATGTGTGTGCAAGCACATGCCAGGGCCACATGATGCTGCAAATAGCAGGCACTTGTATCACTTTTTGCAACAGGCTTGGGAATTGAACCTGGGCCTGCAGGCTTTGCAAGCAAGTAACTTTAACTGCTGAGCCATCTTCCCAACCTCAGGAATTCATCTTTATTCTTCCTCTGTGGTGAAAATGATCAAAATGCATTACTTGGAAAAGAAGTTTATATTGTGTGCCCTGAGTGTTCATATGTCTATGTGCTTACCTGTAAAATAATATCATAAGTCAAGGAAATCAAGCTGTCTGATTAGGTGGATAGCAAGACCAATATTCTAAAGTTCACGTGAGTCACTGCAGTGGAGGAGGGGAAATGCCAAAAGATGTTTGCACGTATTAGCGATTAGATGGAGAGGGATGCAAAGGACTCCAGAGTACAAATCAGTTTAGGAGCGAACTGCACCTTGCATGGTAAAAATAATCTTACAAATGTGATTTTGCCAATTAATTCTAACTAGTTGCATACTTTCCTCATCTAGGTTACAAGTAGTAAGATTTTAGTTATGTCCTATATACCGTGGAAAGTTAATATGAATATGAAATTATATAACTGACAAAGAGGAACTTCGAAGAGAATAAAGTTCTATGCAAATATCAGAATGGTATTATTATAGCATTAAATCTGTCTTCTCCATAAAGGTAATATAAGACAGAAAAATACCTATAGCATTTTGAGAATAGAAATATGTATCTGAGAAGCCCCACAAACTACAAAGAAATTGGAAGTCATCAAAGAAAAACTATAAGTAAAATGCTGTTAGACAAACTTGTGATGACAAATAAGTTATTTAATGAGGCCTTCTGGATGCCAGTGATCTTACATACCTGTTGCTAAGCAGCAGCAGTTAAGTCAAAGTAGCATTTGGGCAAATTAGTAATGTTCATGTTTTACCTATATACACACATACATATATTAAAATTAGGCAAACTCAGGGAAATGGTGGGGACACAAAAATAGTATCAAATGCTAAGCATGATAGTGTACACCTATAATCTCAACATGGTAGACTGAAGCAAGAAGATCACAAATTCAACATTAGTCTGGGATAGAGGGCTGGGAAGATAGCTCAGTGGTTAACAGTGCTTGCTATGCAAGCTTGACAACTGAGTTTGGATCCCCAGATCCCACATAAAGTAAGATTAAAATAGGGCATGCATCTGTAACCCTAACTCAACTAAAGAATGGGAGGAAGCCCGGCATGGTGGTGCACGCCTTTAATCCCAACACTTGGGAGGCAGAGGTAGGAGGATCACCATGAATTCAAGGTCACCTGAGACTACATAGTGAATTCCAGGTCAGCCTGGGCCAGAGTGAGACCCTACCTCAAAAAAAAAAACAAAATAAAAGAATGGGAGAGTCAGGAGAATGCCAAAGCTTACTAACAAGACAGACCCTGTCTTAAGCAAGCAAGGTGTAAGGCAAGAACTGAAACTCTAAGGTTGTCCTCTTTCCTACACACACACACACACACACACACACACACACACACACAATTTCATGTATGTACCCATACATACACATATACACCATACACATAGATACATACACATACAAAATAGCACTGACTAAAACTGTTTGCAGTTGACAGTAGAATAGCTCTGTGGCCTTATAACAATGAGATACAAACCATTCGTGTTTCCTAAGATCAACTCAGAGGATATAGGGATTTCTAAAGTGATTTGAGACAAGTGCCTTCTACTTACCAGGTATGTGCCATGCATGGTCACATTTAATTCTATGAAGAAGAAATTATCCTTATTTTACTTATAAGGCAAGTGAGGAATAGAGATGTGACCTGGCTCACACAGAAAGTAGTCCTCAGAGGTACGATTAAAGGTATGGTCTCCGATTCCAAAGCACTTTACCCAAAATACACCTGCTGCCTTTCTAAATATATAATTTTTCTCAAAAGAAATTCAAATATTAGTAAAAATAAAAACAAGGGCTGAAGAGATGGCTTAGTGGTTAAGGTGCTTGCCTGCAAAACCAGAGGACGCAGGTTCAATTCCCCAGTACCCACGTAAAGCCAGATGCACAGGGTGATGCATGCATCTGAAGTTCATTTACAGTGGTTAGAGGTCCTGGTTCATCTATTCTCTCTCTCTCTTTCTCAAATAAATAAATTAAATGCATATTAAAATCAAAAAATAAAATAAAATGTGAAGATCAAACTTAAAAGTTTATTTAACTGAGGGCTGGGGAAATGGTTTAGTGGATAAACTGCTTGCTGCTAAAACTAGAATACTTAAGTTCAATCCCTAGACTTCACATACAAAGTTATAATCTCAGCATGGTGAGAGAAGTGAGAGGTGAATACAGAAACTGATGCTGAGCACATCAAAAAATAACAGAGAGAAAAACCCTGCCTCAAATGAAGCCGACAGGGAGAAGTGACCCAAAAGTTGTCCTCTGAGCTCCACAAACACATTGTGGCATACAAGCACCCACATTCACACATGAACCCAGTGAACACACACACACAAATAAGTAATTTTTAAAGGGCTAGTTGATAATAAGCATGCAAAAAATTGTAATAAAAATATTTCTATAGTTTTCACAAATACATTTTATAACTATATATATAAATATTTCAAAAATAAAATTATTTTTGAAAGAAGTAACCCTTAGTAGTCATAAGAGGCAAGTAAACAAAACAATTTACATGTAAAAAGAACAGAAGCATTTCATGGCTAATCTGCATTGACTGACTGACAATAGTCCAGTGCTAAAAACCTACAGATAGATTTTCTATCTAATAAAATGTTCTCTCCTCAAAATTACCTATTTTTACATTGAACTTGAAATAGAAATAACAAGTTCTGTATTTTGAAAGATGATTTTGTTTCTTTGTGCTCTCAAAGTCCTTTTGAGAAAGTGTTTTTAACCTCCACAAGTTGTGCAAAAATATGTCACAAATCATTAATTTACACTTTTTAAAAATATTTTATTTATTTATTTGAGAGACAGAGAAATAGACAGAAAGAGAGAATGGTCACATCAGGGCCTCCAACCACTGCAAACGAACTCCAGATGCATCCACCCTTGTGCATCTGGCTGACATGGATCCTGGGGAATTGAACCTGGGTCCTTTGGCTTTGCAGGCAAGTGCCTTAACCACTAAGCAATCTCTCCAGCCCTAATCTCATCCTTTAATGAAGCATTCAGAGATTCATCAGTACACAAGCACCACCCTCAAAAATGTCTTTCCCTGAGTAGCAAGCCACCACTTCAACCCATGGAAAAAATGGGGACAACCTAGTCTAGCATTCCTGGGTAAAATCTCCAAACACTTTTCAGGAGAGCCTTTAAATCTGTGGCCCACAAAGAGAAGCAGAATAGCCAACTAGGAATTCTGTCTAGAAATCAGAGCTAAATAGCTTATATAAAGGTAAAGAACTAGTCTCGTCCTCAAACTCCACTTCCAATTCCTTTCAGGAAGTATGAGTTAGTTTAACAGCTTATGTACCACAAGGAGGCCACATGAAGATGAGGAGAAAAAAAATCATTGGAGTTGTAATTGTTTGGTCAGCAAAAAAAAAAAAAAAAAAAAAGGTTCTTCAATGTTCCGGGCATGCAACTGTTCAAAAGCAACCAGCCTCAGCAGCAGGCTATAGCTTCAGGGAGCACCAGAAGGTTGAGGGCAGATGCAGGGCTCACTTCAAAGTCTAGGACATCTCCTTTGATTTGCTGGGCCTGATAATGAACCACCATTCCTATTTCCAGTAGGACAAGCAAAATTCCACCTCGATCTTTCCAGGGCCCTGGCTAGATCCAAGAATTAAATCTACCTAAGACAGTGAGGGAGACGGGCTGGAGAGATGTCTCAGTGGTTAAGTGCACCTCCCATGCTAGCATGAGGACCTGAGGGGGCCTGAGACTACTACCTGATTGATAAAACAGCTGATTGTGGCCATGCAGTCTGTAATCCCAAGTCCTGTGGGGGTGGGGATCTGAGAATTGGTACTCACAAACAGCAAACTCCAGAATAAGTAAAAGACTCCATCAAAAGTAAAAATCAGTAGATAAGTGATGGAAGGAGACAGACAACATTGTCTTCTGGCCATGGGGTGATGCAGGAAGGGGTACAGAGCACTCCATAAACATACCTTTGCACACATCATGCATTCCACTACATATACTACACACATGCAACAATAGCAACAAAAAGGAAATAGGAGATTATGGGCGAAATAAATGCTTATCTATGTAGTACAAGTTTTATATGGCACAAAAGCCCTTCTAACAAAAAGAAGTCCCAAAAAAAGCAAAGTTAATCACTGATCTACAGAACTGGAAAGAATAGAAAGTTAAGAAAATGAAGTTAAACTACCTGGAAAAACTTAAATGAGCAGAGTTATTTAAACAAGTACTGTGCAGAAGGCTATCAATTTTAATGTCCCATCCTTGACAAGATTGTCATTCCTGCTGTTATAAGAAGGGTATCTCTCATAAGGGATTTTTTCTCCTGCTTTCATGAAAATGAATGAAAATCAGATTTATTTCCTTGTATCTACTCCTGCGTTAGGTTCTTTAATTAAAAATATTCATACTCAACAGGCATGGAGGAGTCTGAGGAAGTGGAAGGGGAGAATTGGGGGAAATACACACAAAACTAAACCCAAAATGAACTGATACCATAGAAACCTGTCTCCTTGAAGGTAGACTAAAAGATATAACCCTCAACAGGAGTGTAGGGGGAATGCTCGAAAAGAAGGGCCCTGGAGAGGTTGGAATGAACCTCAACCTTAAAAACAATTTGGTTCAAAGTCAGGTGTGGTGGCACACGCCCTTAATCCCAGCACTCAGGAGGCAGAGGTAGGAGGATCACTATGAGTTCAATACTAGCCTGGGACCACATAGTGAATTCCAAGTTAGCCTGAGCCAGAGTAAGACCCTACCTCAAAAAAAAAAAAAAAAAAAATTGGTTCTGACCTGTAACTCACAGTGCCAGAAATAGTTGCTACCCACATTAAGCTGTTGATTGAGAGACTTATGAGGTCTCCAAAACATGACAGGCTTCTGTCAAAGCACTTGATTACTCATCTGAGGTAAAAGGTAAGACTCTTTTGCCAAAGACACCCTATGCTGCCAACACAGAACACGGAGAGACCCTGCGGAGAGGACTAGTGCCCAGTTAGCCCATTTAGTGCTAGAAAGTGCTACATGAGCTGCTAGAGGGAAAGTGGTCAACAATGGTGTGAGCAAGCAAGGGTCTAAGCTACTCAGAAGCAACCAGCCTGAAAAAAAGTACATACCAGTGCAATGGTGGCACACAGCCTTGGTGGGTAACCAACGCTTTCTGATTGGCTAAGAGATCCACTCTTCTGATTGGCTAAGAGATCCACATATCTGGAATTGGGAACCAGATCAGAATCCTATGGAGATAACAATTATGCTCTCCAATGTCAAGCTCCCACTAGTCTTTGGCTAAAAGGGGGCTACGTCCATCAAATGTTCCCTAAATGAATAATGCTTGTCCCATTTAACCCATGATGACTTCAGGCTCTATTGGAGAACCTGTTCTTCTTTTTCAGAAAGTAGGGAGACTGAGGAGATAAACCACCCCTTGCATCCCAGCCAGGTGAAACTACAGAGGAAGTAGGGAGTGAGCAAGAGTGCGACTTCCGTGGTGAACCTAACAATCAGCACCAGGGTGAAGGAGACAGACTCTGAGGATACTCAACACTTAAGAACCAAAGGTTCCTAAGAGCTCATCACTGAAGTATACTTAAAATACAACCACCAAGGCTCAGGGAATTTTGCGGAAGAGGGGGCGGAAAGAATGTAAGAGCCACAGGCTGAGACATCATGCCCAGTGGCATTGCCTCCCCCAATAACTGACTGCATAACCCACAACCTCATGAGGAAAAACCCGCTGAGCATGGCCCCCTGCAGAATGGAGGCAGGGAAAAGATGGTCCCAACACATGATGTATCCATACAAAGTGTGTTCTTAATAAAAAAAAAAAAGAGAGAGAGAGAGAGAAGAACAAATAGTCGACATACGTGTCAAAGTGGCATCTTTGTGGGTTACATATTCTTTACTCTTTCAACCTCTTCCCCTTGGAAACCATGTCCAGCCTAACCAGTGCATTTCTCCAAGATATCTGAGTGTGACAATGGGGCTCTCTCCTCATTCCAGACCAGAAGTAATCTCCAACATTTGGAAGGACAGATTAGAGGAGGCAAGAAATCACTTCTTTTCCATCCAGCCAGCAATACTCGAGTACTCCACAAAGATGCTGGTAAAGACAGAACACCTATGGGTGAAAGAGCTAATGGACAGGTCATTTGAGTCATAGCTGGGTGTGATTCATGCTGTTCCCTGATGGAGAGAAAACTTAAGTGTTTCTTCCTTCTCATTTTCGCAGAATTCAGGGTATATCTTGGGAGAATGAGGATTTATTCTCTCTTCCTCTTGGGTTCAGACACAATAGATTTCTCGGACCAAGGGAAGGAAGGTGGCCAGAGGAAAGTTGGGCATCAGAATTCAATGGCAAAGGGTTAACACTAGGGGAAGCTGTCATCAATAGATACTCTAGGTCTGTCATCAATAGATACTGTTGAGCGCCTGAATTCATCATTCATTCATTCATTCACAGAACAAACCTTGAATCCTTTTCTCACTCTGTCCTGCAATGGCTTATCTCATTTTTAAAAGAAACAAAGCTTGACCAATTAATTTTAAAGTCTACTTGGAAAAAAAGTACAATGTAATTATTCCAACATTAACCTAGATATTATGCTTAAGTATTAGTGAGGCAGGGGCTAAAAAAGCCAGGAGTCTATAAAAGTCAAGTAGCAACTTGACAGCCAGGTGATGGTTGCTAAGAAACTGCAATTTTTCTGTGAGCACATGGAGTATGAAGTGTGGCCTAAATTCATATCCTACATTAAACATATTCTTGGGAGTTGTCTGAGAAGTCTGATTTTGCCTGGCTTATCAAGATATATAAGTTACTCTCTAAGTTATCCTGCCCTTGGTATTAAAAATTATATGGTTCTATACATAGAATATTACTTCAACATCATTGTCTGAATCCCAGGTTATATGACAGACAGAGGTCCTCTGTACCTCCAAAGCATTCAAGGGACATCAAATGTTACCTCCTCCTATAGACCTTCACTTCAAATATGCTAACTGTGCTAAATGCAAAAATTAAAGCATCCTCAGTGTTTCCATGAATTGCAAATTAAACAAAAAATGGAGATTGAGAACTTTGAAACACTAGCTGACCACTTACATAACATAAGACTTCGTTATACTTGATCTGAAATACAACAGACCTTGACAGTGGAAGTCCAAAAGGCACCGAGACTAGTAAATGCAAAAGCAAGAATTGTGTTTGAAATAAATAGTTAAATATTTACCTGTTGTTTTAGGGAAAAAAACTGAAAGTAATTAAGTTAAATTAACTAAAACCAAAACAAAATACTTTATTAAAGTAACTTGGGTAACTCACAAAATTGAAGGAACTGCTGAAAAAAAGAAACACAGAAATGAAGACGTCAGGCATAGAATTGAAGCCAATACAGCAACTCTCTTCCTATGAGTCCCACTCATTCCTTCTGGTTTCTCTGGGCATCAGTCTTATTTACTCCTTTTTCTTTGTGCCAGGGGCGTGACCATTAGCAACTCTGTACTTATGCTAAAGAGCCTTGGCTATGTTTCTCTTTGGAAAGTTCCAGGGACAGAGTGATCAGCTTAGCCCTAGCCTGAGAGACTAGCCTGGCTTGTTGTAGAAAAGCAGGGTAGCTGCTGAGGTCAGCAGGCCCTCCTGAAGCACTGGCTGTGGTCAGGAAGCATGGAGTAGTTCTAAGAAGAAAGGATAGAAGTCAGGAGAATCAGGAGGAATAACAGAAGCCCATGACTCCAATGATGTTGAAAATGATTTTAATGTCATGTCCACCACTTTTCTCAGCACCATTACAGAGCTATTCCGAAATGCCTTAAACTCTTTTTCACCTTACTGAGAAATCACTAGGACTATGCCACTGATTGTTTCCATGCACATTGTTCTATAAAATGCACACACAATGAAATTAAGACTCATTTAAATTCAGCATGCTGGACTAAGGGGAAGGACACCTATCAAGTACCTTCCCTCATGTTTCCTAGTACTCCTAAAATCACCATTTCCAAATTCATTAACAAGTTCTTATCTGATTATAAGAGCAACAACAAATATAATGGTTCTCAAGGGAAAAATATCAAGTGTCAGTCGTGAACAATGGGAAGCCAGCCATCAGCCGTAAGCTGCACCCCCTGGTTTTCTCACTGAGATACTTCACGGCGTACAATGCATAATACATTTCAAGTAACAACCTATATGGGGAAACTTCTCATAAGACAAGAGCTATTTTTACCCAGGAGGCATGTACTAAAGAAATCCATTCCATCGGGCTGGAGAGATGGCTTAGCAGTTAAGGTGCTTGACTGCAAAGCCTAAGGACTCGTGTTCGACTCTCCAGGTCCCATTAAAGCCAGATGCACAGTGATGCAAGCACACAAGGTTGCACATGCGCACAAGCAGGTTCACATATCTGCAGTTTGATTGCAGTGTCTGGAGGCCCTCGCATTCTCCCTCTCTCTCTCTCTCTCTCTCTCACACACACACACACAAACAAAAGGCAGCCTGTTGGGCTTGCCACAAAAAAAAGGAAATGCATTCCATCTTCCCTAGCTAGAAATCAGTCTTTATTTTAAAATAAGTGATGCTGAGCACTTAAGTGCTGACAAAGTTGGGTCTTTCATTGAACCTGGATCCTTAGTCTTCACAGGCAAGCACCTTAACCACTAAACCATCTCTCCAGCCCAATTATCAGGCTTTTAAATGAAAAAGATTAAAATCCATAGGAAAAAAAAGAGTTTTGTTTCAGAGTCCTTAAAATTTAGACCATCTTATGAACAGTGGGGCTTTCTTTATGACAAATAATTGTTACACGTGCTAGGATGATGCAGAAAAACTTTAAGTATGAACAGAGAATAATACTGGTGACAAAATAATAGTGGTCAGTATTATTTTTAATTAAATTTAATTATTTTTAATTATAATTAAAATGAAGTGACAAAGGATTTCTATGAAAGTAGCTATGAGACTCCATGAAAGAAGCAGTGACAGAACCAACCAGAACAGTGAGCTTCTCAAAGGAACCGATGCAAACCTGTCAGGAGCTGAGACATCATCAGGTTTCTCCCAGACTCCTGTGTCAGAATAATTCTACTCAGTAACCACTCTTCCTCCTCCTTCTTCTGAGCAACAAGATCCTGGTATCATTAGAAGTGGTGCACCCAAATAATGTCTTCTAGCTTCTATTGCAGGTTGGTCCATCCATGTGATTCATTCTGGTCAGTGATATAAATGAAGGTAGTTGTATCTTCTTTCTGAAGAAGTTTGTCAATGAGGGATGAGGACATGGGTATGGATGTTTTGATTTTCCCCATTTCTCCTTCTTGTTGTGTTGGATTTAGACTCCAATGCTGGATCTGTAGGAATGAACTTAGAATATGAAGTAAACTTAGAAGTATAAGTCACACACTAATATCACAAAGTTTAAAAAAGAAAACAAAGGGTGGATCCCCTGCCACTGGAGTATGCCTGGGACTCTGTGCTTGTACAGTGTGAGTAGGCCTGGGATCTCCATTCAGGCTCCTGGTTCCTGTTGGTGGTGTGGGGTGGCTGGTACCCTATACACATGTGTAGAGATAGTAGGCCCCACTTCCTATTCCCCAGTGGGGCAGGTAGGGATCCACCAGATCCCCACATGTGTTGTTGATGCAGGATTTGGAGGTTCGGGATGGGTCTTCCAGAGTTTATGAACCCCAAATTTCAGGCTCTGTCCTATGTTTAGTAAAGAATTAGTAAGGAGGGAGGCAGCTGTGGCCTGATTTGGGAAGATTCAGCTGCAGTTCAGCTGCAAGCAGGATCCTGCCATTGTGAGTTGTCCAACTGGGGAAATTGCAAGCCAAGGCCTAAATCAATTTAGCCAAGCCACCCAACCAGACTGTGAATAAAAGCTACTATTTGGCTGGAGAGATGACTTAGTGGTTAAGTGGCTTGCCTGCAAAGCCTAAGGACCCATCTCCAGACCTGATGGAAGCCAGAGGCACAAAGGTGAGGCAAGTGCAAGGTTGCACATGCCCACTAGGTGGCGCAAGTGTCTGGAATTCAGTTGCAGTCGGTGAAGGACTGGAGGTGCCAATTTCTCTCTCTCTCCCTCTCTCTCTTTCTATTTTTCTCTCTCTTTCTCTAAAAAAGCAAGATACTATTGCTTCTTCTTCAATAATACAACTGATCTTGAAATGGGCAGACCACAACACAAAACAGTACATGACACCCAGGAAAGGGATCCCAGGCTGTAGAGATGGCTTAGCAGTTAAGCGCTTGCCTATGAAGCCTAAGGACCCTGGTTCAAGGCTTGATTCTCCAGTACCCACGTAAGCCAGAAGCACAAGGTGGCGTATATGCATCTGGAGTTCATTTGCAGTGGCTGGAGGCCTTGGTGCGCCTATTCTCCCTCTCTCTCTCTCTCTCTCTCTCTGTTGCTAATAAATAAAATAAACAAAAAATGTTTTTAAAAAGTTAACAAAAAAAAAAAAAAAAAAGAAAGAAAGAAAGAAAGAAAGAAAGAAAAGGGATCCCCACCAAGATTACCTAGTCCCTCAGTGGAAGCCTCCAATGAAAGATGAGAGAAAACCCAAGACATAGAAGCCAAAAATGAAACACCACCAAACATTTTAAATGATGTTGGAATAGGGAGAAACTGGCCAGAGTAACCAAACAGGAACTCCAAGAATGACTGAAGGAAATAGAAGAAAAACAGCAAAAAAAAAAAAAAAAAAAAAAAAAAAACTCAAACTACAAATCAAAGATGGCTCAATGAATTGGAAGAAAGGTAACAAAAAGAGCTCAAAGGATGCATGAAAGAAATGGAAGCTAACAAAACAAGTTAATCAATGGCTGAAGAAAACCAAAGAGAATCAGGAAAAAGCACTCCATAGATGGCCTAATGAAACTGGAGACAATTAAAAGGAGATCAACAGAAAGTCTAAAGGAATTTGAGGAGAACCAACAAATGAATGAGCTCATGGGCCAATGGAACAAACTCAATGAGGACATATCTAAATGGAGGAATGAACTCCAACAGACAAATCAAGGCAAAAATCAAGAAATGAAAATTAAATTCAAGCAAGACATGCAAATGTTGAAGAAAAACATAACAGAAAACAAATAAAATAACCCTTCTAAAAGTATTCGAAGAAAGTTTTACCAACAGAGTAGACAGCATGGAGGACAGAAATATTGGGACTCGAGGATAGGACAGAAGAATTAGACCAGGATTCCAAAAACATTGTCAAGTTCATGTGTGAACAGAACATGAGGGAACTTTGAGACACCTTAAAAAGATGAAATGCTCAAATCATAGCCACATAGGAAAGGAAAGAAATAAATGCCAAGGGAAAAGAGAATATCTTCAACAAAATTATTAAAGAAAATTTCCCCAACCTACAAGAGAGACCAATCCAGGTATAGGAGTTACACAGAACACCAAATACATAGGACAGAGAAAAGGCACCCCATATCACATAATAATCAACACACTAAACATGGAAAATAAGTAAAGGGTACTGAAAGCTATAAGAGAAAAACAGCTCATTACATACAGGGTAAGCCCATCAGAATTACCTCAGGCTTTTCAGTGGAAACTCTTAAAACCAGAAGATCCTGGAGCAGAGTATTTCAAAAGTTACATGATCACAGCTAACAACCTAAGCTACTATACCCAGCAAAATTATCCCTCATAATAGAAGATGAAAGGAAAATCTTTCACACTATAACCCAGCTATATAATGCACAGACTTATAACTGATCAAAGTGCTAAAACTGACTGGTGGGTATTCTGACTAATATGGGTCATATTATTCCCAACCTGTTAAGGGCTCAGGGAATATCACAGAAGAAGTTACAGAAAGAATATAAGAGCTAGAGGATGGGGAGAAGTGCTGTGAAACTCTGTTGTTCATCCATGACAAGAGCATTGCACTCACAATCTCACAGCAGCTGTGATTACTTGCTTGTATAATGGAGCCAGTCAATAGTCTGTCTGTCATGGATAGGGGATGGCTCATGAGGCCACTCCCCTCCCTGGGTGAGCTAATGATAGTTCACGGTTACTGGGGGTCACCCTTTTCTGTTGGGTCGCCACTGGTAAGTGGTGGGAAGAAGGGATACAACATGACTGAGGGGAATAAGAAATGGTAATGTGAGGTACATATGAAAAAGTGTCAACACATGTGGGAAAACAACAAAAAAGAAAAAAGAAAAACCTTCTTTAACAAAGATGTTAGAGAATTAATTTATCATAGGGTGAAGTACCTCTTCTCAGCACAGGAGTCTGGAAGTCATGGTAGTCTCCTGGTAGTAACCTAAGTGAGACCAAAGGAAGATACTGCCAAGCAGAGCAAGGAGAACAGATGAGCATTTACCACACCTCTAGCCAGGCCATCAGGAATTAGCTCTGAGGGTGCACATGGTACTGTTTGGGTTCCTCTTTTACAGTTCACTTAAAAACAGAAGGATGGAGAAATGGCTCAGTGGATAAGGCACTTGTCTGCAAAGCCTTACAACCTGGGTACAATTCCCAAGTACCCACATAAAGCTAGATGCACAAAGAAGCACATGCATCTGGAGTTTGTTTGCAGCAGTTGGAGGCCCTGGAATGCCCATTCTCTATCTCTCTTCTCTCTATCTCTCTCTGCTTATAAATAAATAAATAAGAACATGTTTTTAAAAAAGAAATATAAGATGGTGGAAGCTTGTTCAATGGTTAAAGATACTTGCTTACAAAAGTGTGCCAGCCAAAGTTCAACTCCCAAACTGCCAACATAAACCAGATACAAAAAGCAGTGCAAGCATCTGGCATTTGTCTGCAATAGCAAGATTTCTTGTTTTGCAGAAATAAATAAACAAATAATAAATAAATAAGCAATACCTTTGAAATATGATAAGTAGGAAATACCCAATTCTAGGGCTTTAATGAAGAAATAATTATACTTATAGTATTCCCAGACTGAATGCCATACAGTGAGCTCTACAGCTGCTACAGAAATGAACCATGAAGGGTGGGAGGGAGGGTAAGGGTGGGGTACACAAATAGGAACCCAAATGGAAATGGCATCATAAAATCCTATACTCTGAACAACAGGCTAAAACATTGAACCTTCAGCAGGCCCATAGAGGGATCTCCTGAACCACAGTGACCTGGAGAGGACATCATGAACATCATGAAGACTAACCTTCTTTTCAATCTTTTTTCTCTTTCTTTCTCTCTCTCTCTCTCTCTCCTCTTTCTCTTTTATATAACCTATCTATTTCTTCCTTCACCTTCCTTGGCGCTGACTTGTAACTCCCAGTACCAGCATGGGGTTAACTTTCACGATGAACTATTGATCAGAGAAACCTGCAACGTTTCCCAAAAAAAAAGACAGATTTCTGTCAGAGTTCTTGATGACCCACCAAAGGTTAATGGTAAGACCCTACTGCCGAAGACACCATATGTTGTTGGGATGAAACATGGAGTGACCTGATCAGAATATGGAAGAGGGTCAGTCCCCAGACAGTTAGCTTGTCTAGTGCCAGAGGGTGCTGCATGAACAACTGGGAGAAAATGACCAACATCTGTCCAAACAACTCATGGTCTAACCTACTCAGCAGTAAACAACCTGACATGATGCTCAAACAAGTGCAATAGTGGCACACAGCCATGGTGGGTAACCAACTGCTCTTGATTTGGCTAATAGAACCACTCAGTGGAATGGAACTCATTTATGGAACTGGGAAATAAGTCAAAACCATGTACAAAAAATGACCCCATTCTCTAATATCAAGCTCCCACCAATTGTGGACTAGAAGAAGGCCTACACATATAAAATTCTCTCTAAAATGACTATGGCCATTCCATCTATCTGGTACTAACTTCTCTCTCCGTTGGAGAATTTCCTTCTCTTTTCCAGATGAACCACGAACCTGAAGGGAGGATCAGCCTATCACACCTCACCAGGGTCCCAGCTGAAACCATAGAGTAATGGGGGAAATGGGTGAGAGTGCAGCTTTCTTGGTGAACCTGACACCAGAACAAGGCTGAAGGAGATAAATACAGAGAACATTCAACTCCTACTAAGCCAGATATCCAGAGACACAGAGGCTCCCAAAACCTCACCACTAAAGTAAAACTAAAATGAACCCAATGTGGCTCAGGGAAACTTGTGGAAGAGGGGGCAGAAAGAGTGTTAGAGCCACAAGTTGGGTCATTATGCACAGAGACTTTGCTTCTCCCCCATAACTGTTGGCTACCACCATCATACACAACCCACATTCCCCAATGATGAGGTCTCTTCAGAGAGGGGAGGTCAGGGAGGAGACTACCAGAGGCACCAACATGAATATAAAATTAAAATAAGTAAAAAAAAATTTTTTAATTAAAAAAATAAAAAATGAACCATGATTGAAAAGATCTACAAACTAGGTAAGCATCAATTATCCTTGTTAAGAGGGAACCAAGTCACAGCCACACATCATAACCTGTATGAGAAGGGGAGAAAAATAATATTTTTCAGCCAGGCATGGTGACAAGGGCCTTTAATCCCAGGACGCAGAGATAGAAGGATCATTGTGAGTTTGAGGCCAGCCTGAGACTATATAGTGAATTCCAGGTGAGCCTGAGCTAGAATGAGACCCTACATTGAAAAAACAAAATAATAATAATAATAATAATTATTATTATCATTATTATTATTCCCAAGATGCCTACATAAACCAGACACAAAAAGTGGTTGCAAGCATCTGGCACTTGTCTACAGTAGCAGACAATTATTATTATGATGATGATTATTATTATTTTCATAAGAAAAATTTAGGATAAATATCAGAGTTAGAACAAGGAGGTAGCTCTGAGGCTTTTGATGAATTATTATTGATAGTGGATTTCTGCTACTAGGCAAAATAAAATAATAGTTTATAGGGACTATTTCAAACAGATGTTCAATAATCTGTTTGCCATTTTTTCACTCTCAATTGTAATTAGACATCTATGCCCTTTGTCATAGGACCTTACAAAACTGGTCACTATAGAGACAAAGCCACAGTCTGGGGTCATGGGGTCAGCAGAGTCCATGCTGGAGAATGACCTGCTCTGTGAGTCTCAGCTTATGGTGGTTTGTACAGTAGCATCTCATACAGTACTCTGTACAGACCAGCTATGAGCATACATTCTGTAAAGTTTAACAGTGGGAAATGAAAAGTGTATAGTATAACACAGGATGCATTGAAATCTTTTTGCTTTGCCCTGGTTGCAGCTTTAAAGGTGACATAGTATAGAATACCCACCCAGTGCAGGGAAGGACTCTGCAAAGGACATGTTGACTGACAGGGTTGTGCTGACTTGAAAACATTAGGCAGAATATAACTTAAATGTAACCATGGCTTGCCTTCTGCCTCCAATAAGTATCAATTTTCTTTTCTTTTTTTTTTTTGAGTCTTCAATATCCTCTTGTTATGTTCTTCATGGTTAAAGAAAATGACCAAAAGTTAAACACATAGAGAATAACAAGAAGCTCCCAGGTAATCCACATACACAACATTATGTATGTTGTAAATAATTTCCTAAAGAAAATATGCAGCCTATGCATTAAAAGGCAAAGACAAAAACATGTGATAATAAAAATAGATGCTTTTTAAAATTTTTTTCTTTTTGGTTTTGCAAGGTAGGGTCTCACTCTGGTCCAGGCTGACCTGTAATTAACTATGTAGTCTCAGGGTGGCCTTGAACTCTCGGCGATCCTCCTACCTCTGCCTCCCGAGTGCTGGGATTAAAGGCGTGCCACCACGCCCAGCCATAAAAATAGATTTTATTCATTGAAATGAATAATAAACCTTTTAGCATATATTTGCTAGATATCTTTGAAATCAGCATTATTCAATGTCCTACTTATCTCTTCCCTCTATTATATCAGGCACATAGTATTTACTCAAAAACATATTACGTGAATAATGAATGACACAGTACATGATTTCAATATTATTTACTATTTGATCTTACAATATTTCTAAAATGGTCAATCATAAAGTTAAATATACATTAACATATGCTTAAAGTTTCTCAGATTTGCATTACTGCTATATGAAGATATTTTCTGATCTGTAGGAAAATGTACTTCCTAAGATAACTGAAAGCAATTATCAATAATTTGCATCACTGCCAAATCATCTTTCCTTAAGTTACTTGGGAGTGTGAACTGAAGTTAGGATATTCAATTTTAGAGAAATTTTCTACTACGTGCTAAAAGAGTAAACAAGTTCTGTCTTTTATAAAAGGTAGCACATCCACAAGATGAATTTTTCCCAAGATATACCATATGGAAAAAAGCACACTGAACATAAGAGAAGTCTTCTCTGACTGGCTCTCAATCACCCATAAGGAACGTATGTTTTCTAGTTAACCAGTCTTTAACGTCAAGCAGCCCAGCTGTTGTTTTGCATTTATTGAAATATTCTCTGCTAAATAATTATGTTCATCTTCAGAAGTAGATCGCTTAAAATTACATTTCAATTTCTTTCTCCAAACCAACATATTCTTCACAGTCACAAAGCAAATACATGGTACATTGGAACGAAGTTACCAGTTTTACAAACTGTTCTGCCATTTCTAATGGTACAACCACACGTGTCATAAAAAGTAAAGCAAACCATGCCTATCATGAAGTCTGGCAAAGTCTACACTTCAAGACGAGCCCAAACCTCACAGGGCTTGCAAGCTTTTAATGATTTCCTAATTGATTTTTGGAATGATTTTCAAAACAATCCTACATGTTGCTAATTGAAATATAAAATTAAACAAAGGCTGTGAGCAATCTTTCTGGGGTTCATTAAGGCCTTGGGACCTTTTCCTGTGTGTGGAGGTTTTGACTCTCCTTCACATCTGGATGTGCCTGCTACTCTTGAAAACACCAGACCAAATTAATGGAAAGAAAACCACTTGGATATTGATCCTACCAAGTTTTAAAGCCTTATGTGATCTATCCTGAATTCTCCTCTGAGCCTGTGCATGTGCATGATTATAAAATAGATGCGTCTTGCTTGTGATGATTTTTTATATGAAGAAGACATTGAAAGGGGGGTATTTTCCCAAACCCTACATACCAGGTACTTCAGACTGAAGTTAAAAACATTTTGAAGCATTGTTTAGCAACAAATAATGGCCTATCATACAGATCTGAAACCAGTCATTAGATTCCTTTACTTATACTTGAAAAGAAGATTTTTTTCTAACTAAATAGAATAAGCTTAAAAGCCCTTTGGAGATGTTTTCTTTTTTAATTTATAAAATGCCTTCATTAACACCATCTTCCATTTCCTGTCACTCCAGTTCGAGTTCCCCTGCATACAAGGTAATAAGCAGAATGGCTGTGAATCCGGTCAGCATTCCAGCGTTCTGAATCATGAAGAAGGTGAAATCGGTTTTTCTTCCTGTTACCTTTTCTCTCAGCATGTCGTTCATCTCTGGAAACTAAAAAGACAGATTTGTTAGATAACTGTTGCCATCTTGTGGTCAAACATGGAATGATCATTTACAGACGACTCTAATGAGGATGGGCATCAACAAGAGTAAAAGGTATTGAAATGATGTTCTCCACCTGAGTCAACCAGACAGACAGGATCGACCTCATTTCAAGTATCTCTACTGTCCATCTCCCTCTCCCCCACATCCCCCCGCTTCTCCATACCACTGTCCATAGAACCTCATGTTTGAATGGACCCAGCCTTTCTGGTTTCACTTCAGTCTTCCTGACCACTTCCCTTGGCCTTCTCTAATTGTACTATATTTCTGTTACCAGCTCTCATTACATACACTGCCTTTCCTTGTACAGCATTTTGAAGTTATTTGCAATCATTTAGTCAACTGAATGACTGTTTTGTCTACTTAAATTCTGGCTTTGCTCCTCTAGACAGAAGTCCCCATTCATCAGGAACTGTGCTTGTCTTGCTCACACTAGAGTCCCCTAATCCTTACAGATTTTCAACACTAGAAAAAAAAATCAATAATAGCTGATTGAATAAATTTTTGAAGTAACTATACATTTAATTCTTCATTTCTGTAATTTGTTTCCTTCCACTTGCTCTGTCCTTACAAAAATCATGTGATTCTAATACAAATAAATGATGCATGACTCCAGGAGGGAAGATGATAATGATCTCATTACAGTGAATGCAATTAAAATCCTAAGCATTTTACTTAAAAATCTGCCGTTCCTCAGCAATAACATCTTCTGAAAGGCTACATAAGGAGATAGATAAATGCCAGCTTTTCAAAACACATGTCAATATGATTTGCTACATATGCTGTGATGCCCTGTGCCAACCCACGTGAAAGAGCTCCAGAAACCAGTCAATGCAAAGATCTTGCTGAAGAAAATTCTTACTAGGATAAAATGAGCCATGGCAGTGAAATCATTCTGAAAAGAATACGGTAGCATGTACAGCATCATTAGGAGTACATGTCTTCAAAGTGAACAACTCTAATGGGTCCTGTTCCTATCACTGAAAGAAGTAACCATCTAGAATGAAGACAGTATAAGACATTAATTCTGTGAAGAAAATATTAAGGCAGTGGTGGTCCTAGGAAAGTAAATCCTCACTCCCTCAAGGGTCTGTCTGCACATAACAGCAAACAGAACTGAACCATTAAAATTTGGAACTAATAATATAGATGAAAGATGTTAATTTATTGAATTTTCTATGTAATACATTCCTGTCCAAATGCAAACCATATATTCCTTGATTTTCATACACTGCCACATTTTCTCTTTCTAGAAAGCTGTTCATGACTCACTTGGAAATACACAGCATGTTTTCTCTTACACACACACACACACACACACACACACACGCAGGCATATACATATATAAGCAAAGACATAGCCATAAATACATAGTAACTCAACTAAATAGTCTCAAATCTTAATTTTTACCAATTTTTAATAGTTTTAGCTTAACATTAAGAGTTTTCATTGATTAAAATGTTGAAGTAACAAAATATTATTTACTCTAACAAACTGTGTTTCCAAATGTAACATTCTCACAAAAGAAGGGGAAAATGCATCAGGGGTCCTACTAACACAGAAGTCATATTTTATTCACTGCAGGGCAACAGGACTCCTAGGAAAATACTACCACTTTGGCAAAACAGTTCATTTTACCTCTATCCAGTAGGTCATAGATAGAGGAACTAATGCCGGTCACTCCTGACTGGCTGTTAGTGCAACCTCCTCAGAAGTGGGAGCTGGCAGAATGTTTCCAGGGACCACAAGAAAAGGTCTTACACATTGTGGAAAGCAGGAGGCTAGTGTCTGTCAATTCACAACACAGCTATTCACGTCTAAATTCTAAATTAAAACAAAACAAAATGTTAGAATTTCTTACCATATCTGCCAGAGAAATGTAAAGGAACATGCCTCCTGCAAGTGCAAATATAATATTTGGAGCAAAATTGTTGCCCACCAAGATGCCAAAAGCTAGCCCAACATAGCAGGAACATGCAGAAAGGAAGTTGAATAATAAGGCTTGCTGAGTGCTCATGCCTGCATTAAGGAGGATCACAAAGTCTCCTAGGAGAAAAAAGAACACCAAGTGAATTGTGTTTTCTTCTGTTTAGGGATGAGATCAATGAGAATCGTCAATGTCCAACTTGTTCAGTTGGCTTGTTCAGTTTGGTACATCAGCGGCAGGACTTGCTAAAAGCAATATGAAAACCCCTTTGCCACAGGAGTAAGTCTCTCACCTAACTCATGAGGAAACTCCTCACACAGGATTGCTATGGAAGTACTGAGCCCTTGAAGAAGAGACAAAGTGAAGGACGCCCCGATCGCCAAGCCATCGATGAAATTGTGAAGGGCATCGCAGAGCGTTATCATCCAGGCAATTGTTCCTATTTCAGACAGTTTGGGCCCCTTCAAACAGGTACATGAACTTGACTCTGATTTTCCATCCTGCAAAATGGAAAAATCAATCAACATAATAAGCAACACTTCTTGAAAGTCCAAGAGATACAGAGAGGTAGGAGATGGGTTATGTCTTGGGAGAGAAATTGTTCCAACGGAAAGTCTTTCATAGTGGATGGGAAATTCTAACAGGGAGAAAGGAAATGAATCAGCTGACACACCTAGAACAAGGCACTTACAGATACTTTAAATGTGTCTCCCCTTAAATCAATCCTTTTGACTTGTATGAACAAATTCTTACAACTGTCTTCCTACAATGTAACAGATGTTAACCTAAGAATTTGTCCTACACACATATTTTAAAGTCATGGAAAGACAAATCTTAAAGTCTTTTCCATATTACAATTTAAATGTGAAATCAATAATTAAAGCATGATGACATCAAGGGACATTTATTCAAAGTCCTTCTATACTATTGTGTGACAGAGCAAATTGCCAGTCAGTTTCTTCCAACTATGAAATGAAATGAGTGTACTAAATGATTCACATATTATAACTCCAACAGCTTCCCAAGTCTTCACTCTGGTCCTCGTATTGTGCTCATTGCCTAGGCTGTCATCACATGGTTCCTATGAGCTCTAAATTACCATTATTCTCTTAACAAATTTCATGAAGTATGATGGGAACAGACTTGCCTTTGCATGAATACTTCACTCCATTTTGAAATAGTAATAAAAATAGAAAAATCCTATGGCAGGCCAGGCATGGTGGCACTCAGGAGGCAAAAATAGGAGGATCACTGTGAGTTCAAAGGCAGCCTGAGACTACATGGTAAATTCCAGGACAGCATGGGCTGGAGAGAGACCCTACTTCAAAAATAAAACAAGAAAAAATAAAAGAAAATCATTATGATAGACTCTTTGGACCCTTTGTAGGAATTGTGATTCCATAAAGTTGACAAAGTATGTAAAATCAAATGATAAATGCCAACCGAAGAATTTTCCAGGAGTTAGATAATGCAGCACAAATTCACTTTTAACATTTTATGTTTACAATTAACTAGAGAACATTTTATTCCAAATTCCTCTCCTCTGACTCTACCTAAGCCTCTACTCAGCATATTTGTCCAGCAATACAAGTTGTAAAATACATAATAGCATAGAAAAGACAGGGCGGGAAAGCACGACTCTTGGAGAGGCATAGTCACACTGGAAAAACAGGATGGGAAATTTAGGACCGAATTTTTGAAAACTGTGGAACAACTGCCCTGCAGAATGGGGCTTCCTTCAGAGTGATCATCAGAGAGGTTGGCTCCAGTATCGCTATTGCTCAAAACACTGGGACCAACATGTTCAGAGCTGCTTTCAGATCTCAGATGCACCTTTTCTGTCTCCTGGTGGCAAGTTCCTGTCTTTGGGGGATATGTTTTGCTCACAGACACAGTCAGGTGCTCATTTCGACAGCACATATACTAAAATTGGAACGATACAGAGAAGATTAGCATGGCTAATACGCAAGGATGACATGCAAATTCATGAAGCATTCCATATTTTTAAGACTCACCCACCGCAGCTCAGGGAATTTTGCAGAAGAGGTGGCGGAAAGATTGTAAGAGCCACAGGTTGAGACATCATGCCCAGAGGCACTTCCTTCCCCAAAAACGAACTGACTACTGCTCCCACAAGACATAACCCATAACCCCATGGGGAATTCCTACAACACCACTGAGGAGCGTCCCCAATGAAATGGGGGCAGGAATGAGGGAAAAGAGTGTACCAACACATGATGTATCCAAACAAAATATGTTGTTAATAATAATAATAATTAAAAGCCACTTAAAATAAATATTTTTGTGCATGTGCATATGTTATAGAACATGTGTGTCATGTGGTGTATGTGCAGATACATGCCCCATGTGCAAGCATGCAGAGGCCAAAGAAAGTAAGGTGCCTTCGCTTATTGCTATCCAGAAATCACCTTGAGACAGGCTCTGTCTGCCAGGATGTCTGTCAGTGAGTCCCAACAATTCTACAATCTCTGGCTCACCCCGACTCCATGGTGTGGGGTTACAGACACATGATCACACCCAGTGTTTTCTCTGCCTTCTGCGGAGTTGAACTTGATGGTCTCCAGTCCAAGAGGCCCTCATGCTGAAGTGGCAAGCTCTTTTAACCTTTGAACCATCTCCCAAGCCTGGAGTAAATAAATGTGTAAGTTATGATGGGAGGACTGGGCACTGTTCGTAGTTGTCACTGCCATCATCATCAGTGCTGGTGTGGCGCTAGTAGGGTTAGTAATGGCAAAGGAAAATGGCATGCTGTGTGAGGTGCCCTGAGAGGCGCTGTATCAGGTAGTTCAGGTATTTAATTTACTTCAAACATTGTACGAGATAAGTACAGCTATTATTATTTTAGAGTTGAAGAAACTAAAATACAGAAAGGTTAGTGAATTTACCCAGTAATAAAAATAAAATAAGTGTATTTCTTTGGAAATAGTGGTTTACTACCCCAAACTAACAAGATAGGGGGATTCGTACTTGTAGTGGGATCTGAAGGCAATTTAATTGGAGAATTCCCCCTTTGTCTCAATAACAACTTTTCCAAACACTAGGCTTCTAATCTCCTTTACTTTAAAAAGCAAATGTCATCTGCATAAAGAGAATTCTACCTTGGCTTTAAACAGGCTGTTTTTATTTTATAGCGCTATCTTAAGTGTGCAATATAGGAAACAATCATGATCCATTACATATCCAAGAGTGGCTTGGGTAAAAATGCCACAGGGCAGGAAGCAATGACTGCTTAAGAAGAAAAATAAATGTTTAAAAAAAAAAAAAAGGTGGTTATGGGAAAGTCATAAAGAAACTGACCTGGGCTTTGAAAAACTTACTGACCCAAAACACTTACTAAGATGATTTTCAACTACAATACTTGTTTTCACTTTCTAATTTCGCTTGCTTAACCATATATTTATAATTTCATTCTTTGCATGTGATAATTAAGAGACAAGTCTATAAGAACAAGTCTTGACTATCTGATAACATATACAAAATCTGTGTAGAAACACCCTTGGTTCTACAAAAGAAATTAAATCAGTACATCAGGCATGGTCCTCTTACCTCTAAGCAAAAGTTGTATTGACCACATTTACGATGCCTCCTATTAGCTCTATGAGCTTAGGTCCCAAAATATATTGCTGACAAAGTTTTAAATATACACTTTAATAGCTTTGTAACAAATGAGCATAAGCAAGTAGGCAAACATTTGCAAATAGTTCTTTTATAATTGCACTGGGGCAGTTGCCAAGCACAGAACATCACAGTGATGTGGAAGAGAGCTCTGAGTGAGACTAGAACTTCCACACCAATTACTCTCAAGTCTTGAGTTCTGCTCCATGTTAGCAAAGAATTGAAAATGTGAACTCAGGGAAGGACAAATTATGAGATTCATTTCATGGAGAATTAAGGTAAAAGGAAAAGCAAAGCAAAAATAAAAGTACCTAAGCCAAAAGAAGTTCTCCTTCCTAGCCAGGCAAGGAAGCTGGAGAGGAAACTGGGGGGAAAAAAATCACCTTTATATAGGGAAAAAAATCTCTCTCAGGGCAGGAAGCCCCTGGGGGAGGGATAGGGCACACATGCTTGGCTCAGGTCTGTTTATATGAATCAGACATCCAATTAGAATGAACCTCACCACCAAGCTCAAGTAGATAGGAAGGAGCCTGTGTTGGTAGGTCTAGGAGCCTGACTCAGGAAAGGACAGCCCACAGGTGCTAAGCCTGGAAAAGTTGAGAAAGAAACAGGAATCTGATGCTGGTCCTGCTTACAGCCATCTTGGATGAGACTGGATCAGAATGCAATTCTACTCCCACCAGGGCAGTCAAGGTGGCATTAGTGTTTCTGAACTAACTACCTACCAAGGGAAAAGCTGCCTTGCTCCTAACTTGTATCAACAATACCTCCTCTACATGAGTCAGTGAGCATTCATCTCTTTGCTTTTCTTTTTAATTTTTTGTTTGCTACTACTGTTGCAATAGTTTGCCTGCTTGCTGCTTTGTGTGATTTTACCATAACTATGATACATCCGTCTCAGCCATGATAACATAGCTCAGTGTACTGAAGAGACTGCAAGCCCCAAGTCAAAAGTGAGTTCCGGTGTGGTTCTGACAAGAATGGCTAAATGTTCTTCAGCCTGGCTCTAGCACCTTCCATTATTGTTGTAAATACAAAAGAAAGTCGAAGTGCAGAATAATCAGGATGGGAGAGGAAGAATATCATGCACCATGATCACAAAAATAGATGGAAGACTAAGTAGAATTCCACATAAACTGAACAGGAGGAAGCAAATAGTATGAGAAAAAAGTTCTAAGAAATTAAATAGCAAGTGCAGAACAGTTTCAGCAAGGTGAAGGAAGTTAAAAAGGAAGAAGAAATTGAGAGCAGAAGAGGAACATGAAGAGAGAGGAGAAAGAACACGGGTGTGCTTGTGAGGAAGAGGAAGATAATGAAGAGGAGGGAAGGATGAAGAAGAAAACCAGGAAGAGGAGGAGAAGGAAGTGAATACAAGGAGGAAGAAAACAAGAAGAACAAAGATAATTGGGCAAAAGAAAAAAAGGGAGAGGAATAAGAGAAGCAGTCAGGAGTAGGAGGAGCAAAAGCAAAGAAAGCCCTTGTCTATCCTTCTACCGAACAATGATCACACAAATACAGTTCAGCTCTGTAATGGAATACCACAGAGGAGTATAGATAAGAACTATCTAAATTTTTCTGCATGCAATGATGTCCAAAACATTGTATTGAGATAAAAATTAATAAATCATCATGACTAATAGACATCTTTTTGTTAAAATCATGTACGTCAATTAGGGTCTAAGTGCAAATACAATTGGAAGAACATATATTAAAACTTTGTCATGATTCTCCTTAAGCAATAGCATTGTGGGTTATCTGTAAAATAATTTTGTATTTTCTGAGTATTCTATGTATTTTGACAGTCACCATTTATTTTAATGCTTAGGAAAATAAAATAGTAAAGTCATAATTGAAGATGGCATCAAAGGGTGAAAAATGTCAAAAAAGAGAAAGCAGATCTGTGAAGTCTTAGAAGCTCCCATCACTACCAAGTGAGGCAGTGAAGCAAGCTGCCTGACAGGTTTGGTTTGCATGAAAAAGAAGGTGTTTAGGGCACTGGGTAAATTTTGTCTGGTGGCTGCAGAGAACACCATGGACACAATCAGACCTCATGGCTCTGAGGAGGACTCACGATCAAGTTCTCAGGGCTTGTTGTCTCTATGCTTAATTGGTAGGAAGGCAAAATCAAGCAACCACTTTGGGGAAATGTTAAGTTCCATATTCTCATACTGAAATTTGAAGAGGGTGGTCTGGCAAAATGCCAAAAATGAAAATAGTAACCTACTAACAAACACAGGGATAACAAGATGAAGAACAGATGAAAACTATATGCAAACAAACATAAAACAATTGTGATCTTAAACTAGGAATCAATGGCCCACATGTGAGAATGATAAAATGCAATTTAAAAGATTTTTTAATTTTTCTTTATTTGAGAAAGAGAGAAATAAGCAGGGTAAGTAGGGTGAGACAGAGAGAGAGAGATGAGCACACCAGGGCCTCCAGCCACTGCAAATGCACAGATGCACGCATCCCCTTGTGCATCTGGCTCACGTGGGTTCTAGGGAGTCAAACCTGGGTCCTTTGGCTTTGTAGGCAAGCGCCTTAAACACTAAGCCATCTCTCCAGCTCATAAAATGCAATTTTATAAAAGCTAACTTTTTAAATATTTTACTTTATTTATTTCGCGGGGGGCAGAGAGAAAAAGTGAGAATTAGCTCACTAGGGCCTTCAGCCACTGTATACAAACTGCAGATGCATGTGCTACCTTGTGCAGCTTACGTGGGTACTGGGGAAGAACCAGGGTCCTCTGGCTCTGCAGGTAAGTGCCTTAACCACTAAGCCACCTCCCTAGTCCTAAAATGTAATTTTCAAAGACCTCAACTTTATTGGTTGTTTTCAAGACAGGGTCTCACTCTAGCCCAAGCTGACCTGTAACTCACTCTGTAGTCCCAGACTGGCTTCAAATTCACAGTAACCCTCCTACCTTTGCCTCCTCAGTGCTGGGATTAGATGCATGCACCACCACACCCAGTTTAAAAGACTTCAACTTTAAATAGAGAGAAATGTGGTTTAAGAAAAGCAAAATTATAGGGCAAGCTAGTTTACTGATAAAAGAGACACAAGACAGGCATTGAGTCTTTCTCTAAGGGTGTCCTGTTGTTGATGCTATCGTTATCATCAGTACTAAAGTCTGAACGTAGGGCCACATGCACAACAAGCAAGCATTTTACCATTGATCTATATTCCCAGCCCAACATCATTTCAATTTATTTTATTGTAAAAAGATATTTAATTTACTTATTTGAGAGAGAAACACAGAGAAAGAGGCAGCCAGAGAGCATATGGGCACCCTAGGGTTTCCTGCCATTGCACACGAATTCCAGACACATGTGGTACTTTGTGTGTCTGGCTTTACATGGGTGCTGGGGAATAGAACCCACGCCATCAGGCTCTGCAAGCAAGCACCTTTAATACACTGAGCAATTTCTCTAGCGCAATTTATTTTATTTTTGAGACAGAGTCCTACTCTCTGATCTAGGCTGGCCTCAAACTCACCATCCTCCTGCCTCTACCTCACAAGTACTGGGATTACAGGTGTGTACCACAACACCCAGATTTGATTTATTCTAATTTAATTTTTCAATGTTGGGAATCCAACCCAGGACCTTGCAGATGCAAAGCAAACACTCTCCCACTAAGCTATACTCTCAGCCCATCTCGGAGCTTCAGACTCCTTATCTACAAAATGGAGAAACTACTACTTTAGCCTTCATAGGATTTTTGTGGTGATTAAATGCAATGCTATTTATAAATTAGTAAGTACTCCGTGAAAGATTATGATTATGTTACATAAAATGGAAATAAGAACATTATTATAAAAAAAGTAAAGCTGCCTAATAGTATGCAAGGCAAAAGATTTTAATATATATGATTCTTGAAGACATTCAGGAGCCTATTGACCAAGCTTACTAAAGAAGAATGGAAGAAAATTAAACTCACAAAGAAAGAACTTTAGAAAAATGTGTGGGTGCAGAGATCTGTTAAAAAAGAAAAGAGGAAGTTTTAATAAGGCTGCGTGAGCTAGGACACAATTACACTCCTGAAGAAACCTCAGTAATAAAGCTGAGGGAACATGAGCATCAGGAGATTAATTAGCCAGAAAGTAAAACCCACTGTGAAAACTGTGGAATCTTGTAGCTGTCCTGGCAGAAGCAAAGATATCCTAAGGAGAGATATCCCTTTGAATAGTAAACTATTGAAACAAAAGACCCTAAGAAAGTGAGCTTTCCTCAGAAATCTCATGCTGGGAGCCATATAGGAGGGACCTGTCTCCCAGAAAGAGGTTTCACACAATTCTGACAACTTGTGTCAGGTTTGAATATAAAATGCCACCCATTGCCTCCTGTGTTTAAACACTTTTTGCTGTGTTTGGGAAAACTGTGGAACTTTAACCAGGTGAATTCTTGCTATGGGCAGTGGGTCACTGGAGTCAGGCTTGAGGTTGTATAGTTCAGCCCTCCTTCACCATCTGCTTCCTGATTCTGGTGAACTGAGACCAGATGTGCTCCCGCTCCTTGGAATAACATTAACCAAGGAGGTGAAAGACCTTTACAATGAAAACATAAAAGCACTCAAGAAAGAAACTGAGGAGGACTTGAGAAAATGGAAAGACCTCCCATGCTCCTGGATAGGCAGAATTAACATTGTGAAAATGGCAATCTTACCAAAAGCACTATGTAGATTTAACACAATACCAATAAAAATCCCAACTTCTTTCTTCAGAGATAGAAAAAAAATGATCTCAAAATTCATATGGAATGGCAGAAGGCCTTGGATATCCAAGCATATCCTCAACAAAAGAAACACCTCTGGAGGCATCACCATACCTGATCTTAAGCTATACTACAAAGCCATAGTAATAAAAACAACATGGTATTGACTCTACCCTCTGGAAGTGCAAGTCAAAACTAACCCTTTCCTCCTCTCTTTTGCTTCCTTTTGGGTCTTTGTCCACAGCAATAAGAAAGTGACTGACCCAGACTATCTTGCAGGAGAAACTGGAGCAGAGACAGAGAAGGGTGGAACCACACCTTGACCAGGACTGCTTAGTGATGCATACCTCTTGCCAACTACTTAAATCTAAAACTCATGTCAAGACTCATTGATGCACTTGGGGAGATCATTGGACATCTTTATTTATTCCTCTTTCCAATGTGGCCACACTGAATACACTTTCTCTGCTTTTCACTCGTCTAATTGGCCTATGGAGAACAGGTAGCCAAGCCAAGCTTGTTAGAGGTCTGAGAGCCCAGACTATGACCTTCACCCCAATAATAATCTATGTTCATAAATTTATTTGAATCTGATCATTGACAGGGCCTGGGGGAAGGGGACTCTGAAGGTAGCAGGTAACATCATCTTATATATGCATAAAGTACTTCCAACTATGAGCATCATCATCTTCCCTTGAGCTTTAGTTCTTAAGAGGGACACAGTGTGGCAAGAGCACAGACAAGGAGGCTTCAGGATTAACATATGAAATAACCCAAAGGCAGGGGAAGACCAGGAACCCAACCCACCACCACCATGTCTGGTTACCTGTAATAGAACAGGGCAAGCAGGGGAAAATCCCACAGTCTCCAAATGCTGGAGAAAGCAAGTGCTGTGCAAATGACCCATCAATGATTCAAGACTCTAACTGGAGACTTTTGAGCCTCCAATCTTCCCCAGCTTTCTGGCCTACTTTCATTCTCAAGAATGCCCTTCTCCTTCTTAATAAACTGTCTCTATCACTATCCATGTGTCCCTAGTCCAGTTCTTCGTTCCAGTACACAAGAACCTGGGGATCTCAACATGCCCTCCAGGCTCCAACTCACTCCTAATCAACAGGAAAGATGCTAGTATTTGAATTTTATGAGATGTAGAAACTAACAATCTCAGAATATAAGCTGCTGTTCAAAGTCATATGGGAGTTGTTGGGTTTAGAACACTTAATTATCCACTTAATGTCTGTTTTACAGCAAGCAGAAACTGTATTAAGAAGTGAAGACAAACAAACAAAGGCATCCCCCATCTTGTTGGAATTCATAGACCAGAAAAGAGGATTTATCACTTTATACTCCAAATGCATGTGAAATAGGAAACAGCTCTCATTTCCTCTCTCAAAATGACTTTCTCTCTCTCTTCTTTCACTTCTCTCTCCTTCCTCCTCTTTCTCTCCTTCCCTACCTCCCTTCCTCTCTCTCTTTTCTCCATCTTTCTGCTCTCTGTCCTGAGGTAGTCCTGAATGTGTCACAGGAAATGCTCCTTGTTTTGTTTTCTATTTGAGATTAGCCACTGAGGAGAGCCTGCAGGGAGTTAGGGAGAAGGAGAAAGAGGAGCTAAGGGTATTTATTATCACAGACCCCTTTGTAGGCTCACTCACCTCAGCATTTCCCTGACCCTCAGGTGAAGGCCAGGCCTCCTATCAGGATCACTCTCCTTTCTTTTTCCAATAACCCACCTAAAAGTTTCCTAATTTGAGCATAGCATCATTTCCTACTAGGTCTTTAACTGCCTTAATCGTTGGTGCTGGAAGTGGCCATAGCAAACAGATCCCCAGAATTGGATATGTTAATTGAGTTTCTCATAAATTCAAAGTATAGAGGAAATGGAACATGAGTTATAGATAAGGTAATCTACTTTTCCAAAAAATGTGTTCCCGGAACACAAACTGTGTCTGCAAAGTCCAGGCTGTGATGCAGGCTTTCCTGTCCCTTGGTGCGTGTGGTGGTTTGATTCAGGTGTCCCCATAAACTTGGGTGTTCTGAATGCTAGATTCCCAACTAATGAAGATTGGGAATTAACGCCTCCTGGAGGCTGTGTATAATTGGAGGCGGGCTTAATGGTATTATAGCCAATTTCCCCATGCCAGTGTTTGGCACACTCTCCTGTTGCTATTGTCTACCTCATGTTGGCCAGGGGTGATGGCCACCCTCTGCTCATGCCATCACTTTCCCCTGCCATTATGGAGCTTCCCCCTTGAGACTATAAGCCAAAATAAACCTCTTTTTATCCACAAGCTGCTCTTGGTCAGGTGATATCTACCAGCAATGTGAACATGACTGCAACAGTAATTTTGGTACTGATGAGTGGTGTCATTTGTTGCTAGACACCTTACTGTGTGGCTTTTGGCCTTTTAGAGCTGATTTTCAAGAGGAATGTGGAAGGATTTGAAACCTTGGCCTAAGAGATGCCTTGCAGTGCTATAAGTACAGCTTGATGGACTATTCAGAGTTAAAAGATCTGAATGCACTAAAAACTATGGACTGTGAGGTTTGGTTTATGAGGGTGAGAAAGAGCTTTGCCTAGACTGGGCTAGAAGCAATTTGAGAGGCTTGCTGTTATGGCTATGTCCTGAGAAGTTTTGCAGGGTTGCATTGCATAGAAATGGACTGGTGTGAGCAGAGGGATACGGCACAGAAAAAATGAAACCTTTGGGCCTAAACTGCTGCCCATTCACCTACAAATTGTTTGAGAGATTACAACCATTGAGATTGGGCCAGCTGATCTGCACTGGGGCAACAGGGCAGAATGTAGACTCTTTTGAAGGCATCTGAATTCTCAAGGAGTGTCCCATTCTTCAAAGTCTGCTTTATTCCCCCTGGAATAACAAATTTTGGCACCCTACCTGGCATTATTGAGTATAAGAAATGCAGGAAAGAGAGAATCATTGAGAATGCAATGTGGTCTTGTGTTCTGGAAATAGCCATGGGCAGTGTGAAGCAGGTTTGCTGGATGCCTGCATAGAGACCCGGTAGAGATGTGAGGATGAACCATGGATTGCAATGGAGACCCAGTGGAGATGCCAGGACCACAAGATGGCTGCTTTGGAGAGCTACCAGCCCCGGATGAAGTTTTCCAGGACTGTGAGTAGCCTAGCTGAAGTGCAGAACTAGAAATCCAGAGACTTTTCGCTGGTTAGAATTATTGGACTTGGAGACTTGTCACTGACTAGAGTTGTTGGACTTGGAGCTACAGAGTTTGATGTTTGCCCTGGTTGTTCTAAATCTTGTATTGGTTGAATATTTCTTTGCTATGCCCAATGCTATTGTTTGCAGTGTGAATGTGCATTCTGTGCTATTATCAGTTTTGGGGGGATTTTTTTTTTTTTTTTGGTATTGTGGCTCAGTTAAAAGACCTTAGATATTTGAACATCATTAGGATTGATAAAAACTGTGGGGACTCTTAAAGTCATACTGAATGCATTGTATTTTATAAAAGTATTCATATCAGTTTATGGGGGCCAGGGGTAGAATGAGGTGGTTTGATTCAGGGGTCCCCCATAAACCTAGGTATTCTGAACGCTAGGTTCCCACCTGATGGAGATTTGGGAATTAATGCCTTCTGGAAGTGGTGTATTGTTGACCTGACAGAACTAGTGAACAGGCAGTGGCATTCAGAAAGCTGTAAGAGGCTCTGTCAAACCCTGATTTAGGTTATCACTGCACACACTCCCAGAATTTCAGAACAAAACTGATGTCCTCCTTTGCATTCTCTGTGTGAGTGAGTGTTTGTTACCGAGAGCAATTCCTTGGGTGTTCATGGGTGCCTGCAGAGACTAATCTCTGCCCCTGGAACACTCAGCAATCATAGGACCATGTGTAACTGGATGTTATCTCATCCAGCAAACCAAAAAACTGAATTGTCATTACAGCATCCTATTATTCAATTGTGCCCATAAGAATAGGCCCACACTGGTGTCAAAGGCACAGGTGAATTGTATTGCAGGTGATGCAGTTGCTTGACATCTAACTCCATATCCTTTCCCTCAAAAAAGGTTTCACAGGAAGCACCCTGCAGCCAGTGCATTGTGGAAGATCTGTAAGTGTGTCAGTACTAGCCAGGCATGTAAGCGTACTCACAATGTCCCTAAGATGCAGTGATAAAGGGAAATCTTCCAAGCAAGAAGAACTCTGAGTGGAATATCTGATTTTCTACTTCCTGCAGAAAAAAAAAAAATAGCCTGAAATATACAGCTACATTAACACAGAGTGGGTAGGAGACTTTCAAAAGATATCATGGAGGGGCTTGAGAGATGGCTCCGTAGTTAAAGGCGGTTGCTAGCAAAGCCTGATGGCTTAGGTTTGATTTCCCCAGTACCCACCTAAAGCCAAATGCATGTAGTGGCACATGCATCTGAAGTGGGTTTGTAGTAGCAGAAGGCCCTGGTGTGCCTGTCTCTCTCCCTTTCTCTCACTCTCTCCTGGCAAATAAATAAATTTAAAATATTTTAAAAGATAAAATGGAAAAATTTGTAGCAGTGATATCTGCCAAGAAATGTAAGGATCAACCTCTTTATAGAAACAGAAGCTAATTATTTTTGACTAAATCTCATAAGAGGATATCATTGAGAACAACCTCAGTAAGAAGTGAAGAAAAGCTGATTGTGAATGTCACTCTGTAATAGCTATCCTGTTCTTTGTTTAATGGGCTCACATCCTAAGCGACACTAGTGCAGAGGGAGACTATTCATGGGTCCACATCCTCTTTCTCTGCTAAGGTGATCTGCCCTTCTGAGGCTTCACAGCCTATCAAAAGCTGAGATAATGCTGAGTCCTTCCCCACAAAGATATCATTGCCAAAGACCAAGACGGCCTAGCTGACTGTGTGTGGCAGAAGGATAATGATGCAGGACTCTCATTGTAAGGGAGTACTCTTGAGCTCACAAACATACTTGATCCATGCATTCTCTACCTCCAATGCCTGTGCAGTAGCATCCTCCATGATGCCTGATACAAAGCCAAGGTCCCCTGTAAGAGCTTCCTGCAAATCAGGTTTCAGCAAAGGAAGTGACACCATGAGCACAATGTGAGGAGTTCATAGATAGCATTGCTTATGTCCTTACAGAAGCAGCCAGAAAGAGCTGTGGGGTGCCCTGCTGAACACTCAGCCAGAGTGCAAGACTCGTTCTCTGTCCATAGATTGTGGACATATGCCTCATCCCAGCAGCCACATATATGGTGCCATCTCTAGGGCAGAGAGTATACAGCCCCGGAACAGCTGCAGTTGTGCTATAGAGCCCAGTGTCTTAAACTGTGGATTGCAAATCCCTATGGCCAAGTAACTGAAAGTGGGGTGGGGGGGTCCTCACAAAAAGAAAAAATTGGCAACAGTAAAAGCTTTCTGAACATGCAATGTGCAAAAGTTAATTCAAAACTTAAATGCATAATGAATCCATGTTGTTTCTTCCAGGACTCACAGTGATGCACCACACAACTTCATTGCAGCCTTGGTCCTCAACATGTGCCACATGCACTTCCCATCATGCCATGAAACACCAAAGAATACCAGCGAGGGCTGCTGGAAACGCCTCAGCACAGAGTAATGAATTAGTACTATGAGCTGCAGTGGGGTTTTTTTTCTGTAGAAATTATGCAAATTGAGTTTATTTATACTTTACCAATTGTATAAATTATTTTTCTTTTTTATTGACAACTTCTATACTTACAGACAATAAACCATGATATTTCCCTCCCCTCCCCCATTCCCCTTCATAACTCCACACTCCATCATATCCCATCCCTCTCTCCATTAGTCTCTCTTTTATTTTGAAGTCATCATCTTTTTCTCCTATTATGAGGGACTTGTGAAGGTATTGCTAGGCACTGTGAGGTCATGGATATTGAGGCCAATTTCTGTCTGGACAGTTACTGGGCATACAAAATTTCCTGCTCTCATAGAAATATAATTAGCCAATTACGGAAAATAAAGGCCTTTAATATTTCCCACCATCATTCCTCAGTACATCTACAATTGTTCTGTGTTCAAATGTTTGGTTTTTTTAAATTAAGAATGTACTTTGTGGGATGGAGAGATCGCTTAGTGATTAAGGTGCTTGCCTGCGAAGCCTGGGACCCAGGTTCAGTTCCATAGGAACCATGTCAGCCAGATGCACAAGGTGATACATGAGTTGGTTTGCAGTGGCCAGAGGCCCCAGCATGGCCATTCCCCCCCCCTCTCATAAATAAAAAATATTTTTTAAAAAGAATATTCTTTGTATGGACACACCATATGTTGGTACCATCATTTCTTTCTTTCCTCCTTGCCTCTATTCCACAGAGAGCCCTCCTCACTGGTATTGTTGGTATTCCCCATGGGGTTGTGGGTTATGAATTATGACAGCAGCAGTCAGTCATTGGAGGAGAGGGAGCAATGCCTCTGGGTATGATCTTCCAACCTGTGGCTCTTGCAACCTTTCTACCCCCCTCTTCCGCAAATTTCTCTGAGCCTTGGTTGTCATATTTTAAGTCTACTTCAGTGATAAGCTCTTAGGAGCCTCTAGATTTCTGTTTTGGTTTGTGTTGAGTATCCTCAAGGTCTGTCTCCTACACCCTGGTGCAGATTGTCAGGCTGGGCATGGAAGCAGCACTCTTGCTCATCTCACCAATTCCTGGGTGGTTTCACCTGGGGCTTGGCTGAAGTGCAAGGGTTTTGTAAATCCTATTTGAGTTTCTGACTTGAGTTTCATGAAAAGCTATTCAATGAATTTTAGTTTGGGACTTGGATAGAATTTCCAACAATTTCTGAAATAGCCCTAAACATGTTTGATAACAGGTATTTAAATGAAGTGGCATTCTCAGCATTGATGGTTATAAAATCACAATATTGATCAATTCTGACAAACATTGATGTTCAATATCCTGAAGTATCAAATATTCAGCTACAATTCAATTCTTCATGTAAAAGAAAAGAATAAGCACACCAATCTCATTAGTATGCCAATTTCCTTCTGTCTTTAATGAGCAGGAGAGTTGCAGATTTATTCTAAAATAAATTTATTTTTTATCAGTAAATGTTTCATTTATGTATCTATTTTATATAGCTATATAATTAGAGTTGCATTAAAAAAGTCTCATACAAGAGAATTCCCAAATGGATAAAGTTTAAAGAGCCCTGCTGTGTAGCTAAAATAGCCAATCTTATATATCTACAATTTGAAGAGTTCTTACTTCCTGTCCCCATGACACTGAACTTGGTGAGTCTAATGGCCCTAATATCCAAGGAGTCATGCTTCCACCAGGAAACATTTTTCTGATCACTGGCAGCACAGTCTAACCCCTGGCAATCGGAGGTTTTGAATCACTCAATGTGCAGGCAGATGAAGAGGTCACTATACTCATTACCAGGTGGGCTTGATTCTCTGCTCCAGAATGAGGACAATGATCAATCCAAGAACTTAGTGGCATTATACTCTTAATACTCTCTTCCCAATGGTCCTGATCAACAGGCAACTTCCCAGTAAGAATAAGCCACCAAGAACTCAGTTCTTGCAGGAATGAAGGTTTGCAATGTCCAAGCTGGAAAAGGCTGCTGCCAGCTGAGGAGGCACCAGAGGGGGAAGTAAGTACAGATGTGTATTGACAGGGAGAGCTATGATGAGCAACCTATGCTCATACCCAGCCAGAAAACGAATGTGGTTATAATTAATGTTTCTCTTTTGCATCTTATCTCCCTCTCTTCCTTATATGAAAAACAGTCATGGGGCTGGGGAGATAGGTCAATTGATAAAGTGCTTGTCTTACAAACACAAGAACCTGAGTTCAATGCACAGAATCCATGTAAAACAAATATACAAACCTGGTGGTATGCACTAGGAAACCCAATGCTGAGGAGGCAGAGACAGGACAGCCCTGGAGCTCATTGCTCAGCCATTTTGGCCTACGTGGTAAATTCCTGGCAAGTGAGAGACCCTGTCTCAAAAAAGATGAATGTGCCCGGTGTGGTGGCGCACGCCTGTAATCCCAGCACCCGGGAGGCAGAGGTAGGAGGATCGCCGGGAGTTTGAGGACACCCTGAGACTACATAGTGAATTCCAGGTCAGCCTGGACTAGAGTGAGACCCTACATCTGTAAAAAGGGGGGGGCGGGGCTGGAGAGATGGCTTGGTGGTTAAAGGCATTTGCCTGCAAAGTCAAAGGATCCCGGTTAGATTCTCCAGGGCCCACGTAAGCCAGATGCACACAAGGGCACATGCATATGGAGTTCGTTTGCAGAGGCTGGAGGCCCTGGCATGCTCATTCTCTTTCTTTCTCTCCCTCTCTCTCTCCCTCCCTCTGCCTCTTTCTCGCTCTCAAATGAATAAATAATATTTTTTTTAAAAAAAAAAAGATGAATGGAACCTGAGGAACTACGCCTGAGATTGTCCTGTGGCCTCCACGGGCATGTATACATACTATAAACACACATGCACCCACATTTCATGTATGTGAAATATGCACATACATGAGCACATAAAAGAATACTGGTGGTGTCCAAAAGTTCAGGTGAAAGATACAATATTCCTTAAATGACATCACACAGGGATAATGTATTAGCTGAAGGGACTCTGTACATCCTATGTTGAGAACATGCATTTTTCATCCACAAGAAGATAAGAGTAGAGATTTATAGGGGAGAGAGGATAGACTATTAGAGACTTCATTCATCCAGACACATGTTCTGCTCTTCTTACGCCATCCCAGCTCTCTCTGCTTCATAAGACCAATACGGTTGTATGGTTCCCATGCCTATGAGAGGCTTTCACTTGGTACCAGACAAAAAAGACTTACATAACATTAGAGGAGACAAAAGATGAGCGTTCTTAAGTTCTTGGGCCCTCTCTGAAGAGCAATGTGGGTTGATCATGTCCCCAATTAAAGATCACTGCACCATTTCCAGTGGCTTTAAAATAAGACTAGTGTCTTTCAATTTCAGCAACCTCTCTTCCCCTTGCCTTGGAAGTAATTGTTAACAGTCATTGTTTCTAGCCTTGGGTTACTGCATGCCCCCCATTTGGTTCACTTCAACCCTGTGGAGTTCTATAAATTACCCCTCTCCTATCTGTCCTAGTTATCCTTATTTGAATGCATCATCTCTTTCTGGAAAGGCTATGCCTGGTTCTGTCAAATTCTCATTTCCAACACAGCATTCACAGTCATCACAGTACTAAACATGCTTTAATGGAAAAAGTAACAAACAGGGTTAAGTAGACATGAATGTATTATAAAATGTTAAAGGTAAACTGAATATGTAAAATGGTGATAGGGTTTATTCCTATGACTAGATTTTCTAATGGTTTCAATGTCTGTATTTTATAGCTAAGGGTTCCTTTTTCAGCTCACATTAACCAAAATGAAACTTCATTTGAAAAAGGACAAATTAATTCCATTATTGATGCATATAGCCAAATGTAAATTACAGCCACTAAGTTGCCAGTCATTTGGTTTCAGGAAAATCTCAAAATTACTTCCAAAACTCGCTTTGCTAATGAAAATAACCATTAACAAGAAAAATAACAATTTCCAGAAACCTTTAAAATTGTTTCCTTTCTCTCCAGTCCTTTATGAGTAAAGTTGTTTGGGGCTTTAAGAGCTGAAATAATTGTCTTTCATTTCCAGCTTGGGACTCCAGCACTTTATTGCCATGAAAAAAAATTATTATTTAGGAGAAACTTGAGAGGTTTTCAAGAAATCTGCTACTATTTGCCAATGGCATTTAAACTCTATGCTAATTAAATATTTATCGTTATCCTAATGGACTACTTAAACTCCTCTGAAAGGTTGTCTAGTGTAGCACAGATGAGAACGGTAATGCTCTGGGACTGGGGAAACGGCACATTTCTTATGAGAAGTGTGGAATATGCTCTCCAGACTATACAATTCTCACTGTCACTGAGAAACCTTGAAGGGACTTTCAAGAGACACCCAAAAATTGATTAAGTTTCAATATAAGCTAGAGAAATCATTTGCTAGGATCCTAAGAAATAGTATTCCCAAAATATAGGCATATCTCCACTGCTCAGCATGAAGGGCTCCAGTGTAATTATGATGAAGAAACAGGGGTAGAGTGGGGTGCCTCAAAGGTATTGACCTGGCACAGTGGCTCCTTGTTGTGCACTTAGCCAGTGACATAAATAATGTCAAGAAGAGCTAAAATCTAGAGCACTCCTCCCAATATATTAGAAATGATTTATTGGCTGGCCCTGTTTTTAAAAAAAGAAAAACAAGTGTGGGAGTACTTTCTGTTGGTGTAGAAGATTAGAAACACAAGCCTCTGAGGACAAGAGGCCCGGGGAAAGTGATAAGAGGCAAAGAATGATAGATGGGAAGAAGGACCAAAGTCAGTGGTAACTGCAGCCACCATGACACAACAAGCAATTAGAACCTTAGTGGGGTATTAGGAAATGGGAAGGATGCCAACAGAGCAGTCAGCAACACAGGGACAGAAATAAGAAGCTGTTCTCTGTGAGGGGAGACCAGACACTGGTCTGTAGTTCAGTATTCAGAAGAACCAGAGGCAGTCTCTGCTCTTTTAAGTAGAGAAGAGGTAAGAACCACACAAGACCTCATTCTTTCTTAGACGAGATGTCACTGCACCACTTGAAAGATTTGCTGCCAGAGCACAGCACAATAATAATGACAATAATAATAACAACATAATTACACAGCACTTTGCTTTCACACCTGCTGAGTCATTTACTCATCACAACAATCCTACCTGCTTATCCTCATTTTACAAGTGAGAGAACTGAGGAATGGGGAGGTCAAGGAACAAAGCCATACCTCTAAGAAGGAACAGAGATTGGTCAGGCCCCATACCAAGCAAGCTAAGCCTGTGATCTCTACAGAATGTGGGGTTTGTTTTTCTGTGGTTCTCTTCCTTCCAGCTGGTATCTAGCACTGTGGTCACTCTGAATATCTGCTGACTGAGTAAATAAAGGTGTGATCATTGGAAATGCACATTTTCTCTCATAGCATGTTCACAAGTTGTTGCCCCATAAGCCCTTGATTCAAATCCTTGCAAACAGGAAAGATTGGGACACTCTGAATATCTGCTGACTGAGTAAATAAAGGTGTGATCATTGTAAATGCACATTTTCTCTCATAGCATGTTCACAAACTGTTGCCCCATAAGCCCTTGATTCAAATCCTTGCAAACAGGAAAGATTGGGCACCACATGATGTGGAAAGTATGTGCAGAGGACATTTCATGTTCTGTTCTTTTTCAATTCCTCTGTATGATACAAGCTAACAGTCAAATTGCAAAGGTACATGTCATATGTGGGAAAAGGGTACGTAGGAAATTCTGTACTCTATTTCAATTTCTCCACTTAATACAAGTTCAGAATTTAGAACTTAGTGACAAACAGATGACTGATGCTGGATTTGTTTTGTCAAAAGCAAATGAAGAAGTATAATCTCAAAATCACACTCCAGCCAATAGATTTCAGAGAGCTTACCCCAAACCCAGGGATGGGGTAGCCAGCTGCTATCTACCTTTATGAGATTTACTTTTTTTTTCAGATTACATGGGGGAGGTACATAAGAATAGAAAGAGTTATGGCAGAGACAACTAACTTGTTAAACATTTATGATTTTCAAAGTGCTCCCTATTCACCTGAGATAAGTGTTGCTAAAAATCCCAACTAAAGGGCTGGGCGTGGTGGCGCATGCCTTTAATCCCAGCACTCAGGAGGCAGAGGTAGGAGGATCGCCATGAGTTCGAGAGGCCACCCTGAGACTACATAGTGAATTCCAGGTCAGCCTGAGCCAGAGACCCTACCTTGAAAAAAAAAAAAAAAAAATCCCAACTGAAGGGCTGGGGGAATACCATAGTCAGAAAAGCACTTGCCTCAAAAGCATGAGGATGGAGTTCAATTTCCTGAACCTACTTTAAAAATGCTGTGGCGATGCACATCTGTGTACTGGAGAGAGGTGGATGTCTGCAGCTCACGGGGGAGCTAGTCTAAACTGCTTGGCAAGTTCCAGACCACTGAGAGACCATGGCTCAGAAAAGATGGATGGTGCCTGAGAAATGACACACAATACTTTCCTTAGCTTACACACATACACACTCCAAAACATTAAATTTAAAAACCCAGCTAGAGAATTCAACACTACAGACTACAGATAAGGACTTGACCAAAACCACACAGCTTAAGAAATAGAAAATCCACGACTTGAACGCATGCAATAGAAGCCCAACAACCTGTTCACAAGGACTGATGCTTTTGCAGAATGTATTCTCAGTTCAGTGGATTCTTGCTACACTGGTGGGTTGTTTGGTTGCTATTTGTTGGCCTCCTGGGCAGTACCACTGGTGTGAGTACCTCTGGTCTGGTCTTCAGCTATTTTCTGCAATGTTCTGAGGCCCACTAACACATTAGGCATACTTAAGCAATGCTTAAAATGGTGTAGAAAACACCACCATCATTGAGCTTTCAAATGTACCCTGTAGGGCTGTAGAGATGGCTTAGCAGTGAAGGCACTTGCTTGCAAAGCCTAAGGATCCAGGTTCTACTCTCTCAGAACTCACATAAGCCAGATGTACAAGGTGACACATATGTGCAGAGTCACACATGCACACAAGGTGTCTGGTCTGGAGTTCAAATGCACTGACTAGAGGCCCTGGTACACCAATTCTCTCTTCTCTCTCTGTCTCTAACTCTTGCTGTCTCTCATAAAAACTGTTTTTAAAAACTACCCTGTACATTCTGTTATTTACAGGTTACAAGCATGGAGGTAAAACTACAGCTTCCTCTGGCTGGCACTTTCAGAGCTCATCACATTTAATAAAAAGTAATTTTTGAGGGCTAAGAGATGGCTTAGCAGTTACGATACTTGCTTGCAAACCCTAAGGACTCATGTTCAACTCTCCAGGTTCCATGTAAGCCAAACATACAAGGTGAAGGAAGCACTCAAGGTCACACATGTGCACAAGATGGTACACATGTCTGGAGTTTGATTTCAGTGGCTGGAGGCCCTGGTGCACCAATTCTCTCTCTCTCTCTCTGTTGCAGTCAGGTTCGCATTGCTGGCAGAAATCACCTGACTAAGAGCAGCTTGTGGGAAAAAAGAGGTTTATTTTGGCTTATAGGCTCGAGGGGGAAGCTCCATGATTGCAGGAAAAATGATGGCATGAGCAGAGGATGGACATCACTCTCTGGTCAACATAAGGTGGACAACAGCAACAGGAGAGTGTGCCAAACACTGGCAAGGGGAAGCTGGCTATAATATCCATAAGCCCGCCCCCAACAATACACCACCTCCAGGAGGCTTTAATTTCCAATTGCCATCAGCTGGGGAGACTAGCATTCAGAACACTTAAGTTTATGGGGGACACCTGAATCAAACCACCTCTCTCTCTCTCTCTCTCTCTCTCTTTCTCACATACACATTCTCTCGCTTTGATAAAAAAATAGTAATTTTGAAATCAAAGTCTTGTTTAGATCATCAATGCTATTTAAATGGTAGACCTCAATAATGCTAACTCTGGAGAGTTTCCATCAAGAATTTACTCTAGTGCCCTTGTATATAGTAGGCTCTACTGTGCATTAGCTACTCAGACCACTTTTCTATTCTTAAAACCCATGCAACTCTTTCCTACTAGAGACTTTTTGATGGATGTTACCTCAGCCACACAACCCTTTCTCTCCAGTCTTTGCAGGGCTAGCTCCTGCTTACAATTTAGATTTGAGCTTAAATGTGTTTTTGAAGAGATTCTCCTTGACCACCCAAACCAATGAAATGACTCATACACTGTCACCTCGCCACATTATATTTCCCTGCACAGCATGTGTAAATCCATGATGGGCTCTGTGTCCTGCTGCAACCAACCAAAGAGCACAAATATTTTCAGGTTAGGTATCTCCTTGCCATAGTATCTCTGTGTAAGAGGTGATCACTTGATAAGTGAATGAATGACAGAATGAATGTCTCAAGACTGAAGTTCTGGTTCCTGGCCCTTCATATAGCTTCAGGAATTTGATGTGTAAGCCAGGGTGTCAATCAGAACACTAAATGCTAACAGAGAAGTAGCCTGATAGAGCCCAAAGCTCATTTTTTAATTGCTATTATTATTTTGATATAAACATTTTATGATTATGGAAATTTTGCTAAAGCTAAGAACACTATATAGAAAATTTAAAACATCTATTCAAAAATGATATCAACACAATAAAGAATGTTTATAAGTTTTACTTTCCAAGTACAAAACATCCTCTGGATTTGGGTTTCTGTTTTGTAGTCTAGAATATTAATTATGGCCTGGAAAGATGGCTCAGTGGTTAAGACATTTTGCCTGCAAAGCCAAAGGACCCAGCTTTGGTTCCCCAGTGCCCACGTAAAGCCAGATAGCTGCACAAGGTGGCGCAGGTTTGCAGTGGCTAGAGGCCCTGGTCCACTCATTTTCTTTTACTCTCTATCTGCCTCTTTGTTTCTCTCTTTCTCTCTCTCATAAATAAATAAAAAGAAAATATTAAAAGAGAAAGAGACTATTAATGATGGCTGATACCTCACTTCAGGTTTTTTTTTTTTCAAAACTCATTTTATAACCTAGCAATAAAGGAGGATAAACCAAAGAATAGCAATTCAGAGATCTGAAGGGCTTAACAAACCATCCAAAGTAAATCTTTCTTGGTGCCTTCTCTATAGCAAATGTTTTCTTCTATCTCCCTTCTCTGAGTTGCTATAAAGGTTTAATAAAGTTATGTTCATTAAGCTCTTTGAAATTCGGAAGTAGAAGGAGATACAGTAAAATACAATCTTCTTTTACTTTTAATCTTCTGATACCCGTTAACACAAATAAAAAGTAATATCTCACCAGTTCAAAAAGAATTGGGCTCACACAGTGGTGTCTCTACTGATTAGAACTCAAAACTTCTAAAACTTCTAAGTAAACTAGACTACTGATAAGCACGGTGAGCAAAGCTAAAGTCCAGAGAGAATCACTGTTTGGTAAAACTGAATGAGGAGCCAAGTAACTTAATTCAATTGCGATCCTCAGAAGGAAACTGGCATTGGCCCCATCTAAAATGGCACACAGATCCTAACCTGAATTTGCCCGAGATGCTGACACACCTAGGAAACATTTTTAGGACTGGACAATAGGGATGGTAGGGAGGGAAGGGAGGGTAAGGGGGGGACAAAAAACTGGACCCAATTGAAAATGGTACCAAAAAATCCTACAACCTGTAAGATGCACTAAAAGGCTGATCATTCATCAGGTGCTTAGAGAGAACACCTGCATCACAGGGGCCTCCAGAGGGTAGGATGAAGACTAGCTTAACCTTCTCCTGTTCCTCTCTCTCACCCCCTCTCCTTACTCTTCTCTCTCTCTCTTTCTCTTTCATACTACCTATATTTTTCTTCCTTCTTTTCCCGTGTCACTGACCTGTAACTCCCAGTACCAGCATGTGGTCAAAATCCACAATGAGCTGTTGATCAGTGAGACCTACAAGGTTCCCCAAAAGAAGACAGATTTCTGTCAGAGTACTTGATGACCCACCAAAGGTTAATGGTAAGATCCTACTGCTGAAGACACCATATGCTATTGGGATGGAACATGGAGTGACCTGGCTGGAATCTGGAAGAGACAGTCCCCAGACAGCTTGTCTAGTGCCAGAAGGTACTACATGGGCAACTGGGGGAAAATGACCAACATCTGTCTAAGCAACTTATGATATAAACTTCCCAGCAGCAATCAACCTGACGTGATGCTCACACAAATGCAATAATGGCACACAGCCATGGTGGGTTACCAACTACTCTTGATTTGGCTAAAGGATCCACTCAGTGGAACAGAACCCATACCTGGAACTGGAAAACAAGTCAGAACCATATCCAAAAATGAGTTCACCCTCCAATATCAAGTTCCCACCAATAGTGGGATACAAGAGGGCCTACACCCATTAAATTCACTCTAAAACAATAATAGCTATCCATGTACCTTGCACTGGCCTCACTCTCCGCTGGAGAATTTGTTTCTCTTTTTCAGATGGATGCAGAACCTGAGGAGAGAATCAGCCCATTGCACCTCACCAGGGCATCAGCTGAACCCATAGAATAATTGGGAAAATGACCAAGAGTGCTGCTTTCTCAGCAAACCTGGTATCAGCAGAGGGGTGAAGGAGATAGACACAGAGAACACTCAACTCCTACCAAACCAGAGATCCAGAGACACAGAGACTCCCATGACCTCGTCACTGAAATAGACCTAAAATGAATCCAACATGGCTTAGGGAAATTCACAGAAGAGGGGGTGGAAAGATTGTTAGAGCCATAAGTTGGGTCATTATGCACAGAGACATTGCCTCTCCCCATAACTGATGGATATCCACACAATGCAAGACCCACAATCCCCAAGGGGAGAGGGGAGGGAGAAGGCTAATGGTGGTAGCATCATGGCTGTATGCACATTATATAGATAACTAATTAAAAAATTAATAAAAATAAAAATAAAATGGCACACAGAGTAAGGTCAAATTCACCAACCAATCAATGATCTGATTCCAACATGAAGATCCATTCATTGAAAGAGAGCATTTAAGTTGGTCTTCAAATGTCTTCAATTGTGCTCTACTCATGAGCACTATCAGTGAAGTATAAATCATTATTAAAATAAAAAAAAAAAAATTTTGTGGGGCTGGAGAAATGGCTTAGCAGGTAAGATCACTTGCCATGCAAGCATGCAGGCCTGAGAGGGCATAGTCTGATTTCAATACCCTGCACCCATGTCAGAAGCTGTGCATGGCCATGCAGGCCTATAACCCCAGTCCTATGGAAAGAAGGGATAGGAGAATTTCTGTGGCTCGCTCGTCAGCCACTCTGATCAAAAATATGGCAGCTCCAGGTTCAGTGAGAGACTCTGTCTTAAGGAAATAAAACAGAAGTGATAGAGGAGGACACCCAACATTCTTCTCTGACCTCTGCACACATGTGCATGGGGTGTGTGCATTTCACACATAAGTGCATTCACTATACATACACCTAGCACATCATACATGCTGCACACATGCACAAGCACCAAAAAGATAATAGGATTTTTGAATCTGGACATTTGCCTTGGACATAAAGCAAATAAATGTAATTATAGAGACAGATGTAGATCTGTAGGTGTGTGTGTAGGAATGGAGGGAGAGAGGAGAGAAAGAAATCTGCTGAGACTTTACTAAATAATAGTAATGTCAAACTCAAAAGCATTTTGGGCCAGGCATGGTGGCACATGCCTTTAATCCCACCTCTTGGGAGGCAGAGATAGGAAGATGGCTATGAGTTTGAGGCCAGCCTGAAATGAATTCCAGGTCAGCCTAGGCTCATGTAAGACCCAAGCTCAAAAAAAAAAAAAAAAAAAAAAAAAAACCTGAGGTATAGGAAGATGGCTAAGTGGTTACAGGCACTTGCTTGCAAATGGCCAGGGTTCAATTGCCCAGTACTCACATAAAACCAGATGCCCAAAAGGGTTCATGTATCTGGAGTTCATCTGCAGTAGCAAGAGGCCTCTTGCTTTATTCTCTCCCCCCCCCCCCGCCCCACCTTCTTCAAGGAATATGGATCTTACTTGTTACAAACACAAAGCATTCCATGCTCTGGAAAACTGTCTGTCATGCAATCCACTGAGTAAAAGTTACTTACCAGGTCTCAGTACAATATTCCCAAGCTGCAGAATGTAGCATGTAAAGAATAAAGCACAAAACAGTTTTAAAAGCATAGGTAGCAGAGCCAAAGAAAAGGAAGAACCCTACTTTAGCATGCCCAATAAGTACAAGATGGACATCCTTTGTAATGCAATCATAAGAACCACTAGAGCAAGACCCACCAGCAATAGCATCTACATCTAAATACTCTATTGTTTGTGCTGACTTAAACTGAGCTCTCTAACATAGTAAAGTTAAGCAATTCTTTCTGATCCTCAGAATAATTTACTTGTATCTTTTACTTTTTTTATTGTTTTTCAAAGGGAAAATGTTTTGGCATTCATTTGCATATTTTTTATCAATCCACATGCCTGATATAGCAACATAGCAACTCTCCATTATACTGATAGGGGAAAAATTAACTTGACATCAAGCCTAATTGAGTAAAACCTTACTAATTCTTCTAAACAGGGAGAAGTCCTGCTTGATTAGTGAAAGCAATTTAGTATATAACATGTTTAAATAAACACTCTTACATTGATTTTCAGACCCTACATTAACAAATGGAGCTATGTGTAATAGGGTAACAAGTACAGATGTGGGGAGATCCTTAAGGCAGCCACCACAGTCTACAGACCAGATCAATGCTCCTTATCAGGTACAAGATAACAATTTAATATTCCTTTAGAACATTTAAAAGCTTTAGGAAGAATCGTGCCAAAAAAATTCTTCCAAAGGCAATGTTGATAGATACTACCAAGATACTCTAGAGCCCAGCCTTATAAGCAAAAGGACACAAGTCATAATTGATCAGATCAGTAGAGTAAAAATTAACACGGTTTCACTATGTGGGCACCCCACAATTTACTGTAAACTTGATTCCAAAAGTTCATTTGTGCACTGTAGAAATCAAAGCTGAGTGAAAAGTTACCACTGAGAAGCTAGTGTTGTATATAGGGAGAAAACATGCAACCCAGGAGGAGCTCCCAACCCACCACTTATGAACTTGAGTGAGAAACCACTTAACTGCGTCTCAATTTACTCATTGGTAACAAGATGTGACAGGGCTTTCAGAGAACTATGTAAAAAGCAAACATAGTAACTCTAAAACACCTACCACAGCACCGTCTGCTTCTACCCATAGACATTAATGTTCCTTTTTCAAGTATGTCCCGACATTTGAAGGATAGTAGCTGGCAGGTCACAGAAGAGCTTTGATGTTTTCATGAACCTCTTTAATCTACTGTGAAATATAACAGGTTTCATCAAACAGCTTCACAAGGGCAATGTTGAAATATCCATAAGGACACATTCCTACATTTTCCAAAGGAACAAAAGCCAAATGTGTAAAGATGATAATTAGAAGCTCAATTACTGTTTGGTTCAATGTTTTGAATGTAGTGACTTCCTATGCATCCTTTAAGATAAGTGCAAGCCTCCTTTTCCCCTGAAAGCATCCATGAGGACTTCACTTGCATCACTTCCTCCATCCCATAGTCATTGCTGCTTCCTCGGTACAATAACTTCTGTCCAACTACTTTTCCACACAGCCATGAGCACCATTAAGGAGTGGCAAGAACGTGGTACATGAGCAAAAGTTCTGTCTGCTGATCATGGCACTGAACGCCTTTAATCCCAGCATTCAGAGAGCTCAGGCAGGACAATTACAAGTTCAAGGCCAACCTTGCCTACATACATCTCAAAGAAAAAAAAAAAAAATAAAACAAAACAAAAATTAAAATGGTTCTTATCAAGTAATATGATTTTTCTCACAAAATTAATTTATACTTGCATTTTATTAGAAGTAGTCATTTTGATTCATGAGAAATATGCAAATCAGGAAGCAACCTACCTTTCTTAAAAAGAATGGTGTGAGGGCTGGAGAGATGGCTTAGCGGTTAAACGCTTGCCTATGAAGCCTATGGACCCCGGTTTGAGGCTCGATTCTCCAGGACCCACATAAGCCAGATGCACGAGGGGGTGCATGCATCTGGAGTTCGTTTGCAGTGGCTAGAGGCCCTGGCGCACCCATTCTCTCTCTCTCTCTCTACCTGCCTATTTCTGTATCTCTCTCTCTCAAATAAATAAATAAAGTAAAATATTATAAAAAAAAAAGAACGGTGTGATAAATCTAAGTTCAAATCCTAATTTTGATGTCATTAACTTCATGGTACCCAGCTTCCTAATCTGTAAGATGGAGTTGCTCCTGCAATGTAAGTCATACATGGATAATATTCATGAACTATTAGGTCTTTTCCTTACCACATGATACTAGTGACAAGTAGAACGAAGTTTAACATTCTTATGAGTGGATTGCTCTTCCCCAGCCTGATTACGATTCTGCAACAAGCAAGAAGCAAATCTGGGCAAGAGGCATTCTTCAAGGAGGTTGTGTGCACAGAGCAGCTGCCCTTCTTTCATGCAGAGAAGCAAGTTATTTTCCTCTGGGACTGTCTGGCTCCAGAGTCTCTCCCTCTGCAAGACTGCTGGATTCCAGCCGTACAAAAAGCACCACTCTCTGTGCTTCACCTCCGTGTAAGATTGTGGTTGAGTGTGTAGGTTCCAGTGATGCAAAGGCCAACATTTCTGCCAGTGAATATTCCACCACAAGCTCAAGATGGAGAATTCCACCTGTCTCTTTAGCAATATATCTGCAGCTGTGATCTACTTTTAGCCACATCAACAAAGTTCATTTAAAGCTTCTTCTGAGGGCTGGAGAGGAGGCTTGGTGGTTAAGGTGCTTGCCTGCAAAGCCTAAGGACTCATGTTCAACTCTCCAGATCTGATGTTAGCCAAACACACAAAGGTGAGGCAAGCACCAGGTCGCACATGCCCACTAGGTGGGGGGGGGAGCTTCTGCTGCTTCCCAGCAAAAGATTGAGGCTGATTGAATATATTTCCTCCCCTCCCCCCATATTCCAGCTTCCACCCCTCTTAGAAAAGTAACCCTTCTCCTTTCCAAGATTAATGGCTTCACTTGTTTTCTTCCAGGAATTTGGTCCCTCAAACATCCCTACTACAGCTTCCCTTATCTTCTCAACTTTCTACTTCTATGATCCATTCAGTCTTTCCTTCCCAGGTTAAATCACTGTAAGATTAACAAAATCCTAAATCTACTGAACTTCCATTTGTCCTCAACTGTACTCTTGTCATTGAGAAATTCTGAAATAATTCACTTTTCTAACCTTTCCTGTATTTGCTAGATTCAACCTTTCATTTTCTTATGCCCATCACAACACAATAATTCCTCTAAAATAGACAAGGCATCTTGTCTTAGGAAGGTCAATACTTATAAGAACTGTACAGTTCAGGCAATTTGTATGTTGCTGAGGTTCTGTTTTCTTTTAGACAAGTGTAAAGGAGTAGAAATTCCACATATAAGCACAGTGATCTACAGAACCTTGATATGTGGTAGGGTAAAACGTTCTGTTCAATAAAAGAAACTAAGATAACTGTTTATCCATATAGATAAAAAAATGAATGTTTATAACACATACAAAACTAAACTATGCATTCAAAATTAAACCTAAAACCCTTTAGAAGAAACTGTGTAATATTTACTTTGGTAATGGAAAAGTTTCTTAAGACTCAAAGTACACTTTGGAAGAGTGATATCTTTGAATATACTAAGATTAAAACTTTAGTAAAACACATCAGAAACTAAAAAGAGAAACCAGGGACTTGAAGAATATATTTGTAAAAAAATTACTTAATGAAAATAGCATCCAGAATATGTGCAGAAATTCTATAAGTGACTAAGAAACTTTGGCTTAGCTCATCTGAGTTCTCAACTAGAGCTTGACTTTGGCTTCCATGTCCTGTTTTGCTGTGTTTAGTTATCAAGAATCCTGCCAAATTGGCTTATCAGGAATCCTCCCACCCTTGGTATCTGATCACATTTCTTGTTCCCCAACAAGTGATATCCAATCCCATCCTGCCTTCCACAAGAATCTTAAGTCAATTTGATAAGAATTCCCCCACACTTGCTGTCTCCTCTTAGTAATTTCTGAATCACTGACCACCTTCTGGTTCTATATATCTCTGCTGTATCTGTAGCTGAATCCAAACTCTCATTTTTGCTATTGAGTTGACCCTTATTGCCAACAGTCTTGAATAGTCCTTCTTACTGTCTTAATAGGTGTCAGAATAAATTTGCCTTAACACAGATTTAAAGAGACAACCAAAAGAAAAGATAAAAGTGCAATAGATATAAGATTAATTTCATGATCATGGTGATGAGGTACATGCATTTGATTAAATGCTATAAAGCAATGAACGTGAATGGACTACTATTATAAGCAGCAATGTTACTGAATTTCACAAATATAATATTGAGCAATAGAAGATAATACAAAAGATTATATCCTCTATGAAAAAGTATTTCTTCCATAATGTGAGAAGTCATCATAGCAGTTTCTGCTAGGAAATAGAGGATGGTAGCTAGTGGAGGGCATGAGGGAGCATTCCATTTCATGATGTACCTTGCAGCCACATGAATGGATTCACTTTGTAACACTAGATGTCCTGTGGTAATAGTAGTGCAGTTTCCCATGTACATGTTTTACCTCAATATAAATGTTCAATTGAAGAACGTTATCAATCTTTCCTTCTCTTCCCACTATTTCCAGGCTTTCTCTCTGCCTGCCTCTTTTCTGCTAATGCTGCTATAATTTTTTCAGTAATCCAGACTCATACACTAGACTTCAGTCTTTCAACCCTAGCAGACCAACTCTTGCTGGGACCAGTTACTATCAATTGCACATCTTCACAAGTTCATCTTTCTTTCTTGCCATTTTCAAACACTTCATGCTTTCTATCTTTTTCTGCAGATTATAAATCAGGTTAGAAATCATTTTTAAAGTTGGATTCTAGTAAGTTTCCAAAGGTTTCTGTTCACTTGAGTAAAAAAACAAAATCTCTGAATAAGATTTAAAAATTTTTCAGGGGCTGGAGAGATGGCTTAGTGGTTAAGACACCTGCCTGCTAAGCCTAATAACCCGGTTCCAATCTCCAGGTCCCACGTTTAGCCAGATGCAGTGATGCAAGGGCGCAATGCTGCATTTGCCCACAAGGAGGTGCACACATCTGGATTTCGTTCTCAGCTGAGACTGCTGGCACGCCCATTCTCTGTCTCCTCCCTCTCTGTCTCTCTGTGTGTCTCTCTCCAAAAATAAATAAAATAATTAAAAAAATTTTTTTCAGGAAAACAACAGGAAGGGTAGAAATTAGTCAAGATTTCCCTGATAATTTCTAGGAAAACAGAGGGAACCTAATCTGATATATCTTCCCTTTGAACTCATGATCTTTTCTTTTTACTTTAATATACTCTTTTTAAAAAAAATTTACACATTTGCAAGCAGGGAGGAGAGAGAACAGATAGAATGGGCGGGCCAGGGCCTCTAGCTGAACTCCAGATACTGCAACTATCTTTACATGTCTTTATATGGATACTGGGGAATTAAACCTGGGTCATTAGGCCTTGAAGGCAAAATGTCTTGACCACTGAGCAATCTCTCCAGCCTCCCTCTTTTTTTTCAAAAATAAAATCCTAAAAGTCTTCAGGCTACACTTAGAATTCAAAATTCCATAACATTTTAATTATATGTGTTTATGGATATGAATGTATATGTTAATAAATTAAAATTTTTTAATCCATAAAAATCTTAACCTTTTAAATACTTATCACATAATTAATTAGAATGTTATTTTTTCTTATGATTATCAAAGCAATACCTCACTCAGTTCTGGAAGCTGCTGTCTCTCCTTCCAACAGATCAGATAGTAAAGGCTTTGCAGAAATACGTTCATATACTTCAACTACCTGATTGTCTTGGCCAGCTTGGAAACTGACAGGGCCAAAATTTTCTTTAGGAACTTCCTGTGTAATAGTGAGGACACCAGCCTTTAAGAGGACAAGAGCACCTAGTTGTCCAAATGGTTAGCTGATATAAGAAGACACAGCAAATGAGCCTAAACTCCTGCTGCCATTAGTATTTAGTGGTGTGCTTTTGGCAAATTGATCTAGCCAGCACTTGGTTGTACCTGGAACAGTCAAAGCAGTTCCAGAGAGGGTCCCTCCATGGGCAAGTTGCTCTTGTTGCCACCTCAAGCCTCCCAATGGGCTTCTCTTAATCCACCGTGGGCTGCTCAGGCAGTGCCGCTTTGCTCACTGCTGCTCTAGCTCACCTGTCCACAAATTTAACATTTGACACCACTACATTTTCCATCTTTACAATTAACCTGTTATAACACTTCCATGTCCAGGATGAAAAATAACCAAAACTAACTATAACCTTTCGATGAATTTTAAAAGATTTGGTATGTCCCAATTATTTCAACAATGTAGCAATCAAATATCTTCCATTCATATTTTCATTATTATTTTCATATTCTTTCAAATAAACTGAGTGTGTCTGATTGAGCCAGATCCAACTAGACTTATTGGGTGCACGGCTGGACAAGTCTCATGGAAAATCTGGAGCAAAGTCTAATCATATCATCATTCAAGTGGCAGGTGAAACTGGATCTTGAAGTTTTGTTCCGCTTAGTGAAAATAAATATTCCAAACTCTTCTACTCTATGTGACAGAACAATAGCAGTCTGGCAGGCATTAACATCAGTTATTGCTATGCTATTTTAGGTGTTAAACTTCAAGCTTTACTTCTTAGGAAAAACACTCAAGTCAGAGGAAAGGTAAATAAGCGCGAGAAAGCAGGAAGAAAGGTAAACAGTGGAAATGAGAACATATGAACTCCTAAATGTTTTATCTTCTCTTTCTATTATGCTACGCCAAAGTGAAAATACACACATAGATTCAAACCCTGATTTCACTTAGAACAAGAACCCGTTCTCTAAATGCTGCCCCCGCACATGATTACTCATTTGGCAGCAGAAGTTATCCTCAAAGGAATGAAAAGGGAAGTGGGGGACCAATAACTATGATTTTTGTTAAAGCAAAATAAATAATTGGTGAGTGGAATGAGGAGAAAGATATAAACTTATCACATGTGCAATGACTCCCCAAAATGATACATGTCTGACCCATTAAAAAAAAAAAAAAAAAGCACCTTGTTTTGAGTAGAGTAACGCTATGGTAGCCAGGATAATTGATCTACAACTTCCAGACTCAAGTTATCTTACCCCTTAGTCTCCAAAAGGATTCCAGGGCACACCACTGTATTCAGATGATAATGTATTATTCAATTTTCACAAAAATTCAATAGCTAATAGATTTTTGTTCTTCATTTAACAGAGAAGCAAAGTCTCAGAGGTGCTAATTAATTTCCCCCAAATCACACAATATGATCACTTGCTAAGATGTGAACACTGGCCTAGAGTATAACTCCAAGGCCTTGGCTTTCACTCCATAGCCAGCTGCAGAGCAAGGGGGAAAGGATTCTGATGAATGAGAAAACTTCATCAGAGAAGGAAACACAAAGAGTGAAAATGCAAAAGGCTACCTTTATATTCCAAGCCTTCCATGAAGAAGACATGGTTATGTATGTGTTAACTACAAGAATGGCTCAGAAACAAAGCCCTAAACGAGAACTGTAAGAATAGCTTCTTGTGTCATTTTATTGCTTATATGATTTTCAGTCTGAACCAACTGTTAACATAAACTGGTTTCTGTTTTTAAAAATCTTCTGATGTTGAAAATATACCTATTAGTAAATAGAGCCAGGAAGCATGGCTCATGCCTATAAGCCCAGCACTTGGGAGGTGGGGGCTGGAAGATCATGAGTTTAAGGCCAACGTGGGCTACCCCCGCCCCACAAGAAAACTTTTAAACTAAAGACTATAGTAAGTAGACTGTTAGTGAAATTATCTAAACTAAGGATGCATGTTTATTTCTAGCCCTCCTGAAACTCTCCAAAATAAAAAAAATCAAAATAATATAAAGCCACAAGGACAAAGATGAGAGATAACATAAGAACATGGAGATTCTTTTTTTTTTTTTTTTTTTTTAATTATGAAAGAGGAGGAAGAGCCCCAACTGACTTGTAGGGAGAAAGTCAACAAGCAGAGCATGATGCTGGCCCCAGAACCTCAGAAAGGTTCAGGGATTGGAGTCACCTGGGGTCCCTGAAGGTTCGGGGTTTAGAGGCATCTGGGGTCTCTGAAGGTTTGGGGTTTAGAGGCGCCTGGTGTCCCTGAAGGTTCAGGAGTTATAGGCACCTAGTGTTTCTGAAGATTCAGGGGTTATAGGCACCTGGTGTTTCTGAAGGTTCAGGGATTATAGGCACCTGGTGTTTCTGAAGGTTCAGGGGTTATAGGCACCTGGTGTTTCTGAAGGTTCAGGGGTTATAGGTACCTGGTGTTTCTGAAGGGTTGGGAGGTCAAGGCACTTGGTGTCCCTGAAAACAAAGGAAAATGCTGAAACTGAAAATGAGAGAATTGGTTAATGTGTCTATTTGGGGAAGAACTGGAGCCCTAGATCCTTTCTCCCAAGCCAAAGCAGCAGGGTGATGATCATCAGTGACAACTGGACATAGGCTCCTTGGAGAAGTTGAACAAATATTGCAGGCCATGTTCAAGGGCAAAGCAAACTAAAATCATGTAAGGTGCTAAAGCCAGACATTTTGTCAAATATTTTCAATGTCCCAGCCCTCTTCCACTTCAAAGTTTCCAACTCAGACAGCCAGGAATGTACCCTAGCCTTCTCACCTCTGAGCAAAAGGGAAGAAAAACCACTCAAAAGACTGGTAAGCAAGCCCTACATATACACACATAGAGCTTCCTATCCATTTCACACACAGATTCCCCTTTTCTGTGTACAGTATATAATGTTTCTATTGAATTATGAAAGGACAGGATGTGTGTTCTTCTATCCCTCTGATACACTACCATGGACTTAAGATAAAGCCAAGTAAATATTAGATACTGGATAAATATTTACAATCTGACTTAATGTGCACTTAAATATTTTAGCCTCTCAGAGAGACCCGTGAATTTCAAAAATGCTCTCTTTATATTTGTAGAGTATCACTTACAGGAACGAGTAAGTCTCCCTGACCTCACCACTCTACAGCTAAACTCCACTTCCTTGTACCTCAATTTTACACACACTGTCCATGGTAATAAACTTCTATAGCCTTTATAAGTGTAGGGGTTAATTTTCTTTTATTATAACAATGGGAGTACCATAGCTCCTTACGCAGACTTCATAGTCCCTCTTAAATGAAAGCTCAAGAGATCCCTTAAGGAGACTTGACTGCTGGAGGAATGAGCTAGAGCTCCCTCTAGTGACCAAAAAGAGCCAACGCAGTCCACGGGAATCTACACCTAGTACAAGCGGTCCCTCTAAAGCTGTGTAAATGAGGAAATGCCCACCCCTCAGGCACCGCCACACAGACAACTGAAATAATTCCACCAAGTGGCTGTACAGGAAAGTCAGAGGAAAGAATAAATGCCACAAGGTGAGATGTCACACATTATCTAATTACAACTGAGTAGAGAAATAGAATCTGTTCTCCCATTCTACTTGTTATATCTGTCATATTAATCCTGTTATCTTCACCTTTCCCCAAAACTTACATAGCCCTGTATGCCTGAGTGTTACCCACACACATACCCAAGTCACATGCTTCACGTTTACTGAGTGCAAATCATGTCACTGGTCTCCAGTGTTCATACTCAGAAATTCAATACCATCTAGCTTCCATTTCTTTCTTTCTTTATGAGAGAAAGAGAGTATAGAGAAGGAAAGAATGGACATGCTAGGGCCTTGAGCCATGGCAAATGAATTCCAGATACATATGTCTCCGTGTGCAACTAGCTTATATGGGTAGTGGGGAGTCTAACCTGGGTCCTTAGGCCTCTCAGGCAAGTGCCCTAACCAATAAGCCATCTCTCCAGCCCTCCATTTCTTTGTATAGGATATGTTTGGTTATTCAAAAGGCTTTAGAATGCTTTCTTCCCAGATATTTGCATTATTGGTTCTTTCTCTCCAATTCCCTGCTGGTCTCTTGCAGGAAGCCCTCATGTGTTACTCTCATATAATTGTATTTTATTTCTACCAAAACACTTACTGCCTTAAGATACTGAAGGAGAAATAGGGGAAAAATAGGTTCTTTTGGACAGTTTCAGTTAGGAACAAAAGTCCCAAAGAGAGGACTAAGAGATGTCATCACACATGCCAACATAAGTGAAACTCAGGAATAGAACTCATATCTGATCCAGATTCACCTACAACAGCTATGGTGTCCCTTGATGCCCAAAGTTTAGCATGCTACCTGGGTAGGTGGCCTCCACTTCCCAGGTGGGCTGGCCCAGAAGCCTGCCCCTTTAAATCCATGAACCAATAAGGTCTTCCCTTTGTATACCTGAATCTGATGACAGAAAACATTTTCAATAGACTATAAAGGCTATAGTCCACCCTGTTTTGTTCTCCCTGCATCCCCTCACTCTGCTCTGTGATCTCTGCTTAGATTCATGTGAGTCTGGCTTCCCCCCACCACACACACTCAGCCTAGACGGATGGTGGAGAGCAGAGCACTGTTTCTTGGTCCAAATAGCTTTTCAGCTTGCCTCCTGTGGTGATTTGATTCATGGGTGCCCCACAAACTTAGGTGTTCTGAATGCTAGGTCACCAGCTGATGGCAATTTGGGAATTAAACCTTCCTGGAGGCAGTGTACTATTGGGGGTGGTCTTCTGAGTATTACAGCCAGCTTCCTCTTGCCAGTGTTTGACACACTCTCCTGCTGATATTGTCTGTCTATTACTGGCCAGGAGGTGATGTCCACCCTCTGCTCAGGCCATCGTTTCCCCTGCCATCATGGAGCTTCCCCTTGAGTCTGTAAGCCAAAATAAACCCTTTTTCCCACAAGCTGCTCTTGGTTGAGTGGTTTCTGCCAGTATTTCAAACCTGGCTGCAACAGTGAAGTTGGTACTGAGAGTGGGGTGCTGTTGCTAGAAACCTAACTGTGTGGTTTTGACCTTTTGGAACTGCTTTGCAGGAGGAATGTGGAAGGATTTGAAACCTGGGTCTGAGAGACACCTTGCAGTGCTATAAGTATAGCTTGATGGACTATTCTAGTCAGAGCTGAAAGACCTGAATGCAGTAAGAACTATGTACTATGAGATTTGACTCTGAAGGGTGAGAAAGACCTTTGCCTGGACTGGGCTAGAAGCAGTTTGTGTGACAGGCTTGCTGTTATGCCCATGTCCTGATAATTTGTGCAGGGTTGCTTTGGATAGAAACAGACTGATGTGAGCAGAGGGATATGGCACAGAAAAAGTGAAATCTTTGGGCCAAAACTGCTGCCTGTTAAACTGCAATTGTATGAGAGATTACAATCTTTGAGATTGGGCCCTGTATTGAGATAGCTAGAAGAATGAAGAGTCTTTAGAAGGGGCCTGAATGCTCTAGGAGTGTCCTGTTCTTCAAAGTCTGCTTTATTCCCCCCTGGATTAACAAAGTGGCACCCCGCCTGATATTGTGGAGTATAAGAAATGCAGGAAAGAGGGGGTCATTGAATGTGCAACATGGTCATGTGTTTTGGAAATAGCCATGGGCAGTGTGGAGCAAGTTTGCTGGATTGTCTGCATGGAGATCGATGGAGCCATGAGGATGGAGTGGGTTGCAGTGGAGTCCTGGTGGAGATGCCAGGACCACGAGATGGCTGCTAAGGAGAGCTTCCAGCCCCAAGAAGTTTTCCAGGACTGGGAGTAGCCTAGCTGAAGAGGCAGCATTATAACTCCAGAAACTTGTTGCTGATTAGAATTATTGGACTTGGAGACTTGTCACTGGTTAGAATTGTTGGGCTTGGAGCTACAGAGTTTGAAGTTTGCCCTGTTTATCTATATCTGGTATTGGTTGAATATGTCTTTGCTATACCCAACACCATCTTTTGCAGTATGAATGTTTGTTCTGTGCCATTATAGGGTTGTTTTGTTTGTTTATTTGGTTGGTTGGTTGGTTGGTTGGTTGGTTGGTTGGTTGGTTGGTAGGTATTACAGCTGAGTTAAAAGTCTTAGACTATGGTGCTCTTTGAACATCATTGGAATTGATTAAAAACTATGGGGACTTTTAAAGCTGGATGAATACATTGCATTTAACATCATGAATGATTATCAGTTTTGGGGGGTCAGGGTTGGAATGTGGTGGTTTGATTCAGGTATCACCAGCTAATGGCAGTTAGGGAATTAAACCTTCCCGGAGGCAGTGTATTGTTGGGGCAGACTTGTGGGTATTATAGCCAGCCTCCCCTTGCCAGTTTTTGGTACACTCTCCTGCTGATGTTGGCCAGTAGGTGATGTCCACCCTGCCATCATGGAGCTTCCCCTCAAGTCTGTAAGCCAAAATAAACATTTTATCCCACCAGCTGCTATTGGTCAGGTGTTGTCTGCCAGTTATGCTAACCTGGTTGCAAAACTTCTGCTTTATACTTTGGGGTAACTTCTCACTTTACTTACATGTATGATTTTCCTTTTGGCTCTGAATCTACCATGTGCATATTTCCCTTACACTCTACATCTACCATGTGAGTGCTTCCTCTAACTCTGGGCCCATTACATGTGTAATTTCTCTAAAGTCAGGGTAGTCTGAGGGTACTACTCATTTCCCATCTAAATTTCTTGGTCTTTTCCTTGATATTTTCCCTCTGCTATTCTTCCTTAAGCCACCACCATTTTCACTCTTAACTTCCTTTCGTGGGGAAGTTCAAGACGGATGCTACATGAGTTCCTTCTGAATCTCCCTACACAAGTTCCCAGGTTCTATCTCCCATGTGCTTGTGGCTCCACTCCAGTCTTTGCATAAAAACCTCAATTTCTCTGAAGTGAATCTCATGGACTATGCTGTGTTTTCCTCATGAGTGCATGTTTCCTATTTTCTGTGTGCTTATGACTTTGTTCTAGCCTTCTTCCTAGATCCCAGTTTCCCTTAATAAACCATACAATTTGTGATTTCTCCCTAAATAAACTTTATAATTCATAATTTATCCTTCTTGAGCCATTTTTTTTTAATCAATTCTTTGTTAAAAATAGGACAAGCTCCAAAATTTGGATTTATAAGCTTGGGGAACCCCTCCTAAACCCTCAAATTCTGCATCAATACTTTCCTGTTTAACTCTCTGCTACTGTTCCCACTGAATAAACTGCAATGTATTAAGAAAATATGTTTGCTTCCAAATCCCCTATTCCAAGGACAAAGAGTTTTCAAGCCTTCAAATGTTTCTTCTTGCAATTTCAAAATTACTCAAAGGACCCTTTGGATCTTAAGTGAATTGTAATATGGGCTGGAGAGATGGTGTAGTGGTTAAGGCACTTGCCTGCAAAGCCTAAGAACCCAGATTCAATTCTCCAGTTCCCACATACACCAGATGCACATGGTGGAGAATGCATCTGGAGTTTGCATGCAATGGTGCAGTGGTTGGAGGCTCTGTGTATCCATCCTCTCTTTCCATCTGCCTCTCTCTCTCTCTCTCAAATAAGTAAGTAAATAAATAAATAAATAAATAAATAAATAAATAAATAAAAATATTTTTTAAAGAGTTTAAATAAAAGAAATACTCTGAATTAATTTTGCTACATGTATTGTAAGTCTACCTGAGAGACTCTTGTGTAGCTGGGCAACCTTAATGAAGATGAATACCATGACCAAGTAGTCAGCCCACAATTCTTTCAACTCATTTGTTAAGATTAAACATAAGAGGGAATGTGGAAAAATAATGCAGACTTATCCATGTAGAAATGTCTAACACGCATAAATTTCACAATACTGACTTGACTGCATTTGCCTCAGTCTTCACACAGCAGAGCTCATGCATTTTAGTAAAGAAAAAGAAAATCAGCATAACACACCTGGAGAGACACTACACTGACAGTATCAAAGTGGATGTGTCCATTGGGCTCTGTGACAGCAGGGTTCGCATAGCACGTCACACCATTGATCGCCGGTAACGCTTTAGGTTGATGTGCTTTTTCTTTAGACCCACAGTCATCGTTTCCAAAGTGGGTATGGTCATTCTACATGTGAAAACAAACAGAAAAGAATGAAGAGGGGCTACAAAGAAAAACAATAGGTTGAACAGATGAGAAAATGCTCCACTGATTTTCATTTGTAAAAGAGAAAAATTACATTTATTCTATATGTAATGTTATCTCTTTAGAGTAATATAATTTTTCCTTTAAACATAGTCTCATTTAGTAGAGCCTGTAGTTTCTGTTTTTTATGTTAGGGAATATTTTGATGACTGAATGAAATACAAATTATGCATATGAATTTTTGTGCATGTGTATATCTAGAATATATGTGTGGCATGATATCAGGGGGGTGTGTGATGTGTGGCACATGCATATGTGTGTGTAGATCCCATGCACATACAAGACATGAGAAAGTCAGAGGATAACATCTGGTGTCCTCTTATCACTCATCCACATCTTTCTTTCCTTGAGATGAGGTCACTTCTTCAGCCTGGAGCTACTATCCATCAGCGAGTCCAAGTGAGTCTGCTGGTCATTCACGCCTAAGCAGCAAGCACTCTTCACCACTAAGCTATCTTTCCAGGCTGCACATGTATTAGTTGACATTAAATTGTGTGTACTTGTTCCAAATTATATCATATGAATCAAGTATTTCTCTTAAACTTGTTAATAATATGTTGACTTTACATCCTCTTTGCATTCACAAGTACAATAAATGAACTGTTCACATAATTCAAAGAATAGTATTTCTGCCTGCATTAAGGGGTCTTACAGTATACCATATTAATGTCTTCAGTAAAGTCCATTTACCTGACCATATGTCTTCAATAGCATCTTAAGTGTTCTTTCAACAAAGAAGAGTATGTAAAACCCACCAAACACAGCAACAGCCTTCTCAACATAGTTATCAATTTTGGGGTTAAATCCAAAGGCCTGAAGGGAGACAAAAACAAGGGGCAATTCAGATAAAAACAATTAATTTGCTTTCTGAAAAACAATACCATAATTTCTTACTACTTTTGCTAAAGTTGTGAGTCCATTTTCTAATACTCTGAAATTTGAACAACTAAATAATATACAGTGCATAGAAACTTTAGAAATCATTCTGTTGAACTAAAGTCACCAAAAGATCTTACAGCCTCCTCTCTCTAACATCTATAGTAATATTTATCTTGAATAAAAAAAAAAAACTTTTAGCAGTCAAGAATCTGCCTTGATTCCCTCCTTTAAAAGATAATGTTCAGTCTAGGTAATGAAGAAAGAAGAGCTATTAATCACTCACTATCTCCAAAAGAAACTTACTTTGTGTTACTAATTTCACCACATGAATCTTCTTGTACCTAGAAAATACCTTTAAGTCCTAAAAACCAAAGGCTGAGTAGCGTCTCTCTCTCTCTCTCTCATGTTCACATGTACACACACAATCACAATGAGAACAAATCATCTGTTGTTGAAAAGACTGTCCTCTTGGGACAAAAGTTGGATAAGAGTTTGAGTATAAAATTACAAAGGATCAAGATGTCTCTAGAACACAAGGAACATAACATTAAAATGAATAAAACAGGAAGAAAAAATAATACCATGTGTGAAAAGCCAAAACTTTGTACCACTGCACATACTGAAAATCTCCCTCTGAAGAAGAGGAGATGTCATGTTTCTGGCCCTCCGTCTGCCATTGGGGGTGTCTTATATCTATATCTTCACTTAAGTGATTGCTCTATGACTTTTTATTTAGTGCAGAAACAGTATAATAATTTTTATTTCATACGCCTAACACATATTATAAAAACAAAATAAAATAAAAATGAAATTTGGTGTTTTGTAAAAAAACAAAAAAACAAAAAGGTGTGTGTGTGTGCATGTGTGTTCAGGTATAAGTGCAAGTGTGTGTATACCATGATGCATGTGTGGAGATCAGAAGACACCTTTGTGTGCAGTCCTCCTTTTCTAACCTGTGTTCATTGTTCCATATACACCAACATAGCTGACCCATGGACTTCCGGGATTCTGCTGTCCCAGATCCCCATCTCACTGTAAGAGGCCTGACATTACAGACACTTACTATGGCATCTAAGTTTTACATGGGTTCCAGGAATCCAAACTCTAGTCACCACACTCTGTGGCAAGCATTTTTGTCCACTGAGACATCTCCCTATCCCCAAACAGATTCTTTATAATGCGATATTTTCATTAAAATAGAATATCATAAATTATGGGTATAGACTCTCCATACAATGTATCTGGGTTTTTTGGGGTTTTTTTTTTTTTTTTGGTTTTTTTTGTTTGTTTGTTTGTTTTCCGAGGTAAGGTCTCACTGTAGCTCAAGCTGACCTGGAATTCACTATGTAGTCTCAGAGTGGCCTCGAACTCCCAGTGATCCTCCTACCTCCCAAGTGCTGGGATTAAAGGCATGCGTCACCATACCTGGCTATCTGTTCATTTTTGCATTGCTTGTACTCAGACTCAAAGCTTGGTGCAAACTACGCAGACACTAGCACTGAGGCACATCCTCAGCCCACTGTGTTTAATTTAACTCACAAACAGGCAAGAAAATAAATAGAGCTATATAGAATATTGCATGATCTCGAACATATCTTTAAAATGTATTTCTAATGAGAAAATGTGTAATGCCATCCTCATTGTGTTACAAGCCAAATATATGGCCATATTCAAGTCATTTGATTTAATTTAATTTAATCCCCTGGATCTTAATATTTTTTTTCCAACTGAGGGTTTCAAGTAAATATTCTCCTAAGTTCTTTCTGGATAGAAGAATATTAATCAAATCTATGAGTCTAAGAAATTATACCACATTTTCATATACAGATGAAAAACTAAAGACACTGGGGCTAGTGAGATAGCTTAGTGGTTAAGGTACTTGCCTGCAGAGCCAAAGGACCCAGGTTTGATTCCCCAGGACTTACATAAGCCAGATGCACAAGGTGGTACATGCATCTGGAGTTTGTTTGCAGCAGCTGGAGGCCTTGCAGTGCCCATTTTCTCTCTCTCTTTCTCTCTGTCCCTCTCTCAAATAAATTAATAAAATAAAATATTTTTAAGAAACTAAATAAACTGTTGGTTGTTTTGTAAAATTTATAAGGGAGATAACTCCTTAAAATACTATTTTCTCACTTACTTTGGGTCTTGACTCTCACTCTTTATGTATACAATATAAATGGAGAGATAAAGTCGTTATACACATCACTCTTCCTTGTTCACCTTTGTAACTTTCTCTCATATTAATTAATGTCTCTTTCCCTACTATTCAACATTCCCTTTCTTTTCCTCTCTTATTTTCCTTCCATTATTTCTTTTTCTTATATCACCATAAATAGCACAGTTCTGAAATACAACATACACATTATCTGTTGATTAAATGAACAGTGAACTATAGTAAATGTCAATTCAATAGCACATTTTTATCAAAGGAAAACAGGTTGCTATTTATTTACTGATAGTTGATGTTTATTCTCAGTCAAAAATAGCAGAGGGGTTGTCAACTACACACATAGTTAACCTCTAGTCTTCTAGAGCTATAGTAAGCATATGATCTTCAATAAATTTGACATTGCAAGGTCTTCAAAAAAAATAAATAATGAAACTATGCAGAAAAATTAAATTTTCCAAATGCAAGGCAGAATGAAATGTTAAGGCCTCAGAGGTGTCCCAGAGCTGTCTGAGCACGTCCTGCTGGTTAACCTCCTAGAATATTAATTTTGTCTCTAACACTAACATCTACTTCAGCTTAAAACAAGCCCTTTATACTTGGTGTTATTCACTTTTCTCTTACCCAAAACACCATAAACCTGATTATAAATGTTGTGAGAATTATAGAGGCTAAAGATGTACAAAGTGCTAAAATGTTTAAAAGAAGCAATTATTCACAGAAACAAATAGCCCATATCCTTACCTCTGGAATGAGTTGGAAAACTGCATTTGAGAAAAGGGTCCCAATAGCCAACCCCACAAAATAGGTCAAAATTTTGGGAAAATATGACTTCTTTATCAATGGAGTCAAAATCAATCCAAGGAGAGATGCCAAGTTAATAATTGTCACTGACAGGAATCCATATCCCCAAACTGTGGATCAGAGAAAAAAGAGTAAGACTAGTTATAAACAAGAATCCAAATAAAATCTTATTGAATGTACGTTAAGCTTTAAACAAATATTTTCCCTAAAATGAAAAAATTCTCAGTGAAAATTATACAGAAAATTGAAAGATAAATATAGCAGAATGCTCACTAATAGAAATAGAGCTTATAGGGGCTGAGAGTCAATTCACTTGGTAGAACACTTGCTTGTCATGCCCAAAATTGTGGATTCAGTTCTTAGTATCCATTACATAAACTAGGCATGGTGGCGAATGCCTGTTAACCCAGCACTTGGGAGATGGAGACAGGAGGATCAGAAATTCAAGGTTATCCTCAGCTACATTTTGTATTGGAGGCCAACCTAAGACACATGAGACCCTGTCTTACAATAAACAAAAGAAATACTTCTTTTGCTTTAAACTATTCTACATCCCCAGTGCTAGAATATCACAGCACTCAGTCTGATCCCTCTGGTTGATATGGCCTTCAGACTGCTATACCAGAACACAGAGTAATCTACTCCTGCATCTATTCAAAGTGGCCTTTCATAAACTGACTCCCATGCAGCCTCTCCAGTGCATACACCCACTTTATAAAATGGTCTTATCCAGACACAGGTTTTAAATTGTGGCTCCCATCTGGAAACCTTTTCATCTTTATGCTTGAGAAACTTGCATGCAGTTCTCCAGACCAACATAAACATCTCCTCTGTTGAGTTTCTTCCTCAGGTAAAGAGCTGTCTTTTGCCTTGCAAGATTCCGTAGCTCTTGGTTTAAAGCTAATTGGTCTAGTTTCCATATCTTGTGTGCTATAGAAAGTGTTCTTCTGTGTACTTGTCTATATCATATAAAAAGTGCGGAGCTATGTTTAATCCACCCTCGGTGTCTAGTAAATTCTCTAGGAAATGGCACAAATCTCTGCTGAATATGTTCATGAACACCCAGAACTCTGTCAAAATGATCAGTTCTCCTGCCTGTTTGACCTTTCTAATATTTCTTGCCTCTGTGCACATTTATCAGAGCCACTTAGAAAACTGTGGATGAAAGTCATCACACCTGAGACCCGCTCCATGGCTTTCTCTTCATGTATTCTTAGAATACTGCTTTTCAAATGATCTGTCCCTCTTCCCCCACAAAGAATGAAAAAATACCTTTCCATGTATACATACAACTTCCTCAAATGCTATGTTTCAGAGAGGTTCTCCTCTGCTTCTAAGAGAACTCTGAAACTCTTTGCGTTCCAAGAAATATGAGCAATGCCATTAACATTTATCAAATGTCCACTGAGTATTAAGATTCTTCTCCGAACTTGATATATTTTTACTCACTGAATTATCAGAACAGTTTTTGACATATGTGCTGATGTTATCCCCACTTTGCAGATGAGGAAACATGATTCTAGTCTACAAAGAGACTAGATCTTAATTTATACTTGTCCCCACTCAAATGAGAAGCTGAATGGAAGAGTTAAAAGTAAGAATGCTGAAGCCACAGGGTCTGTGTGAGAAATTCAGATTTTCCTTTTTTGGCTTCATAGTTTGGTTCCTTGACTACACTAATCCTCAGAATTCTCATATCTGAAGTGCAGATTTAAAAAAATTGCTGCATCTTATAGAAATAAAACTAATAATGCAAAATAAAATAAAATAAAATAAAACTAATACTGTTCCTGGAATCTAGAAAGCATTCAATAAATCTTATTTATTCTTTTTTCTCCAAAAAAATGAGTAAGCTGACCACCATATAAAATTTCTACGTTTAGTTCATTGTTATGCAGGGGAAAGAACAAGGGAGAGATACATTTTCTTCAGTGGTATAAACAACCTTTCCACATGCTTCTGTAAGACACCTTAATTAAACTTGTTGGGTTGTCCCTTGTCCCCAAATAAAGGTGTGACAGTAAGAGCAGGATAACTTGAGAAGAATTTTATATATATACAAATGTCATAACTAAACCTATTATGTATAATTAATGTGTTCTCATAAAAATAAAATATGTAAATAATTTTTAAAAGAAGAAAAACTTAGAGTTAGGAGACACAGGCCCCTCAGGTTTTGCACCTATTGAAAGCCAGTGTTCCTCAAGCATATAACTCTGTCATTTGTTAAATTATTTTGGACAATATGATCTCTAAGGATGCTTCAAGTAAATTTCTATAATTCTTACCTCTTATTTGAATTAAACAGTACACTGTGAGCTCATCAAAACGAGGCAGTTTTGTATCTTTAAATGATTGCTAAAATGTAATAAATTATTTTCCTAGAGAATTCAATTTATCATAAATTTATTGTATGCAACAACATGAGCTTATGAATCATGAGAAAAACAATGTGAAAAATGGTAAAATGGGGTTGGGAAGATGGCACAGTGGATAAGCAAATTGGTGTCTCTAGACCCCACATAAAAGCTGAAATTAGTGGCAAACTTCTGTAATTCCAGCGCACTGACAGCAAGATGGGAAGCCAAGAGAGGAGAATGTCCTCCCACAAACAGAGCAAGAAAACAAAATACCCCACCTCAAACTATGTGGAAAATAAGGAACAACACCCAAAAGTTGTTCTCTGACCTCCACATACCTGCTGTGGCATGTGCACTCACACAGGTATAATGCGTGCATGTGCACATAAAAAAGTTTAAATGACACTGTATGGAGTGGCAATCCAGAACGAAACCAATGGTGTCTACAGGCAGTTTCTGCCCCTCTGTCCTGTGGTGGGAGGAGGTCAAGGGCTTGAGCCTAGACTGCTTGGAGCATCTGCCATGGGAAGAAGTGAAGTACTAGTGGAGAAACCCTACTTCACCTTCGGGAAATCTGGGGATTAAGTGTGATTCCAAAGGAGCAGTGGTTCCAAAGAGTTAGGGTTGTAAGGAAGCATGTCAAGGGATCTCCTGCACAGGATGACTGCTGAAGAGGAGACCCTGAAGGAAAGACTTCTAAAGAAGCATGTCTGCCTACCAGAAAGAGCTCAGCATGCTGTCGGGTGAGTTACGAACAAGCCATTTCACAAGGAAAGGCAACTGTCTTGCAACTAGACACGATGTGTCCACTCAAATTGAATTGATGAGGAAACAAAACGGGGAGAAAGTGGGAATTTAAGCTTCTTCAGGGAGTTGATCAAGAACTGTGTGAAATTCTTTGCATGCCCCACTAAGACACTGAAGAAGAACTAAAGCTAGTCAGACAACACGTGGAGACGCTGAGGAATCTAGGCATGCGCACTTTGAACACCGTGACAAATCATGCTACGAATGGGAAAATTAGAACATATTCCATGCACAAGCTTTGAAAGAGAGGTGTATCAGGAAAGTGAAAGTGCCTTTTATTGAGTCCTGGGGAGATGTCTCAGCGGATAAAGCACTTGCCACACAAGAACACGGACCAGACTTCAGGTCCCAGGCTCACACAAATGCCACGTGGGTCTGGCAGAGCACCTGTAATCCCAGTGCTTGGGAGGCAGAGACAGGGGTCTCCTGGGTCAAGCTGGTTAGCTAGACTAGCCTAATTTCCAGCTCTGAAAATACTCCCTAAAGCCAGTTGAAAGTGGAAAGTACAGACGAAAGAATGGGAACAAAAGCAACCAGTGGTGTTTGTGGTGACAGTAAGCACAGATTTTATCGTCTGGGACCTAATTTCTTTCTCCACCCCATAATTCTACTTGTTGAAGCAGAGTCAAGGGCTTCTTTTATTTCACTTTTATACAGGAAAATTGACTGTGCCTAACTCAGGGGCATAGGAAATGAAGTAATTCTGGCTTGTATACTTATAATTAACAATTGACATCTTTTTGCAGAGCTACAGCTATGACAGCTTTGCTCTCACTCTTACGCTGAGAAGGATATTTTGTGTGCAGCATCTGAGATGGCCTAACCAAGAATAGCAAGGAGGATGGGAGCTCCTTTGTTATACTGTATACAGTTGTGATATGTAGCACAGTCCCTGAACACACATTCTCATCTGAACTCTTTCTTCTCTGGGTCCAGTCCCATTATCTTTGTGCCTACTATGCCTGATTTCTGTCCCTTGCAGTTGCCAGCCAAGTATAGAGTGTATCTAGGTGGGATGGGCCATTTCTGTCATGAAGAGCAGCAGCTTTGCATAGGTCACTACTAGGGAGTTCCTTTAAGAGCATCCATAGTGAGGGTCCTTCTCTACCTACCCCATCCATCACCACTGCGCTCCCCAAAGCACTGTTACTTATTCTTACACTGTCTGCCTGCACCAATGCCACTGTCAACACATTGAACAGTTCTTAAAAGCTTACCAGTGCAGACTTGGTCTATATGTGTCAGCATGCTATTTAGTCACACACACACACACACACACACACACACACACACACATTTTATTTTTAATATATAAATATATTCTTGAAAATAAAACCGACAAAATGTAAGACGTCTGAGAAGTGAGGCTATGTTATTTGCCTGTTGACATGTCAACATAACTGTGTCCAGAAAAATTTCTACCATGGCCCCCTTATCTTTATTTTGCTTTTTCATTCTCATAGATGATTCTTGATTCTCAATTAAGTGAATAATTATATCAAGAACCCAGTTCATTTGATAGTTTTTAGAAACATTTTCTTATGAGAAAACTACATTACAAAGAGACCAAAAAGTAACATGGACCTATGAACACATATATAGGAGGATCACAGACATCATTCTGTCCCTGAGCCAGGTGCTATTTTAGGCATTTACATGCATGGATTCTTGCCACAACACCATAATAAAGGAACCATTACTATAGCCATTTTGAGATAAATAATGAAGACATTAAATAAGCTGCTCAAGATCACATGGCTACACTAAGATAAAATTATTAAATATCACATCAATGGCAATGGGTTGCCAAATTTAACAGATTAGTGGTAGCAGTTCTCTGCCCTCTTTATTAGATCCTCAGTCCAAATATATGGCGCCATTCTGATCCTGTAACAAAGATTTGTTGACGTTTTTGACTTTATGACTTTGTAATATTGATGCACAATTCTTTCTGACTTCCTGCTTCCTACTTTCTTGTTGTCATCTCCTGACTCCTGAAATAGATTAGCCCAGGCAGTTGGGGTTAGAATATGTCTCTCTCCCTACTTCTCTCTCTCTCCTTCTTTGGTTTTCGTTTTGTTTGTTTGTTTGTTTGTTTGTTTGTTTGTTATTTTTTAAGTAGAAACTTGTATGGATACAGCATATATTGGTACCTTTATTGCCATCCGCCCTGACCCTCTCGACTGAGAGCTACCTTTAGTAGGATTGCTGGTATTCACCGTGAGTTGTGGGTTATGAGATGTGAGAGCAGCAGTCAGTCATGGGGGTCCAGGGCAAGGTATCTGGATATTCCCTCCCATTCTGTGGCTCTTACATTCTTTCCACTTCCTCTTCTGTAAAATTCCCTGAGCTTTGGTAGGCGTGCTTTAAGTCTACTTTAGTGTTGATCCCTCAGCAGCTTTGGGATTTCTGCTTTGGTGCAGTTTGAGTATCCTCAGTGTCTGTCTCCATCACCAGGTTTTCATTTTTCTGAGATCACTCATTCTAGCCTCAAACTTAAGGCTATCATCCTGCTCAGCCCCCCAGTGCTAGGATTACAACATAAGCCACCACACCCTGATTTAGAAATACCTGAATATCATATTAACCTGTACAGAATAGAGGATTTTGTTACAAAAGCCCCATTTCCTGAAGTTATATATATGTTAGATATATGTTATTATTTATCCAAATGATCAAACAGACCTTATATTAGTACCTAAATATATGCTAGATGATGTTCAAAGCATTCTACAAATATTAAGCTAATTAATCTGTGTAGCAACACTGAAAAAGTAACTGTATTTGACGAGGAAACTGTGACCAAAAAAAAACCATTAAATTCATGCTCCCACTATTGCTGGAATATGACAGAGCCAGGCAAGTTGATTTTGAACTCTGTGCTTTTATTATGCTATACTATTAGTAAATATTAGTATATTAAAGATTTTGTTGAATTTACTTTCAAATGTAAAGTACAAACTACCAAAGTTAAAAAGGTTTACAGAAATTCAAACCTATTCTAGCAAAAATATCTGCTTGAACAATTGGTAATTGTTAAACGGTCTATCACTTCAAAATTGCAATTATTCTTATTCACAAGATTGTTAATTACATTGAAAAGTTAATGTTTCACGATTTTAACTCTTTGTACATATATTAAAAAAAAAAAAAAACAGAAATGAGACTATAGGTCCTCAGTCTGGAACAAGCTTGTTTGAAACTGCCTCTGCCATTTTAAGCTGTGTAACCTTCAGTAAATGACAGTAAGCACTGGATATCTCAATTTAAATGGGAATAGCAGTTGTTCATAGATTTGTATAAAAATTAGATGAGTCCAATATGTACACCTGGAATAGTACCTATTTCATGGTAAACACTGCCTATACATTGCCTATTATTATTCTTTTTGTCATTATTTTTGTTATTCACAGAAAGATTTGGAAAGGGACACAAAACAATCCAAAACAGGAAAGCCAACACTCCATTGAGTCCTCCCTTGTCTTTGCTCTCTGCATTCTCTGACTGCTCTCTTATGAGATGAACTTTCTCAGCCAGGTGTCTTTAATGCCCCCTACATGATGACAAATCCCCAACTTGGCTCTTCCCTCTAAGCTCCAAATGAGTGTGTGTCATTGCCTACCCAACTCCACTTGGGCACCTGCACTACTGTCTCAGTAACTGTGCCAAATATCATAATCTTGATCTTCCCTGCTTTTTTCCCCACAATAAACACCTCCTCACCAAGGCTACATCCCCATGAGTGGACATGACTATGTCTTCTGTTTTTCTGGCTCAAACTTTGACCCATCTTTCCTTCTCCAATCACCTTCCACACAGTCTGCACAATCTGCCCTGAGTCAGGCCATTTCCTCATCCCTGCTTCCTCCATGTCAGTCCTTGTCACCACTGTCTTACATATCCACCCCCCCACCCACAGAGACCAGTTCAGCTAATCTCCAAACTCCTTGCTTCTGCTCTTGTACGCATATTATCTCCACACAATATTCATTTATAGACTCAAATAAAATCCAGACACTCCCATTCAGAGCTGACATTCAAAATAAAATTCTACTGGCTGACCACAGGTCTCCATCTGCCTCCAGGACATCTGTTCCTTCTACTTCTGCCCGCAATGTCCAAACACGCAGGCCTTCCTGTCGCTCCTTCCTAAGGCCACACTTACTCCACACTGGGCTAGCTAGTCCCTCCACCAAGAAGGCTCTACCACAGAATATCCAGCCAGGACTGCACGCAGACATAACCTTATACCCTAGCCGATCCCACCACCTTCTATCCCTTACACAATGTATTTTTTTCTTAAGAACTACATGAATCGTCTACCTGTTTGTTTATATGTTTATTCTTTCTTTTTTCTACTGTATCAAAAGCCCTAAGAGGGTGAGGAACTTTTCTTACCCACTTCTGAGTATTCAGTGCACAGGGAAGACCTCAGCAAAGACCCTCAATCAACATTTACTGAATTAGTAAATTAATGAAAATTAAAATATCCATGTGGGCAGCTGGGGAGATGGTTCAGTGGTTAAAGGTTAGCTTGCTTGCAAATTTGCATGTCAGTGTTTGAGTCCTCAGTAACCATGTAAAGCTAGATGCAAAAAAGTGGTGCAATCATCTGGCAATTGTTTGCAGAGGCAGGAGACTGGCACACCACTACTCCTCCCCACACACATTCATGCAAATAAATAAATATCTTTAAAACATTAATGTGGGACAAGTTAACAATTTAGGGATATCAAAAAATCACAGCCAAGCATGACAGCACATGCCTATTAATCCAGCACTCAAGAACTGAGGCAGGAAGTTCAAGGTCATCATAGACTCTATATACTGAAACTGAGGAAGGAACAAAGGGAGGGAGAAAGGGAAGGGGAAGGAAAGAAGGAGGGAGGGAGGGAAGGAAGAAAGGAAGGAAGGAGGAAAAGAAAAAAAGAAAGAGAGAATAAAAGAAATAGCATATAACTAGTAAATATAAACTCTTAAACAACTTATTTCATTGGTGAAAATACTTCCACATATTTAAGTTAGTGATCTATATATTAACAAGGGTTACTTTTTTAAACTTTCCTTACAAAGACTATTCTTTTAAGATGCTGTATTTATGGTAATTCCATTATCAACAGAAGTTTCTAGCCTCATTTTTAATCTATAAATATTAAAATATTAATAACTCAATCCTCTAAGATTTCATCTAGAAGCAGTTAATTTCCTTAGCCTTTCTCTGACAATAGCAGATAAACTGACAAGTTTTAAAATAGCATGGTCATCACAAAGTGATGCAAACAAACTGACCAATTATAAGCCAATAGTTAGTATGCAATCAAGAATTACAGCATAATACATACAGGATTTGTTGTACATACACACATAAAGTCATGTACGGCATGGAGGTAGAAGCAAAACTGTCTAGAGGAAAAAAGAGGAGTAACGTGGGGGGTGGGGGAAGGACAGGGTAGGAGGACATGGGGGAATGTACTTAACATACAATCTATGCCTTATGAAAATATCCTTAGCTAACAGTACCATGTTCAATGAGTTTATACAATGAAAATTACATAACATATGCCTATATGAAAATGTCCTTAGAAAACAGTGTCATGTTCAATGAATCTATGTAATGAATTTTTTTAATTAAAGGAAGTGGATTTATAAAATTTAAAAGTGTTACTAAGCAAAATCTTAAATCCAATTATTCTTATTCTAAATACCTACAAAACCTTAAGTCTTTGGCCAAGAGTTTCTACACAGATTGATTAAAAGCAAAAGAGAAAGAGGCATTTTAGCCGGGAGTGGTGGCATATGCCTTTAATCCCAGCACTCAGGAGGCAGAGGTAGGAGGATCGCTGTGAGTTCAAGGCTACCCTGAGATTACATAGTGAATTCCAGGTCAGCCTGGGCTAAATAGGACCCTGCCTCAAAAAAACAAATAAAAATAAAATAAAATAAATAAAATAAAATAGAGACATTTTAACTTCATTTCATGCTAGCTCTCAGACTTTCCGAGTAAGTGAGGAAAAGTGTTTCCGTGTACCTTCAGACAGGCTTGGCTTTACTTTGTTCTTGGGCCGATCGTCACAGGGGTGGAAGCTCAGCTGCTGTAAGACTGCAGGGCAGATGGCAGAGAAGTTTGAGCTGGTTATCTGGGTGGCATTGGAAAAGCCGTGAAGGGAAAAGATGTCTTCGGCGGAGAGACACTGAAATAGAGTAAACACAGGAACCCAGGCAGTGACACAGTGAATACATGCAAGCAAAGATACTGTGGGGAAACCGAATATACCTTCAAGGCATATGGCATGGGCACTACCCCAGAGCCCACTGCAGGGATGAATAAACAGGCCTTGAAAATGGTGAGGTAGTCCCCATCTCTTGAAAGCCAGAAACAAACCAAAGTCCTCGTCAATATCCAATCTATTACAAAGAAAAGGATTAAAAATTGGTGTAAGGGTTGAGCAAGGACTTTAAGAACACCAACATAAAAGTGGGCTGGAAATGTAACTCAGGGGTTTAATGTATGCCTGCAATTCACAAGGGCCTGGGTTTCCTAGCATTGCAAAACATGAAGAAATAGCTTAGGCCTTTTACAGTCTTGTCCTTCCCCCTTAGCTTATGTTAAATACTTAGTTACTTGGAGCTTCATAGTTTAAAAATATGTCCCTAGCCAGGTATGGTGGCTCATGCGTATAATGCCAGCACTAAAGAGGCTGAGATCAGAGGATCCCTGTGAGTTTGAGGCCAGCCTGGGCTACAAAATGCATTCCAGTCAGCCTGGGGTAGTATGAGACCCTGCCCCTTCTCAAAAAAAATTGTTTCTCATCTACATAGCAATAATAATTCTAACATATGAAAATTGTTTTTAAATGTCTTAATGCAGGGCTGGAGAGATGGCTCAGTAGTTAAAGATGCTTCCTTGCAAAGCCAGCTGGCCTGGGTTTGATTCCTCAGTATTCATGTAAAGCCAGATGCACAAAGTGGCATATGCATCTGGAGTTCGTTTGCAACTGCAAGAGGCCCTGATGCATCCATCCCCTCTTTCTCTCTCTCACTCCCTCTCTGCTTGCAAACAAACAAATAAATAAATATAACATTAAAAATGTCTGAGCACAAATTATGGTTTGCTAATCTATGCATCATTCTTTTTATATATTATTCTTTGTGACAATTTCTTACATGTATACAATGTAGTTTGGTCCCCTGCTTAGCCTCTCTTTTCCCCTTTCCCTTCTATTCTTAATGACGGTAGGTGACTTTTCTATATTATGTACAGTTTTGGAAATAGTGCTGGCTATTTAGAAATTTATTGACTATGAATTAGTTTGGAAAAAATATATTAGAAGATATCTCTATAAAATAACTCCTGTTTGTTATATGTGTATATGGTATGTGTGTGTGATGTGTATATGTGTGTGTGCATGTCCATGTGTGTAGGTGTGAGTGCACATGCACTTGTGGAGGTCAGAAGTCAACCTGGAGTGTTGGTCCTGGCCATCCACCTTGTTTGAAGCAAGTTCTCTGCTCACTGTTGTGATCACCAAGCTAGCTGGCCTGAGAGACTCAGGGATCACCTCCTGTTTCTGCATCCCTTCTTGTCATATGTGCTCTGGATTACAGACACACTACAGCATCTGGCTTTATGTGGATTCTCAGGATCAGAACTCGGGTACTCATGCTGATACAGCAAGTACTTTAGCCACTGAGCCATCTCCCCAGCCTATAAAAAGCACTTTTTAAATGTATCAAATACCTTCAGGCACATTTTAATTGCCAACTATCTTCTGTATATTTGCATTATTAAGAAGATTATAAAATAGGTAAAATATTAATACATACTATAAGAATTATAAAGTTTGGAAAACACTCATCTACTCAAATAGAAGTCTGTCTTTAATAACAGCAATTATGAAGCATTTTTTGTCCATTTCAGCCAAGACTTAAACCCCACTAAAACCTTAGCTTTGTGCTATTAACTGACTTGTGTCCTTCAAGTTGCATGTTGTACTTTAATTCCCAATGTGACAGAATTTGGAGATGGAGGTTTTAGTAGATTTAGGAGGGTAGATGAGTTCATGAAGAAATGACCCTAGTCCAATGGGATGAGTGCTCTTTGAGGAAGAAACAGCAAGAACTTCCTCATTTGTGTTTTTTCTCTCTCTCTCTATCTCTCTCTCTCTCTTGCTCTCTCTCTCTCTCTCTCTCCCTTCCAGGAGGACACCTCTAGAAGGGGCCTGTCTGCAATCCCCACAGGCAACCCTCCCCTGACAGGATCACCTCAGACACCTTGATCTTGGGCCTTCAGTCTCTAGGACTGTGACATTTTGTCATGGCAGCCTGATGTGACAAATGCACTATGATCTTGGGCTCAAAAGTGATGTCTTATTTGACCATAACATGACTGTAGAAACAAATTTTAAAATTCTATACTTTGATATAAAGAAATTACTGCTTTTGCAGAAAATCTTCTCCCTGTAGACCAGCCAACTGAAAGCTGGAAAAAGCTGCATTGCATGCAAACAGAAGTCATCTACAGTGAAAACAGTGGACTGAATATTCAAGAGACAGGCCCAATGACTGAACAGGTGCAATAGTGGCATGTCTATTCTTGGGGTAACCAACTGCTCCATAATTGGACTGAAGGCCCTCTCTAACTGAAGGCCCTCTCAGAATACATACCTGGTACTGAAAAACCTAAGTAAAAGTCTTTGGTAGGTGAGGTCATGAGCCTTAGGGGTATAAGCCTGCTCTCATCTGACTAAATGTATATATTATTCCCACCAAACTGCCCTGAAAGCACTACACTTAATGTTCATATTCACATATTAACACTACTCTCACTTCTGGTTAGAGAAGCTTCTCTTTTCAGATAACCACTGGGATGACCCAAAAGGCAACATAGTGCTGAAATGGAGGAGTCCCATTGCGGAAGAGGGGGCTAGAATGGAAGAGCCAAAGGAAGGGTATAACCTCTTACAATGCAACTGTCCAGACAGAAACTGGCCTCGATAAACAAAAAACCCTCAATTAGAAGAAAAAGATTTTATCAAATTAAAAGAGACTAATGGATTCTTGAGTCCTAAAGGGAACACGTTTTTTTCTTTGTATATAAAAAGTCAATAAAAAACAATAATATAAAAAAAAAAAAAAAAGAAATTACTGCTTTTTACCAAGGGAACATGTAAACATCAAGCAAACCAAAATGCATACAATTGTCAAAAGCTAGGACTGCAACAATTTTACAGAAATGTGTGTTCAATTTTCTTTTAATGTGTAAGTTTATTTCTAAAGCTGCTCCTTTTTTAACCCAGTCTCTCCTTTCGCATATGATAATGACAGCTGTGTACTGGCCACAGAACGCCAAACTTACTTCTCTGGTAATAGTGGTCCCTATGGCTGTGAAAACCAGATACAAAACTAATAGACAATGGATTGCCCATGCAGTGGGGGATAGATACAGCTTGTATGGTGAAGAGACTCAGGAGCAAAATCATTAGATTCAAAAATTACAGAGTACACGTGTGTCAGCCACGATTCCAGGAATCAATATGTGTGTTAGCACAAGCACAAAGCTGCACTGCTTCCCAGAGGAAGTCCTAACCTGCTTGAACTGTAGTTTCCTCCAACCATGAAACAGAAGATAAAAGGGAAAATGCCTATGCATGGCATCCAACAACTTCTCAGAATTCATACCCTAAGACGTCCAAAGCTGGATGACTGATGAGAAAGCCTTTGCAGGCCCATTACTGGATCCAAAAGTCTACTTGCTAAGGCATAGTCAGCATTTCTTAATGAAGTAAAATACAAACTAAAGCAAACTGTAAAGTCTGCCTATCCCACAGAACATGGTAATTATGGATTAATCCAACTTTATATTCAGTTACACTGTATGCATATCACACATATGTGTAGTGGAACATAGTAGAATTTATTTCTTATTGTAATTGGTAGTAAGAGTTGCAATGTTACATATTTAAAGATGCCCTAATTGCCTCTTATGCTTCATTAAGGACACTTCCTATAAACAGAAAAATAAATAGTGCAGACAAGTAAGTGTGTAATTAACACTCTTGGAGAGCTTAGAACCTTCATGAGCTGGGCAGCATTTACATGGGCTTTTTTTTTTTTTTTTTTTTTTTTTTTTTTTTTTTTTTTTTGAGAGTGACAGACAGAGAGAGAAAGAGGCAGAGAAAGAGAGAGAGAGAATGGGCACACCAGGGCCTCCAGCCACTGCAAATGAACTCCAGATGCATGCACCCCCTTATGCATCTGGCTTACATAGGTACTGAAGAATCGAGCCTCGAACCGGGGTTCTTAGGCTTCACAGGCAAGCGCTTAACTACTAAGACATCTCTCCAGCCTCACATGGACATTTTTGCTGGGCAGGTGCTCAGGGGTTGTAGTTTGTGACAGCAGTAACTGCCCAAAAGGCACAGGCACCCAGAGGCAAAAAGATGACAATTCTCAAGACTTGCCCTTGTGAAAGAATAAGGAAGAATATAACAGTATGGGAAAACACAATGGTAGGCCTGACATATTTCAAATAGCTATCTACTAGAAAGTAGAACGCAAATAATTTTGGACAACAGCCTATTTTGGCTTCAGTCATGATTTTTGTTATACATTGATTTGCAGAGTTGAATGCAAAACAAAAGGAAGCAGTTTTGTGTGAAAGGGCCTAGTCTCTTCCCCAGGTAAACAGGATAAGAGCCCAGCCCCTAGGGAGTGAGGGTACAAGAACCGGTTGGATCAGTGACATTGACCAGAAAGTTTGACTCCTCTCAAGTACAAACCTTCACCTCCAAACAATGAATACGTGTCTTGTGGGGACAACAGGATTGCCCAGGGCTCCTCAGAAGACAGCTCAGGATGATTACACAGAATGGTATGAGCCTTAAGAAAACCCAGTGCAACTACAAGCTCCTTAACATTTGTTCACTAACAGCTCTTCCTCTTTCATCTATTTTTTCAATGACACCTCCATTCTCTAAAGTGTCACTCCTTGTTCTGGCCTTCCAGGCTTTGTGCTCTCGCTGGCTAAATCATCTGCAGACACTGTAATGTTCAGTGAGTTGCTATCTTTTATTAAACATGTCTTTGAAGTTTTACTCCTGTTTGTTTATCTCAGCCAGGGTAAACTGATCTCAATCACCTTATGAACACAAAACACCAAAGCAAGGTAGTCATGGAGACAAGGGTGGTGGTGGGGCTTAGACACATGCTGTACACATGAATCTAAATCATGCTCAAAGTCACTGCAGCAAGTTCCATGCATTTCTGTGTTTGCTTCCTCTACTCCTTCCTCACCAGGTCTAAAGTTTCTCTGGCTTCATTTCTCAAAGTCTTTGTGAAAGGTTGGGAACTGGTGCAAGGAGATGATGAAAGTTTGAGTGTTTGAAGAAAGTTCCTCCTTCATCATTTTATACAATTGAAATCTATGTAAGAAACTATTTATTATAATTATTATTCTTATTACATTATAATATAGCTGGGAGTAGTGGTGCATGCCTTTAATCCCAACACTTGGGAAGCCGAGGTAGGAGGACTGCTGTGAGTTTGAAGCCACTCTGAGACTATATAGGCTGGACTGGAGTGAGACCCTACCTCAAAAAAAAAAAAAATTGTAATACATTCCAAGGAGTGTGGTAAAACTTGAAATGACAAAACTTCAATACTTGAAAAGACTCTTTCCTTGACTAAATTTTAGTCAGGCTCCTCTGAGCCCAGACTTCCACTTCTGTCTCATTCTTATGGAACCTACATCACCTTTCTCTAGCAAAAACACTGCTCAGCAAGATTACAGAGAATCCTCCCACCTTCGCTATCTATTTTCAACATCTGGTCGAGTTCCTCATTCCTCACCCTAAATATCTGATCACACTGACCTGCTCTCGGGGAGAATCTTGTTAGTTCTATTTAACCAAAATGTCCCCTACCATTGATGTTTCCTCTTGTTAAGTTTCCTCCCACTACACCCTGCCCCTGTTCCTTGGCTTATCTGTGTGTATGTGAAGGAACCCCAGTTTTATATGGAGGCCTCTTTTCCCCTTGTGATGGGTAATTTTGTATGAACTATTTCTGTGGCCCAGATTGAACATGATTTCTGGGTATGTCAGTAAGGATGTTTCCAAATGCAATGAGCATTTGAATCAGTAAACTCAGTGAAGGCGATTGCTTCCATAAGGTGAGTAGCATCATCTGGTCTACAGACGCTTCATAGAGGAAAGGGTGAAAGGAGAAAGTCTGCATTTTCCTGCCTCACTGCTTGCCCTGGTTCCTTGGGACCCAGTCTTTGGACTCAATTTCACTACAGGCTTTCTGGGCCTCTAGATTACAGATGGCAGATTCTGAGGCTTAGGAAAGGAGTTCCTCATAAATCATATTCTCTCTCTCTCTCTCTTTTTCCTTCCCTCTCCCTTGCCCCAGGCTCACTCCCTCTTTCCTCTTTTCTGTTTCTCATTTCTCTCTTAACTCCTTCCTTTCTGTTTCTCTTTAAGTAGATATAGACATAGGACGAGATGGATAGATGCAGGTTTATATAGCCTATAGGTTCAGTTTCCCTGAAAAACCCCAGGTAATACCCTCACTACTAATAATTTCTGAGTAAAAATCTATTTTTACTATTTTAAATGTTGTCAGTGTTACAATGATCAATGTAACAGTCATGTCATTAAACTATACTGCACATTGATTATTTCCTTCATTACAAATATTTATTAAATCATAAATGTCTGAGGAAAATATTGAAGGAAGAAATGGAAGGTGAGGAAACTGGAGAATGACAACCAGTAAGAAAAATAATGAAAAAAAAAATAAGTCATAGCACCTTCCATCAAGAAACCTCAACAACTGTGTCAGAAATAAATCAGATATATCACTTCTTTCATGAACTCAGAATAATGATGATAAATCCCCAAGAGCTAAAATGATTTTTAAAATGGGAGCTGGGGGGGGGGGGCTGGAGAGGTGGATTAGCAGTTAAGGCACTTGCCTGCAAAACCAAAGGACCTTGGTTTGATTCCTCAGGACCTGCGTAAGCCAGATGCACAAGGTGGCGCATGCATCTGGAGTTCATTTGCAGTAGCTGGAAGCCTTGGCATACCCATTCTTTCTCCCTCTCTCCTCTCTCTCTCTCTCTCTCTCTCTCTCTCTCTCCTCTTTCTCTCTCTAAATAAATAAATAAAAATAAAAATAAATTTAAAATGAGAGCTGGGCATGATGGCACATGCCTTTAATCCCAGCACTCAGGAGAAAGAGGTAAGAGGATCACCATGAGTTCCAAGGCCACCCTGACACTACAAAGTGAATTCCAATCAGCCTGGGCTAGAACAAGACCCTACCTAGAAAAACCAAAAACCAAAAAAACTAAAATAAAATAAAATGAGAGTTCATGAGGGAGAGAATGTATGCAGAAGAAATAGTCTATGGCCATAGCACCCTGAATGCACCCAATCTCATCTAATCTGGAAAACTAAGCAGGGTTGGGCCTGGTTAGTGTTGGATGGGAGAAATAGTCAAAAATGACTTTGAGGCTGAAACTCTGGGAAAACAGAAAGAAGCTGCTATTCCCAGTGTGAGTGACCAGCTCAGACTTAGATGTCTGAAGTTGCAAAGCATACAGGACACCCATAGATGAGCAGTCACTCTCTGCTTTCTCTGAGAAAGGAAGAAGTCAGATAGACAGTTCTGCAAAGAAGAGATAGCAGAGGGGGAAGAGGGACCAGAAGAAAGAAACACCGAAAAAGGGAAAATGCCTTGGGAATATGGACATCATTGTGCACGGATAGGAAAGATCTCCAGGCATGGTGGCACCCTCTTAAAGTCCCAGCACTCAGGAGCCTGACACATGAGGATTCAAGTTCAAGGACTAGGCAGCATAATGAGACTGGCTCAAAAAGGAGAGAGGGCTGGAACTCTAACCTGTGGTTAGCACTAGCCTAGAGAGAGAGAGAGAGAGAGAGAGAGAAGAAAAGGAGCCAGAGAATAAACAAGAACAAGAGAAACTCAAAACATAAGAAATAACATAGGCCAGAAATGTAGAGGCACCTTTCCCCTCTGTGATCTATTCTGCATGAGGCAGAATAGACCACCTTATGGTCATAAGAGCCCCTTTCCATGCACTATAGGTGTCCCTGTCTACCCAGAGCTACATCCACTAGGAATGTTGTAAGTCTGAGGACTCCTTAAGCCATTTATGCCACTATGTGAAAGAGAGCTATCTAAGAAACAGAAACAAAGACTTCTGCCCCCAGGCCTTCAGTTCTATCTGTCACACAACATCACAATTTTCTCAGATATGTCTGGGCCTAAAGCCCATCTGCCATTTGATATTAGTTACCTAATAAATTCCCTTTATGGCTTGGGATAAAGGAAAGTTAATTTTTTCTTTCATTCTTCAAATGAAAAAGTTTTGATTGATACATAAAGTAATTATCTAAAAGTCATTAAGTCTTTTTTTTTTTTTTTTTTTTTTTTTTTTTTTTTTTTTGAGGCAAGGTTTCATACTATAGCTCAGGCTGCCTTGGAACTCACTACATTGCCCAGATGGACTCAAACTGTTGACATCCTCCTACCTCAACCTCTTGAGAGCTGGAATTACAGGGATGTGTCACCATGCCCAAATGAAAAATGACTTTTATAATGAATGTTACATACATAACCTGTGATGACAAAAAATAATTTTTCCATTTTTATAGCTTCTCTGATTCTTCCTTTTATGAGCAGAGGGCTATTACCTGGACTTGGCTACCTTGTCCTGTGACACTCATTAAATAACACAAACAAAAGGACCTTCTGATCCTGTGTCTATGAATCAAGGCCTTCATATACAACATATATGAACTGTCATCCCACTCAAAGTCACGCCAAAAATGGTTCCAGCTCTTGCCATGGATTGGAACACAGGAAAGTGAAGCAATTGACATTGCCAACAAGACATAATGGTACTAATGGTGCTCTCTCTGTGCAGATAAAGGAAGAGAGGAACTCGTCATGCTTGTAGACCTACTGATGGTCAAAATTAGAATGAAGCATCAGGTTCAATTCATAGGTTATAAAATGTCTTCAAGCCTATTCTCTCTGTGTCTGCCTCTTTTCTATCTCTCTCTCTGCTTGCAAATAAATAAATAAATAATTTTTTTAAAAAAGGGGGGTGAAGAAATGGCTTAGTGGTTAAGGTGTTTGCCTGTGAAGCCAAAGGATCCCAGTTTGACTCTCCAGAACCCACGTAAGCCAGATGCCCAAGGGCACATGCATCTGGAGTTTGCTTGCAGTGGCTAGAGGCCCTGGCATGCCTATTCTCTCTCTGTCTGCCTCTCTTCTATCTCGCTCTCTCTCTCTTTCTCTGCTTGCAAATAAATAAATAAATAAAATATCTTCAAATTCCATTACAAAGCCCTCCAAAGGTGGGTTCCTGGGTTTAGAATGTAAGGCAGAAAGAACTCTAACATTTCTTGTTAGTGGCTTCTGTACCCTGCCCTATTCAGCCACTGACTGACAACTGGTGGTTTCCAGCAAAATGCTGTAACTTTCTAGAGTTTTCCATGAGGACAGCTGTATACTGAAAGCTTTGGAAGTCATCCGTCGTAGGGGACCATCTCTGGGTCTTTGCAAAGAAAGCACAGTAAACCGATTTTCTAAAAACCCTCCTGCAGCCTCCAACTACTCCACTCCCTCTCAAGCCCTTCCACTTCTTCCTTGTTCTCACCCAAGTACTCATTAGCCTAACAGGATGGTTGCAGCTTCCCTGTGTCAACTGCTCTGGTAGGGGTTGGAACTATGATGTGCTTCCCACCTTCCATAGGCTTATCATACAGCAGAGAGAACAAACAGATAAGTGAAGTAAAGATAGGTACAAGGTATTCTGAGATAAAAGCAAAGAGACCACGGAAGGCTTCCTAGGAGGAGACACGTACTGTCTGAAATGCTTTGGTATTTCTCATGGCTGAGGATATAAAACATGATTCACAAAATATGTGGAGGATAAATGTATAATTAGTTAACAAAAGAATTTTTGCAAGAATAATAGTAGCAGTAATATATAATCTTTTTTCAGCTCCCACAGTAATGACTAATAACATGGGAAAATCTAGATGAAGAAAAATCACGTCTTAGAATGGTAAAACTATTGGAGGATAAAATGCAAGCCCATGTTTACCCATGTCTCTAACCAATACCCTGGTGGCTGTGTCTTTATTAAACACTAAGAATTCACTCAAGCAATAAAAAGAAAATCATGGGGCTGGGAGATGCTCATCAGTTAAGAGCTCTTGACACTTGGGCATGAGGACTCTCAGACTGGAGACCACCAGTTTGACTCCCCAGAACCCACATAAGAAGCTGGGTGAAGCCATGCACATCCACAGAATTGATGGCGCTCCCTAATGGACAGCAGCTCCAGGTGAAGGGAGAGACCCCATTTCAAGGAAAGATATACAAGAATGAGCTATGGCTGGGCATGGTGGCGCACACCTTTAATCCCAGAACTCAGGAGGCAGAAGTAGGAGGATCGCTGAGAGTTCGAGTCCACCCTGAGAATACAGAATAAATTCCAGGTCAGCCTAGGCTAGAATGAGACCCTACCTCAAAAAATCAAAATAAATAAATAAATAAATAAATAAATAAATAAATAAATAAATAAAAAAAATGAAAGAAAGAAAGAAAGAAAGAAAGAAAGAAAGAAAGAAAGAAAGAGCTAAAAGGACATTCTACATTTCCCACTGGTCTTAACATACGTGTGCATCAGTCATACACAGAGAAAGGGAGACATAATCACTTATATCATACAATTGAATATGTTACAATGCTCCTATTAATCACTTAAGTCATAAAATTAAATTATTTGGAATTATTTAAGATCCTAACCAGACAGAGAGGGAGAGAGAACTGGAGCTCAAATGTAATCCTACCATTTATTTCACTCATGGGGTCACAAACACCACATCAAGCAGCAGAAGCCAACAGCCCAGAACCTGACCCAGCACCCTCCCAACACAGCTCCACACTGCTGGCAGTCGGGAAGAGGCTGGAAAGTCACCACTCCTGCAACATCCTGGTGTGTGCCGTCCAAATGTGTCGCTTCCCTGTTACTATTTTAAACCCAGGACGGTCTTCTTACAGCCCCAGCTGCAGAGCCAGTTTGTAGATGCCCCTCAGCTACCATCATGTAATACATGACAGTGAGATTAGGGAAATGGATATACTAAACAAGGAAAAATTGAACATCCAAAATAATTATCTAATGCTATGGAAACTTCCGGATGTCTTGAACTCATGAGGCCTTGATATATATCAACACTAATATGACTAAGACTCTGTGCCTGATCTAAATTGCACTGAGTAAACATGTATGGAAGAAAATAAATGACTAAATGAAAGAACTCCTCACTTGCTTTCATAATATATTTTAAAATCAATTGCAAGAAATGTCTTAAGTTCACAGTGGTAACCTAAACAATATTGTTTTTTAAAGCAAAAGAAATGAAGTTCTGAAAATGAAGCATGCCCAGGAGTATTTCATATGTGGCAACTGGCCAAGATCCCAAGAGAACAATTAAATACATAAATTTAAAGTATGGTTTGAATTTAACATTTCTGCCCCTGGAAACAAATGAGTAGTTCCAGTCATTCATCTTCTCAGGGTCACTGAGCAATGCCATGGAGTTGGTGATTTAAATGTCCCACACTCACCACAGGAGCTGACAGTGCAGGAATGACTGGGGAAATAAATCACTCCCAGATTTGTTTGCTGAAATAATGCAACTCCCTCTCCTCAGTTAGAAGAAACTTTAATCAACTCCTCCCTAGTATTGCTTAAGCCTAATCACTCTCTACCAACCTTCTCCCTTCTCTTAAGGTTTTGCCCTCTGAAGTGCCTTTTCAAAGTTTATACATTGTTTTTAGACACAGTCTTATTTTATCAAGACAAAGACTGGGGCTGGAGAGATGGCTTAGTGGTTAAGGTGCTTGCCTGCAAAGCCAAAAGGCCCAGGTTCAGTTTCCCCAGGACCTATATAAGCCAGATGCACAAGGTGGTATTCATTTGCAGCAGCATGCCCATTCTCTCTCTGCCCCTCTTTCTCTCTCTCTGTCTGCCTCTTTATATATTTCTCTCTGAAATAAATAATGAAAATATTTTTTAAAAAAAGATAAAAGAACCAGACATGGTGATGCACACCTTTAATCCCCAGCACTCAGGAGGCAGAGGTAGGAGGATCGCCATGAGTTCAAGGCCACCCTGAGACTACAGAGTGAATTCCAGGTCAGCCTGGGCTAGAGCGAGACCCTACCTCAAAAAACAAAAACAAACAAAGAAAAGATAAAAGATTGGATTCTAAGATTTGAGCAAATAATATTCTGGAAGAATAACCTATATAGATTTAAGAATAGGCTAATCTAGTGATATCAACTCTGTTTCTCTGACATTCATTTTTTCCATTTTCCCCTTGGCTTTTCCTGTGCTTCTTTCTAAAGCCAGAATGATGCCAACATGTTCCCACCAACACATCCACATACACCACTCACATTCAGATACATGCACATTCAAGCATGTATTCACATGTACACATATACATACAAAACACACAGAGACACACTGATGCAAGCACAATCCAGTCCACACACATGCATAGAGACACACACTCTCAAAACTCTTCCTGGGAAGCACTACTCCTAAATATATTATTTAGGAGAGAAAGATGTCTTCCTTTATTGCACATTGTCAGAAAAAAAGATCATTATGAAATAATATGCCCAGAATGTCAGTACTACCACAAATAGGGCTACATATGATCCAGAGATACATTCCCAAATGTTGCTAAAGTTTCTCCCTGAGTGGTGACATTCTGGCTGAGATTTTTTTTTTTTTTTTTTTTTTTGGCTTGCCTGTCTCACTTACCTGACAACAGTTTAAACCATGTACTATTTCTATTCATTTTCCTAGGTTCCTCCATGCAAACAAGTCGAGCTGAAAGTGGATTTTACCAAAGACAAAGAGGAAAAAAATTGTAAAGCTAAACTATACATTTGCTAAGAGGTTTACAAAGTTTCTGACTTCCATAGCCACTGGCAAGTTTCCCAAACCTATTTCATGCTGCATTCATTTCTCAAGGCCTTCTTGTCCCAAAAGTCCTGGTGTGGTATCCAACCAGAGATACCTGGCCTATGTTCCTGCCTCTCATCTCTGGCCCACCCCAGTGGCAGGGGCTATAACACATTCTGTCACCTGTGTGGAGGCTACACAGGCCTTTTGCCTTTGACTTCCAAGATCAGAAGGCCTTTTTGCCTTGCTGTTCATTAAGGGCCTCCCACTCAGTCCCTCTGGGGATAAAGTGAGACAACCTCTTCTCTAGATCGTGGCTGGAGGAGACCATAGGAATGTGCTCACCTTCAAAGCTACCGCCTGTGCATATAAGGAAATGGCCTAGTACATCACAGGCCCAAGAACAGGACAGTTCTCAGCACATTGGTACTCAAAACGTAGTCCTGGACACCCCCCCCCCCCAGGGTTTCCAAGACTGTCAAAAAATATGCAAGGTCAGTATTATTTCCATAATATTTCTGACATTTCATTTTTCACATTCACTCTTTACTGAGTAAAGAATGAGGTTGAGAGGGAGTCAGGTAGCTTTGTAAGGCAGTTAGGGTGACCGGGCCCCTGAAAGTATCCTTGTAGTCTCCACTTTGCTAAAGATCAACGTATGATCTGGCGTCTTATCTCTTCCCTAGATCTTTTTTTTCCACAAACAACCTATGTAAATCTAACCATAACATTGTGCTTGGTCAAATTCAGTCCCAGAACTTGGGTGTCATGCCTAACCTCTTCCAGAGACAGCCCCTAGCCTAGACCAATCAATACTCACTCCGGCTCACCTGAGCCAGAAAGTAAAGGCCAGTACAGTAAATGCTTTTATGGGGAAAGGCAACACCTCTTAGTGACTCTTCATCACTTGTGAACCTCCCGTTCTGGTGAGTCTCCCCCTCATCTCAGTCTAGCTGGGCTGAGAAGAGGAGAGCACCCTCTGACCCCTACTCCCACATGGGCTCTTCACCTCCTCCTGCCCTCCACATAGCCAGAGCTCTTTGTACTTTATTTTTTCCTCTCTAACTCTCTTTTGACAGTTTCTCCAGGCCCTCCAGGTGAGCTCTCAGACCACATGGGTGTGCTCATTTTCCTTCCCTTGGTTCTTTACTTCCCTGAATAAATACAACAATTGAATACTTACCCTTCTCAGTTTTACCTGTCCAATTTTTTAGTTAAATGTAAATGCAAACCCAGGGTTTGGGGTTCAAGGACTTTCCTGAACCCCTAACACCCTGTGTCAGGGTGCCCAGAGGCTACATGGTGAGTGTCACACAGACAGAATGTGGAAGTGCATGTGGGAATCCAGCTACCTTCTATTCAACTAAGTATTAAAGAAAACTGCAAAATGTAAGACAATACTTCGCTTCTAATGGGTTATTTGGTCATGGAAGAGGAAGGAGTTTTTTTACTTAGAAATGTTAATATGTATCAGGAAAATGAATAACTCAATCAAAAGGTAGGCTATGGCGGTGAGCACTTCTCTTAATCTTCATACCCATGTATTAAAGCTGCTCTCACTTTTGGCTAGAGAAGCTTCTCTTTTCAGATGGTGGTGACCTTGGGATGACTCAGAGGCACCATAGTGCTGAGAAAAAGTGACAGAGGAGTACTCAGCACTGAAACATCTCTATCACACTTTCCAAGGCTCAGGGTCCATTGTGGAAGAAGTGACAGAAAGAATGTAAGAGCCAAAGGAAGGGTAGGACTGCTCACAGTGCACTCCTCCAGACACAAAATGGCCTGGATATCCATGACCTCACAGTGCCTGACACTATCTACACAAGACCATCATAATAGGAGGAAAAGATGATGACATTCAAATAAGAGACTGACTGAGGGGGAGGAGATATGATGGACAGTGGAGTTGCAAAGGCAAAGTGCAGGGGTGGGGGGATTACCATGGTTTATTGTCTATAATTATGGAAGCTGTCAATTAAAAAAATCAATAAAATAATTTTTTAAAGTGGGCCATGGAACTGAGCAAAGAGTTCTCAAAAGAAGAAATACAAATGGCTAATAAAATGTGTTCATCAGGTTTCTTCTTACTTTTACTTTAAAAGTATAACTGAATACCTACAAATTGTTTTTGTAAATTCATCTATAAAGGATATAAGGCATGACATGAAATGCAGGTTTATATGTAAAATGTACAACCTAAACTTTAAAATGTGAACATTCAGGTGACATAAAAGATTTAGGTATTGTATACTCTAAGAAGGTGAAAATTATGCCATTGAAAAATTAGAAAAAGAAGGGTTAGAGAGATAGCTAAGTGGTTAAGGCACTTGCTTGGAAAGCTTAAGGACCTGAGTTTAATTCCCCAGCACCCACCTAAAGCCAGATGCAGAAGGTGGTGCATGCATCTAAAGTTTGTTTGCAGTGGCTAGAGGCCCTGGGATGCTCATTCTCTCTCTCCTCTTTCTCCATATACATACATACATACATGCATACATTTCACTCTCACTCAAATAAATAAATAAAATATTTTTTAATTAGAAAAAGAATGAGAGACACTGAGGAAAATACACTGATTTCTTCATATAGGTTATCTGGAATAAAATAATGTCATTTAAAATTACATACTTAATAACATATTAATATTTCACAACACAAAAGTAAATTCTGAAGCTAGAGAATAACAATGAAGTGAGACAGATAAACAGGAAAAATTCTCATTGCTTCATTGTTCGTGTTTGGATTTAACAATGTCTAAATAAATGATCAACTAAGAAAAAAAAGTATTCATCAGGGCTGGAGAGATGGCTTAATGGTTAAGGTGCTTGCCTGTGAAACCTAAGGACTTAGGTTCAACTCCCCAGAACCCACATAAACAAGACACATATGGTGGCACATGCATCTGCAGTTTGCAGTGGCTAGAGGTCCTGGCATGCCTATTTTCTCTCTCTCTCTGTCTCTCTCTCTCTATCTATCTATCTATCTATCTATCTATCTTTTTAATAAATAAATAAAAATAAAATACCAAAAATAAAATGACAACAAATGCTGCTGAAGGTGTGGAGTAAGAGGAACCCTTATTCACTATTGATGATTGCATACTTGTGAAACCATTACAAATTTCTGTGTTGAGGTTTCTCCAAAAGCTAAAAATAGTTCTATCATATGATTCAGCTATACCACTCCTTGGCATATACCCTGAGCACTGTACACTTTACTATAGAGATAATTGCTCAGCCATGTTTTCTATGTTTTTATATTTTATTTGTTTATTTGTGTGTGAGAAAGAGGCAGATAGAGAGAGAAAGAATGGGCATGCCAGGGCCTCTAGCCACTACAACAAATGAACTCCAGACACAGGCGCCACCTTGTGCATCCAGCTTTATGTGGGTACTGGGGAATTGAACTTCGGTCCTTCAGCTTTGCCAGCAAGTGCCTTAACCATGAAGCCATCTCTCCTGCCCATTAGCCATGTTTATTACTGCTTTATTCACAATAGGTAGGAAACAGAATCAGCATAGGTACCCAATAACTGATGAATGGATAATGATGATGTGGTGCATATACATCATGGATTTTTATTGAGCTGTAAAATGAAATTATGAAATTATCAGGAAATGAATAGAACTAGCTCAGAAACAAATGCCACATGTTCTCTCTCTCCTTCTAGATTAGGGGGTATGTGAAAATGAGTGTCTATAGAGAACAGGAAGCTTGAAAAGGGACATTGGGGGATTATGCAAGGGGAATAACAGGTACAATAGTGGATCAACGTTATGCGAGTAGCCAACTGCTCTCCACCTGGATCTGAGGTCCACTCTACAGGAAGGTACTGTAAATATCTCGTCCTGTAAATTTGGCAAAAGTCTGTGGCTAGGGACTTAGACTCTAGGGGAGAACCCAACACAGTGGTTATGCTCATTGTGCAGCATGTCAAACTGCTTCTAAACATCTGTTTGTTCCATAATTCTTCACTGCTCGCAGCCTCAGACAGAAGTTTATACAAACGGAAGAGGTGAAGACAGATGCACAGTGGGACAAGCCAGCAAAGTTACCAAGCAAACACAACTAAAGCATGCTGTGCCCCAAACAAGAAATCTATACCACACCCCTAGGCTCAGGGAACTTCTGAAGAAGAGACAGAAAGGACATAAGAGCAAGAAGATGGGCAGGGGTTCTGAGGAGTGCTGTCTTCTGGATCCAAATCCTTTACACGCATAAACTTACAGCAGGTGTGGTTCACTGCCCAAGACAGAGCCTGTCGATATTTCATCATGGAAGAGGAAGGGGCCTATGAGACACCTCACCTCCCAGAATAAATAGTGGCAACTGGAAATTGCTGGGAGAGAGGGAGTCATGTGCTTTTGGAGTGTAACCCCTGGTGGGTTGCCCATTCTCCAGTCAATAACCTCCCAGCCACGATTCTGGAAGCAAAACTAATTTAACTCAGTGGGTCAAACGAACAAAAATGATGCATGAAAACAGGATGAGGATCTCATGAAAAGAAGGATTTTAGTGGTGGGGGGAAAGCAATTGATCAAAATGTACACATAGATGAAAGTGTAAAAACTAAAATAAAATGTCAACACGTAGTGTGTTAATTATCATTACTAAATTAAAATATATTTAAATTTTCTTAATGTTAATGCATATTATGCTAAATATTAATAAATATAAATTATGTAAACTAAAACTTGTATGTGTGGTGTATGTGGAGGCCAGAGGTTGACTTTAGGTGTCTTCTACTTTACTTATTTTTCTTTTCATTCTTTCTTTCTTTCTTCCTTTTTTTTTTTTTTTTTTTTTTTTTTTTTTTTTTTTTGGTGAAGCAAGGTCTCACTCAAGCTCAGGTTGACCTGAAATTAACTCTGTAGTGCAGGCTGGCCTTAAATTCAGTGGTTCCTCCTACCTCAGCCTCATGAGTGCTAGGATTAAAAGCATTAGCTACCATGCTCCACTGACCTTACTTTATGAGGCTTGTTTTTTGTTGTTGTTCTTGTTGTTCTTGTTCTTGTTGTTGTTCTTGTTCTTGTTTGGTTGGTTGGTTTGGTTTGATTTTTTGAGACAAGGTCTTTGTTTTAAATATTTATTTATTTATTTATTTATTTATTTATTTATTTATTTATTTGCAAGGAGAAAGAGAGAAAGAAAACAGGTACACCAGGACCTCTAGCTGCTGCAAACAAACTCCAGATGCATGTGCCAGTTTGTGCATTTGTTTTTATGCAGTTACTGGGGAATTGAACCTGGGTCATTAGGCTCTACAGGCAAGTGCCTTAACCATTGAGCAATCTCTCCAGCCCCGACCTTATTTCTTGGGACCAGGTCTCTCACTGAACCTGGAGCTCAAAGGTTAACTAGACTATCTAGCTAACAACCCCGAAGGAGCCATCTGTCTCTGTCTACCCAGAACTGGGATTACAGGCATAAACCACTGTATCCAGCTTTTCACATGGGTAGTGGGGCTGTGAACTCAGATCCCCATGCTTGCAAGGAAATCACTTACCCATTGAGCCATCTCCCCAGCTCTTATACTTAAGGCTCTTTGGTGCTAAGGTGTTTAAGAACTTAATGTATAAGAATGATACACAGGGAGAGGGAAGAACATACAAAGCCTTTTTATATCATGTGCCAGAGGAGTTTGAAACTCCTAATATAATATATTGTTTTCTAATACACCTCTCATCCCATGTATCCTAAGGCCCAACAAGATTGTTTCTGCTGGAAGCATCACCCTTTTCTACCCTGATTTCCCACACCCCAACATGTACACACATACAATAAAAACAAAAATAAAATTTTCAAAAGTATATGCTTCCTTGAAAGTCTAAAAATCCTACTTCTTAAGAACTTCACTTATTGTCTCTGGTATCCTTTTCCCCTGAACTCTCTATTCCAACCAAAAGTCATGCATTTTACCTCCACTGTGACTTTGCATTCCCACAACTTAGAACTCTGAAACCCTTTTCTCAAGCTCTCAGCGCCTTCCTGCTCCGCAAGGCCCTGTTCAAAATCCACTTCCACGCAATCAGTACTGGGCATTGCTATGCTCACACCTTTCACTCCAGACTTCCACACCCATGGAATTTGTTTGTTTAACACATAGTGTGGCTCCCTTACATAGTTGTTTGCTCACAAAAATAGGTCTATCTTTACTAAGACTGGAGACCTCTAGAAATACGGAGTTCTTCCTTATCATTCCTACCATAACATTTCACAAGGCTTTTTTGGACATAAGAGACACTAGACATATAAATGATAAAGGAAAGGGGTTATATAAAAGGAGATTCAAAACCAGCACATAGTGTCTGAATATAATGCTGAGAAATGAATCACTAACCTGACAGTCATTTACCAGGACCTCTGAGGAACCAAATTTATAGGCACAAAGCTTTTGCCCGATCATTGAACATTTTCCAAAATCACTTTGGTGAGAATATAAAGAATCATTTACTGATGCCAGTGTTTCCAAGTTGTCCTAATATATTGTATATATATGAGCTATGGAAAAACAACATCCAAATCTAAATGAGGAGAAAAGAATCCTGAATGGACAGAAATTAAAAGTAGTAAAATTGGGCTGAAGAGATGGCTTAGCAATTAAGGTACTTGCCTGTAAAGCCTAAGGACCCAAGTTCGACTCTCCAGATCCTACATAAGCCAGACATACCAGATGACACAAGCTCACAAGGTTGCACATGTGCACAAGGTAGAACAAGGTGTCTGGAGTTTGACTACAGTGGCTGGAGACCCTAGAGCACCAATTCTCTCTTGAATTCTCTCTCTCTCTCTCTCCCCCACTCTCATTAAAAGAAAGGGCTAGTCTGTTGGGCTTGCCCCCCAGAAAAGTAGTAGTCTTTATTATTTCTTTCTACTAAAACAATATGAGGGTGAATTTTAGTATATAATCCTTTTATATTATTTGTTAAATTCATTTTCATGAGAGAAAACAATCTGCATTGCTTTCAAAATTTTTCAAGCCATTTAGATAGATTTAACTAATTTAGAATGTTCAGATGGTTAAGAACAAAAAGTTACTATTCCAAAAGTTAAAGTTAAGACCAGTGTGATGGTGCACACCTATAATCACCCAGTAGGAGGCTGAGGCAGGAGGAGATAAGAGGCCAACCTTGATTATATAGCAAAGATTTATCACAAATAAATAAATAAATAAATAAATAAATAAATAAATAAGGAAGGGAGGGAGGGATGAAGGAAGGCAAGGAATATGAGAGGAAAGAAAGGAAGGATGGAGAGAGGGAAAGAGGGAGAAAAAGGGAAAGAAGAACGATTGAAACTTAAAAACAAAAAATAAAGTTATTTGTCAAGCAAGTATTTATGCATTTATTTAAGAAATATGTCCTTAGAAAGTGGAAAAAGCTAAAACTTAAAACCACAGACTCTGTCCTATAAATCTCAGGCCTAGAATTGGGTTGCTCCCCACAGTGAGCTGTTGGCCACAGAGACCCACGAGGACCCACAAACAATGTAGGCCATGGCTAAAACACTTGAAAGATGCTATTGGTGAAGACACCACAGGCTGCAGTCACGGGACATCAGAATACCATGCTGGAACCCAAAGGGAAAATAGCTCCCTCCCAGCTAGCCCTCATAGTGCTGGAGAGTACCATTGGAGCCACCGGAGGACAACAGTCACCAACAGCATGAATAAGCAGGGGACCCTGCAGACTATGAAATCAACCAGCCAGACAAGAAGTACATACTTGGGCAATAGTGGCATACAGCTTCAACAGGTAACCAACTGTTCTCTGAGTGGACATGAGGCCCGCTCAGTGGGACAGAAGTCATATCTTGTGCTGGAAGCCAAGTCAGGAAACATTTCCATTGTCAGGAAACCCAGACTCCAGAGAAAAGCCCCCATTACTCTTTGGAGAAAAAGAATGGATTTGCACACCAAAAATCTCTCAAACAACTTTGCATACCCCCTTTAATCCGAGTTGTTCTCACACTTGGTTGGAGAATGGCAGAGAAAACAGAGGAGAGCCTAGATCCATTAACAAGACAAGAAGATAGCTAACTGCCCACGAGATGTACCACCTTTACCATATCTTCCAGGAGAAATTGCAGAGGAAGCTGTGACAAGAATCCTGCTCTTACTGCTAGCCTGACAACCTACCCCAGAGTGATGATGAAAGACATGGTAATTAATCAAAACATATCAAAGCAGAAATCCTGAGGCTACGAAGAATTCAACACTAAATCAGTCTGTCAACAAGTCTGCCATGGGTGAGGGAACATTGTGGAAGAATGAGTGGAAATATTGTAAGAGTCTCAATTTAATCCAGTGGGAAAATAGTGATATCTATCAATGAAATAGACAAAACAGGATTGTTAGATGGTTTTGATGGAGACATGGATGAGTTTGGTTGGGGGAAGATTTCAAAATATTAAGTCAGGGAGAGATAGAGTTGCTCTTGTGTGTCCAAGGCTAAATCTCAAGAAAGAAATCAGTACCAATCCAGCCCATGACGAAAGCATCTACAAATGTATAAGCACAGTTGCGGTGGGATTGATTGTGTAAAATCAAAAGAACATGAACCTGAGGGACCCTGAGTGGGGACCACTAATGCTGAAAGGAGAAACCGAAAAGAACCTATCTGTGTGGCAATCCAGGCACAGCTGCAAGCAAGGAACGGATGTGTTCCATGCAGGACATAATCAAGGTCATCAGCATTCACAAAGAGATGAGGCAGGAGAAGCACCCATTGTGTGAAACAGTCTGAAAAGCTCTGGGTGACCTTGTGTGGAATAATGTCAAGGAAGTGGTGGGAGAAGTCCAGCCACAATGTACTGAGGAGTGCCTGGGAGGTAAGGAAATGGAGCAGGTATTTACGCGTTTCCACAATGCAGTTATATACACAGAATGATGCAGAAAGTCCATCAGATACTCACAGGAGTCACACACAGCTGCCTAACCAGTACCACGCCTGCTTAACATCAACACAGGGAGAAAGAACTGAGGATGCCAAAATGGAAGCACCATCTCCCTAGGGGATGGGGAGAACTAGTGGGATGTCACAGAAGGAAGCAGTAAACACAATGCCTGGCACACAAGATGTATTCCATAAACATTAGCTATTGTTCCTATTAGAATAATGGGAATTCAGTGTTTTCCCACTACATTGAGGTACTGCCCATTTACTTCTAGGGCCTTCACCCCAAGATTAGGAACAGGGCCAGTGACTAGCATGTGCAGATGCAATAGCATAAGCTGAATTCTGAAAGTACAGATCTTAGAGAAAACTGTAGCACACCATGATTCCATACACACATTCCATACCACACATCCTTTAGCAGAAGGGTCTGTGTGATTTACAACCCATGGTTAATACTCATGGGGATCTGTTGCCAGCCTATTAACTGTGCTGTCCTCATGCGTCTGAAGCTCAGGCTAGCTTTCTCCAGTCCTGCCCTGGAAGAGCCCCATCTCCCATCTCTTCCCAGAAAGACCAAACTGGCTCTTATTCTTGTTTTCCAACTAACAAAGTTCAACTGCACAAGGAGGGTCCTGGATTCTTTGGTTTGCAAAATCCATACAGAGTTAGAAGTAGATCAAAATGTAAAACCCTAAGTCTATCAATTCCCGGAAGCATAATATGGACTCCTAGTATTAGTGGTCATGATGAAAATTTTAAAAATACTAAAGCTAAGCCAGCCAACTCCTAAATATAGACTGAGAAGTCCTCTGGAGGAGAAGCAATAACTCCAGTGTGTATTCAAATTCTCTGTTTTATTACACTCTACTCCTAACATTTACATTTGCAGGAAGTTATTACTCGTGTTTGATGAAAAGGAAGTAGAAGCAGACCAGTGAGGTCTTTCTCACAGTTAAAGTCACTGCAACAGATGTCTCTGGACCAACATGCTTCTCCGTGAGCTTGCTACTTCGTTAATCCTTGCTGTTTTGTTTTTTACAGCTGTGCTTTCTTCTACATATCGATTAATCCTAAAGTGCTCAGGTCTCAAATGAAAGACACTTTTGTTAAGGATGACAATACATCTAGTAACATAGTATTAGACTGACAATGACTATGTATTAAACACATAAATTGACATGATGCTAAGCATTTGGCATGCATTGTCTGTTTCATTACTTACTGTATGAAGTAAACCCAAGTCCTTAAAAATCTTATATTTTTTTGTTTTGTTTTGTTTTGTTTTGTTTTTTGAGGTAGGGTCTCATTCGAGCTCAGGCTGACCTGGAATTCACTCTGTAGTCACAGGATGGCCTTGAACTCACGACGATCCTCCTACCTCTGCCTCTCGAGTGCTGGGATTAAAGGCGTGCACCACCATGCCCAGCTAAAAAAAAAAATCTTACATTTTTATTGATAGAACATATCACACACTAGATAACTAAATGAGTCTCTGAAACATAACAAATGGTCCCAAATGTTATTACTGTTCTCACTTCTTAGTTCATACAACTATCCTATGAACAAGGTTTATTCATTTGACTTTATGGGTAAAAACTAGGATTGAAGAGGTGAGTCACTTTCCTGGGACTTCATAAGTTAATAAGTGACAGAATTCAAATCTCATCCCAGGAGTGTTTGACTCTAGCAACCACATTGTTAAGCACTATGCTGCATTCTCTACAATGGTTATAGTCCTGAGGAACTCACCAAATACTGTAATAGCAAACCTGGATTACCAGGATCAGTCTTTCAACACTCACTTAATCCCTCTCTCTCTCTTTCTCTCTCTCTCTCTCTCTCTCTCTCTCTCTGTCCCCACCCCTCTTTCCTTCTCTCTTTATCTATCTCCAGACAGCTTTAAAAAATTTTTAAACCAAGATGTGATCTAGATTCACAGGTTTTGCTTTTTGTTATCCTTAAATCTCAGGCCAAGAAAAACAACAAAGGATCTTTGGGAGGAGACAGAAAACAAATAAAACAAGGCTCCATTCTGAAAGTTTTCTATACTCCTACATCCTATCATCACAAAGGTAACTAGATGACATTTCTTTATAATAAACCTGAGCAACCCCATTTGGCTACAGGAACAGAGAACTGGGAATAGTTTAAGAACACAGTGATTGGCTTCAGTTACAGACAGGAATCTACTATTATGTGGACTTGGAATTAGGAAAACTACAGCTTTTAAGATGGATTAACATTTAGTAACATTTTACACAAGTTACTTTGTAAATGACCCCAACATCAAGTGTTTGTGCTTGGTAATGTGTACGTCCCTTGAAAAACCACTGTGGATTTAAGAAACTCCCAAACTCCTGCTACAACCACACTGCCAAGCCTTTACTGGCAGGGATGGGAGGAGGGGAAGGATTTTCTTTTTCCCTGAGGAATGTTACTCTTTCTCAATTTCATACCTTACTTTCAACTCCTATTTATATTCTCATTTTTTCCCTGAGTCTTGTTACCATCCAAAGTAAGTGCTAAACATAGAAGATTCCAAAATACATTAAATTTAAAGAAAATACACTAAAACTACAGTCAGGATGAAGCAATGGTTTAGTATAATAGAGAAATTAAATCGCTGCCCATCAATATCTCCAAAGATGGGGATAACCATGCAATAAGAATACAGCCCCAAAGAAGTGAATCTCCCCTCACCTGCTGAACCTACAACAGTGCAAAATATGAGGCAATGGTTGATCTAACTAGATAAAATATGTGTTACTAAATAATTACAAAAGAGCACTTACAACCAAGTGTTTGAGATTGTTTAGGGTTCTACCACTTATTTCATGACAATAGCCCAGTCACTTAACCTCTCTGTACCTCAATTCCTTTATAATAGGACTGTTATGAGCAAAGGTAAGATATTGTATAGAACAGTAAATGATTAATAAATATTATATAGAACTATGTACATCATATACAAAAGCGCCCACATGACTCCTGGGATAGTGAATAAAGACATACACTTGGGAGTTAGACATGAAAGGAATGGAAATGTTTTCTCTATGGATCTTATTCATATCCAGTATTGAGGCAAACTGAGCTCTCAGCATCACGGTCACATGAAGAAATGTGTATGACTTTCATTTTCCCAGCCTGGAGACACAATCCATTCACTGTGCATAATCAACTAATGTGACTGATATAAAGGGTCAGAACAGAGCCCTTGTCTTGGAGGAGACTTGACCAAGGACCAACCACAACATGACCCTCCTTTGTCACCCTTCTGGTTTCTCTTGTGAATCAACAGGTTGGAAGGCATTCCCAGCAGGCTTACTCCTATCAAGTCTCAACATGAAAAGGCCAAAGAAGCAAAGAACAAGTGTTCTTTCTCTCCTCCATCCATAATCAGTGCTTCCTAGAACTTCCTCTTGTCTAGCATTGTCCTTTCCATAGTATAAACATGCAGTAATAGATGCCAACAAGGATTGCATATGAGTGTGCAGGGGACACACACACACACACACACACACACACTCTGTTTGCTACATATCCCTCACCTAGTCATTCTTTGATATGAGCAAGGAGTTATCTTACTTCTCGTTCTAGAAGCATAGGGCCAGAAGATAACCAAAAAAAAAAAAAAAAAAAAAAAAAGACCTAGTAATATATCACCATTTCAAGCTAGGAATGTAGCACAATGATGCAGGGCTTGTCTCTCATGTTTGATTTCCAATACTACATAAGTTAATTAATTAATAAAGGAACATTCATTCTAGATGATATAATATCTTCTTTGGGGCCTTTTGCATACTGTCCATCCTGGCTGCTCTTCAGAAGGCTCTGGAGGCAATACCTTCCTAGTCCCTTCTGACTGCCGCCTTCTCCAGACTGGATGGTCACTCGTCTCCTGCTGTCCCCTTAGCTCCACCTCATCCCATGTTCCCATGTCAGACTCAGCTTTCGAAAACACAGCTCTGATCCTCACTTCTGTTTATTATTCCTTAACTGGACATACCATTCTAACACATGTCACAGTCTGTGTGTATATGTGCTCCATTTCCTGCAATAAACTTTAACCAAGAGAATCCAAACTTTGATTCCTCTTAGTCATCATCATTCACTGAATCACAAATGAAAGCTAGGCAAGATGGAATAAACCTATAATCCTAACACTTGGAAGACTGGGGCAGAGGATTAAGAGTTTGAGGCCAGTCTGAACTACAAAAGTGAGACCCTGTCTCCAAAAACTAACAAACAAATATAAAATGTTTCATGTACACATGTTATGAACCAGGCACTTCACAAGTCATTCTCTTCTGTTTGTATAAAATCTACTGGGGAGGAAGAAGTGGTGGTAGGAGGTATAACTGCAGAAACAGAAGTGTGTGATTCAAATGAAATTATATACATATTTGAATGTAATTGCAATATATAGTGTACTTTTTCTTTTGCTGTGGTGGTTTGAATCAGATATCCTTCATAAACTCATGTGTTTGGAATGCTTGGTACCCAACTGGTGGCAATTTGGAAGATGGAGTCTTGCTGGAGGAAGTATGTTGCTGGAGGGGTGCTTTGGGGTTATAACCTGCTTCCCCCTTGCCAGAGTTAAGCTCACTCTCTTGCTACTTTTTGCCAGCTTCTATGGAAAGAAATGATGTCTAGCCTCTGCTCTACCTTCCTTTCCTTGCCTCCTCTTGAGACCATATGCCAGAATAAACCCATTCCTCCCATTGGCTGCTTTGGGTTGGGTGTTTTATTTCCAGCAACACAAATGTATCTGATACCACAATGAATGTAGTATCACATAAGGGACTTCTGTTAAACTACTGAGCAGATCAGGAAAGGCTTCTCAGAAGAAGTGATGCCCAAACTTATACCTGGAATAAGCAGGTATACGTGGTGGCAAAGGATAGCTTGAGAGATGTAGCAACTACAAAAGGCTTTTTAATTATCTTAAAGCAGTTGAAGGTTGGGGACTATCATATAGCTTAGTAGTAGAGCATTTGCCTAGCACCTAAGAAACCAGAGGGGGGTGGGGAGGAGAAAGAAAGCAGGGAGAGTGAGGTAGGAACGAAAGGAGAGAAGGAGGGAGGGAAGAGCGAAGGAAAGACAGAAAGAAGGAAAGAAAGTATTCTTGCTGGGTGTGGTGACACATGCCTTTAATCCCAGCTCTTGGGAGGCAGAGGTAGTAGGATCACCATGAGTTCGAGGCCACCCTGAGACTACATAGTGAATTCCAGGTCAGCCTGAACTACAGTGAGACCCTACTTAGGAAAAAAAAGGGTATTCTGAAGGATTCTGCTTATCTTTTAATAATGTAATTATTTTTTAATCTTTTATTTTGATTTATTTATTTGACAGAGAAAGAGGGAGAGAGAGAGAGAGAGAATGGACATGCCAGGGCCTCCAGCCACTGCAAACCTATTCCAAATGCATGCACCCCCTTGTGCATCTGGCTAACATGAGTCCTGGGGAATCAAACCTGGGTCCTTTGGCTTTGCAGGCAAATGCCTTAACTGCTAAGCCATCCCTCCAGTCCTAATAATGTAATTATTTTAATAAGAGTGATATTATCTGGGGCTGGTAGGTGGCTTAGTGGGTAAGAGCACTTACTGTACAAGCCTGAGGACTTGAGTTTAGTCCCCACACTTATATAAAAAGCTAGGCGGGGCTCTGCAAGACTGTAAGCCAAGAACTGAGAGTTGTTAGAGAAGACAGGAGAATTGGTGGAGCTCACTGGTCAGCCAGTCCAACTGAAAAATGGTGGACTCTAGATTCAGTGAGAAACTGTCTCTAGAAAATAAGTCAATAGAGTTATAGAGGAGGCCAAGTCACTCTCTAGCCTCTGCACATCTGCACATAGGGCATGCACATCTGCACACACACACACACACACACACACACACACATACTGCACAAAAATAAGAGTGATATAATCATCTCTAAACTTTAAAATGAAACTCTAATGATAGTAGTCAAAGTATCTGTTAAGTACATAGATGGGTAATTGACATTAGCATAATAAGGACCTTTCAAGAATTCAGAAAATAGAGAAATCCTTGATTTTATGATAAAGTAAATTGGATTTTTTTAAAATATAGATTTGGATTCAGTGATTCAAGGAAAAGAAGACCTCTCTAATCCAAGTCAGAAAGGCTCCAAGGAAGATAATCAACTAGTAGTGATTTAGCAACAGTGAACAAAGAAATCCATAGAAACATGAAGAGTTCAGTTCAGTGGCTGCCGGGTCTGGAAATTAAGGTTGACACAAGGGGAACAGGGTCTTGAATGACAATATTAAGATCTGGGCTTCACTAGTAAAAGACAGTTTGTAGAGGATTGTTAAAAGGAAGAATTTTGTGGAGGATTGTTAAAAGGAAGAATGCTATACTTCTTTAGGAAGGTTGAACATGAATTCAAAGAGTTTAAAAATAGTGTATAGGCCACAGGCAAAGTGGTGATAGAAGGAATGTGAAAGAAAAAAAATGTGCAGGAGATGACTGCGAGGTACATGCCAAAAGAGCTGGGAGAGAGGTCAAGTGGGCAGGGGAGGGTGTGTGAATAAGCATAGGTGGCCTCCTAGACCATCCACCACCTACAGGAGGCCCCCACGACCCCTGGGGAAAGGGTATCTGAAAGGAGGCACACCCCGAGCTTATCTAGAGAATGAGGATCTCCTATTTTATCAGACCAGCCAACCAACATTCACAAGAAAGACTTGAGACAAGGTGCCTAAGAAGAGGAAGTAAAAGAAAAGCAGTATAGGAAAAGAATGGGAAAGGGAGAAGGAACAAACGAAAGTCAGCATCTTAGTTCCCTGGATTCATCCTTGGTGCTTACTCTGACCTTAGGGGCTTCACTGTGTATTCCAGACACTCCCCAGGACATAAGACCTTATGCCAGCCATGAGGGACCTCAGAGACCACTTGACTAAAAGGCCTCCCCCTTTTTATGAGGTAGGGTTTCACTCAAGGCTAACCTGGAATTCACTGTGTAGTCTCGGGGTGGCCTCAAACTCAGGAGTGCTGAGTACTGGGATTAAAGGCTTGCACCACTAAATCCAGCCAGGCCTCCTTTCTTACAGGGTTGCCTCTTGTACCTAACAAATTTTTTACCCTCCATAGCCATAAGTAGCAAAGTAGTAAACGTTTCACATAAACAACAGTAATTTGTTGCATTGTCTCCCCTTTGAACCCAGGTCACTTCTGTTTCCCAAAGCAATTAAGTCAATGGTACATAGGGCCAGGCATGGTGGTGCACGCCTTTAATCCCAGCACTGGGGAGGCAGAGGTAAGAGAATCACCATGAGTTCGAGGCCACCCTGAGAATAGAGTGAATTCCAGGTCAGCCTGGGCGAGAGTGAGACCCTACCTTGAAAATATATATTAATATATATGACATAGGAATACTGAAAGAAAAGTAGAAAATGTTGCAGAATTATCTGACCAACCTGCAGAGTTCAGTCTTCAGTCAGTAGTCTAGGATATGAGAGAAGTGGATCTCACAATTCTCACAGTCCTCACCTGACAGAACAGTGTTTTGCTTTGTTGTAGATAGCTCATGTAAAAGATTCAATAAATTCCTGGCCTATGGAAACAAATTCCCAGCTATCTCAGCCTTTTTCAAAATCAGAAATTTCAGTTCTAACAGTGGTCTGTACATGGGTACACGGTTTTCCAAGAAACTGAAGTTGCATTCCTCAGTATGAAGACACTGACGGTCCTAAATGTTGGTTCAGACGTTATGGTCTTGTGCTAGAGCACACCTGCATGCCTTGACTCAAGGTTATCAATTACCATCAAATCAATGGTTCCTCCTGGATCAGCATTTCCTTTGTCGTCATTTATCCAATGATTGCTGTTTTCATTAAGACTTCACAGAACTTCAAACAGATGTCTGTTAAGCCTGATTAGTGGTGAGTTTTCTTGGGCTTCTTTTTGTTTCCAAGCTAATTATGGGCTGCTTCTTGTCTCTTTTTGATGCCCACAAAGGCCATAATGAGAGGAGTTAAGTATGCAAATTTAAGAATGAGAATAGGGTGTTAGCGTACATATAATTTACTCACTAAGAACATCCTGCCTGTTTATAAACTATGTATCCTATTGCTAGTAAATTTAACCAATTTTTCTCAATAATTTAGGCACATTTTCCACTATCTTTGCAAAGATGGCTTGAGGTCTTTGGCCCCTTCAAAGCTAAGCTCTAGCCACAACAAGATAAAGATTATCATTTAAGTCAAAACTGTATGTGGGCTACAGATAGGGCTTCAAGTAAGTCCCTAAGCTTCTTTCCAAGTAAATGACAAATAACCACACCCACCTAGAAGCCAGGGGGCTAAGCTGCTTCCCTTGCTTGAAAAGAAGACAATGCAGAAAACACTTAGGAAGTTATCACTCTATTCCGTAAAGTGCCACGAACATGTGGGCATTTTGGTCCTTCCAGCACAATGCCTTTCACAGGTCAAATCAACTAATCAAGTATAAAAGCATGCCAGAACTGGAACTAGAGACAGTTTACCTGGGGAAGAGGGAAGCAAAAGGCTGAGGGGACCATCAACCCCTCCTAGGCCAAAGAAAGATTGTCTCTGGTACCTCATAACCTCAGAGAATTCTTGTTGAGATATTGCTAACACACACAAAACAAACCCAACCTACTTATAATGTTGACTTCAAAGGAATGTAGATGATTAAAGTTTCCCTAATTTCCCCTAGTCAGGTTTATCAAGAAATGTCATAATTCCAAGCTTGGAGTGTGGTAGGCTGAGGTTCCCGAACACCTTAACCACAAAAGCTTGGCCAAAAAGTGATCAACAACATGAGAACCACTGCTTCTGCTCCTTAACATCAGTCACCAAACAGAAATGGGGATGGCGGGGTCAAAGCATTGATTTAACTGTCATGTGAACGTGCCGTGTGTGTGTGTGTGTGTGTGTGTGTGTGTGTGTGTGTGTGTGTGTAGTGCTTGGTGGGGGGGGGGCACCCAGGACCTGCAGCTACATCCCCAGTTCTGCAAGCAGGTATGATTTGTAACTGTGTCTAGGTAGTTGAAGGCTGCCCTAAATCCAAGGTATTACTACGTGACAAGAATAGATAATAAGGTGCATATGTGCTAACAAATGTATTTTTTTTTATTTTGAATGAATTTTAGAATCAAAGACAACAAATAATTAACTCCAAATCAGGTTTGTCGCCAACTGAATCACTAGGTCTCAAGGTGGCCTCAGTATCCCCATCTGTGCTGTGCCCTTTCCACTGTAAATACTTCTTGCAACGTACTTAGGAGCCAGGACTCCACATTATATTTCGTTTCCTAGTGGGAGTGGTTACCCAACCGGCAGATGGCATGTGACATATTCTTTCTGCTGACTTTGTAGGAAGGAGTTAAGTAAACGGCTATCTTCTGGAAAGATTGGAACACACCATTCCTATGGAAAACTCATCTTGCGGGTGGCTCCCCGCCGTTGTCTACTTCATAAATAAACTTGTCTACAAACTCCCAACCCCAAGCCTCCCGTCCTCCCAGCTTACCAGGTACAACCCGTGTGGTCTGGCTAAGCAGTGTGGACAAATGACAATCCAGTGCCACCCGCCGATGCCGCCTCACACTTGAACCAAGTCACGCCGCCCTTCCAGCAGCACTCCTCCCGCCTCGAACAGCTCATGTGCCCATGGAAAGCCGCGGCCGGCCCGGGGGCGGTCCCGGGACGCCGGGTCGTACCTGGTTAAAGTGCAGCCGGCCGAGGTCCAGGCTGTCGTGGCGGGCTGCCGTCCCCAGCCGCTCCAGCAGCAGCTCCAGCTGAGCCGCCGACAGGCTCCCGTTGGCTCCAAACGCGCTGAGCACATCCTGGCTGAAGTGCAGCCCGGGACCCTGCGCCCCTGAACGCGCCAGGCCGGCGGCCGCCACCAGCAGCAGCGGCAGCGGAAGCAGCGCGGGTCCTGCCCGGCCGGGAGTCATCCTGAAGCGGACCGCCCCTCGAGGGCGCGCGGGCAGACGCGGGACACTGGAGCACCTGGGCGCACTGGAGTCGGGGACCCTGAGGGCGTCGGTCCGAGTTAGCGCGACGTGGGGCGTCCCTGGTGCTCAGCCGCCCGGGACACGGTAGGAGCCCAGGACCTCCGAGGCATCGGAGCGAGAGCGCAGCCGGGGGACGGGCGATAGGCCACGTGGCCCCTGCGGGCCTCCTGCGGAGCCTGAGATAAAGGGAACAAAGGGGGACTGAGATAAAGGCCACTGGGCCACACGGCCCAGCAGGCCGGCCCCGGGAGCGCGGCGGGACCAGAGGCTCGAACTCGCGGCCCGGCGTGGGGCCCGCCGCCCGTGGGTTTGCAAAGGCCGGGAGATCCGCGTGCAGTCCGGTGACACGCGCTTGTCCCGGATAGGAAGCCTCAGACCGCTCCAGTCTTAGAGCTCAATCCTCCCGGCTGTTGAGCCTCCCACCTCCTCTTCCTGACTTTAGGCTTTTAATCCCCTGGGCCGCCGACTGGAGGGTTCGGGTGTGAGGTCCCCACCGAGCTGCAGAAAAGCGCGCGTCTGTCCCCGGCCCTGCGCGGCTCCGCAGGAACCCCCTTCCTGGGAGCTATCTCATCTGTGCAGTTGGCAGTGACTAGCAAGGAAGGATTCGCTGGCCTCTCAGCTCTCCTACCTGCTGCTGTCACTGCGGCTTTGTGTGTTGGTCTCTAAAGCTCAAAATCACTCTCTTCTATTCTCTCTCTCTCTCTTTCTCTCTCTCTCTCTCTCTCTCTCTCTCTTTCTTTATCTCGATCTCTCTGTCTATATCTCTGGTCGGCTCGGAAACTCTGGGATCCGGCCCTGCGCCCTACACAGATAAGAGGGGGAGGGTCCTGTCCCCGCCTCTGCAGCACGTGGTGACACACACCCCAGACTGAACTCCCGACCGCCGCCACGCCGAGGCGCAGAGCTGCTGCCCTTCGCTGCTGCTCGGCCTCACAGCCCCAGCGGTACCTGCAGCGTTACCTGGAGGCCACCTCCACATTGAGGGTCCCTTAGCCTCTATGCTGATGTCCTGGTCCACTTCTTTAGTATCCTTGATTTAAAAAATAAGTAAATAAGTAAACAAACAACAAAACCACCAGCTTCCTGGGACGGAATCTAGAGCCCCTTGCCTTGCCTAACGGGAATTGACTTCTTAAAGTCAGAAGAGAAAGAGGAAATCAAATCAGTAGCCCCGTGGTGGCTCGCTGAGCCAGCACTGCCCCCACTCTGGCCCTTCCTGACGCCGCTCGGGATATCCGCCGATCACAGGCGACGACGTTTATTTGTTCAGATGAGAGATCAAGAAAAGCTGAGTTAGGTGTGAGGTCAACAAGTTTGTGTAAAGTGAGTGTGCTGTTTGGGGACAAAGGTTGTCTGCGGTGGATGAAGCTGGGCAGACAGAAATAAAGCGAAAGCCTGCCCCGCTGTCAGAATGCAAGTGCTGTCCCAGACTTCTTCCAATCAGGAGGGTGCACAGCCTCCAAGCGCTGCAAGTTTCACTAGCGCTTCACACAAGCAGATGGAAAAGGGGGAAAGAATCTGGATTTCTCATGGGGGATTTAGGGACATGCTGTGGGAAAGGGAGTCAGGAAGAGAATATTCAGGAATATGAAGACGTAAGTGGACGCGACCGAAGGGCCATCGTAGGGAAGGGCCAGTCATTCTAACCTCCAGAGGCAGAAGGCAGGTATGACAGCAGGGCTTCGGAGAAGCAGATGACAGCCCTGAAAGTCATGCAAACCAACCGCTGGGTGGCGGGGAGAATCCTGTCTTCAAGGGAGATAGACCAAATGATGTCAGGGGCATGTTCCTTTCAATTACAAAGTCTGTACACTCCCTAGCATTCATTCATTCACGGAATTACACTGATGCTCAAAAGGGGAAATATCTCACCTGGGGCCAAAACTAAGCTGATGTCACAGGTTGTGAACTTTTAAATCATTCTGCTGGCAGGACTCTTCAAGCTTGTGATCAGATATTTCAGTATAGTAGGATGCTTTTTGTGTCTTTTGACCTTGGTGACTCAAGGTGACTTTTGGAAATCAGTAAATGCTTTGAATGGCTAACTTGGATCTATGAAGCTATTCCTTTCTAACTTCTGCACAACTCACTGGTTGATAGAATTAGCTTTCTCCACAAACGGAACAAGTTTTCGATAATACAACTGTTATATGTGGTTTTTTAAAAATAAAATTTGTCAACCATTCATCTATACACACCTATAACACAGAAATCAAACCTTATAAGACAATTAAAACAAACTTACTTGAAAAATTCACCAAGCACAGTTAACATAATGTAAGTATGTAAATAAAAAACTACATTCAGCCAAGCATGGTGGTGCACACCTTTAATCCCAGAACTCTGGAGGCAGAGGTAGGAGGATCATTGTGAATTCAAAGCCATCCTGAGATTGCAGAGTGAATTCCAGATCAACCTGGGCTAGAATGAGACCCTACCTTGAAACACCAAAAAAGAAAAAAAGAAAAAACTACATTCAGAGCTGAAGAAATTGGATTGGTGGTTGAGGCTCTTGCCTGCAAAGCCTAATGACCTGGGTTCAATTCCTTAGTACCCACGTAAAGCCAGATGCACAAAGTGGTGCATGCATCTGGAGTTCGTTTGCAACAGCTGGAGGCCCTGGCTCACCCATTCCCTCTCTCTGTTTCTCTCCCTCTCTCTCTCTCTGTATCTCTCTCTGTTTACAAGTAAATAAATTTAAAAAATTTAAAGACTGCATGGAGAAAATTACAGTATTAACTACCAAACAAATAAGTCTCATTTCTAAACCTTTTGTTCTAATAAATATAATAACTAAAATGTTATTCAGACAATGTTTTGGGGCCCAAATTGTGGCATTTTCAACACTACTGATGAAAAGATTACCACTTTAAAATATAAGATAAGATCAGGGCTGGAGGGATGTCTTAGTGCTTAAGGTATTTGCCTGCAAAGCCAAAGGACCCAGGTTCAATTCCCCATGACCCATACTAGCCAGATACACAAAGGGGAACATGAGTCTGGAGTTCTTTTGCAGTGGCTGGAGGCTCTGGCGCACCCATTCTCTCTCCCTTTCTCTACCTCTTTTTCTGTCAAATAAATAAATAAAAATAAAAAATAGATAAGATCAAATATTTTTCTTGCAAATTTGCCTTAAAGTTGAAATAAGTTTAAATGATAATAATGAGGATATCATACCATGAATATTGGCCAGAGGGTTTGAAAGATGTCTCTTTAAAAATGTTTGTTTTATTTATTTATTTATTTATTTAAGAGAGAGAAATGGAGAGAAAGAGACAGAGAGAGAGAGAGAGAGAGAGAGAGAGAGTATGGATGCACTAAGGCCTGCTGTCACTGCAAACAAACTAGACAAATGAGCCACTTTGTGCATCTGATGTTACATGGATACTGGGGAACTGAACACAGACCATCAGGGTTTGCAAGTAAGCACCTTTAACCACAGAGCCATCTCTCCAGCCCAAGATGCCTTTTTTATTTCTGACCCACCCACATGGGAAACCTGAGAAAGTCACGTGACCTACCAGGACTCGATTTCTTCATCTATAAAATAAGATCATTGGGAAAGTCAAGTCCATTCCAGACATTTCATTTCTAATTGTGTGACTCAACAGTCACCTGTCAGAACAAAATATTAAATACTTAGACAAATTTAATTCTGCACTTGCAAACGCAGAATTCAAATTTGACTCTTTCTTAGTAACTTCAAAGTTTTCTCAGCTCAAGTCTTTTGGTATTTTGGCAAGCAAAGAGCAAATTTACTTCTTTTAAATGTCATGCTTGCATTTCCCTATGAAAGGACTGATAAATCTAAGAGAAGGCATATCTCTTCTACTTCCCTTCTCTTTCTTTGCACCAAGTGGAGCATAAAGTTGAGGAAACCCACAGTGACCCAAAGAGGCAAAGTGGAGCTTGACTACAGGGAGAAGGGTTCCAAGTAGGAGGGAACCTTAGCACTGGAAAATCAGAGCCCAAGCAGGGTCATGACTTTGTCTAGATTGGGAAAGGGGCATAGAATGTCAGAGAATATACATATATATAATGGGCTAAGGGTATATGTAGACACCCCAGCAGGCCATTGGAGCTCAAGTATGGTACAGGAACTCTCCATTCTCCTCAGCATGGCTAATGTCTGTCCCTGGAAGAAGAGGGTATCCATGCAAGGCAATGGCCTAGTTTTGTTCTCAGAGCCCAAGCAGAATGGACAGCATCTGTGGTGGTTTGAATCACACGTCTCCTCATTGTGATCATTTGAATGTGTGTCCCCCAGAGAGTCAGATATTTTATTAAAGCTTGTAACTTGGGTCTCCAAGCCACCTGGCTGGAAGAGAAGTGACTGGGGCAGATCCTGCTGTCCAACCCAAAGGTGTGTTTTGGGGGCAGATTACAGCCCAAAGGTATGCAGAGAGGTTTGAGATATGGAGGTCCTGCTTGATTCCAGATTGTGCTTGTTGATCTTGGTGTTTGCTGGGTACTGGTGGTGTCTCTCTGTGCTTGGATTTATGAATGGGAGCCAGCTTCTTCTACCACTGATGGAACTTCCCCCTGGATCTGTAAACTGAAATAAACCCCTTCCTCCTATAAACTGTGCCTGGTTTGGATATTCATCCCAGCAACATGAAGCTGTCTAGTACACTGCTCTAAACTCAAGTGCAAGTGCTCTGAATGCTTGTCCCCAGTTTATGGAAATTTGGTAGATAGGATCTTTCTGGAGGTGTATGGTTGGGAGTGGGCTTAAGGATGTTATAATTAGCTCCCCCTTGCTAGAGTTTGGCTTACTCTCCTGCTGTTGTTTTCTGCCTGCTATGGCAGAGGTGATCTCTAGTCTTTGCTCATACCATGTATTTCCCTGCCATCATGAATCTTCCCCTCAAGACTATAAGCCAAAATAAAAACTTTCCTCCTAGCAGCTGCTTTTGGTCAGGTACTCTATCTTGGGGTAAAATTGTAGTTATCAGTGTGGATTACTGGTTTCTAGTGTCAAAACGAACTTATATAGATAATAACCCCTAACCTTATCCTCGGAGAGGACCTGGAAAGAACACCTGTATCAAGGAATAAAAGTAGTCACTGAGCTTGCCCACCAGTGACTACTCTCCACTGAGCAGAAGCCGGACTCCCTCTCTCTCCCTCCCCCTCTCTCTCTCAAATAAATAAAATAAATATTAAAAAAAGAAAAATGGAGGCAGAGGTAGGAGGATCACCAGGAGTTCAAAACCACTCTGAGACTACATAGTGAATTCCAGGTCAGCCTGGGCTAGAGTGAGACTCTACCTTAAAAAAAAAAAAAAAAAAAAAAAAAAAAAGGCGACTTGACTTTATAAACTTCAGAAAAACTAATTTCATTAATACATAGTCTAGCATTCACATAATGATCCATGCTGTCTGGAAAGACAAGAGGGAACAGACACAAGTTGGGCAGTTGACATTAGCTCAGCCGTTGAGAGCTTGCCTTGTGTGCGCAGGACCCTGGCTTCAATCTTCAGCATTGTCAAAGAAAAGATACTCCCTATTTTATCTTTATGAAGCCTGAATTGCAGTTAAGAGAAGACAGACAAGAGAAGTAGTTGTTTTAATAGAGATCTTTATAGGATGCAGTGAGCTTATTATGTGGGAAAAAAAAAAAAACAGACTGCAGTGGAAAAAGATAGGGGTTCTAAGACAGAAAATGACAATTTGTAAACAATTCACAGGAAAGATAACTCTTGAGCTTGGAGGATAGGTAAAAGTTTGACAGAATACAAGCCCATTCCAAGAAGCAATGGAAAATGAAAAGCCCCTAGGGGCCTGAGGGCAAGAACTGCCAGAGCTTTCCTGGATATGCAGAGCCTGGAGCATAAAGGCAGGATATGGCTGGGTCAGGAAAGCTTCAAAGCCCCACAGGATCAAAGGTGTCTACTGGTGCACCAGGAGGGTTCCTGATGATTGTCTTCAGTAAAAAAAGAAAAAGAAAAAAACCTGACCAAAAAAAAATCCCCATGTTATGCATGCTTGCACATATCTGTAATCCCAGCACTTAAGAGATGGAGGCAGGAGGATAAAGAATTCAAGATGAGCCTAGACTACCTAAATGCTGCCTCATAAAGCCTTTCATATTTATTAGTATCAAGTATTATTAATTCATTGTGATTAAAAATATATGGCACACCACGGGCTGGAGAAATGGCTTAGCAGTTAAAGTGCTTGCCTGCAAAGCCAAAGGACCCAGGTTTGGTAACTCAGGACCCAAGGAGCCAGAAGCACAAAGTGGCACATGCATCTGGAGTTCATTTGCAGTGGCTGGATTCCCTGGCATACCCATTCTCTCCCCCCCCCCTCTCTCTTTCTCAAATAAATAAATTAAATTAGAATATATATATATTTCTCAAATAGCATCAAGATACTGACCCTAGCTACACAGGAAGTGCTATTCACCCATCAATGCCAGAGTCAATGTAGGTAGAAATCAGATTTCTGCAAGGCTTGAATTTAATTCTTGATCAACAAAACAAGGATTAATGTGATATCTGCTCAATTCACATCATTGTCTAACTGTAAAAATCAGATGCGATCAGGTATATAAGAGCTCTTACCAACGGCGCATCAGAGCATAGGCATTCTCAAAGCTAAAGGGGTGGGGTAATGCAACCTGCGTAACAGGCAGCAAATTTCCAATGGGAAAGGGGCAAGAGCCACCAAGGATATCTTAGAACAAAGACTGCTTTATTCTTGACAAAATGCTCAAATTCTTGAGTGGTTTTCCAGGAAATTAAACCACTAAGCAGGAACAGATAGAACCATAGATAACGTTAAGTCTAATCTGGTCACTTTATCAATAAGGAAAAGAAAGCTGGAAGAGCACTGAGGGCATGGTAAAGTAACACATGTGGACTGGAACACAAGCTCTAACTTGCCTTTTCCATTTTGCACAACAAATAAACACCTGCTTACGGGTAACACCATTTCAGGACTTCTTCTCAGAAATGCTTAGCACCAAAAGTGTTTCACTTTTTTTTTTTTTAAGGATTTTCAATATTTGCATAGACATAAAGAGATTTCTTGGGGATAGGACTTAGGTTTAAACATAAAATTCACTGATATTACAGATATAGCCAAAATACAGGTATTTCATATATAGTAGTTTAAATTTTGTGTATAAAACAATTTTCAGTATATGGAATTTTCAGCTGATAGTCACATTGTTGCTCAAAATATTTTAGATTTTGGAGCATTTTGTCTTCCAGTTTACTGGATTAGGCATATCTAACCTGTGTCCTTGTGAAATAATTGTGAATCAATCTTATTTTATGAAATAAATTAAACCAGAATTTATGCTAAGCTATATTCTCTGTAGCTTTTCTTCATCTTTTTTCTTGAACTCTTTATAGTAGACCAGAATCCCTGGTGCTTTTGCTCCTAATCAGGTCATTTTGCTCAGTGATATCATGGCTCTGTGTATTATCAGTCTACAAATTGTTCAAGATATCCCTACAGTCTGTGGAAAATGTGTATGTATGTGGAAGGATATTTTAAAAGTGAATACAACAGTAAAAGGCAGGCAATGCAATAAGCCAATAGCAACAATTTTGTGAGAACATGGGTATGTAGGTATATGTGCACTGATGCTGATGAACATCTAGAAAACGTGTACCCAGCTAGATACAATATTTTCCTCCTAGGAGATTTTAAGAGGACAATGATAACTTTCTCTAAAATATGGCCTTTTACTTTATACTCTTCTACATTATTCCCTGAACTATATGAAAAGTTTTTCTGTTTTTTTTTTTAAACAGAAACATAGAGGCTTCCAAGACCTCATCACTGAAGCAGACTTAAAATAAACCCAACATGGCTCAGGGAAATTCACTGAAGAGGGGGCGGAAAGATTGTTAGAGCCACAAATTGGGACATTATACACAGAAACATTGCCTCTTCCCCATAACTGATGGCTGCCCCCATAATGCACCACCCACAATCTGGCATCCCCAATGAGGAGGGTCCCTTTGGAGGGGAGAGGACAGGGAGGGGACTAAGGATGGTACCAACATGTGCTGTTTACACAGAGCATGTACATAACTAATAGAGAAAAAATGGAGGTAGGGTGCTTCCCTAGCATTTGCAAGGCATTGGGTTCAATCTTCAGCACTACCAAAGGGGAGGGGTAGTATATGTCTTAACATTATAATTAAAAGAACAGAAAGTAACCAATACGTAGTTGATGGTCAAAATCTGAGCTGTCCCTGAATAGAGAGAGTAAAAATTAATCAATTTTGATTAAGGTGATGGCTCAGTGTATAAGAGTGATTGCTGTGCAAGCATGAGGACCTAAATTTGATTCTCAGCATCCACATAAAAAGCTTGGCATGGGTGCACATACCTATAATCCCAGTGCTGAGGTGGGCAGAGAAAAGAGGACCACTGAGGCTCTCAGGTCAGCCAATTTAACTGAAAAAAAAAAAAAAAAAAAAACAAGCTCAAGGTCCAATAAGAAACTCTATCTGAAGGAAATATGGTGAAAAAGTGATAGTAGAGGATACTTAATGTTCTTGTCTGGACTTAGCATGTGTGCTCACAAGGCACACTTATCTGTACACATATATGAATACACCATATATACTACATACCCAGAAAGAAGAAAGAAAGAAAGAAAGAAAGAAAGAAAGAAAGAAAGAAAGAAAGAAAGAGAGAGAGAGAGAGGGAAAGAAGTAAGGGAGGGAGAGGGAGGGAGGGAGGGAGGGAGGAAGGAAGGAAGGAAGGAAGGAAGGAAGGAAGGAAGGAAGGAAGGAAGGAAGGAAGGAAGGGCTGGTGAGATGGCATAGGAGTTAAGGTGCTTGCCTGCAAAGTAAAAGGACCCAGGTTCAAATCACCAGGACCCATGTAAGCCAGATGCACAAGGTGGCACAAGCATCTGGAGTTTGTTTGTAGCTGCGGGAGGCCCTGGTTCACCCATTGTCTTTCTCTCTATCTGCCTTTTTCTCTCCCCCTTTCATAAATAAATAAAGATTTAAAAAAGAAAGAGGAAGATAAGGAATAAGAGGAGGAGGAAAGGAGACAAAGAGACAGGAATCAATGTGTCTTTGTATGCCCAAGGAGGAATCATTGAACAGCAAACAAGAAGTGTTCACATGATGTGGCCAGTGTTTCATCACAAGAAACTAACAGAAAAAGCATAGATTTGTTTAAAAACAACCCCCCCCAAAAAAAATCCAACTACTTTTACTCTGCGAACCCCAGGTCTTTAATGGAGAATGGGATAAAATGAACATGCTGCAGTAATTCTCCATGGAAGGTGGACTTCTCATATCTCAGCTCTCAAAGATTGACATCCCAAAGCATGACTGAAATTGAGTTGTTGCGCAATGAAACAAATCAGTGAGAATACCTTAAAATTGTGTTTTTAAGATAGAACTTAATATAAAGGCTAGTCCTATATATATTTATAAAGTAAAATGTCAAAGTAAAAGTCATTCTACTTTAAATAAAATAAGAGAATAGCTTACTATGAGCCAAATATGAGTGATCATGGCCCAGGAACACAGAGTCAGGCACCCTGAATGACATATTTTGTCCTGGAAAAGCTTACCTCATTTATAGTCACATGGCAAAGAAGGTCAACAGTTAATCTATTTACCAAATACATGGTGGAAGCACCAGGGATCAAGCTATAGCTAAGAAGAGAAATCACTTCTTTTTTTAAATATTTTTTAATTTATTTGAGAGAAAGAGGCAGAGAGAGAAACAGGGAGACAATGGGGCCACCAGGGCATCTAGCCACTGCAAACGAACTCCAGATGCATGCACCCCTTGTGCATCTGGCTTACGTGGGTCCTAGAGAATTGAACCAGGGTCCTTTGGCTTTGCAGGCAAATGCCTTAACCACTAAGCCATCTCTCCATCCCGAGAAATCACTTCTATAGGATTCAAATGTTCTCTGATGCTCTGGAGTTGGAGGAATTGTCTGCTGAGCTTTGAGATACAATCTGAGAGTATTACCTAATAGTCACAAGGTCAGATACAAAGGTTAAAATAAGGGACTAAGATGGCTCAAGATAATTTTGGCTCTTGATCTTTGACAGCATTCCATCTCTCCATAGTCATGCACTATTCTTAAGAGTAGGGCTTCACCTGATTACCCACCTGAGGTAAAAGGTAAGACCCTATTGCTAAAGGCGCCATATACTGCCAGCACAGAACACAGAGAGACCTGACTAGAATCCAAAAGAAAGTCAGTCGCCAGACAGCCAGTCTAGTGCTGCAAAGTGCTACATGAGCTACTGGGGGAAAGTGGCCAACAACAGTATGAAGCAGCAGAGGTCTAAGCTGCTCAGAAGCAACCAGCCTAACAAAGAGGATGCACCAGTGCAATGCTGGCACAGAGCCTTGGTGGGTAACCAATGGCTTTCTGACCTGGAACTGGGAACCAGGTCAGAATCCTATAGAGACAAAGATTATGCTCTCTAATGCCAAGCTCCCACTAATCTTTGGCTAAAAAGGGGACTACATCCATCAAGTTCTCCCTAAATTAAAAATGCTTATCCTACTTAACCTGTGCTCACTTTACCCTGTGTTGGAGAAGCTGCTTTTCTGTTTCAGAAAGTAGCAAGACTGGAAGAGATAATATACCCCTTGCACTTCAGCCAAACCCCAGCTGAAACCACAGAGGAATTGAGGAGATGAGCAAGAGTGCTGCATCCATGGTGAGCCTGGCAATCAGCACCAGGGTGAAGGAGACAGATACTGAGGATACTCAACACCTTCCAAAGCAGACAACCAGAGAATTCCAAGAGCTCATCACTGAAGTGGACATCAAACTCACCCATCAAGGCTCAGGGAATTTTATGGAAAAGAGTGCAGATAGATTGTAAGAGCCACAAGTTGGGACATTATGCCCAGAGTCATTGCCTCCCCCCAACAACTGACTGCTGCTCTCATAACACATAATCCACAGCCCTATCAGGAAAAATGGCAACCCAGTTATGTTGCAGTGGAATGGCAGCAGGGACAAGGGAAAGAATGCTACCAACACATGATGTATCCATAGTAAGTATGTCCATAATTAATAAATAAAAAAGAAAATCACAGCATGGACACAATAGAGGATACAAGGCAAATGATTAGGCTATCATAGAAAAGACATTTGAAGTAAATTTCAAATCTACTTGAGACAAATGTTCTTAACAAACGTGAAACATACTGGACTTCATCTAAACATCAAGCATCTAACACTTGATGTGAGTGATCTGATCTATCCTCATCCAAAGTATCTCACTTGTGCCAGGCGGGGTGATGAATGCCTTTAATCCCAGCACTTGGGAGGCAGAGGTGGGAGGATCGCCATGAGTTCAAGAACACCCTGAGACTACATAGTGAATTCCAGGTCAGCCTGAGCTAGAGTGAGACACTACCTTGGAAAAAAAAAAAAAAAGAAAGAAAACACAAAGTATCTCTCTTGCTATATACTTTTTAAACCACACAGAATCCGCCATATTATACCACTGAAAACATAAGGACATCTTAAATTACTGGATTCTGCACAGATCAATAAAGAAATGCCATTCGGTGCTTTGGAAACAATCGTTTATTCCCCAGCATCCATTTAAAAAAATTTATTTGGGGAAGAAATGGCTTAGCAGTTAAGCACTTGCCTGTGAAGCCTAAGGACCCTGGTTTGAGGCTCAATTCCCCAGGACCCACATAAGCCAAATGCACAAGGTAGAGCATCGTTTGCAGAGGCTGGAGCCCCTGGTGCACCCATTTTCTCTCTCTCTATCTGTCTGCCTCTTTCTCTCTGTTGCTCTCAAATAAATAAATAAAAATAAACAAAAAAATTAAAAGAAAATTTATTTATTATTGACAACTTCCATAGTTATAGACAATAAGCCATGGCAATTCCCTCCCCCCCCCCAGCTTTCCCCTTTGCAATTCCACTCTCCATCATATCTCCTCTCAATCAGTCTCTTTCATTTTGATGTCATCATCTTTCCCTTCTATTATAATGGTCTTATGTAGGTAGTGTCAGGCACTCTGAGGTCATGGATATCCAGGCCATTTTGTGTCTTGAATAACGCATTGTAAGGAGTCCTACTTTTCCTTTGACTCTTACATTCTTTCCACCACCTCTTCCGCAATGGACCCTGGACCTTGGAAGGTGTGTTAGAGATGTTTCAGTGCTGAGCATTCCTCTGTCCCTTCTTCTCAGCACCATGGTGCCTTCTGAGTCATTCCAAAGTCACTGCTATCTGAAAAGAGAAGCTTCTCTAAACAAAAGCGAGAGTAGCATTAATATGGGTAGAAACATTAAGAAAAGTGATTACCAGGCAGCTTGGTGAGCATAATATATACATTTAGCCAGACACCAGCAGATGTTATACCCATGGGGCTCATGACTTCCCCTGTCATAGGTTTTCAGTATCAGGCATGTATTCTCTCCCATGGAGCGGGCCTCCCGTCCAATTAGAGAGCAGTTGGTTTCCCCCTAATAGACATGCCATTATTGTACCCGTTAGCTCATTTGGCCTGGCTGGCCAAATTTAAGGCTTGCATTGGCCACTCTTGTGTATCTCCACTAGTGATTTCTCTCTTGCACACTGAACTTCATGCAGCGTAGCTTTTTCCAGCTTTCTGTCAGCTGAACTACATGGAGGTGATTTCACCTTAGCTCCAACAGGATTTCTCAGTGACCTTGCAGCCCAAGCATGTGGAATCTTGAGCAATAGGGTCTTACCATCTATTTCTGGTGGGAAACCAAGAGCCTAGGCAGTGGCCTGTAATGTTTTAGGGGTATCAGGGACCTCCTTGGCCAACAACTCACTGGAAGGTATCCCATCCTTGGCACTGAAATTGTTCTAGTAATAATCTACAGCTTCTGGGTGTGACATTGTCCAAAACATTAGTGGAAACTTCATCTTTTGATAGTGGTCCCAATCTGCTTACCTCAGCGTCTCCCACATTTCCTGAAAAGAAAATAGTTCCATAAATGTTCACTAAATTCATTGAAATTGAAATTAAAAAAAAAAAAAAGTAGAGCTTCTGGGAACTTCAGCTCCCCGGTGCCCCCTGTTGGCCAAGCACCACACTGCATGCAGAAACCAAATGGGTGTGTCCCCTGGAACTGGGAAAGCCCATTCCTCATATCTGATAAAGAGGATGCAGAGGGAGAAGGATTGCCTAGCATGGTGGCCCACGCCTTTTATCCCAGCGTTCGGGAGGCAGAGGTAGGAGGATCGCTGTGAGTTAGAGGACATCCTGAGACTACAGAGTGAATTCCAGGTCAGCCTGGGCTACAACGAGACCCTACCTCAGAAAAAAAAAAAAAAGGAAAGAAAGGAAGAAGAAGAAAGAAAGAAAGAGAGAGAGAGAGAGAGAAAGAAAGAAAGAAAGAAAGAAAGAAAGAAAGAAAGAAAGAAAGAAAAAGAAGAAAGAAAGAAAGAAAGAAAGAAAGAAAGAAAGAAAGAAAAGGTGAATTCCAGACCACCTTGAGACTACATAGTGAATTACAGATGAGCCTTGGCTAAAGCGAGACCCTATCTGGAAAAACAAACAAACAAAAAAAAGATGAGTAACAATAAGGAGTCTTCAGGACAAGGATGCGGTTGTTAGGGACATTAGGGAAGAAGTCTATGGATCATATTGGTTTCAGCCACATGAGAGTTCTGTATTTTCCTTTTTTTTCTGATGTATCATTTACATGAAGCATACATTAGAGATTGTATTCATTAATTTCTTTTTTAATCTTACTTTTATTTATTTATGACAGAGAGAAAAACAGAGGCAGAGAGAGAGAGAATGAACATACCAGGGAACTCCAGATACATGCACTACTTGTGCATCTGGCTCATGTGGGTACTGCAGAATCAAACCTAGGTCCTTAGGCTTCATAGTCAAACACCTTAACCATTTAGCCATCTCTCCAGCCCCTGTATTCATTACTTTCTAATTGCTGAGACAAAATATCTGACCAGAAGTAACTTAGGGAAGGAAAGGTTTGTTTCAGTTTACAGCTTGTCATGGTGAGGAAGGCATGATGGCAGGAGCCTCAACAGCTGGTGATATTCAGTCCACAATGAGGAAGTAGACAGTGATGTGTGCACTGGTATTCAGCCAGCTCTCTTCTTTATACAGTCAAGGAGTCCAACCCATGGAATGGTTTGGCCCACAGTTAAGATGAGTTTTTCTACCTCAATTAACCTAGTCAAGATGATCCTCCATAGGCATGACCAAAAGCTAACCTAATCTAGATAATCCCTCATGAGTGATTCTAGGTCCTGTCATGTTGACAATCACTATAAACCCTTGCAGGGGTATTATATCTAAAGTTTCAATAATCAAGCACATAGTATGGCCTAAAGAAGGAAAAACAGGAGAAGGGGAAAACAGGCATTCTCATCCTCCCAAACTTCCTCACGTGTATCTTCTTACTCTTTAATCAGACTGACAATATGTCTTCCCACTGTGTCCACAGTCAGCAATACTTCATGAAATATTTGCTTGATATTTCAATTATTTGAAATAATTATCTTCCAGTTCTAATTTTTCTTTTGGCCGTTTGACTTCATAGCTATAACTTTGTGTGGAATGATTGATTATAATTCAAAGAAAGATCCGTCTTCAATATGTACATTATTACAACTTACTCATTGCTAATTATTTTATATCTCCTATTTTTTATTATACCAGATGCCAACTTGGGAAAATAAAATTGATAATTACATTTAAAGAGTCAGATAACAACACAGTATTGTTTCAAGTTCCTTATCAACAGTCATCCAATACCATTACCAAATATTGTTAGTAATAGGGTAGAGAAAAAGATCAAACTGGTTAGAAATCAGGATCTTATATCTTTTTATGGGCATAACCAAATCTTTCTTTCTTTTTGTTTTGTTTTGGCCTTTTCAAGGTAGGGTCTCACTCTAGCCCAGGCTGACATGGAATTTGCTCTGTATTCCCAGGCTGGCCTTGATCTCACAGTGATCCTCCTACCTCTGCCTCCCAAGTGCTGGAATTAAAGGCTAGCACAACCATGTCATGCCCAAACCTTTCTTTTTAGTTAATAAACAGAAAAGGAAATAAGACTCTAATAAATTTTGTAGGTATCACCCATCTACTTTCCACTCAGAATACAGTATGGCTTAGTGCTTTTTAATGCTGGCTGGCTATACTATATTGAGGGACAATGGATTGTAAGGTATAGTACCTCATGTGACAAGTTTTCTCCATTCTTTTCCATGATTGATGCTTTCTATAAAGCTTGATCATTCACACCAGCTTCTGCAATAAGTTTTGATTATTATTACACAGCTACTTCAAATTCCATCTGTATTGCTAACAGTCATTGTTGAGTTAATATGTAGCTCTCATCACCATTAAATTAAAAATTGTCCTGTATAGCTTGCCTAGCATTTGTTATTTATTCCTTTCTAAACTTATATATAACTTTCTAAAACTTTTCACAACTTGTCTGATTTCCTTTTGGCTTTGCACTATCCTTAATTTTCCCATTTTTGAACTTCAATCATATTTTCTCTCCCTATCTATCTATCTATCTATCTATCTATCTATCTATCTATCATCTCTATCTCTATCTCTTTGTTGAGACAGGTTTTGCTATGTGGATCAGGCTGGCCTCCAACTAGCATTTCTCATGCCTCGGCTTCCTGAGTATTGTCAAGTACTGCCATGCCCAATGAAAATTTGCCTTCTTTTTCCCTTAAGACATTCTAATATTTTATAACTTCTTTTAAAAATCATATGCCATATTTCTCACACAGAGTTATCTTATTTCTTGCATTAGTTATGTTTTTGATTGGTGCAACAAAATATCTTTAAAAAGCAACTTAAGGAAGGAAGGGTTTATTTTCACTTTGAAGTTCCAGTTCATCCAGGCTGAGAAGGCAGGGCAGCAGGGGCATGAAGCAGTTGGTCAGGTTCAAGCCACAATCAGGAAGCAGACAGCAATGAATGCTGGTGCTCAGCTTGTTTCCTCCTTTTCATTTGCTTCAGACTCCAACCCATGGATTGGTTCTACCCATAGTTAGAATGGGTCTTCCTACATCAATTTATCTAATCTAGAAACCCTATCACAAACATGCCCAGAGATTTTTCTCTAAGATGATTCCATCAAGTTGATAATCAAGATTAACCATCACATTCCTAATCTCAGCTTGGATCATTAATCCTTAGCAACTGTGCATGAGGCCAGACAGAAAGATAGGGAATGTTAGGACATGAGGAAGAAAGGGAAGCCTGACTGAAGTCTCTCATCAGCTGAGACTCAATCATTCCAGCACAGTTAACAACAGTTACCATGAAGGCTATCTAGATACAGACAGTATTCCTCTTATATAGAAATGTTTTCAAACTAGAACCTTAAAATAACAGCAATGAACCACACTTAAAACCTAGGCCTGTGTGACCTTATTCCTTTCCCAAATAGTTTCTGAGATTCATACAAACAAAACAAAAACTTGACTTTTCCTACAACCCTTATGATCTGGGGTTTTTATCGTTAACAGCTGAAATTCCATCCAATGCACATCAGAAACTGCCCTATGACCTCACTTACTGAAAAAGAGAAGGTTTCTTAGCAACCCTTTGAGATGTAACCTCAGAAGTCTGCTGTACAGATACTTGATCATGTCTTTCCTTTGAGAAGCCGATGCTCCACACTTGGGTGCATCATCATCATCCCCTGAGTGTATTTCATTCTCATAACCATTGTGCTAACATCTACATTAAAAATCTTCTTGTATTAAACTCTACCTCTACTTTATATTGACATGTCCTGTAATTCTTTTCTGCAAATCTCCACCTTTACTTTGGGTGGAGATCCCTAAGGAATAAGGGAACTTCTCAGGCCGCAGGTGGTAGCATGGAGCAGTGTCTGTGTTACTACCCCCACCAACATGTAGACTGATAATTTTAAAAACATTTGCTTGTTCCATAAAGTATTTTCAGTGAGGTCTCACTACATTGCCTAGGCTGGTCTCAAACGTCTAAACTTGAAAGGTCCTTGGGCCTCACTGGGACTAGAGGCATGCTCCACTAAGACTGGCTCACAACAACTTTTAAATGTGAAAATGGTTCCTATAATATATTTATTATTTTTCCTTAGATAATATGTAAGCAAAATGCTACCGTATATAGACTTTAAGCATATACTTAATTTTTCATGGTTTAGCACTTTGCACTTACTTAGACATCTAATTAATATTATTTAATTTAGTATAACATAACCTCAAGATTTCAAACTACTGAAAAAGATTTTTGAAGCTATGAGGAAGTCACTAATAAGTGGTTACAGGAATGTAACTCATTATTAACAATTGTGCAAATTGATCATTGGAATGTTAAAGCAATAAAGATAGCTGTCACTTTCTATTGTTTTTAGCACATGAATGTGAGGCAGTGCCCACCTAAGCAAGAGCTCTATAAACTGAAATACATGGATACTATATTAATCAGGTGACACAGCAGCTTTGTATTACATCAGCAACAAAAACATGTTCCTGTAAACCCTGAAAAGCATTTGGCTCCATGTTAACTTATGAGAGCTCATTTATTTCTAAGTCAATTTGGCACCGAATTGACAATATATAACCAAAGAAACACATGCAAATATAAGGAATATACCCATGTACACATGCATAGAAACACAGATAGAAAAGATTTTGTAGTTTTCACTTACATTCATCAATTGCCAACCTTCCAAGTGTTTTTTTAATCTGTATTATAAATCTTCTGACAATCTTTTAGATCAACAACTCTAAGCAATCCTCAACCCCAAATTTGTACTTCCAATCATATGATTCATAAGTGAACTGAACTGAACTGAAATTTACATCTAAGAGATGCATAACTTAGATCTAAACATGTTGCAAAGAAAGGCTTAAGCAAAAGCTCACTGAAAACAAAAAGGTCAAAAGATGAGCCTGGATATGCAGTTTTCGGATATCACGCCCTGTTTTCAGAGATACCAGAGAAGGAAGCTTCCTTCTAATAGAAACTTCTTGAACTGGCAGTGGATAACTGAATCACAGAGTGCTTGCCAAGAAATGCACAAGGTTTGATACCAGTGACTCAGGAAAAGGGGGAGTGGCAGGAATTTTTCTACAGTGTTTTTACAGGCCATCTATAATGTCAAGAGGTCAGACGTGGTACCTAGTTGATAAATCTTTCAAAACCTACCTTGTTTCTAATATCATATAGACCTTCAGCAAATAAGGCAAAAAAAAAAAAAAAAAAAGTTTCCTAAGCCACCAGCCCAATAATGTTCCTGAGAAAGCCTTCTTTCAGCTTTCTGAAGCTTTCTCTTCCTTCTTAAACCCAGGCCATGAGAGGTTAGAGTACCAGCTGATTACCTCTAGACAACCAGGAAAAGTAGTGGCCATATTGGAAGGAGACAATCCTGAAAACATCTTTATTTTCATTTTGCCAGCAAATTTATGACACGATAATATAGTAATATAAATTTTGCAGTTTTTAAATAGACAATTGAATCGACATTATAGTTCTGATGTGTTAAGGTCACTCAAACAGATAAACTTCAAGATTTTCATTTGCAACTCATATGCAATCCATGGGCCAGATTTTTCAGGTGATGTTCCCATAATAGTTTTTTAAGTTTAACTTCTCTCTCACTCTCTGTCTTGCCCTCTCTCTCTCTCTCTCTCTCTCTCTCTCTCTCACACACACACACACACACACACACACTTTCTCTCTCTCTTTCTCTGTCTGTCTCATCGCATCTCAAATGAATCAAGTATATTCAAAATTAAATAAATGTATCTTAGCTAGGATTGGAAACAGCAAACTTGTAAATAATGTAGGATAAAATTTAACTTACTATAAGCAAAACATCAGAAGAAAGAAATAATAAGAGATCTGAAAAGATTTTGCATGCTAATCTCTGAGGATTGGGCTAGGAAGATGGCTCAGTGGTTAAGAATGTTTGCCACTTAAGCATGAGGGGCTTTTGCGCCAGTGACTGCCAAGTTCAACTGCCAAGAACCCACATAAAAAGCTGAACACAGCCATGTAGTCTGTAAACCCAATCCACAGGGGGAGGAGACTGAAGAAACACTAGAGCTCACTGAAAACAGCAACATGTTGCTAAGGGAAAGACCCCAAAGAAAGAAATATATAAATGAGTGATACAAGGACACCCTACATTCTCCTCTGGGCTACACACTTGTGCATGGGTTCACATCTGCACACATGTGCATATACCACACTTCACACATACCATACACATATATGCATGCCAAAAAATTTAAGGATTCTCCTAAACATGTTCACAGAAATGTTAATTATGTATATTCATCAAATGTTAAATGACATATAAAACCAAAAGTAAATTCTCAAAAAAGGTCATAACTTATAGAAAACTTGACATAAATTAAGGAATATGGACATGTAGAATTAACTGTGTGACCTGGGTACTGGGATTGGAAGATAGTTTTTCTCAGATACCGCAATTCTTAGGATGGGCCATTTTCACTCTCAGAATCCCTCCTACAGGGATCTTATTGACTCTCCCACTTAATAGATGGATATATTTATTTTACTGATGTTGCAACTGTAACATATCTCAGGATCTTCACATGAAAGCCATACCAGATTATATACTTTCTAATTTTTATTTTTGATTGCTCAAGGACCCTAGTATAGCATGCGGGAAAACTAACTTAGGGTCCTGGGGATGTTGCTTGATAGACAGGGCTTGGCTAGCATGCATGAAGTCCCAGGCTGTCTTGTCAGCAGTGCATAAAACTGAATGTGGTGGAGCTTTCTCATAATCTTTAGTGCTGGAAAGGTAAAGAGAGATAGGTCAGAAGTTCAAGATCATCCTTGCCTACAAAGAAAGTTCTAGACCAGCCTTAGCTACATGAGACCCTCTCTGAACAGAGAAAGAAATTTATTAATTTAGGCATATCAAGTGCTCCCAGTTGAGTGATGTATAAAGCCAAGCCATCCTTAGATTTCTCTACTTCTCCAAATACAAGTTGAGGGGCATAACTACCAATTATAAAGCCAACAGGAGTACCAAGGGCTGATTTCCCCCTTTCAGTTGCTTCTGGATTTCTGTTCCCCATTTTAGTAGAGGCTCTCTTCTCCCCAAAATTGAACCTTATTATACTGATTAATGAGACTTTATTCTAGATGAGTTTATATGAATCTTATTGAAATATCTTCCTTGATGTTACCCTGATAGTCAGTTGTTCCTACTGTTTCAGGTTTATCCTGCACATCTTGTGAAATATGAGAAGGTTGGAGACCATGTGTGAGTTTCCAGATGAGCCTGTAAATCCTTCTGGCCCAAGAATGAGGAATCATATGTGGAGACTTTCCCTATGAGGTCATTGTACACTCTAGGAAATTTCTCCTGACACTAAAAACAGTAGTTACCTAATTTTATTCTTTCAGGCTGGAATTACCTTTGGAGTGTGTTTTTATGATCAAGTACTTATAGAATTGCTTAACTTTTATTTATTTATTTATTTATTTATTTATTCATTTATTTATCTGAGACAGAGGGACAGACATAAAGAGAGAGAAAATGGGCATGCCAGGGCCTTCAGTGGCTTCTCATCTTGTGCATCTGGCTTACATGGGTCCAAGGGAATCAAACTTAGGTCCTTAGGCTTCATAGGCAAGCGCCTTAACCACTAAGCCATCTCTCCAGCCCACATATAAAATGTCTGTACTAAAATGCAAGCTTGTATAAATAAGAGGAAAACAAAAAGATAAATTTAGATAATGAAGGAGAGATGGGTGACAAACATCAATGCTAGCAAGCAAAGATTGTGACAAATGTTCTGAAACAACAAAAGGATACCCACATTCTAACAATTAACTAGAATAAAGGGCCACCAACCAAAACAAAAGTAAGTGCTGGCCCCAAGAGAGACTCGACAATACCCATCTGAGAAAGCATCATGGTTGAGACACAGAGGGCCCAGGATAGCATTTTGTACTGATCTGGGCAACCCTCCCAGTGAAAACCCTTCCAATGAAAACCCTTCCAGTAAAAAACCCTCTCCCATTGAAAACTCTTCCAATGAAAACCCTTCCAGTAAAAACAACCCTAGTGAAATTGAAAAAGCTTTTCCAGTGAAAACTCTTCCAGTAAAAACCCTCTTTCAGTAAAAACCCTTCTAATGAAAATCCTTCTTCCAGTGAAAAACCTTCCAGTGAAAACCCTTCTAATGAAAATCCTTCCAGTGAGAACCCTTCCAGTGAGAACCCTTCTTTCAGTAAAAACCCTTCTAATGAAAATCCTTCCAGTGAAAACCCTTCCAGTAAAAATCCTTCCAAAATGAAAACCCTTCCAGTGAAAACCCTTCCAGTAAAAACCCTTCTAATGAAAATCCTTCCAGTGAAAACCCTTCCAATGCATCATCTCTGGGACTCTACACTTGGCATCAAAATTTCTGAGGCATAATGAAAACTTTGCTTTAAAGAAAATAATTTAGGGGATAGAGAGATGGCTCAGCAGTTAAGTGTTTGCCTGCAATGCCTAATAACCTGGATTCAATTCCCCAGTACCCACATAAAGCCAGATGCACAAAATAGTGCATGCATCTGGAGTTTGTTTGCAGTGGCTAGAAGTCCTGACACACACCCATATTCTCTCTTTCTCCCCCACCCTTGCAAATAAGTAAATAAAATATTTTTTAAAACCTTTGTTTTGAGCCACTTATGACTGAGCATGGCCAGGAACATACTATTTGGCATAAAGTGAATGTGTTCCTAGGCCATGGTGTCTCATTTGTGACTCAGAACAAATGATTTTCTTATTTCTTTAAAAGTAGAGTTTTCCTTTTAAGTCTATAGAAATTATTATGACCTGTAATTCTTTTCTCCTTTGGGTTTTCAACCCTTAGTGTCAGGGACCTACAGAGGCTTTTCACTTCCCTTCCCCTTCCTTTGCCTTCTCTCCTTCCAAGTTTCCTACTCATAATATCTCTATCACATTAAACTCTGAAACATTAAGGGACAAAAGTAGTAAATGCTAGTTGACCTAGGCACTATATACATTTTTTGGTCTATGATACTAATGGCTTATTTACAAATTATTTCATCTTAGAAATTTAAATAAGGTACTTGGAAATCAAAAGGGCAGATGGCGTGTGTTTTCTCTTGGGCACCACTAGGAGTTTGAATCACATTAACAACCTTTTTGACAAGTTTTTAAACAATATATTTATTTGTTTGTTTGTTTGTTTGTTTGAGAGAGAAGAAGAGAGAGAGAGGATGAGTGGACATGTCAGGGCCTCCAGCCACTGCCAATGAACTTCCTTTTAGTCTTTTCCAGAGTTTTATCCACATCACATCCATATTTACAGAGCAACTTTGTGTTTACTCTCGCTGTTATTAAACATTCCTCTACAGCTAATGGTGGAGTGATAAGGCCTCACCTGAAAGAACTGTGTGATCTCTACAGCAGATGAGTCCAATCCAAGCCTCCTACACAGTATGAAGGAAAACAACAAAGACATAAGAATTGTGAAGACTGGAGGTCTCATTCTTATACTGGGTGAAGAGTTTTGTGGTCCTTGTAGTGGGGCTGACTTAACTATTTTCTGTATCTCAGAACTTTGTTATGAGAGTTATTGAGACAATATAAAGTGAAGGAATCTAAGGCAAACTAAAACATCAAACTGACCAAACCAGATTAGGAAGTCTTTTTGAACATGATTGATGACATTGAGACACTACTTATCTATGTGCACACACATGACATCAAACAAGAGAGATCAGATGTCTCCTCTAGACTGGAAAATGTCTGTCGTTCAGGCTGAGAAAGCTCGCTTCAAAAAACAATGCTATTTTTTAAAGTGGCTGAGTGAAATTTAACATTTTATCAGAAAAAATGTAATGTTTCCTACCTCTATTTCTTGCTCTAATGCTCTTGTTGGGTATGCTTCAGCGGAGAGAAGGAAGATTTAAAAAAAAAAAAAACTCAAGGTAGTTTTAATTTGCGTTTCCCTGATGGCTAAGGATGTGGAACATTTTTTTAGGTCATTATATGCCATCTGTAGTTCTTCTTCTTTTTATGTTTATTATTATTATTATTATTAACAAGATGTTTCGTATGGATACATCATGTGTTGTACCCTCTTTTCTCTCATCCCTGCCCCATTCTGTTGGGGACACTCCTCTGTAGGGTTGCATGATTCCCCATGGGGTTGTAGTTTATGCGTTGTGGGAGCAGCAGTCAGTTATTTTGGTGGGTAGGGAATGCCTCTGTGCATGATGACTCAACCTGTGGCTCTTACAATCTTTCCACGCTATCTTCTGCAAAATTCCCTGAGCCATGGTGGGTGAGTTTTAAGTCTACTTCAGTGATGAGCTCTTAGGAGCCTCTGGATCTCTGCTTTGGTAGGTGTTGAGTATCCTCAGTGTCTGTCTCCTACACCCTGGCACTGATTATCAGGAACAGCATGGAAGCAGCACTCTTGCTTGTTTCCCCATTCCTCTGTGGATTCAGCTGTGGCTTGCTTGAAGTGTGAGGGGTAGTTTATGTCCTCTGCTCTTGCTACCTTCTGACAAAGAACAGATTCTCCAATGGAGAGTGAAGTCAGCATAGTTTAAATGGGATATAAGCATTATTAATTTAGGGAGAATTTGATGTATGTAACCCCTCTTTTAGCCAAAGACTAGTGCGAGCTTGACACTGGAGAACATAATCTTTGTATCCACAGGATTCTGATATGGTTCCTAATTCCAGATATGGGATCCTTTACACTGAGTGGATCTCAGCCAATCAGAAAGCTATTGCTTATGCACTGAGGTGATGCACCACTATTTCACTGGCATTTACAACATGTCAGGGTTTTGCTTCTGAATAACTTAGATCTCTGGTTGCCCAGACCATTGTTGGCCATTTTCCCCCAGTAGCGCATGTTAGTGCTTTCCAGGCTGTCTGGGGACTGGCCTTCTTCTGAATTACATGGGTCTCTCCATGTTCTGTGTGAGCAATATACATTATCTTCAGCAATAGATTCCTAGCTCTTGCCTTGGGCAGGTAATCAAGTGCTTTCACAAAAGCTGTCTTGATTTGGGGACCTCCCGGGTCTCTTCAATCAACAATTCAATGTAGGTAGCAAACCAACCTCTGGTACTGGGAGTTACAGGTCGGAAACAGGAAAAAAAAATCCTTTTAAGGGAGGGTGGAGGTGAACCGAGCAGCAGCGTTATGAAGGCCTAGGGCACACTGCAGGAGTACAAGGTGGTGGGGGCTGTGGCTCACGCCCAAGTGCAGCACTCTGCCGCCCCTCTACCGAATGCGCATCTTTGCGCCCAACCATGTCGTGGCCAAGTCCTGTTTCTGGTACTTCCAATCGCAGCTGGAGAAGATGAAGTTGTGGGGGGAGATGGTTTACTACAGGAAGGTGTTTGAGCAGTCCCCTTTGCTGGTGAAGGGCTCTGGCTGCGCTGTGACTGGCTCCTCAGCGGCACACACAACATGTACCGAGATTACCCCCACCTCACCGGGGATGGCGCCCTCACCCAGTGCTACTGAGACATGGGCACCCCGCACGGGGCCATGCGCACTGCATCCAGATCATGAAGGTGGAGGAGATGGCAGCCAGCAAGTGCCGCAGGCCGCTGTCAAGCAGTTCCCACCACCCCACCGTGTGCTGCGGCGCCAGCACAAGCTGCGCTTCACCACCTAGAGGCCCAACACCTTCTTCTAGAGCTGCTGGGCCGAATAAACTTTCCAGTGGACAGAAAAAATAAATTAATTAATTTTAAGCTTAGGCTTCATCCCACCCTCACCAGAGCTTACTTTTCGTGTGCTCCCCTCTTACTCTTTTTGAGGGTTATAGATTTTAGGCTATCTCTAAGGATAAAGGTTTCTATGGTATCAGCTCATTTTGGACTTAATTTTGTGTTTGTTTCCCCCTCTCCCTTCCCCTCCCCCAAAGCCCTTCCATCCCTACTGTCTGGGCCTTGAGTGGCCTATCAGGTATGACATCAACTGGAGCAGATCCAGGTTAGGGACCATAGATAAGTGACACCATGCTACATTTGTCTTTCTCTGTGTGAGTTCAGTGAGTATGATCTGTTCCAAGTCTGTCCATTTTCGTGCAAATTTCATTGTATCATTTTTTTCTTACTGCTGAGTAGAATTCCATTGTAAACAATTTCGTTATCCATTCATCCAGTGATGGGCATCTGGATTGATTTCAGTTCTTAGCCATAATAACCTGAGCAGCTATAAACATAGTTGAGAAAATGCCTCTGTATTGATGTATGGAGCATTTAGAATAGATGCCCAATAAGGGAGGAACTAGGTCTGCTGGTAGCTCCATGTTCATCCTTTTCAGGAATCTCCAAATTGATTTCCATAGCGGTTGTACAAGTTTACATTCCCACCAACAGTGGATGAGGGTTCCTCTTTCGCTACATCTTTGCCAACATTTGTCATTGTTAGATTTTTTTAACGATTGCCATCCTTACTGGAAAAACATGGAATCTCATACTTGCTTAAATTTGCATTTTCCTAATGGTTAGCGATGTTGAACATTTTCTTCTTTTGGGGGGGGGAGTTCGAGGTAGGGTCTCACTCTAGCTCAGGTTGACCTGGAATTCACTATATAGTCTCAGGCTGGCCTCAAACTCATGGTGATCCTCCTACCTCTGCCTCCTGATTGAACATTTTCTTAAATGTGTGTTAGCCATTTGTAATTCTTTCTCTTTTTTAAAAAAAAAATTAAGATTTTATTTTTATTTATTTATTAGAGACAGAGAGGAAGAGAAAGAGTGAGAATAGGTGAACCAGGGCTTCTAACCACAGCAAACAAACTCCAGAGGCATGTGCCACCATGTGCATCTGGCTTATGTGGGACCTGGAGAATCGAACCAGGGTCCTTATGCCGGTCCTTTTCCTCCACCACTGGCAGGTAGCGCGGAAGAGAGAGAGAGTCGGGCCAGCTGCTTCTCTCGAGGCTGAGCAGGAAGGCGGGTGTTGCAGCTCAAAAAACCTCCCCAAAACGCCGGGGAGAAAAAAATGACATTGAGCTGGGAGTCCGTCTGGCGGAAATCTCTCCTTATTGTCATGGGAAGGTGTTTATATATTTTGAGGGTGGGAAAAAGGATGAGAGAAAGGTGTAAGGGCCAATAGTATTTCACCACGTCAGCAGTAGCTGGGCGGAGGCAGTTTCAGCTTAGGTGCTGAGTCACTCCAATGACAGGTCGCAAAACTCTACTCAGGCTCCGGAAGTTCCACTAGGCCTCAATGGGAGTAGGCCAAGTACAAACTGGCTGGGCTAACCACTAGGCTTCACACAGGGCAGGGCCCAACATCCTTAGGCTTTGCAGGCATGCACCTTAACTGCTAAGCCATCTCTCCAGCCCTATAATTCTTTTTTTTTTTTTTTAGAATTTTTTTATTATTTTTTACTTTTTTGGAAAGAGAGAGAGAGGGAGAGGAAGACAGATAGAGATGGGCATGACAGCAGCCTCTCAGCTGCTGTGAACAAAATCCAAATGTGTTTATGTATAGGATCGTGTCATCTGCAAACTGGGCTAACTTGACTTCTTCCTTTCCAATTTGAATCCTTTTTATTTCTTTATCCTGTCTTATTGTTTGGGCTAGTACTTCTAGTACTATGTTAAAGAACAACAGTAAAGCCAGGCATGGAGGTGCACACCTTTAATCCCATCACTCGGGAGGCAGAGGTAGGAGGATCACCATGAGTTTGAGGCCACCCTGAGAATACATAGTGAGTTCCAGGTCAGCCTGGGCTAGAGTGAGACCTTACCTTAAAAAATCAAAAATAAAAATTAAAAAGAGCAATGGTGAGAGCCAGCACCCCTATCTTCTTCTCAATCTCAATGGGAACTCCTTGAGTCTTTTCCCATCAAGTATCATTTGGGTTTTGGAGTGCTTTATATATAGCCTTTATTGTGTTGAGATATAAACCCTCCATGCCTAGTCTTTCCAGCATTTAAGTCATGAAGTGGTGTTGTATTTTATCAAAGGCCTCTCTCCATCAATTGAGATGATCATGTGGTTCTTATGGTTAAATATTGAAGTCTCCAACTATGATGGTGTTGGTGTTTATTTCTGTTTTGTTGTCAAGTAGGTTTTGTTTTATAAAATGTGGTGCATCTGTGTTTGGTGCATATAGATTTATGATTGTGATGTTCTCATGTTGGATCATTCCTTTGATGAGTAAGAAGTGGCCTTCTAACCAGGTGTGATGGCTCACGTCTTTAATCCCAGCACTTGGGAGGCAGAGGTAGGTGGATTGCCGTGAGTTTGCAGCCACCCTGAGACTACATAGTGAATTCCAGGTCAGCCTGAGCCAGAGTGAGATCCAACCTCTGGAAAAAAAAAGTGGCCTTCTTTGTCCTTTTTGATACTTTTGGATTGAAGTCTATTTTATCAGATATTAATATAGCAACACCTGCTTGTTTTTTATTTCCACTTACTTGGAATATAATTTTCCATCGTTTTGCCTTGAGGATGTGTTTATCTTTAGTGGTGAGGTCGGTTTCGTGAAGACAGCAGATAGAAGTGTCCATTTTTTTGATCTACCCTGATAACTTGTGTCTTTTGATGGGTGAGTTAAAACCATCAATATTTAAGGTTATTACTGTGAGGTTCAAATTAAGCACTCTTGCTCACTTCCCCAATTACTGTGTTTCAGCTAGAGCCCTGGTGAAGTGCAATGGGCTAATTCTCTGCTCAGGTTCTGCATCCATCTGAAAAAGAGAAGCAAATTATCCAATGGAATGAAGTCAGCACCAAATAATGGGATAACCATTATTATTTTGGAGAGAATTTCATAGGCATAGGTCCTCTTATAGCCCACGATTGGTAGGAGCTTGATATTGGAGAGTGAACTCATTTTTTGGATATGGTTCTGACTTGATTCCCAGTTCCAGCTATGGGTTCCATTACACTGAGCAGATCCATTAGCCAGTCCAAGAGCAGCTGGTTACCCATGATGGCTGTGTGCCACTATTGCACTTGGGTGAGTGTCACATCAGGTTGTTTGCTGCTGAATAGCTTAGACCATGAGTTGCTTGGACAGATGTTGGCCATTTTCCCCCAGTAGTTCATGTAGCACCTTCTGGCACTAGACAAGCTAACTGTCTGGGGACTTACTCCCTTCCAGAATCCAGGCAGGTCTCTTCATGTTCCATACCAATAGCATATGGTGCCTTCAGAAGTAGGTCTTACCATTAACCTTTGGTGGGTAATCAAGTGCTCTGACAGAAGTCTGTCTTCTTATGGGAAACCTTGTCGGTCTCTCCAATCAACAGCTCATTGTGGATGTAACCACATCCTGGTACTGGGAGTTACAGGCCAGCACCAAGGGAAAAGAAGAAAGAAAAGTATAGGTAATATAAAAGAGAAAGAGAGAAAAGAGAAAGAGAGAAACAGGAGAAGCTTAAGGTTAGTCTTCATCATAACCTCTCCAGGGCTCTCTAAGGATCTGATGAAGGTTCAACCTTTCAGTCTGTCTTTCAGGATATAGGATGTTATGGTATCAGTTCCATTTGGGTCCAGTTTTGTGACCCCCACACACACCCCTTACCCTCCCCTCCTACCCCACCATCCCTATTGTCCAGTCCTCAAGATGCTTATTAGGTATATCAGCATCTCAGGCTGATCCAGGTTAGGAGCTACAGATGAGTGATACCATGCAATGATTAGCTTTCTGTAATTGGGTGAGTTTGCTGAGAATGTTCTGTTCCAAGTTAGACCATTTTTCTTCAAATCTCACTGTGTTATTTTTCCTTACTGCTGCCACACACTAATTCTTTTTTAAAAAAATATTCATTTTTACTTATTTATTAGAGACAGTCAGAGAGGGAGAAAGAGACAGAGTGAGAGTAAGAATGGGCAGGCCAGGGCCTCTAGCCACTGCAAATTAACTCCAGACATATGGGCCACCATGTGCATCTGGCTTACATGGGACCTGGAGAGTCAAACCTGGGTCTTTAGGCTGCACAGGCATGTGCCTTAACCACTAAGCCATCACTCCAGCCCCACATTCTAATTCTTAATCTAAGTCACCCCACACATTGGGAGCTAAATTAGATAAGAAATATTTTCTTGTTTCCTTTGGCATGCCACAATGAGTTAACATTCATTTCCACATCAAATTCCAGTTTCAAAATCTATGATTTTAAACTAACTTGAGGGTTTATTTACATTTGAACAATCAACTTACCACAGTGAGAACAAGACGTGAATCTCAGAAGACAAAATTCCCTCAAGGGCAGAACTTCTATGCTTCATAAAATTTTCCAATGGAGAGTCAACCCTCCCACACGAGAAAAGAAAATTTACACTAGAACTTTAAAATCTAAATGAGTACAAGATAATACAGTACTCAATAAGTGCTTGGTAGCTACCACTTGGAAAAGTTTCTATCTAAAATATTACACAAGAATAACTAGTTTAGACAGTTTTAATCTAAAATATCCCTACCTAAATACTAAAATAGCTAAGTACACACTAACTAATCAAAATAAAGTCACCCAAAATATTTCATCTGAAATATCTAAAACTGGAATTAAGTGTAACTTCTCCAAAATAAACATTTAATCTATGAAAATGAACTACAAAGCAGGATTTGGCCAACATTATGTTAATTTTTTCAGTTTTTAGAGTATAAATTTATTATTATTTTATTATTCATGATTTTGTAATTTAAATTTTTAAAGACTCAAAAAATACTTCAACCAGAGGCAAAATAAATTGTTCATCTAGAGAGTTCTGGACAGAAAATAGAACTACATAAACTTCTATGTACTTTTTTGCTTTTTTATCCTGAGTGAGATTTTTAAACCTTCATTTTAACCAAGACGGGGCGGGGGGGGGGGAGCAAAACAATGGCAGGTGTTAGGAAAGAAAGAGGTGTGTGTGGCATTACCATCTGCATGCATTGCACCTGGCTTCTGAGGTCAGTACAAAGAGTGGGGCTGGGTGCCACCACAGGCCAAATCTGGGTTTTAAGATAAAGAACATTTATATCATTGTGATGTTTTACTCACCTATTCTCTGCTGACACTTTAGAATTACTGTTTGTGACCATGAAACCAATGCCATCAACAAATCACTATCTATAATTATTCTCTTTAATCCACAGTTAGTATGATGTTATAATCATTCTGAGGCAATTTGCTCTATGGGGCAAGTCTTGTCAAACCTACAATGAACAATATTCTCACTCTATCTTTCAGATTATGCATTCTTGGTTCATTGCCATCAATTTCTAACATGTTATTTTCTGCAAATAACCCTTGCTTGATATGTTATCTGATATTCTAATTTTAGTGTGCCAACATTTGGAAAATTAGTTTGTTTTCTTACCCAGACAAGAATGGTTTGAGGGCTGGAGAGATGGCTTAGCGGTTAAGGTGCCTGCCTCCTAAGCCTAAGAGCACTGGTTCCAATCTCCAGCAGTTCCAATCTCCAGGTCCCATGTTTAGCCAGATGCAAAGTGATGCAAGGGCGCAATGCTGCACTTGACCACAAGGGGGCACACACATCTGGATTTCATTCACAGCAGCTGAGAGACTGCTGGAGCACCCATCTCTACCTGTCTTCCTCTCCCTCTCTCTCTATCTCTCTCTGTCTCTCTTTAAAAAAAAGAATAGTTTGAATATCATCCATATTTGTAAATATTAGGAACAATTTGTAAAAAAAAAAATGTTAATGTTGAATCAAAACAAAGACCAAAATTTACCACCCTATGTTTTAAATGTATAGTCTTCTTTTGATATAAATATTGATATAGATGGGAAACACTACTGCTAACTGACCAATAGGTCTACATTTGAGAAATCAGTGAACAAGAAGTATGTGATGACAGGGCTTCTTGGCAAGAAGCTCCAAGAGAGGATAAAGAAGAGCAGTGCTGGTTAGCCTGTGAAGACTAAGGGCAAACCTTAGTGAACTTGTTCACAATGTGTTTTCAATTTTAATATTTTAAAATCAGTTGCACTTCTTAAAAATTGCTGTTCAATCCATATTGTAGATACTTCTACAAATAGCAACAATATGAAGAAACTCTCTGTTTTGGTCTTGCCAAGAATCCAACCCAGGGCCTTATCCATGCAATACCCTCATTGTATCAATAAACTTTCCCTCCAGGAGGCTGGAGAGATGGCTTAGCAGTTAAGGCATTTGCCTGAAAAGCCAAAGGACCTTGTTTCAACTCTCCAGGATCCACATAAGCCAGATGCACAAGGGGACACATGCATCTGGAGTTTGTTTGCAGTGGCTGGAGGCCCTGGCACAGCCATTCTCTTTCCCTCCCTCCCTGCCCCTCCCTCCCTCTCTTTCTCTCTCCCTCCCTCCCTCCCTCCCTTTTCTCTCTCTCAAATAAATAAATAAAGTATATTTTTGAAAAATAAACTACACCTCCAGACCACCTCTAAATTTTCAGAGGTACTAAGAGTTGCGCCCAGGGTCTTGCATATGCTAGGCAAGTACTGTACTGCTCACTCCATCCTCAGGAATTGTTTATTGTATTTTATTTTTATTTTTATTTATTTATTTGACAGAGAGGGAGAGAGAATGGGCATGTCAGAGCCTCTAGCTTTTGCAAATGAATGTCAGATGTATGTACCACTTTGTGCATCTGGCTTTATATAGGTACTGTGAAATCAAACCTGAGTCCTTAGGCTTTGCAGACAAGCATCTTAATCACTGAGCCTTCTCTCTAGCCCCTGTTTATTTTGAGACATGATTTCTCTATGTAATCAAGGCAGGCCTCCAACTTGTCGTCCTCTTGCCTCAGTCTTCCAAATAGCTAAGATTACAGGCAGGCACCCCTGTGCCCAGATTTAAAAAATTAAAATATATTCTTTTCAAAGTACTGGTTAATACAAACCTTCAAACAACCTGTTCATATAACCATGGGCTCTTAGCCTCTGGACTACTCGTGACCATATTTAACACTTACATAAATACATAGAAAAATACATTATTTGCCAGAAAATACCATTGACAAATGCTTCTTCCACTTTCATGTCACATGTGCCCTAGTGCAATCCCTGCTTTCTCCAATATATCTTTTTGAGGGCTCATACGGTTTCCTTTTTGAATAAAGCATTCCTTTGTAATAGTGTGTATATGTATGAATGCTCACAAATACACATTAAAAACTGGGATATGAGAGAGAACATGTAACTTTTGACTGAGTCTGGGTCACCTTGTTTATTATAATACTTTCTAGATATATCCATTTGCCTGCATATTTCATAATGTTATTTTCTTGATAGCAGAATAAAATTCTATAGTGTATATGATGAGCATCTAAGCTGTTTTCATTTCCTTGCTATTTTGAATAATGCAGCAATAAACACTGATATGAAGGATATAGAGTCCTTTGGGTAGACGCCTAGGAGTGGTCTTACTGAGCCATATAGGTACTTCTATTGTTAATTTTTTGAGGAACCTTCATAATGACTTCCTTAATGCTATACTAATTTACATTCCCACTAGCAGTGAATAGGGGTTCCTCTTCCCAACATCCTTACCAACATTTGCGGTTCTCAATTTTCTTGATAGCTATTCCTATCCAAAAAATGGTTCTAAGCCAGGTGTGGTAGTGCACACCTTTAATCCCAGTACTTGGAAGCCAGAGGTAGGAGGATCACCATGAGTTCAAGGCCACCCTGAGACTACATAGTGAATTCCTGAGCTAGAGCGAGACCCTACCTCAAAAAAAAAAAAAAGGTTCTGGAAAAACTAGAGACCTACCTACAAAAGAATGAAATTAGATCTATATCCCTCATCCTGCACAAAAAGCAATTCAAACTGTATCAAAGACCTTATTTTAAAACATGTAACACTGAAACTTCTTGGGGAAAACCACACACACACACACACACACACACACACATGTATGTATATATGCAATAAGTTTATAAACAGAATGCAAATAGCACAGTATATGGCCCCAAGAATTAACAAGAGGGACTATATAAAATTTTAAAAGTTTATTCACAGCAAAGTAAACTATCAACAGAGAGGACTAGAATATATAAAGCCTTGCAAAAAACTGAAATGGGGCATGGTGGCGCAATCTTTAATCCCAGCACTTCAGGCAGAGGTAGGTCTTATATCTAAGGCCACCCTGAATATATAAAAGTCAGCCTGGGCCAGAGTGCAAAAAAAAAAAAAAAAAAAACTGAACACTAGACCAGGCATGATGGTGCATGCCTTTAATCCCAGCTCTTGGTAGGCAGAGGTTAGAGTATTTCTGTAGTTTAAGGCCAACCTGGAACTATAGCATGAGTGCCAGGTCATCCTGGGCTAAAATGAGATCCTACCTCAGAAAAATAAAAAGTAAAAAGGGGGTTAGAGAGAGATGGCTTAATCGTTAAGGCACTTGCCTGCAAAGCCTAAGGACCCAAGTTCAATTTCCCAGTACCCACATAAGCTGCATGCACAAGATGGTGCATTCATCTGGAGTTTGCAGTGGCTAGAGGCCTTGGTGCATCCACTCGCCCCCCCTTTCTCTCTTTCATAAATAAATAAAATGTTTTTTAAAAGTAAAAAAAAAATTAAACCCCCAAAACCCCAAACATACCAACCAAAAAATGGGCCATTGAAATAAACAGATAGTTCTGAAAGGGAAAAAATAACATAAATGACCAATAAGTATTTTTAAAAGTGTTCAACATCCTTAACCACCAGAGAAATGCAAATAAAAGCTATTTTGAGATACCATCTCTCCTCAGTCAATATATTCTTACAAGACCATTTTCATGTAGGCAATAATCACTGGGCAAAACATAGTTATATGGTACATGATTGTGTAAATACTTGGGAATTTCTCTTCCTAACACCAAATATATAGACCACTCTTAGCTGAATTCTTAAACTCTGTTTTTGCTCCTATTATAGCAAATGAATTTTCTAACATTTTATCCCAAATAGATCCCTTCCCCCTTTGTCTACCTAAGGCCTTCATTGACACACTGATCCTTTTCCTCTTACTATGTCATCAGTTTCCATCTAGGTAGTAGAAAATTCTCAAGAACAAAAAATACTACTTCTGATCTCTTACAAATTTTTTTCACCATTTATCTCTCTCAAGCTACCACTTTATTTGCTATAGGTTCAAATGTGTACCTAAGACATAAGTTGAAGTCTTTATAACTTAGAATGTGGCCTAGTTTTGAAACAGGGTCGTTGCAGATAGAAATCCTTTACAAGTGTCATACTGGAGTAGGGTGGACCCTGAGCCAGTGTGACTATGTCACTAACAGATAAATGAAGACACAGGGAGACATAAAGCATGAGCTCCATGTGAAGAAGAAGACATAAATTGGAGAGATGCAACTGGAAACCAAGAAATTCACAGAAGCTAAGAAGAAATAAGGAGAGATTCTCCTGGGAGGTTTTAGTGGGACCATGATCTTGCCTGCCACTTGACTTTGAGCTTCTGAATCATGTGCCTAACAGTAAAATTTCCATTGTTCAAAACTACTCCATTCATGGGTCTTTGTTATAGAAACCTTAGTAAACTTACAGTACATTACCAGTTTGCTACTGTTTCTATGAGCAGAAAATATATTTTCTTAGCTCTTAAAAGTATTTTTGTGCTGGGTGTGGTGGTGCATACCTTTAATTCCAGCACTTGGGAGGCAGAGGTAGGTGGATCACTGTGAGTTTAAGACCACCCTGAGACTACAGAGTGAATTCCAGGTATGCCTGGGCTAGAGTAAGACCTTACCTCAAAAAACAAAGGAAAAAATCTCTTTATGGCTGAGCATAGTGGTACATGCCTTTAATCCCAGCACTCCAGTCAGGAGGTAGAGGTAGGAGGATCACCATGAGTTCAAGGCCACCCTGAGACTCCATAGTGAATTCCAAATCAGCCTGGGCCAGAGCAAGACCCTACCTTGAAAAAAAAATCTTTTTGTTATTACTATTTTGTTGTTGTTTCCTTTTGAAAGAAAATGTACTTATTTCTTTGAGACAGGGTCTCATCTATCTAAACTGACCTGAAATTCATTATGTAGCCAAGGATGACCTTACATTTCATCCTGCCTCCATCTCCCACGTGCTAGGATTACATGAATGCAACACCTTTCCAGGTTTATGCGGTGCTGGGAATCAAACCCAGAGCTTCATACATACTAGGCAAGCATTCTACCACCTGAAGTGGTCTATATCCCCAACCTGAGAACAAATTTCTTTAATAAAGAGCTACCCTAAGGTTGTTGTCATACCTGTTCTTGTCCCATTCTGTACTGTTCTCACCTGGCTTAAGACTCATTCCCTTCTTCACCCCACCCAAAGCTACTTTTTTCAAGAGAATTTTGGTCTTTTTTTATTTTTATTTTTATTTATTTGACAGAGAAAGAGGCTGAGAGGGAGAGAGAGAGAGAGAGAGAGAGAGAGAGAGAGAGAATGGGTGTGCCAGAGCCTCCAGCCACTGCAAATGAACTCCAGACGCATGCACTCCCTTGTACATCTGGCTAACATGGGTCCTGGGGAATCAAACCTGGGTCCTTTGACTTTGCAGGCAAACACCTTAACCACTAACATGGATCCTGGGGAATCAAAACTGGGTCCTTTGACTTTGCAGGCAAACAAACACCTTAACCGCGAAGCCATCCCTCCAATCCCACTTTATTCTTTATAACAAACAATAATATTGTATGTTTGGTTCTTAATGTAGACATTGCCGTTCTCCCTTACCAGAAGCTAATAATGTGGAAAACAGTGTTTTTATTTTTTTTTTCATTATTTTTCAGGCTTTGGCCTCACTAGGTCATCAATGAAAATTATTGAAATGTATGTGCTTTTAAATTTCTAATTATATGTAGTATATATAATTTCCATTTGGATTTAAGGTTATTCTTTGAATTGATACTCATAGCTTTACAAAGATTTTGCTGTAAATTTTTGATAATTTAAGGGCTACTAAATAGTGTTTATGCTTTGCAAGCATACTTCACTCATATCTTATCCAAAGGTAAATTGTGATGTCTTTAAACTTTAGCTATAAGCAGATATTAATCTTAATATTCACCCCATGAATTAAGAAAAATAAGTGCTTATCTTTTATCTTAGAGATCTGGAAATTAAAGTGTAGGGAGCTAAATGGCCTTCCTGTGATATTTAAGTGGATAAAGCCCCCATGCGCTCTCACCTGATAATCTACTATCTTCTAACTGACCTTGCAAATTGCCCCTCACCAACTTATTCTCCACAGGAAAGTCAATGTATGCTTTCTAAACAGACTGTCTAATCCTACTTACTCACAGATCTTTACTTATTCTTCATTATCTTTTGGACAATGCAGTTAGCATGATTTTCAAGGTCTTTCCTAAGACCTACTTTTGCACCACAGTTTCAGGTCTCACCATTTTAACTTCTTACTGGGCACACGAGTAACTTTGAGTTCCTTTCAGGTCTCTGGCTAGCAATGTAGAACTTCACCTTAGGACCCCTGCAAATGCTAATTCCTTCTCTTGAAATACTCTTCCCTACTTCACATCACTTCTAGCCATCTCTGCCACTTTTAGTGTACATAGTACATCCTCTAGAAAACCTTTCCTGATAATAAGCTTGCTTAGGTCTCCCACTTATGTGTTCTCATGATATTTTAATTATGGATTTTAATTATGGATTTATCCTGTGTGCTATCCACTTGGTTATAATTTTTAAGGCTTCTGTCCATCATTGTATCTAAAGTGCTTCATGTATTTTAAATATTCACCAAGTGCTAGTAAAATAATACATAAGGAAAAAATTAAGTAAAGTGAGTAAATATTTTAACAACAAATAGTGGGAAACAGCTTTCCAAATGATAAAGAGTTAAAACAAAATAGAAGCAAAGTTAATAAATAGAAACTCTGAAAATCTAGGCCCAGTGCCCTACTAGGACTCACAGTGTGTGTTTTCAAGACAGGGTTTCATTGTACCCCAAATAGGCATCAAACCTGCTATTCAGCTGAGGATGATTTTGATCTTCTGACCTTCCTGTCTTTACCTCCAAAGTGATGGGATTATAGGCATATACAACTATATCAGGTTTATATAGTTCTGGGAATCAAACCGTAGGCTTTGTGCATGTTAAGCAAGCATTCTACCAACTGAGCTACATCCCCAGTTCTAGGCCCTACATTTTGAATATTCCACCACCCCTCATGTCACTATGCTAAAGACCAAACTTTCCATTCATGAACACTGTATATGGAAGACACACTGTATATGCATCCCTAGCATACACCTTGACATGATGATCTGCTGGAGGGATGGTTATCACTATATGAGAAACCCAATAAAGTAATAGTTCCCACAAGCAATTGTTTTGATTCTCTAGTTAGCCAGTGGTAACTTTTACTACAAGCAAGTTCTGGTTTGATTCTTAACAGTAGCTAATAAAATCATACAAATCTCACAAATGTGATTCTTTCATTTATTCAGCAAATATTTTTGGAGTCCTTACTAGTCTTGCTTTATATACTGAGGAATTCTCTGAAAAGAAGAAAACTAAAATCTTTGGCTTTCCATATTTCATATTTTTTAGAAGTACAATAAAATAGCATATCACCTACAGGTGGTGGAAGCATCTGGAGTTCAAGTGCAGTGGCTGAGGCCCTAGCACACTCATTCTCTCTTCTCTCTCTCTCTCTCTCTTTCTCTCTCTCTCTCTCTCTCTCGTACATTCTCTCTAAGATAAAAGAAAAAGAAAAAAGATTGAAACAGGCTACATACTACATAATTCTAACTAGTGGGCACTGTATTGAATTCTAAGCACTGGAGGATTCCCTTTCTGGGATAGCAAAAGTAGGTCAGGGGGACCAGGAGAAGGATGGAAAGATAGAGCACAGAGGGTGTGGGGTAGTGAAACTGTTTAGCATGACAAATAATGGATTCCTATAATTATATATAATCAAAACTCTAATACATAGCATAACGCATGAATCTAATGTAAACTACAGACTTCAGTTCATACTTAATCAGGCTTGGTGACACATACCTGTAATGTTGATAAGGCTCCTGAGGCAGAATTGTTGCAAGTTTTAGGCCAGCCTGAGATACATAGTGAGCTCATGGCAAGTGTGGGCCATAGAATGATATTGTCTTACAAAGAAAATGGAAAAAAGTAATAATGCATGAATATTGGCTTTTCACGTTTTCTTTTCACTTTTTGGCCCTCCACTTATAACAAATATATCATAAGAAATGAATGGGGGGGATCTATACTTTGTACCCATTTTTCTATCAAAGCTGCTATAAAAGAAATCATATTTTTTCAAAGAAAAAGACTAAGGTGAAAATCTACTGCTGTGACCTCCCAGGAATATATAGGATTTGAGACACTGTCCAAAACAGTGCTTCCCTGACATTGTAATATTAGAAACAGAATATTATCTCAAAAAGCATTCAGGAAAAAAACTACATTAAACAGACATGTGACAAAAGACATACTATTTATTTATTTATTTATTTATTTATTTATTTATTTATTATTTTTACAAAGGTTATAGTGTTATATCTCATCCTCCCTGGATCCACTTTCCCTGAGGGTTCAACTCCATGGGGTTAGCAGTGTTCACTATAGGGTAACTGAAGCCTCAGTCAATCTCTGAGTTAGGGATGGGGGTAAGATGTGGGTCAGAATCTTTCTTTCTTTCTTTCTTCCTTCCTTCCTTCCCTTCCCTTCCTTCCTTCCTTCCTTCTTTCTCTTTCTTTCTTTCTTTCTGTCTTTCTTTCTTTCTTTTAGAATAAGCAAGGAAGATGATTTTATTCATAGCCATGAAAAGGTGAAGAAGGAGATAAAACTTCTTAACCCTTGGGGATCAGGAGTCTATAGCTAAAGAATACGTGAAAAGTTAAAGGGAAGCATAATAGACCAGGTGTCCAGTCTAGCAGGGGAAGGATTGGCAGATGACAAGTGAATTGAACCCTTAGGTCAGAATAGGTCAAAACAATTTACTGAGCACATTTCAAAAAGACAGCAAGGGGCTGGAGAGATGGCTTAGCAGTTAAGGCACCTGCCTGCTAAGCCTAAGAACACCAGTTCCAATCTCCAGGTCCCATGTTTAGCCAGATGCAAAGTGATGCAAGGGCGCATTGCCGCAATTGCCCACAAGGGGGCACGCATCTTGAGTTCGTTCACAGCGGCTGAGAGGTTGCTGGCATGCCTATTCTCTATCTGTCTTCCTCTCCCTTTCTCTGTGTCTCTCTCCAAAAAAAAAAAAAAAAAAAGACAGCAGGCTGTGTGGTACTTATAGTACCACCTATAGCACAGGAAAGTAGACCCCAGAGGTCTCCATTTGGGGGAAAAATATATAATGTTCTTTTATTTAGTTTTTTTTTTCATTTACTTTTATTAAGTAGAAACTTTGTATGGATACATCATGTGTTGGTACCATCATTTCCCTCCTCCAACCCCATTCCACTGAGGGTCCTCCTCAGTGGGATTCTGGTATTCACCAGGGGGTTGTGTGTTATGAGATGTGAGAGCACCAGCAGTCAGTCATTGTAAGTAGGGGGGGACAATGCTTCTGGATATTCTCTCCCACTCTGTGGTTCTTACAATATTGCCGCTCCCTCTTCAGCAAAGTTCCCTGAGCCATGGTGGGTGTGTTTTAAGTCTACTTCACTGTTAAGCTCTCGGGAGTTTCTGGATTTCTGCTTTGGGTTGTGGTGAGTGTCCTCAGCATCTGTCTCCATCACCCTAGTGCAGATTGTCAGGCTGGGCATGGCAGCATCATTCTTGCTCATCTCACCAAATCCTCTGTGGTTTCACCTGGGCCTTGACTGAAGTGTGAGGGGTGGTTTATCTCCTCAGGTCTTGCTACTTTCCCAGGAGCTGAAGTCTGTCTTCTTGTGGGGACTTCATAGGTATCTTGATCAACAACTCAATGTAGGTTGTAACCCATTTCTGGTACTGAGAGTTAAAACCCAGAGCCAAATGTTTTAGGGTTAAACTTCATTCCACCCTCCTCAGAATGCTTATTACCATGCAGTCCCCCATAATCCTATTGAAGGTTATATCTTTTAGTGTGCTATCCAGGAGGAAGGGTTCTACCCACTCTGTGGCTCTTACAGACTTCCTTCCCCCTCTTTCACAATGTTTCCTGAGCCCTGGCTGGCCTCTTGGCAGTCTAGTTTAGCACCGAGTTCTCTGTAGCTTCTGAGTTTCTGCTTCAATGGTGTGTATTGTCATTTCCCTGGAGCTGGTTGTCAAGCTAATCGTGAAAACAATACTTGTGTGGATTCTTCTGCTGCAAATTTCTCTTAGGCCCAGTAGCTGTGGTATAGGTGGCACATCTCCTGGTAGGCAGTCAGGTGTCTTTACTTGTCATATTGATGGATCTTGGATCTCCCCATTGTTCTCTGTTTTCTGTAAAACAAAACGGATTCTCTGACCAAGAGTGAGAGCAGCTTTGATTAAGGAGGACATGTATAGTGATTTGAGAGATTTCTTGATGTGTATGCCAACTCTACTTTAACCAGAGAGTGATGGGGGCTTCTCTCTGGGGTCTATGAGTTTCCTGGCCATGGGGTTCTCTCTCATGCCTCATGTCCAATCAGAGGGCAGTTGGTTACCTACATGGGCTATGTGCCACCATTGCACAGGCATTCCTTGCCCCACTGGTTGGTTGCATAATTTGCAGGATCCCCTGTTTATTCACACTGTTAGTAATCATTACCCCCCAGCAGCTCTCAGCACTTTCCTGCACCATGAGGCTCTTCCAAGAGAGAGATGGCTTTCCTCTCAATTCCAACATGGTCTCTCAGAAAGACACACTCTTTCTATAACTGTCCTTAACAAGGAAGGGACATTTTATCACCAAAAAGTAAAGTATAATCTTAAACAATAAAAATACATTTAAATAAACTCAATCTCATTCCATTTGGTCACTTTAATCATGTCACCATGCCCTAAGTGAACATGGGGTCAGACATCTGTACCCCAAGAGCTGGGATTCACTGATGGCCTAGTGTTTTTCTGACTATAGTCCAGAGACAGAGGGGCGTGTGCTGTAAAAGTCAGGATTCCTCAGCTTGGTCTTGCAGAAAGCAGGAACTCTTTCCTCAAGTCTTGTTCCCTCAGAGTAGGTGTCTGGATTCAGGTGTCTTTGTGTTCTTGGTCATCTGTCACGGTTGTAAAGTCATAGGAACCAGGCAGATGAAGTTACTGTAGATAGTGAATCAGTCATGTGATTTATTTTCTTGAAATTCTCCTCTATGTTCCTGTGAGACAGAACTAGTGGGTGATCACAAACCAGATTGTCCGTGAGCCCTTTAGAGCATGGTTCACTGCAGAATCAATGAAGTGAGGATGGAGTGCTGCCAAAGACAGCAGGTGTCCTTACGCACCAAAAAAACCTCAATAGGTACTCACTGCTCTTCCACAGAGGAGACAGGACTTCCAGATCCAGCCCTGTGGTCTACTGCTTCTTTTGCCAGTGTGCCTCTCTGCCCTAGGCCAACAATATGCCAATGTCTAGCTTAGATAGAATTTACCTCTGTCTGAGCAAGGGTAGGAAGTGTGAGGCATCTATGCACACCCCTGAAGCTCAGACAGATCTGGTGACTGTAGGTTATTTTATGTGATTACCAGAAACAAAGTTTTCTTTGAACAAAATTTCAAAAAAGATTGTTGATGGCCATTCAGCAAAATTCTCCCTCCATAAGTAGAAGATAAATGGAAACTCCCAAATCCAGGTAGGTTCTGTGAGCAGTCACTGAAAGTGAGGAAGGGCTCACACTCATCCTTTCCTTCTTGCTTGTGTCAGGCAGGTAAAGCAGGTTCACGTGCAGGTTCACGTGCTTTTTTCTCTGGCCAGAGATTAAAGACACAGACTTGGAACAGAGCCGTCGGCTTCACCTCAAGATGTGAGAAGCTGTTACTCAAACAGCAAGGCTAATTCCTTTTAGTGGGATGTACCTCTGAAAATGGAGGAAGAGAAGATGTGTAAAAATATCTGGTTATTTCAGTTCTACAGAAATTACTCAAAATTAACAGGAAAATTTCAAGTGAAATATTTGAGGGTCAAATTCCGAATATTTAAGCCCAATACCTCCATTTACTAAATGGGAGAAAACTGATCTTTCTTCTATGGGTCTTTCCAGAGAAAGGATGTCCTACAACACTGCCAAGCAGTCAGAGCTATGCTCAAATTTGACTTGACTCACTGACAGCTGTTGGTGATGACACCTCCAACCTGCAAATGGAATAGTTCTCCATGCTGACAAAATGGCCTCACATACTGTAGCAGCCAGTTTTAGGTTCACTGAGATTAACTTCCAGACCAGGCAAAGTTTTGGAGGGAGGGATATTTACTGAAGTTTATAGATCCAGGGGAAGTTCCATAATGGCAGAAGAAGTTGGCCTTCTCTTATAGGAACAGGCAAAAGAGAGCAAGATAGCCAAAAAGCCAAAAAGCCAAAAGCCACAGCACAGCACACTTTAAGAACTCCTGCTAGGCACACTTTCCATATCTTTAGATTGAAATCTCAAACCCACCATCACACTTTAAGATCCGCCCAGTGACATTGCCTCCAGCCAAGTGCTACAGATGCAAACTACAAACTAATAAAACACTGAATATATTGGGGGCCATCTATTCAAACTACCACATTTTGCCCCTGGCTCCTAATAGATTCATAACCATCACACATTATAAATTGTATTCAGTCCAATTTCAAAGGTCCCCATGGTTTTTGAATTTTCATTTGCTTTGTGTTTGTGTCTGTGTGTGTGTGTGTGTGAATGTGCTTATATGTTTGTTTGCTTGTTTATTTGTTTGTGACAGGATCTTTTAAAGTAGTTTGGCTGACATGAAAAGTAGTGTGGCTCACCGTGTAGAACAAGCTGACCTTGAACCTGTAGCTATCATTTTATGCTGCCTCCTATGTGTTGGGATTATATAGATGTGTACCATCTTGCTCAGGTGTGTGTGTGTGTGTGTGTGTGTGTGTGTGTGTTGTGTGTGTGTGTGTTTATATGAATTATATAAAAGCTTGCGAGTTCCCCACCCTGGTCCTACATGAAGGTACAAAGCACTCATGATTCTTCTCTGTCACTTCAGGAACACCCAGCCTCACCATTGCCACCCTTGGTCAGACTCTTCCATTCTTAAGTTCTCAAACAATCACAGAGTCAACACAAATGCAGTGTCTTCTGTTATTGTGAGTGTCTTCAGTTTCCTAAGAGCATCACTTCCTTGGTCAAACTCCTTTCATTCTTAGACCTTTGGGAGACAAACTAACTTCCTCCACCATCAAGCCTGACTTCCACCATGTGGCCTCCTACAGAGGCCCCTTTGCCTCCAGACTCTGCGTGTCTCTGTGATGTTCACACTTTTTTTCTTGAGGAACATTCAAAATCTTCTCCATTCACTATTTTGAAATAGACAATTTTAACAATCATTGTTAACCTACTATGTTAGGACATTAGAAGTTGGCTCACCTACCCAAATGCATTTAGAGGAACACACACACACACACACACACACACACACACATATATTTGGTTTTTTGAGTCCACTCAGGCTGACCTGGAATTCACTATGGATTCTCAGGGTGGCCTCAAAATCACAACAATCCTCCTACCTCTGCCTCCCAAGTGCTGGGATTATAGGCGTGTGCCACCATGCCTGGCTCTAAAGGTGTAGATTTTATGATATATAGATTACATCTCAATTGAAAAACAGTAAATGAGAAAATTAAATCACTAGCTGTGATATTCAGAAATTATTTAAATCAGAGATTAATTTTGATGGCAAGAAATCTAGTCATCAATTATTTGTGGTTCATGATTGTGCCTTCTGGCTACCTACAGCTGCTTATGTATTGATTTGTGTCTGACTTATAACTTCATTTAGCCAGTACTTCTTAAACTGTCAGTGGCACAAAACCAGTATTTTTAATTTCCTGTCACTTTCAGACTAATATGTCTTAAAAATATAATAAGAATAAATTAGCAGCAGAATAAGATGAGCACGCATAAAATTGCTCGGTTAAGTTGATATTATCTTTCTTAAAAGTTTGTTCTCAATTGCTGTGCTTATTTAATTATGGACTAAGAAACAGTTTGTGGACTGGCTCTGATCCACAGCCCACACTTTAGATGGCAATATTTTCAAGTATCTGTTCTTCAAGGATGGGGAGACATTTTATTCACCATTCTTTTCTTGGGTAGCACACAGTGGGCACAGGTAACAGACTGGCTTCTGGTTAAACTGATCAATCAACCTACTTAGCAATAGCAGCTCAAGCAAAAAAAAAAAAAAATCTCAATAGACACAGAATTCCAGCATTAGAAAGTAGCTAGAGTCAACCCTACTCTGAATCATTGGTCTATAGGAGCCATGAGTTTGTAAAGCAACATCAAGCATCATTCTACTTTAAATAGCAATTATGCTTGTTTTCATTTCATGTGTTTTGGCAGTAACTCCATTAAAAAGGAGATATCAAGCTGGAGAGATAGCTTAGTGGTTAAGGCACTTGCCTGTGAAACCTAAGGACCCAGGTTCAGTTTCCCAGTACCTACGTAAGCCAGATGCACAAAGGGCACATGCATCTGGAGTTCGTTTGCAGTGGCTGGAGGCCCTGGAGGCCCCATTCTCTATCTGCCTCTTTCTTTCTCTCTCTCTCTCTTGCTCACTGTTTACTTCTCTCTCTCAAATAAATAAATAAAATAAAATTTAAAAAGGGATATCACTTGTGAAATAATTAAAGTATTAAAAACAAAGCTGAAAATAGACAAGAATAATTTTAACTTTAAAATGGCAAATAATTTCATTGTTGAACTTTGATACAGTTGATAGATCATTTACAAAAAGTGCTTCCTAACTTTGCTAAGAATAGAAGTAGATGTGTGTGTATGTGTGTGTGTGTGTGTGTGTATGCATGTGGGGAGAATATGTATGTGCACATGTCTGCTGGTGTGCATGTACATATATGCATATGTATGGGGAGGCCAGAGGATACCTTTGGGTAGCCATTGTCCTCCTTTATTGAGACAAGGTCCCATTGGACTGGAGTTGATGAATTAGGCTAGACTGTCGGGCCTACAAGCCCCAGTAATCCTGCTGTATTTCTGGCTCCTGAGCACTGGTATTGCAGGTGGGTGCCACCTCATCCAGCACTTTTACATGATCAAAGTCAGGTCCTCATGTTTGCGAGGCAAGCTCTTCCCCATTGAGCTGTCTTCCCAGCACCAAAACTAGGGTCTCTTTGGTTTTGGTTTTTTGTTTTGTTTGTGTTGGGTTTTTTTAGATGAAGGTTGGGAAAGAGCTTGAATAATATTTTTTGAAGTGCCCTCAGCTGAAATGCTAGTAGTTATACAAGTAGCTACCAGACGTCTTCAGGACTAAGAGAATAAGAGGTATTTGAGAACTAGAGTCCAAAACTGGGCTGAGTACCACCATGAATTTCCTAAATACCCCTGTATTATTTTTGCAAAAGGCATGGAGAGCAATTATGTTAAGTCTCTGTAAACCACATGAGCTAGTCTAAGAAGAGACATTTAGCTGAAAAGACCCTGAGGACAGGATTTTTTATTCAAGCTGATGTACTTGAGACTTGAGGAAATGTGCATTATTTACCTGAGCCCCTCATTAATGAGAGGATTAAGTCAAGATGCCTTTGTTTGTCCTGAGTTAAAGACATGGAGCAACACTGTGCTAGGGCAAAGGAACCACCCCTCTAGGTGTGGAGCAGATCCACTAAATCTAGATTAAGGCTCTGACTCCATGTCCCAAAGTGCGTAACCACCAAAGAGCAGTGTCTTAGTGGAAACGTGTTGCTTTACTTATGTCTTGTGTGACCTACTATTTTACTTCGCTAACCTGTTGGAAGCGAAGTGATTCTTCCTGAATGAAAAGAAGAGTGAGAACATGTGTGACTGCTCCACTTCAGATCCTCACACATTAACGCTGATTAGATAACCGATTCCCAACTTTCCTTTATTCTGTACGCTTATATTAATAATGAACTTGTGAAGAAGGAAAATAGCTAATTAATAATTCCCCACAGAGATATAAAGGCAGAAACTTCCATTAGGATGAGATAGACAGATGTGGGTGCTTGCTTAGCATGCACAAGACCCTAGTTTTGATTTCCAGCACTGGAATAAAAATAAATCAGTGATTTTTATTTTTAAAAGTTTTTTAACTTTTAACTTTTGAAGCAGGGTCTCCTGTATCCCAGGCTGGCCTTGGACTAGAACCTGCTATGTAGCTGAGAATGATCATGAACACCATATCTTCCTACCTCCATGTCTTGGAGTGCTAGGATTAAAAGCACATGCCACCATGTCCAGGGTGATTGAATCCAGGGTTTCTTGCATGCTAGGCAAGCACTCTATCAACTGAACTACATTTCCAGCTGAAGGCAGTGATTTTTATGCAATGTATTGTGTCATGTACAGAAAAATTGCATGGAAAAGGAGAAGTGCTAGTGTGGCAGTTTGAATATATGTCCCCCAATATATTCAATGTTTTATTACTTTATAGTTTGCATCTGCAATCACCTTGCTAGAGGCAAGGTCACTGGGGGCCGGTCTTAAGGTGTGGTGATGGTTTGAGATTCCATTGTAAAGATATGCAAATGTGCAGCAGGAGTTCCTGACTGTGTGACCTTTTGGCTGTAGTTTTGCTCTGTGGTGGCTGGCTGGCTGGTTGGCTTTGTTCTCTCTGCTTGGCCCTGTGGAGAGCAGGCCGTTTCTCTTGCCATTATGGAACTTCCCCTGGATCTGTAAGCTTCAATAAATAATATCCCTTCCTCCATAACTGTGCCTGGTCTGGAAGTTCATCTCAGCGAACCTGAAGCTGTCTGCAACAGTAAAGTGGTACCGAGGAGTGTGGGGTGAGATGAACCTGACCGTGTGGATATTCGTTTTTGGTACTTTTGTTTTGGAGGAATGGGCATGGACTTGGTGCTTGCAACTGAAGGTGCCTTCTGGAGTGGTAAGCCAAGTTTTATGGACTATTCTGATGTGAGTTTGAGAATGCTAAGTGCAGACTGTATTGAACTTCGAGGCTTGGCTTATGAGCTTTCTAAGGGGAAGGAAAGACTGCAGAGGACTTTGTTGGAACTGGGCTACTGGCATAGGGATGGCTACGTTCTGCTGTCCAGGCCCAGAAAGTTTGATCAAGGTTAAATTTGTAATGGACTGATGTGCTTGGCTAAAGATATCGGACTGAGATTTTAAGATTTTGAGTTGGAAAACCTGAAGCAAGCTAAAAGTAGAGGCACTGAGACTGGTTAAGCTGCTATTGTTGACACATTAGCAATCTTAAGGAAGGTGGAAGGAAGGTGGCCTGACTTGATTTACATTAAAACAATGGAGAGGATGCCTGAGGAAAGACTGTTAGAAATGCAAACTCTTGGAAAGAGTTGACTGGAGAAGGAACCTGCTTTTCAAGGCTATGGTTTATTTTGTCCCTGGATTTAGAATATGGCTGTGTCCTGCACACCTGGTATTAGTTTTGGAAACATGAAAAATGCATGGAGTGGTCATGAATTGCACACGGTTCCAGGAGCCGCTGCTGAGATGCAGCATGAAGGCAGGGCATGAAGTCCCTGAGGAATAGGCTGGAAGAGCCTTTTGGAAGATGGACCATGGTTTGCATGGAGACCTGAAGATGTTTTGGATATACCAGGACTGTGCAAAAGGGCTACCATGGAGTGCAGTGTTGGCATGGGATGAAAGTTTTCCCTGGAGACTCTGCCCAGCTGGAGGGGCGTAATTGGAAAACCTGGAGACTGTCAGTCTCTGGTTATATTGAACTTGAACTGCAGAAGTTTGATGACGACTGATGGTGGTTGAGCTTGCATTATTTTAGTCTCTCCTTGCTATGCCTTATACCAGTTAAAAATGTTTACACTGTGCCTTTACATGTTGAAAGTATTTAACTTGTTTGATTTTACAGGACTCACTATCTTAAGTTGATCAAGACTGTGAGAACCTTTGAAATTGGACTGAGTACAATTTACAATGAATTTAGTTATAAATAAATCTATTGGGGGCCAGGAGCTAAATATATTGGGGGCCAGGGGTGGAATGTGGCAGTTTGAATATATGTCCCCAATATATTCAATGTTTTATTAGATAGTTTGCATCCCAATCACCATGCTAGAGGCAATTATCACTGGGGGCTGATCTTAAGGTGTGGTGATGGTTTGAGATTCCATTGTAAAGATATGCAAATGTGCCTAGCAGGAGTTCCTGAAGTGTGCTGTCCTTTTGGCTGGAGTTTTACTCTGTGTGCTGTGGTGGCTGGTTGGCTTTCAAACTCTGCTTGGTCCTGTGGAGAGCAGGCCACTTCTCTTGCCATTATGGAACTTCCCTGATCTGAACCCTTCCTCCATAACTGGTCTGGAATCATCTCAGCGAACCTGAAAGTTGTCCTGTGTGTCTGCAACAGCTAGTTAACCAGCTGTTTTATTACACCAGTTAGTTTCTCTTTTTGTATACACACACACACACACACACACACACACACACAACTTGGCAAAGCAGTCATTCCTTTTGAATGTTAGTATAACAGTCACTTAGAAACTGCCTTTACTAAAAAGCATTAACTCCTCACTGGAGTCTAAAAGATAACTAAAAGCAGGACTAGGGCTGGAGGGATGGCTTAGCAGTTAAGGCATTTGCCTGCAAAGCCAAAGGACCCAGGTTCAATTCCCCAGGACCCACATTATCCAGATGCACAACCACGCATCAACATTTTATGGCTGGAGGTCCTGGCGCCCATTCTCTCTCCCTTTTCTCTCTCTCTCTGTTGTTGTTTTTGTGGGGTGTATTTAAAAATATTTTTTTTGTTTTGTTTTCCAACCATTGTCCTAAATCTACAGTCACTTCAATGCTAAGAACAACACCTTTATCATAAGGGATCACAAAATCCCCCATGCGCCTGCAAACTGACAGACACCCCTCCATGAGAGCAATTATCTGTGATGTTGGGGCCACACCCAGAAGCAGGAGTAATTATCTCAGGGAACCAGATTGTGTCTCAAACAATAAGGACTTCTCCCCACTGCCTTGCAGAACCAGAACTGAGATAATGATCACCAAACCACACCTCCACCAGCACTGCTGAGTTATACACACCTTTGCTCTGTTTAAACCTAAAGCTCATGTCAGTACCTTGAAGAGAGATTTGTGGGTCACTGAACCCAGCTCACTTCCCTTTAATATCACTGTGCACTGGGTGTTGTTGTTTGCCTGCTGGGGTGTTTTGTTTTGTTTTGTTTTGTTTTGTTTTCCCCAAGTATCATTAGTTCAGCAAGTAGTATTTCAGGCAGGTAGGAATATTTTCTCAAATCCTCCTACCTCTGCCTCCCAAGTGCTGGGATTAATGGCTCAGCAGTTAAAGCAGCTCACTGTTATCAAATTGCACTGGGTGTCTGAGCCTTGCCTGCTGGGACTACTGGAGCCTGGGCTTTCCCCCAAGTATCATTAGTGCAGCAAGTAGTATTTCAGGCAGGTAAGAATATTTTCTAAAATCCTTCAAACAGGGGCTGGAGAGATGGCTCAGCAGTTAAAGCGCTTGTCTGCAAAGCCTAAAGACCCAGGTTTGATTCCCCAGTACTCTGGCATGCCCATCCCCTCTGCATCTGGAATTTGTTTACAGTGCCTAGAGACTCTGGCATGCCCATCCTCTCTCTCTCTCTCTCTCTCTCCATATATATATAATCTTTCTCTCAAATAAATAAAACATTTTTGAGCTGGGTGTGGTGGTGCATGCCTTTAATCCCAGCACTTGGGAGGCAGAGGTAGGAGGATTGCCATGAGTTCGAGGCCACCCTGAGACTACATAGTGAATTCCAGGTCAGCCTGAGCTTGAGTGAGACCATACCTTGAAACACCAAAAAAAAAAAAAAAAAAAAAAATTTTAAGAGACCTTTTCAAACCCTTTGCTTCTCTCTTTCTTTAAATACATGTATGTGGGTGTACAGGTGCATTGTGGGCTTGGGAGTGCATGTGGAGTCCAGAATACAGTCTCAGGTGTTCTTCTCAGCTTTTGTCCATCTTTTTATTGATATAGGGCCTCTCATTGGCTCACCAACTAGCCTAGAATTGCTGGCCAGTGGGCCCCAGCCAGACAGATCTGGCTGTCTTCACCTCCCCAGTACTGGGATTATAAGTGGGCACCCCATGCCCAGAATTTTATGTGGGTTTGGGGATCCCAATTCAGGTCTTAATACTTTCAAGGCAAACACTTTACAGACTGACTTATCTTCCCAGCCTTAGCCTGCTTCTCCCTTCAGGTGACCTGTCCAAATCATGTGTTGCAGTCAGGTTCACATTGCTGGCAGAAATCACCCGACCAAGAGCAGCTTGTGGGGAAAAAAGGATTTATTTTGGCTTACAGACTCCAGGGGAAGCTCCATGATGGCAGGGAAAACAATGGCATGAGCAGAGGGTGGACATCACCCCCTGGCCAACATAAGGTGGAAATAGCAACAGGAGAGTGTACCAAACACTAGCAAGGGGGAACTGGCTATAACACCAATAAGCCTACACCCAACAATACACTGCCTCCTGGAGATGTTAATTCCCAAATCTCCATCAGCTGGGAACCTAGCATTCAGAAGACCTAAGTTTATGGGGACACCTGAATCAAACCACCACATTCTGCCCTGGCCCCCATAAGCTGTTAACCATCCATGGTGTAAAATGAAATGCATTCAGTCCAACTTTCAAAGTCCCCACATTTTTTTATCAATCCTAATGATGTTCAAACATCCCCATAATCCAAGGTCTTTTAACTAAGCCATAATGCAAAAAAAAAAAAAAAAAAAATACACATTCACACTGCAAAAGATGGCATTGGGCATAACAAATAAATATTCAACCAATACAAGATTTTAAACATCAAACTCTGTAGCTCCAAGTCTAACAACTCTAGTAAATGACAAGTCTCCAAGTCCAGTAGTTCTAACCAACAACAATTCTCTGGAGTTCCAATTCTGCCCCTCCAGCTAGGCCACTCACAGTCCCAGAAAACTTCATTGGGGCCAGCAGCTCTCCTTGGCAGCCATCTCATGGAACCGGCATCTCCACTGGATCACCACTGCAATCCAAGATTCATCCTCATGCTCCATTGGGTCTCCATGCAGGCATCCAGCAAACCTGTTTCACACTGCCCATGGCCATTTCCAAAACACAAGACCATGCTGCAAATTCAATGACTCTCTCTTTCCTATATTTCTTATACTCCACAATACCACGTAGGGTGCAAATTTGTTGATCCAGGGGGCAATAAAGCAGACTTTGAAGAACAGGACACTCCTTCAGCATTCAGGCCCCTTCAAAAGACTGCATTCTTTCTGTTGTCTCAATGCAGGTCAGCTGGCCCAATCTCAATGGTTGTAATCTCTCAATTGCAGCTGAACAGGCAGCAGTTTCGGCCTAAAGATTTCTTTCTGTGCCATATCCCTCTGCTCACAGCAGTCCATTTCTATGCAATGCAACCCTGCACAAGTTCTCGGGACATAGCCATAACAGCAAGCCTCACAACTGCTTCTAGCCCAATCCATGCAAAGCTCCTTCTCACCATCATAAGCCAAACCTCATAGTCTATAGTTATTACTTCATTCAGGTCTTTAAACTCTGACCAGAATAGTCCATCAAGCTGTACTTACAGCACTGCAAGGCATCTCTTAGGCCAAGGTTTCAAATCCTTCCACATTCCTCTTGAAAATCAGCTCCAAAAGGCCAAAGCCCCACAGTCAGATGTCTAGCAGCAACCCCACTCCTCAGTACCACATTACTGTTGCAGTCAGTTTCACATTGTTGGCAGAAATCACCTGACCAAGAGTAGCTTGTGGGGAAAAAAGGATTTATTTTGGCTTACAGACTTGAGGGGAAGCTCCATGATGGTAGAGAAAATGATGGCATGAGCAGAGAGTGGGCATCACCCCCTGGCCAACATAAGGTGGACAATAGCAACAAGAGAGTGTGCCAAACACTAGCAAGGGGACACTGGCTATAATACCCATAAGCCCGCACCCAACAACACACTGCCTCCAGGAGGTGTTAATTCCCAAAACTCCATAAGCTGGGAACCTAGCATTCAGAACACCTAAGTTGATGGCGGACACCTGAATCAAACCACCACATCATGTGTATGTATATGTGTGTGTATGTTTATGTACAAGTACATATGTGTTATAATGAAAAATACCACACTTTCACTTGATACCTCATGGTCCGCTTGGAAAATACCACAGAGGCCCTCAGGAGTATTCACCTTGTGTGCTTTCCTGTGAAATACCCTTCTCTAAAATCAAGGGCTGTTTCCTGTAAGTAGAACTTGTTAAATTCTTTTCATACTTCAAAAGCACATGGTTGAATTGGTTATCTCAGTGAGTCATATGTTAGCTTTCCTAGCAATTAAAATTGTACAAATATTTTACAAAATGTTACCTGAGCCCTACATACAGGGCTGGCTTTGGCTATCAGGTATGACAATGTTGTGGCTTCTTGGCTTTTATTCCTATCACTTTGCCATCCTCTCCAATCTAAGCCAAATTATCATATTTAAGATCAACTAGGAATGATATATGCACTTTAGAAAAAGATCTCCTATCTCCTCAGAAAATGAAATGATACCTACTTTATGGCCCATCAATTCATACCCTAAATACTTATCCCAAATAAATGAATATATATGAGTATATTATTTGTACATATATTCAAATATATATTTAAAAAAATTTAACAATAATATTTTTCTGAGCTTTTTTCGTGAGTGCCCCAAATTAGAGACAAATGTCCATCAATAGAATAAACCTTGATATATTTATATAACAGGCTGCTAATACACAATAAAGAGTCAAATATAATACAGATGAACTTCAATAGGACTGTGTTGGATAAAAAAACACCTCACTCAAAAGTGAATATACTTTTCAAATGTCTTTATAAGATGTTTTACAATAAGCTGTGTTAAGTGATGGTGGGGAAAAAATCTGTACAGCAGTTGCCTCTTGGGGAGAGAGTGCAGAGGTTTCCTGGGAATGGGCTGCAGGAAACTTGCTAGGGTGAAGGTATAAGGCCAACTGTGGTTTGAGGAGTGGAATTTTCTTTGTTTGTGTTTTTCCTCTGGAGGGGATGATTGAATCCAGAGCCTTGTACATTTTATCCAAGAGTTTTGCTGCTGAGCTATGTCCTAAGTCATAACCCCATGAAAGCAACTGACTACATTTTGATAGAAGTTTGCATTGCACAGGTGAAAGCATTTGTTAAAATTCAGGAAGATTGCATATTTGGGGTGAGCCTGGGATACAAAGTAATATGTTTTCTTAAGTTAGAAAAGATTATATAAAAAAGACACTTAAAATCAAATTAATAGATGATATCTCAAAAGCATCCCAGTGAAAGTTCCAGCCATATTTTTTAATTAATTTATTTTTATTGACAACTTCCTTAATTGTAGACAATATTCCATGGTACTCCTCCCTTTCTCCTTTGAAACTCCACTTTCCATCATATCCCCTCACACTCTCAATCAGTCTCTCTTTTCATTTTGATGTCATGATCTTTTCCTATTATGATGGTCTTGTGTAGGTAGTGTCAGGCACTGTCAGGTCATGGATATCCAGACCATTTTGAGTGTTGTAAGGAGTCCTATTCTTCCTTTGGCTCTTACATTCTTTCTACCCTATCTTCCGCAATGGACTCTGAGCCTTGGAAGGTGTGTTAGAGATGTTTCAGTGCTGAGCACTCCTCTGTCCCTTCTCAGCACTATGGTTCCTTCTGAGTCATCCTAAGGTCTCTACCATCTCAAAAGAGAAGCTTCTCCAACCAAAAGTGAGAGCAGCATTAATATATAGGTGTGGGCATTAAGAGAAGTGCTTACTGGACAGTTTGTATATATAGTATAGTATATATATTTAGCCAGACACCAGCAGACATTACACCCCTATGGCTCATGACTACCCCTGTCATAGATTTTCAGTATCAGGAACGTATTCCCTCCCATGGAGCAGGCCTCCAGTCCAACTAGAGAGCAGTTGGTTTCCCCCATAACAGACATGCCACTATTGCACCCATTGGCTCATTTGGCCTGGCTGGCCAAATGTAAAGCTTGCAGTGTTCACTGTTCAGTACCTTCACTGGTGTTTTCACTCTCTCCCATTGAACTGCATGCAGCATAGCTTTTTCCAGGTTTCTGTCAGCTGGTCCTCATGGAGGAGGCTTTCAGCTCAGCTCCAGCAGGATTTCTCAGTGACCTTGCTGCCCAAGTATGTGGAGTCTTCAGCAATAAGGTCTTACCATCTATTCCTGGTGGGAAACCAAGGGCCTTGGCAATGGCCTATAATGTGTTGGGGGTATCTGTGACCTCTTTGGCCAACAACTCACTGGAAGGTATCCCATCCCTGGCACTGAAAATTTTCTAGTAACAATTTATGGCTTCTGAGTGTTCCATTGTCCAGAAAAGTAGGTTTCCATATGACTTCTTTTTTATCTTATTTTTTTTGGAGAGAGACACAGAGAGAGACAGAGAGAGAGAGAGTGGGGGGGGAGGAAGACAGAGATGGGCGCGCAATCAGTGTCTCAGCCACTGCGAACGAAATCCAGATGTGTGCGCCCCCTTGTGGCCAAGTGCAGCATTGCGCCCTTGTGTCACTGCATCTGGCTAAACGTGGGACCTGGAGATTGGAACAGCTGGAGATTGGAACCAGTGTTCTTAGGGTTAGGAGGCAGGCGCCTTAACCCCTAAGCCATCTCTCCAGCCCTCCATATGACTTTTTTATATCCTCTTAGACTTTGATTAGTTCTCCCTCCACCTTTCCTTTACTCAGTCTCTTCCCCGTGACCTCACTTAGGCCTTTTCACCCCCATTAATTTGTTCTTCTACTTACATATATACAATACTATCCTATTAAGTCCCCCTCCCTCCCTTTCTATTCCCTTTATATCCCCTTTCTAGCTCACTGGCTTCTGCTCCTGAGTTTGATTCATACTCACATAGAAGTCCAATCATTTGTAGCTAGGATCCACATATGAGAGAGAACATGTGACGTTTGGCTTTCTGGGCCTGGGTTACCTCACTAAGTATAATCTTTTCCAGATTCATCCATTTTCCTGCAAATTTCATAACTTCATTTTTCTTTGCCACTGAGTAAAACTCCATTGTGTAAATGTGCCACATCTTCATTATCCATTCATAAGTTGAGGGACGTCTAGGTTGGTTCCATTTCCTGGCTATTGTGAATAGAGCAGCAATAAACATGGTTGAGCAAGTATCTCTAAAGTAGTGAGACGAGTCCTTAGAATAATGCCTAGAAGTAGTATAGCTGGGTCATATGGTAGATATATTTTTGGCTGTCTCAGGAAACTCTACACTGATTTCCACAATCCAGCCATATTTTATTAGACATTCAATGAAATGATTCTACAATTGATATTGAAGGAAAAATGCCTTTGAGCATCTAAAGCAATTTTCAAAAACAAGAGCAAAGAGAACCTTTTAATCAGATATTAAAATAAATTAAAATGTGATGTATGAACACTCACTTACAGTGAAAGAATAGAACATGGAACTTTTTTCCCCATTTTGGAATAGATAATTCTGAAACAGCCCATTGCACACATGGTAATTTAGTAGTCAATGAAACAACACAAATTGGTAAGGACAAGAAGGGCTATCACAATCAATATTTGGGGAAAATAGAGTTGTTCAATGAATAAAAGACTTGATACCACTAGCAACATGGGATCAAAGATGGATTAAAGACCCAAAATGAGAGATAAAATGTTATACTTTAGAGATGATGGTGGAGGCGAATCTATGACAAGGAAGGACTTCTCCAGTAACAATTCCAATATTCTAAACTAGAAGATAAAAGTTAATGTTAGAAACAGGCAATTCACAGAAGAAACAAAACTCATAGTTGTTTAACAACTTCAGATTGAAACAGTAATTACACTTGCTCTCCATTAGTTTCCCGGGTGTTCTGCTTTGATGCAAAATGACCCCACAAACTCATATGGTTGAATATTTAATCCCCAGTTGGTGGTATTGTTCTGGAAGATTGTGGAAACTTTAGGAAGTGTAGTGTTGCTTCTGTGTTATAACCAGCTTGCTCTCTCTCTCTCTCTCTCTCTCTCTCTTTCTCTCTCTCTCCCTACCCTCCTTGCTGATGTGATGACATAATTCTACCTGCTTGCTCCTGCCATGTTTTCCCTGCTGTGATGGAGTCCCTTCCCAACTGTAAGTCCAACATGAATCCTTGCCTTCCATAAGCTGATTCTGGGTAAGTATTTTGTCACAGCAAGGAGAAATTAACTGATTTTCTACATACTACTTTAAAATGTATTTTGTGATATTTGGAACATTCTAAAGAAGGATGGTAGATCAAAAGCTATCAATCACTAGAATATGCAATAATATATTGACAGAGTTCCTCTGGGAATTTAAGAGCATCAGGAAATTGGGTTAAAACAAGAAATAAAACACAGAAATAATACAAGAGCAGGACCTGATAGAAGTACAATGATGGTATGTCATAAATGAAAACCATTATTAACTTCCACCACTTATATTCAAACAAATGAGGAACTTAAAAAGTGTAAAAATGAACCAAATGTTGTTTGAATATTGTGTGTTTCTTGGTAGCACTTTTTTTCTGACAAAAATCCCAAGATCACACTATGATTTCATTTCACAATTGACTCACACAGCAAAATGTAAATCTTGTCATTTTGCAGAAATAGACAAGTGTTGCATTGGTCTTCCTGAGTGCCTTTCACAATCACTCGATATTCAAATAAATCTTTCTGAAGTACTGATTACTCCCTCATCTAGGTGGATTTTTGTCAGCTTCTATTTCAATTGGCTTAATATGGCTGAATGTTTTTTCTTTGCAATAGAGTCAAAAAGTTCTTCATTGTGTTTTCAACTGCAAGCAGCCCTATGTTGTCTTTTTGTGAAGATTTGAAATTTCACTTGACAATTGATTTTCATTTTATGGTGGCTTACAATAATCAATAATCCATAAGGTGCTGGCGAAACAGGCACAGGGTAGACAGCAAAATCTCTGAAGATGTTCAAAGGAAGGGAAATCTAAGTGGAGGAGATTAATTTTCCAAGCAGAAATTTGTTAGTAAATATTTTCAGGTAATAAAGAATTTGGCTTCCCTCTTGTGCATTTTTAACTTTCTTTGGGGAGTCCCTTGATAAAAAGTTGGAGAGCAAATGAGTTTATTACATGGTAATCTCAAGTTCTTTCAGTGTGTGTTATTAAAAGTACTTAAGCCAGTTGACAGAATGTTGAATTAATTCTCCTTGAGCTACAGAAGTATTGATCTCCTCCACTACTTGTATCTTTGCTGTCAAATAACGGCAGTTCTTCCAGCATTCCTAGATCTGACAGAGTTGTGTCATTTTAAATAAATAACTATGGAAAGCATTCAAATATATAAATGGGGCTGGTAGCCAGGAGGTCATGTTGACTGCATATTCAAAAAGAAGACATCACTTAAACTGCTCAGAAACTCTGTCCTGCATATGGCTGGTAGCAGCATATACAGCTGAAAATGGAAGGAAAATAGAATACTTACTAGAATTACAAAAAAAAAAAAAAAAATTAAGTGACCAAGTAAACAAAATATATCTTATTTAAAGCATGGTTTTAAATTTTTAGGCCAAGTACTCCCAATCTCTAATGAATATGGCATTGACCTCCTTAAATTTTTATTCATTTATTTATTTATTTATTTGATTTTAGAGAGAAAGAGAGAGAGAAGAGGCAGAGGCAGAGGGAATGGGTGCACCAGGGCCTCCAGCCACTACAAATGCATTCCAGATGCATGTGCCCCCTTGTGCATCTGGCTTATGTGGGTCCTGGGAATTGAACCGGAGTGCTTAGGCTTTGCAGGCAAACGGCTTAACTACTAAGCCATTTCCCCAGGCCCCTTCTTAAATTTTTAAACAATCTTCCAGCCCAGATAAATTTACAAAAGAATGGTCACCATAGCTCTTTGCCTTCTTTTGGTCTTATTCAAGTCCTCTTGTCCTATTCATTTCACTTAAGTATTTAAACACTAAAGCATTGATTTTTAAAAACTGTCTGTACAAATAGTGGATTCTTGAGCTCCTCTGACCTACTTCTCACCTACATATATTAGGTAATTCTTTCCTGAGTTTCAGAGGTATACAGAGGCAAAAGCATTAATGACTCGATTTTAGAAACTCAAGTAAAAGTTTATAAGATATTGGCTCATGTGCTGGAGTTCTCCCAAGAAACAGGCCATGTACAGGGAGTTATCTCATGTGATTAACTTACACTGTTGGGGAGTTTACCTCATTCAAAATTTGTGGCGTAGATCAGCAGAAATCCAAGGAAGAGCTGCAAGCTGTCTGCCTCCAGAATTTCCTCCCCTTGAGGAAGGGAGAAGGGAAGTGGGGGTAGGAAGTGCTCTGTTGGAACAAATATCTGGGTCCTGTGCCGTAGACATGGGGATGCATAAAATCACCTCACATATTCACTAATTAGTCACTATAGCTACCATGTGATATTTTACAAAAATGCAGAACTGCTGGAGGAACAAAGAAACTTACCCAAAGTATCAGAGACTCTTCAGTGGGACTCCACCTCTTATAAATATATGACCTGTACACCAAGATCTTAATTTCTTAACCTATAAAGTATGGAATAAATTATCTTTGTTTCCTGGGATTATTGTGAGCATTGCATGAATTAATTGATAGCAGTTAGTACAGCATGAGTATTCAGTAAATAGTATCTGACCATTATTTTAACTGAAATACATTGACTGCACCTTAATGTGTATATTTTGCTATTAAGATGCTAAGGAAATAATTGTAAGATTAATATATTTTTATGTTTTTCTTGCAAATAGTCAGCATATTAACATGAACTCTTTAAAACATTTTATTAACAGAAATATCAGAATATATCAAACTATTTTACAGGTTGGCTACTTTTATATGTAAGGCTTTTACAAAGAAATATACATTGTTAGTATTTTAAATTCTTTAGTGAGAATAAGTATAAAGAAAATAATAATCATAGATACACACTCCACCATTTCTATACACACACACACACACACACACACACACACACCCACCCCAGAATGTTCAACTGGAAGCCACAACTAAAAACCTAAGATGCAAAAGAGAACAGATGTGGAAGTGAATTAAGAAATAAGCACCAACAAGCAAATTTCAAAAGAAATATTCAAGAATTTCAAATACAAGCTTTACTCTATTCCCAAGTGGAAAAAGAATGGAGAGTTATGGGAAATTGGAGACACATCCTCAACAAGTGGTCACAATGAGCCTCTGAGCTAAGGTTAGTACCCAGGCCCCTGACCTGCCCCACTCACTCGGCCTTCAGGCATGTCTGAGGCCCACAGAAGTCATTATTCTCCATAATTAGAGCCCCAGGCCAAATCCCTGGATTTAGTGCCTTCTTTAATTGAACAGCATGTCTGGACCAGACTTAACAGGTGGTAAGAGCCTCACAGCAGCAGCTATATAGACATACATTACTCCCCGAGTTCACCCTCTGCAGTGTGTAATCCCGGGGGAGATAAATCGCTGACTCACGTGAGATTTTGTGTTTGTGTCTTGTGTTTTACTTGTTCTTGTTTTTGTAGTGGTGAATCAATGTGGGGAAGAAAGGGAGCAGTAAAAACAATTTTCTCTTTTCTTGATTAACAGGGCTGGTAGACCACCAACAAAATGTACATGCTCCAGGAATCAGCAGGCCCCATGTGGATGGTAGTTTGGGCTTCACAAAACTCAGCTGCCACTCTGGACATCTTTCCTCATGAGACACCTTCTCCATTTGGTAAAATGGGAATAAACGTGGTCTACTGCAAGGAGCATGGACAGAGGCAGAAATTTTCACTGAAGTCTCCTCCAGGAAAGCTCAGCTTCTAATTCACTCCAATCATCCATCCGCAGCTCAGTGAACTACTCAACAGCCTGAAACCTAGGCTTATTCTCTGCCCTGAGTCTGATTTTTTTTCTTTTACTTGAAAACTGTAATTCAAAGTTCTCTTGAATGAGACTCGGTCAACACAAACCTCAGAGTTATCAGAGCTAGACTATTAGACAGATGTGATTGGAGGTCCTTCCGAGATTAAATGCACATTATCACCACTGGGTGGCTAAATTCACTTGGTGACCCTAAGGAATCAGATTATCTATTTCCAAGGAACTATGTCTCTTCCTCACATTAAAAAATATATATATATATATCTTGGGGACTAGAGAGATGGCTTAGTGGTTAAGCATTTGTCTGTGAAACCTAAAGACCCAGGTTCGAGGCCCAATTCCCTAGGACCCACGTAAGCCAGATGCACAAGGTGGTGCATGCATCTGGAGTTCATTTGCAGTGGCTGGAGGCCCTGGTGCGCCCATTCTCTCTCTCTCTCTCTCTCTCTCTCTCTCCCTCTCTCTCTCTCTGCCTATCTGTCGCTCTTAAATAAATAAATAAATAAATAAATAAAATACATCTCTGCCTCTTTCTGCCTATCTGTCGCTCTTAAATAAATAAATAAATAAAATACATCTTGGCCGGGAGTGGTGGCACATGCCTTTAATCCCAGTACTCAGGAGGCAGAAGTAGGAGGATCACCATGAGTTGAAGGCCACCCTGAGACTACATAATGAATTCCAGGTCAGCCCAGGCTAGAGTAAAACCCTACCTCAAAAAAGAAAAAAAAATCCTGCTATACTATATCCTCTAGCCTACAGACTTACAGTCCAAATGGAACACTCATCCCCCACTGACATTGATTCCTGCCCTATAATTCATAGCTCATCCCAAGCTCCCTTGAAGAGAACTTCCCAGAAGGGGCCCCTCCATCAGTTCCCTTCTTATATGCTGAGCATGGTGCAGTTTCCATTTCAACTGTGTATCTTCCTCAACTCCTCAGTTTTGGGGGCTCCCCCTGTGCTCAATGTACAATAAAAAACTAAAACTCCACTTCCCCTAAATAAGTAAAATTTCAATGAACCATAGCTGAACATCAATTTCATGCCAAACTGCAGTGGTACTGCCACCACAACATGCATTTAACCCTTCACACACACGCACAGTTTTGACAAGGGCAGGATATTTGGGCAATTGACACCAGGAAGCTAACATTTTGTTGTTGTTGTTGTGTGTTTGTTTGTTTGTTTTTTGTTTTTAAAGAGTGAAAGAGTGAGCAAGGGTTCACAAGAGCTTCCTGTGCCTACAAATGAATCTCAGACACATGCAAAGGTCAGTGTATACAATTTTATGTAAGTACTGGGGAATTAAACCCAGGGGATCAGACTTTTCAATCAAGCACCTTTAACCATAGAGCCATCTCTCTAGCCCAAAGCCAACATTTTTTAAATGCCTCCTGTATGAGAACTTTACAGAGTGCATGCTCAACCATAGCTCCTCAAGGCACCAGCAGGTAGGCAGCATTGTTGGGGCCTATAGTGTGGTGGGATAGGAACAGGTTGTCAGGTCTAGTGAATCTGGCTTAGTCATAGCTTAGCCACTCATTTGACTTCAAAGTACTATATAACCTTTTTGTACTGCATTCCCTCCACTGTTCTTAGATTCTAAGACTATTAAGACATGCAATGTGAGATATTTGAAACACACTGCGTAAGACAGAACTATAACTATGTCTCCTTTTCAGAGAAGAAACTGAGGCAATAAAAGAATGTAAGCCAAGGCCAAACAACTCCTTGATTTGAAAAAAAAATTCATACTGTCACCTTTTCATTGATACGCATGTCCCTCATCGTGTTTCTTGTTGTAAGGTTTCTCAGATAAGCCATGTAAAAGGACAGGGCAGGCCAGAAGCAAGAGGAAAATTCTGCATGCTTCCTACTCTTCAGCACTTTTCTTCATCTTTGATCAAAATAGAATTTCCTCAAAGTCTTAAACTAGAAACATTTTCTATTCTTTTAAAAATTGGTCATATCTTATTAGACATCTCTCTTTTTTATATTTTATTTGCTTTTTTTTTCTTTCCTGTTTTCTTCAGCCATCCCAGTATTGAGAAATGTAATAGACATTTCCTGAAAATGGCTGGACCATATTCAGAATTTGTGCAAACTTCAAAATTCATAATTCACTTGATCTGTGGGGCTTCCACTATTGCTTCATCACCACACCCTTTCAAATTTTTTAGAGACTGTAGATCTGAAACTGCTGCCAATTTTTTTTCTCCTTCTTGCAAAATTCAAGCTTATGCCAATTTTCATCCATAGGCTTGTTGTTCCCTCTGTATCTTACCATCTACGTCATAAAACAGTTGCCAAATTCACATAGTGAGAACAGCCTCAGAGATGTCTTCAATTTTTACCCTTTCTACTGCTTTGGCTCACCTGGAGGTCAGCTAGAAAGGGTGTATTTGGCCATGCCATCAGCTCTCTTGAGAACCTGCTGTTCTCTCTGCTCTAAAAATTGAAAATCAGGGCTCTTTGGTACTCTATGCCAAGTCAACATAATAAACATCCCTCTACCACCACCACCACTCACACTTCACATGCACCCTGGACCTGCCCGTGGATTCACCGGATAGGCCCTGTGATGGTTTGAATGGATTTCCCCCAATAGATTCTGGGGTTTATTAAAGCTTTTGATCTCCAGCCACCTGGATAGAAGAGGTGTCACTCTGGGTGGATCCCAGGGTCCAGCCCTAAGGTGTGTTTGGGAGTGGATCTGAATTTCACCTAAGATATGCAGAGTGCTTGAGTTCTGCCTGGGATTCCTGGAGTGTGCTTGCTTATGGTTCTGGCAGTGGTATTTCTGTTTGGGGACCTGTGAAAGGGGGACAGCCTCTTCTACCATTATGGAACTTCCCTTGGATTTGTAAGCCTGAAGTAAATTCCATTCCTCCTATTAACTGTATCTGGTCTGGAGGTTCATCCCAGCAATGTGAAGCTGACAACTACAGGCCCCTTCTAGCTCAGAAAGTCTGTGTGTAAGTCCTGCTCTCTGTCTTCTCCCAAAACAAAGGATGTAAGAAGATTATAGAAGCCTGATTTTGCTTTGTGAGAAATTAATATAAAAAGTTTGTAGATTTTATACATAGATCCCAATTTAGGGACGATATAATAAAAATACACAGAGGCATTTCTCTTGGGCTTTAATTTGCTAAAGGTGTGCACATATGTAAAAAATAGATTATTCTAGGGGAGATGAAGGTGTAGAAGTATTGCTTATGTCATTTCTTAAACAGTTATGCTCTTAATTCTTAAAAGAAGGCTGGCATTGTTTACATAAAAAACTTGGTGGTTCCTGCCCCCAAATAGTAATGAAATTACTTTTGTTGAGTAAACATTTTATGTCATCTTATAATAAAAGCTGAAAATCCCTTTGTTTCTATTTATTAAAAAATGTTTTTCTATATGTACCCTTGATAACAGATTTTGAAGAAATCATGTATGATGATAAAGCATTTGAATGGTACAGTAGATGTAAAAAAATTAGTTTAAAAGGACATTTGTCTTTACATTAAATGTTTATTTGAAATTTAAAAAAAATACAGAAGGCTGGAGAGATAGCTTAGCAGTTAAGGTGCTTGATTGCGAAGGCTAAGGGTCCAGGCTTGATTCCCCAGTACCCACATACTTTATATTCACATGGTGGCACATGCATCTGGAGTTCATTTGCAGTGGTTAGAGGCCCTAGCATGGTCATTCTCCTCTCTCTCTCTCTCTCTCTCTCTTTCTCTCTCTGTTTCTTTCTCAAATAAATATTTTTTAAAACCACCCAAAATGGCACAATTGTCACTTGACTTCATGATTAATGCTTAACTGCATGATTAGTGCTTCCCCTCCCTCCCTCCGCTTCACTGCTCCATGTTCTGTAGCCACAGTCCCTCCACTTTATTCCTACACAGAGAGTTGCCCAGATCACAGAGACTTTTGGAAGTATCACTAATCAGAACCCCACGTGTATACACATATTGTTTTGCATTCACACTACTAGAGTGATGGTGGTGTTTGTAAAAATTATAACTCCAATAGTAAGAATCTACAACTTTCCCACAGCACTAGTCCTTCTGACAAACTCTGAAATTCCAGCTACTGAGGTAAAAGTAAGCAGTTCAATTTCCAATAAGTAGATGGCTGCAGAATCAAGATTGAAGCTTTATCTGGTCTAACTCCAAATCATTTGCTCTTTTTCATAAGACACTGAAAAGAAATGGGATTAGAAGGAAAGACGAAATTAACCAGCCATGGTGGCACATGTGTTTAATCCCAGCACTCAGAAGGCAGAGGGAGGAGGATCACCATGAGTTAAGGCTACCCTGAGACTATATAGTGTATTCTAGGTCAGCCTGAGATAGAATGAGATCCTACCTCAAAAAATCAAAAAAAAAAAAAAATTAAAAGAAGGAAAGATTAAACCTAGTTTGTGTCCTAGTAGACTTGGGCCTGAATCATTCCAAAATTAGAGAATGCTACTTATAAGACAAGCAAGTTATCTATTCTATTTTAATATTCTGCAAATATGAGACTTGACCACTGGAAGCATAAAAATTTGACTCATCTTCTAGTTAACAATTGTAATAAGGGAAAAGAAGGAGTCCATAGAGACAATGTTTTTAATCTAATACTTAAAAGTGAGTTAAGGAAGCTGGGCAGATGGCTCAGTCAGTAAAGTGCTTGCCTGGCAAACATGCAAACCTGAGTTCAAGGATCCATGTAAAAAAGTTGGGCATGGAGATGCACATGCTGCTGAGCCTCACTGACCACCCAGTCTGCCTTAGTAAGCACCTAACCAATGAGAGACTGTCTCAAAAGAACAGTGTGGATAGTGCTTAAGAGAAACAATATCTGAAAGCTGTCCTATGGCCTTCACATGCACCTGTGAACATATGTATGTACACCCCCATATATGTACACACACACACACACGAACACACACACACACACAAAATGAGTTGATACCAAGTAACTGGGGAAAACATTTTAGACATTGTACCTCCACATGTCAAAGCACTTTCTTATATTATTGCATTTGTTACCCAAATGGAAAAAAAGATGAGAAAACAGTACAGTTATCATTATTCCCATTTAAAACGTAAAAGATTAGAGACTCAGGATCAGGCAGTCTGAACTGGCCTCCCTTAGGTGCTCATAACATCATCAAGTAATGGCACTCATAGGACATACTGGAGAGGAAATATTTTTTAGGAATTAGGTTTTAAATTTTAAAGCAGGAAAAGAGATCTTTTGAGAGCATTTTTATGTTTCCTGATTGTTCAGAGTAATATGTTTAAAGGATTTTTTAATAATATGCATTATGATAGCATGCTTTTAAGTTTGTTAGGGTAAAAATCCTCTCCCAAAAATGTATGTGTTTAAATATAGCCTCCTTTGTCAGCATGGCCTAGGAGCAATCATAACTTGGGAAGTAACCTTTCATCTGTGTCCAGTGCCAATAAGTGAATGTAGCACAAATGTTTGAGATGAACTCCTAGATGGATGGGAACTAGGGTGGGGAAGCAAAGATGAAAAGAAGGAGTTTAAAGAAAGTAGACCAAAGCTGGGCGTGGTGGCGCACGCCTTTAATCCCAGCACTTGGGAGGCAGAGGTAGGAGGATCGCCGTGAGTTCGAGGCCACCCTGAGATGACTGAGTGAATTCCAGGTCAGCCTGGGCCATAGTGAGACCCTACCTCGAAAAACCAAAAAAAAAAAAAAAAAAAAGAAAAGAAAAGAAAAGAAAAGAAAAGAAAAGAAAAGAAAAGAAAAGAAAGTAGACCAAGTTGCCATTTGTTAGGCATAAATTGAAAGAAGGGTCTCTGAGCACCAGCACATTTAGTTGAGTTCATGCACATCATCTAGGCAAACAACCAAAAGTAGGACATTTGAGTCAAAATTAGCTATTTGGGAAAAATTTCTGTTAAGACAAAAAAGATGTGTGAGAGAGAATTGCAGCATCCAAGACAGGTAGAACTGCTATGTCAAATTCAGGACAGAGAGACCACAAAGACAAACCAACAGGAGGATAAAGGAAAACATTTTATAATAGAAAAAAATATACTAATTATTTTGTTAAGATACTAAAATAAAATTTATTGGACTTCATTATATGTCAAGCATTAATGCTTTAGTTACTTTATATTACTCACCATGATTTCACAACTACTTCTGTAAGTCAAACATTAATATCTTCCCTTTACAAATGAGGAAATTGATTAAAACATTGGGTGAACAGTAGTGGTATGACTATTACAGGGGCAACCAATTGCAACTGCTTTCTAATTGAGTTTGAGGTCTGCTCCAGGAGAATTCATGCTTGGTAGTGAAAATCTAGTCAAAAGCCTGTGGCTAGGCAGGTCAAAGGCTATAGGAGGGAAAGTATTACTGTTATTTGGCTAAACAGATATGTTGTACCTATCAAATTATCTGTTGTAATTCCTTTCAAGTTGCTGGGACAAAATAACAAACCAAAAGCAGCTGATAGAAGGAAAGGTTTATTTGGGCTTCTAGCTCAAGGTAAGCTTCATGATGGCAGGAAAAGGATGGTGGAGCATACACTAGGCATCACAGTCTTCCATAATGGGTGGAAAACAGCAGTAAGATAGTCATCTCAACTCTGGCGTGGGGGAGCTTATTATAACACCCCATAGTCCACCCACAATAATGCTTCCTCCAACAAGGCGCCACTTCCCAAATTACCACATGCTAAGGACCAAGCATTCAAAACACATGAGTTTATGGGGGACATCTGATTCAAACCACTGAATTCTGTCCCTGCTTCCCATAAACTCACAACAATCTTGAGATGTAAAACTGCATTCAGTCCAACTTTAAAAGTCCCCATTGCTTTTTGTTTTGTTTTGTTTTTTATCAATCCCTACAATGTTCAAAAGTCCAAAGTCCAAGGTCTCATCTGAGACTCAGTCTCTTATCTGTTAGCTGGTAAAATTAAAACACAAGTTAAATACACATCATGTCACAAAGTAAACATTTCTAGTACAAAAGGAAGACATTGTAAGAAAAGACTGAACCAATGTAAGATCTAAAACAAGCAAGGAAGATATCAAATCCTGGAGCTCCATGTGCAGCATCTAATGCCCATGACAGTGTCTCTAGGATTCCAATTCCATCCTGCCACTTGGACTGCTTAGAGCACAGGGAAAAGTCCAAGTCCATCCTGAATCAGCAGCCCTCCTTGGCAGCTATCTATAGTCCAAAATCTTTGGGTCTTCACTACTACCTATGGTTCATCCATGTGATGGTCTTATAGGGCCTCCATATAGGAACAACACCCTGCCTCATTACCCAGTGGTCATTTAAAAATAAAAACACATTGAAAATCCACTAACCTTCTCTTTCCTGAATTGGTTATATTTCCATACTACCAGGTGGGCGACCAAATTTATTAATCTGGGAAAAATAAAGCCAACTTTAAGGAACAAGAAAATTCCTTCAACATTCTCCCTCCAGGCTCCCTACGTTCAAAATGTTTAGCATTTTTCCTACCATCTCAACACAGAACAGCTCAATGGTGGTGATTTCTCAAACAATTACAGCTGAAGTGGGCTGTAGTCTCCAGCCCAAAACATTCATTTCTTTCTGTACTACATCCTTCTGCTTTGTTTTCTGCCAGTCACACTAGTCCATTATGTTTAAAATCAACTTTGCTCAAGTTTTCAGGACACAGGAAGAGCACAGGCAGCTTCTCACACAGACTGCCTCTACCCTAGTTTCAGCAAAGTTCTCTTTCCCCTCATAAACCAAGCTTCTTCCTGCATTTAGATCTTTTCAGTTCTCACCAGAAAGGTTCATAAAGCTCTGCTTAGGGCACTGCAAGGCATCTCTTAGCCCAAAGTTTCAAAATACTTCTATGTTCCTCCTATAAATCAGGTCCAAAAAAAAATCAAAAGCCACACAGACAGGTTTCTATCAACAACAACAGTACTGTTGGTATCAATTTTCTGCTGTAGTTACCTTCACATTTTGGGGGGGGGGATTCAAACAATAACAGCTGATGGAAGGAAAAGGTTTATTTTTTAGTCAGTGAATGGGTTTTTAAAATGTGGTATATCAAAGCAAAGGTACAGAATTCAACACGAAAGGAAAGTGGGTAGCAAATCATGAAAAGACACTGGAGAACCTTAAAGACAATATACTCTGTGAAAGAAACCAATCTGGAAAGACTCCATACTGTACGGTTCCAATTAGATTATATTTTGTAAATAGCAAAACTATGGAGAAGGTCTAAAGGTTAGTTGTCAGGGTTAAGAAGAAAGGGGGGGATGGACGGGATGGATAGGCAGAACACAGAGGATTGGGGAGACAATGAAGTTATTCTTTCAATACCATAATTGTGGATATATGTCAGGATATATGTGATGTTACATATGTCCAAACCCACAGAATGTACATGAGGTGTGTGCTAATGTTATCAATTGACTTTGGTTGATTATGATGTGTCAATGTCAATATTTGTATTACTACAGTGTAAGATGTTGATAATGGAGGAGGCCATATGTGTGATGGGTAGGGACAAGAAGTATATGGGCAATCTGTCTCTCAAATTTGCTACAAGCCAAAAATGATGCTATTTTAAATATTTTTAAAATTCAAATGTTCTTATAGTATTCAAATTTCAGTCAAAGAGAAGTGAGAGAGTATCTCTCTTTCCAAAAGTATTCTTCAACAGGTGTGGTGGTGCACGCCCTTAATCCCAGCACTTGGGAGGCTGAGGTAGAAGGATCACCATGAGTTCAAGGCCACCCTGAGACTACCAACTGAATACCAGATCAGCCTGGGCTAGAGCAAGACCCTACCTTGAAAAATAAAAAGTATTCTTCTTAACCTGACTACAAAATATAGAAAACAGCTAAGCTACTAAAAGAAAAAAAAAAGGGGGAGGCAAAGTTGGGTGACTTACTCAGCCACAGCATTCATTGATTGAGAGCTGGAGCTGAGATTCCACTGCTCAAATGCTCAGACACTCTGCTCTTTCTATTTTGGAACCTTGACTTGTGTATGTATCTCCCCAAACTCCTAAGCTGAAGCCCTAACCTTTCATATGACTGCACTATGGAGAGACATAAATATGTGTATGCAGAAATGCAATATCTAGTATGTGTAAAATATATAAAACCTTTCATATGATTAACATGTGCACATATGTATATATACTATACATATGAAATGGTGATGATGGTTCAATAATGAATACGACTGGCATCCTTGAGAGAGACTATGGGAATAACTGCACAGAAGAGGAAAGCAAAAAGCAGCCACATACAAGCCAAGTAGGGAGGCCTCAACAAAAAGCAACCCTGCTGTTTCTTTGATCTTAGACTTCTAGTCTTCAAGTCCCCACACAGTGAGGAAATGTATTTCTATTATTTGTACTATCCAGTCCATGGTATTTTGTTAAGGAAATCCTCAGAGACTGATATTACTAATAGAATCAAAAGTTAATTTGGGGCTGGAGAGATGGCTTAGCGGTTAAGGCACCTGCCTGCTAAGCCTAAGAACCCGGTTCCAATCTCCAGGTCCCACGGTTAGCCAGATGCAAAGTGATGCAAGGGCGCAATGCCACACTTGCCCACAAGGGGGCGCATGCATCTGGATTTCATTCATAGCAGCTGAGAGACTGCTGGCACGCCCATCTCTATCTGTCTCCCTCTCCCTCTCTCTCTGTCTGTCTCTCTCTGTGTCTCTCTCCAAAAATAAAAAAATAAAAAGTTAACTTGAGCCGGACATGGTGGTACACGTCTTTAATCCCAGCACTTGGGAGGCAGAGGTTGGAGGATCGCCATGAGTTCAAGGCCACCCTGAGACTATATAGTGAATTCCAGGTCAAGCTGAACTAGAGTGAAACCCTACCTCAAAACAACAACAACAACAACAAAAGTTAACTTTAGATATATAGAATATAATCAATTGTATGTGTAGTATATTAAAACATAATTTTTATATATCATAATTAATTTATAAAACTACCTGACTATACCAGGAAAGTTTAAGAAAGAAGTAGTTTTCAAAGAAAATAAGGATTGCATATAAGTGAAATGCATCTATAGAAGTTTCAAGGTGGACAAAAAAAATTCCCATAAAAAATGAATGAAGGGCTGGAGAAGATGGCTTAGCAGTTAAGGCATTTGCCAGCAAAGCCAAAGGACCCCCATTCAATTCCCCAGGGCCCACATAAGCCAGAGGCACAAGGGGGGACATGCGTCTGGAGTTCGTTTGTAGTGGCTGGAGGCCCTGGCTCACCCATTTTCATTCTCTCTCTCTCTTTCTCTCTCTCTCTCAAATAAATAAATAAATAAAATGTATTTTTTAAAAAAATGAATTAACCTCATCAAATAAAATCAATTAACCAAAAGCAATTAAGCTACATATGGTAACAACTAAAGTAGCTATTTCTTTAAAAAATAAACCCCAAAGCTCTCTTTAAATCAGTCAATAACCAGAAAGTATTGTTTGATTTAATGTTCATACAGGATATCATCTAATTATATTAAAGAAGAAATTAAGTAATACATTTATTAAGTAAATAAATGTTTAATCTAGGGACTAGAGAGGTGACCCAGTCAGTAAAGTCCTTGCCTCACAAGCATGAGAACATGAGTTTAATTCCAAGTACCCACATAAAAATGCCAGGTGTGGGCTGGAGGGATCACTTAGCAGTTAAGGTGCTTGCCTGCAAAGCCAAAGGACCCAGGTTGGATTCCCCAGGACCCACGTAAGCCAGATGCATAAGGTGGTGGCACATGCATCTGGAGTTCATTTACCATGGCTGGAGGCCCTGGCACACCCATTCTCTCCATCTGTGTGTGTGTGTGTGTCTGAAATAAATAAATTAAAAATTTTTTTAAATGTCAGGTGTGCTGATAGAGACCTATAACGCCAGAGCTGGAAGGAGGAAACATGAGAATCTCTGAGGCTTACTGGTCAGTCAGTCTAACCTAATTGGTGAACTCCAGGACAATGAGAGACTTTGTCTCAAATGAGATTTACAACATTCCTGAGAAAGACAGCCAAGGTTGTTCTCTGGTTCCACAGGCACACACACTTGCACACATGTGTCACCCACACACATGAACTCACTTCATGCAAACCCATACACATATACATAGAAAAAAAAGAGTTGATATAGCCAAGCATGGTAGTGTGTGCCTGTAATCCGGGACTCTGGACCCTGACACTTTGGAGGCTAAGGCAGCAACACCTGAGCTCACACCCAGCCCAGGATTTATAACAGAGCCTTGCCAAACGAAAAACAGAGAGAGAGAGAAGGCTGGAGTGATGGCTTAGCAGTTAAGCGCTTGCTTGTGAAGCCTAAGGACCCCGGTTCAATGTTCAATTCCCCAGGACCCATGTAAGCCAGATGCACAAGGTGGTGCATGTATCTGGAGTTTGTTTGCAGTGGCTGGAGGCCCTAGTGCACCCATCCCCTCTCTCTCTCTCTCTCTCTCTTTCTCTTTCTGTCTCTCTCAAATAATAAAAATAAACAATTTTTTAAAAAAGAGAGTCTCTCTCTTGATTCTCATCTGTTTGCCAGTAGATAAAACTTTGAAAGTTCTTAAATACTTCTTAATGCTCAGATAAGAATCTAGGTGACAAAAGCAAATTTCTTAGAAGTAGAAAACAGATCCCCAAGTGTCTGTTCTATGTAGTCACCAATGGGAACTGTTGTTGGGCTGAAGCCCATTGCAATGACTAAAACATGGAGCTATTTAAGCATTCTACACAATGCTTATATGAATAGATGAAAAGCTAGCATGTTCTGGCCTCAAGGTAGTTATAATCCAGTTAAATACAAACAAATGCAACTTGTTCCAAGATGGTTGAGCAGATACAAGCCACTAGATGTTGCATGATTACCTTGCCACTCTATTTCACAGCAGAGATTATGATCTGAAAGAAAGTGTATTTAAATGCCTAATAGAGCACTTTAATTTATAAGCCAAACAGGAAAGGTTTCAATTACGTGGCTGATTAGCACTTAATTTTAAAAGAGAAGTAAGGAGTCATCCCAAAGATCTTATCATGTAGAAGAAATGAAAATGCTACTACCAATGAAGGAGTGCAAAGACTACATCTCAAAGTGCATTGAAAGGCTACCTTAAACCTTTTCCTCCAATATCCTTTTCTAGGGCAGACAATGAGTTTTATTTGGATTGGGTTTAATGGTGACTTCCCTCCTGTTTTATCATTCCCAGAGCACCTTGCCAATATACTCTCTCTAATTCACAATAAGTGCTTTCATCCAGCTAGATAAACCATTACTTGGATATTAATCCATCCAGAGCACTTAGCCAGCATCATTGTGACTTAACTCTTCCATACCAGCTAAACAGCCCAGATCCTTCACACCAAACACTTCCACAGAGGACTGTGCAATTTCAACAAGTCTTAATCAGCAGAGCATTTATAATTAATATACCTTCTATTATAAGTTCAGAAGTAAACTAGGCCACAGAAGCAATAGTCTTTGAACAAAAACCTTTTATGTCAGCTTGTACATTTATGTCCGACAAGGAAGGAGAAAATTCTTAGAGCTTGCTTGGGGAATTCTGAATATATTTTCAAATGTTTTCTAGTATAAGTTATATGGCATATCTACTTAAAAAATCTCTAACACAGCAGAACTTTCTTGTTAGAAAACCAAAAGTGATAAGCAGACCAACACATTGGACAAATGAAAGTTAGACACAGATATTGAAATTTACACACAGATACTAACTGGGTTCAGTTAAAGATAACATCTTATTTCAGTGCCAGATGTATGATACCTTCTAGCAAGTTGTTGGCAAAAGAGTCCCCTGATGCTCCCAAAACATTTACAGGCTATTACTGCCATGGCTCTTGGTTGCCCACCAGAACTAGATGGTAAGACTATTGCTGAAGACTCCACTTGCTTGAGCTACATGTCACTGAGAAATCAAGCTGGACGCCTCCTCCCTGTTGACTGTCAGGATTCTGTAAAGAGCTATGCAACCTGCTGGAGGAGAAAAGTCATCAACAATGTTATCCCACAGTGGACCCCCCCAAGTTTTATGTCTGGCCAGCCAGCCCAAATGTACCAACTGGTGCAATGGTGGTATGTTTGTTATGGGAGAAACCAACTGCTATCTGGACTTGAGGCCCACTCCACAGGAGGGAATTCCTGCCTGGTGCTGAAAACCAAATGAAAAGCCTATGGCTTGGGAGGTTATCAGCTCTAGTGGGGAAAACTACTACTGTGGTCTGACTAAATGGATAAATTATGCCCACCAAACTTCCCTCTACATACTTATGTTTATGCTAATGTATTAATGCTATACTCACTTTTGGTTAGAGAAGTTTCTGTTTTCAGATATTTTGAGTCACTAGGGTGACTCAAAACTCACCAAAGTGCCAAGAGGAATGGACAGTAGAGTATTCAGCATTAAATGAAACATCTCTATCACATCTGCCAAGACTCAGGGATCATTGTGGAAGAGGTGGCAAAAAGAATGTAAGAGCCAAAGGAAAGGGAGTAGTGCTTAAAATATTGTCTTCCAGACACAAAGTGGCCTTGATATTCATGACCTTACAGGGGCTGATGCTACCTATACAAGACCTGCATAACAGAAGAGGGGAAAATGATGACATCAAAATAGAAGAGAGACTAATTGGAAAGAAAAAGGGATTCAGTGGCAGGAGGATTTGGGAGAGGCAGGGGGAAAGGTTGGGTGGTGGGAAGGGGTTGTGATCATAGTATATTATTTATATTTATGGAAGTTGTCAATTTAAAAGAAGCAGAAAAGAAAGAAAAGATAACATCTTACATTTCCCAAAATATAAAAAGTATGCATTTTTCCAGAGCCCTCTCATCTCAGGAGTATTCTCTAACTTCATTCTGATACTTGACTAACAAGAACAAGAAGGGAAGGCCAGAACCACATAAGGTATCACAGTTAGTGCCAAGGTCAACAGGGACTTCCCAAGCAACATCCCTGCAACACATTTATCAAGATATGACCTCACAGCACTCATGGAAATTTGATCAACAAGGAATTATCTTCAGGTATGTGACCTTTCCTCTCTTTTAGGAGGCTAAACTTCCTGTTTCTCTTCATGGTTTGCTACTTCTACATCCATACTGATGCTTTCTTCATTTCTCGTATATTTATTTACTACTTGAGCCCATGTGATCCTTTTAAGGCTTCAGAAATGGATCTTGGCCCATCTAAACTTCCTTTTTAGTTAGGCTCAACTCAAAAGTTTCCAAATACCTCCTGCCAACTTTCACTTTGATATACAAGTCTCTAAAACAAAACTCAGTTATCACCTTACTTTCCCAAATTTCCTCTCCAGTATTTTCCCATCTTAGATTCATGATCTTGGCATGCTCCCACCACGCTCCCACACTGATGCAGTGCCAAATGCCTAGATTATATCTTACAGGCTGGGTCTCAGAATTTACCTCTCCCAAACCTTCCTTTTTTTGTTTGTTTGTTTGTTTGTTTGTTTGTTTGTTTGTCTGTTTTTCCAGGTAGGGTTTCACTCTAGCCCAGGAATTCACTATGTAGTCTCAGGGTGGTCTTGAACTCACAGCGAGCCTCCTACCTCTGCCTCCCAAGGCAAGCACCACCATGTCTGGCTTTCTCCCAACCCTATTTTATCAGGCTCTGCACGCAGACTATCACTAGTCTTAATCTCAGCCAATGCAAGAGAGTCTTAACCCCAACTTCCCCACTTCCACTTCCTTTTTTCCTACTTCAGTCATCCTCTTGGGTTTTCTTCATAAAGATCAACAAATCCATTTTTGCTGATCCCCTTCCCCCACCTGCTTCCAGGACTAAGTTCTAATTTCACCAGCAGGGCTACCCAAGGTCTTTCCCATCAGTGCCATTCTCCTCTGTCTTCCCTATACTCTTAAGGACATTTCTCTTTATGCTCCAACAACTTTTTTGTTGTTCACATGTGTTGTGCCCTATGCTATGTAGCAGATTCCTCTGAATTAATTCTCTCCTGAAAACAGAAAAATGGCTCTGATTCAGGAAGTCAAATATAGAAGACATGAAACTCAAAGGTCATACAACCAGTCCCCAAGGTTATATGAATAAGAAACAAGGTGGTTGGGTTGGGAGGAAGAAAGTTCCAGATACTCAGAACTTCAACAAGTCTGAGCAATAGTTATAAGACCCTGCCCTAAGGCTGTATAAAGAGAAAACAACTGCTTGGGGTGAGACTTTCTGATTGACCTGCCTGCAAGTTGTGCAGTGTCAGTCATGAGTCTAAGCAGCCATGGGGAAGTTGTCATCCAGGATGGGATGAGACTTTAGGTGGTTCAGCCACTTTGGGTCTCCATTGCTCCTGTAAGAAGCCCCTCACCCTGCTCTATAAGTAACCCCAATAAACTCATCTTCCTTTGATCTGTTGTATGTACCTATCTTGGGTGAAAACATTTTGTGTAACCCCTAGAGATAAATTTTCTCATGACACCCAAGTATAAAATGCCGGATTGCCCTCATTCTACCTTTTCCTCAAACAGTAAAACTTATATTTTTTATTTAAAATGTTTGTCTGTCACCTGGCTAGAAAAGCTTCACTTAATTTCCTCAGGATTCTAACAACACCTAATTGGACCATACTTACAAGGCATCCTGCCAGAAAGTAAGCTCCTCAGACTAGCAGCAGCTCCACAGGACTGGCTCTCCAGGGAGAAAGCCCTCAGAAACTTCTTTTGCCAAAATCAGTTTCTCCTTACTTGGGCCACAAAGAAACTCAACGAAGAATAAAACCTTGTCTGACATCTCTGCCTTTGTTTTGCATGTTTTCTTCCCCCTGGCCAAAGGCACACAGATAAGCCATTACCAGTAATCTTGGATTCCCAGACAGACAAAACCTACAAACCTCAAAGAACAGGACCCACCCCCACATGAGAGTAATTATCCATGAAAGTAAGACTGCAGCAGAGAGCACAAGCGATCATCTGATAGCAGCCGGAGTGATTCCGTCAAATGATGACAGAGATAAGGACTTCAAGAGACCACCTTGCAGACCCAGAGACAGTGATCAACCAGACCACACCTTGACCTGCACTGCTTCATTACGTAGATCCCTTACCCCTCCTTTTTACCCCAGGTCTTCTTCTATTTAAAGCTATAGCTTATGCTTATGTCAGTACCACAGAGATGGACTTGGAGTCACTGGACCCCTTTATCTTTCTCTTCCCAATGTGGATACATTGACTATATCTCCCAATATCATCTCCATTACTGTGCTTTTCACCATCATTTGTTTAATTGGTATATTACAGGTGGGTGTCATAGCCTTGCTTATTGAAACTACCAGAATCCAAGCTTTGATCGTAAAACCTTGTATATCCTTTATTCCCAGCATCTGACACTTTTCCTAGCATAGAATCCATATTCAGATGATATGTATGTATGCATACATACATATACATGCACACACATACATGGAGTTCACACACACACACACACACACACACACACACACACACACATCACTGGCCAATTCAGGTTATTTTAGAATATTGTGTGGGGTATGAAAAGCACATTGGTGACCTGAATTTGACCTCTACTAATGAAAGTACTAGAAATTATACTAGATTTCTACTGAGAGGGGACACATCTTCCATGAAATGGGGAGCTATTTTGTCTTGGTTTTTCTTTAATTGGTGTGTGCCAGTTAATCCAGGGTGTTGCAGTCAGGTTTGCATTGCTAGCAGAAATCACCTGACCAAGAGCAGCTTTTGGGAAAAAAGGGTTTATTTTGGCTTACAGACTCAATGTGAAGCTCCATGATGACAGGGGGAAAGAATGGTATGAGCAGAGGGTGAACATCACCCCCTGGCCAACATAAGGTGGACAACAGCAACAGGAGAGTGTGCCAAACACTGGCAATGGGACACTGGCTATAATACCCATAAGCCAGCCCCCAACAATACACTGCCTCCAGGAGGCATTTATTTCCAAATATCCATCAGCTGAAAACCTGAGTTTATGGGGGACACCTGAATCAAACTACCACATTCCACCTCTAGCCCCATAAACTGATGACCATCCATGATATAAAATGCAATGCATTCAGTCTGACTTTCAAAGTCCCCATATTTTTTAAATATTTTATTTATTTAGTTGAGAGAGAGAGAAAAAAAATAGGCAGAGAGAGAGAGAGAGAGAATGGGCACACCAAGGCCTCCAGCCACTGTAAATGAACTCCAGATGCATGCGCCCCCTTGTGCATCTGGCTTATATGGGTTCTGGGGAAATCAAACCTGGGTCCTCTGGATTTGCAGGTAAATGCCTTAACTGCCAAGCCATCTCTCCAGCCCAAAGTACCCATATTTTTTATCAATCTTAATGATGTTCAAACATCCTCATAATCCAAGGTCTTTTAATTGAGCCATAATACCAAAAAAAAATCCCCTAAAAACCATAATGACACATTAAAAATGCACGATGCAAAAGATGGCATTGGGCACAGCAAGGAAATATTCAACCAATACATGATTTGAACAGGGCAAACATCAAACCCTGTAGCTCCAAGTCCAACAACTCTAGTCAGTGACAAATCTCCAAGTCCAATAATTCTAATCCAGTAACAAATCTCTGGAATTCCAATTCTGCCCCTCCAGCTAGGCTACTCACAGTCCTGGAAAACTTCATCTGGGGCCAGTAGCTTTCCTTAGCAACCATCTTGCAGTCCCAGCATCTCCACTGGGTCTCCACTGCAACCCATGGTTCAACCTTACAGTTCCATGCATGCATCCAGCAACCCTGCTTCACACTGACCACAGCCATTTCCAAAACACAAGACCGTGTTGCAAAATCAATGAACCTCTCTTTCCTGCATTTCTTATACTCCATAATACTAGGTAGGGTACCAATTTCTTAATTGAGGAGGGAATAAAGCAGACTTTGAAGAACAGGACACTCCTTCAGCATTCAGGCTCTTTCAAAAAACTCTGCATTTTTTCTGTCATCCCAATGCATGTCAGCTGGCCCAATTTCAATGGCTGTAATCTCTCATACAATTGCAGCTGAACAGGCAGAAGTTTTGACCCAAAGATTTCATTTTTTCTGTGCCATATCCCTCTGTTCACATCTGTCTGTTTCTAAGCAAAGCAATGTTGCACAACTTCTTAGGACACAGGCATAACAGTAATCCTCTCACACAAACTGCTTCTAGCCCAGTCCAAGCAAAGCTCTTTCTCACCTCATCAGCCAAACTTTACAGTTGGTAGTTCTTACTGCATTCAGGTCTTTCAACTATGACCAGAATAGTCTATGAAGCTGTACTTAAGCCAAGGTTTCAAATCCTTCCACATTCATTTTGAAAATCAACTCCATACAACCAAAGTCACACAGTCAGGTGTCTAGCAGCAATTGACCCCACTCCTGGTACCAACATTACTGTTGTAGTCAGATTCACATTGCTGGCAGAAATCACCCAAGCAAGAGTATCTTTTCATTTAAAAAGGGTTTATTTTGGCTTACAGACTCGAGGGGAAGCTCCATGATGGCAGCAAAAAACAATGACATGAGCACAGAGTGGACATCATCCCTTGGCCAACATAAGGTGGACAATAGCAACAGGAGAGTGTGCCAAACACTGGCAAGGGGACACTGGATAATACCCATAAGCCCACCCACAACAATACACTGCCTGCAGGAGGCATTAATTCCCAAATTTCCATCAGCTGGGAACACAGCATTCAGAACACCTAAGTTTATGGGGGTACCTGAATCAAACCACTACACGGGGCCTAGCATATTAATATCCAAATATATTTTCTCCCCTTTCTCCAGCCAATAATTTTTTAACATTTTACTTGTTTGCAAACAGATAGAGACAGAAATAAGAGAGACCAAGACAGAGAGAGAGAGAATGGGCACACCAGGTTGTCTCCTCACTGCAAACTCTAGATGCATGAGCCACCTTTTGCATCTGGCTTTATGTGGGCACTGGAGAATTGAACTTAGGTCATTAGGCTTTGCAAGCAAGTGCTTTAACTGCTGAGCAATCTCTCTAGACCCTCTCAATAAATTTTTATGAGTCAATTTTTGCCCTTAGACTTTACTGTGCAGAAACTACAAACTGGGTCAAGAAAGGGTGTTAAGAAAGGGAGAATGTTAGAGGGAAATTCCAGGTATTAAACAAAATAAAACACTGGCAGTAAAAATAATTGGGTTTGAAGTATATCAAAGAGCCATGCTGACAAGCCAGATAAGAGATGAGCTTCAAAGTCTCAAGGGTGAAGAGAAAGGATGTGGTTAAAGACGCTAATCCAAGCTGAACCCCAGGCAGATAGATCTCCCTCTGAGATCACATGTGTCCTTTACAAGTAATAGCTTGTGTTATAATTTACCTACTCACATGTCTGGAACATTCCTCAGACCATGAGTTCTTTGAAAGAAGTCACTTCACCTCATTCCACTGTTTTTGTTGTTTTTATTTCTATGGCTGTTGCTGTTTGATTTTGTCCTAAGTACCTGGAATCATTTCCACTACTCAGCTATATTTTACCTAAAACCCCTTAGCACAATGAAAACTCTGAAGCATAGTAAATGCTAATGGAGAGACTGAGCTTCACTCATAGAACCATGCTAGTGAAGCAGACCTGTGTTACTGGCAGTGTCTGTCTGGATGCTTGCAGGTTCTTGATGCCTTTTACTCAAAGAACTGAAGAAAGGCACACCCAAGTAGTGAAATAACAAGAAACATTATTAAGAGCAGAGTAATAATAAAGGTTTGAAATACTCTAACAAGAGGGGAAATGGGTCATTTAATTAGGAAGTACTCAAAGACCCCAGGAATTGGTCTGGAACTTTTTTTGGTAGGATTTTTTAGGGGAAGATGGGTGAGTTTCTAGGGGTAAAGTTTGGGTGGTTTTTTGGTGTGACTGACAGATTTGGGTTATGTAACATTTTCTCTACTGTACATGTTCCTTCCCATGATACATGTGATTTTAATCATATGTATGCCTAGTTAGACATAAGGTAGTACATAGGGGAGTCTGCACATGCATCCAAAACCAGCCCAGGCTGGATGGACCCCTCCTGTGATTATTCTATACTTACCTAAGAACATATCTGAGTAGGAACTGATCACAGATAGTGGTTGCTAAGGAGAGGAGAAACTATTTCATTATGTGGCATGGGGGGTTTGTGCAACTCAGTAGAGGTTGGAGTAGTAGGGCTCAGGTTCCCAACAGGTTGCTAGGCGCATCGTTAAGAAAGGGATATGTTGGGCTGGAGAGATGGCTTAGCGGTTAAGGCGCCTGCCTCCTAAGCCTAAAGAACGCTGGTTCCAATCTCCAGCGGTTCCAATCTCCAGGTCCCACGTTTAGCCAGATGCAAAGTGACGCAAGGGAAGGGCACAATGCCGCATTTGACCACAAGGGGGGCACACGCATCTGGATTTCGTTCGCAGCAGCTGAGAGGCTGCTGGCACACCCATCTCTATCTGTCTTCCTTCCCCTCTCTCCCTCTGTCTCTCTCTGTGTTTCTCTCAAAAAAGGGGGGGGGGATATGTTTACTACCCAAGCCAAGCAGTGACCCTGGTGACCGATCTATTCTCAGTGCCTGCTGACCGCCTGCCCCACTTGAAGGTAGAAAATCAATAGCATCACTGTGCCAAGTGAGATCATGGAAGTCCAAATCACACAACACTCATGAAGTTTCAACTGGATCAGCTTATTTTTAGGTCAATTATCCTGAACTTCATGTTCCACTTTGAGACTTTACTTGGGCACAGTAAAATCTTACCTTCAGAGGGGCTGAATAATGGCTCTTGATGAATGAGATGCCATATGAAACTTCTTCCCATGGTTTTGTCAAGGTTTCCTCTAACTTTGGCAGTTTTCTACACATAATGGCTAAGAGTATGGTCCAATCTGATGAAATTGAGAATATAGTCAACTTTATTTTTTTAATTTAATTTATTTATGTCAGAGAGAGAGAGAGAGAGAGAGAGAGAGTAAAGAAAGAGAGAGAATGGGTATGCCAGGGCCTCCAGTCACTGAAAACGAACTCCAGACACATGCATCACATTGTGTAGCTGGCTTATATGGGGACTGGGGAATCAAACCTGGGTCTTTAGTCTTTGCAGGGAAGCACCTTAACCTCTTAGCCATCTTGCCAGCCTTGCCTTTGTTAAAAAAACAGCAACATTTACACAAGGTTATTATCCCACTTAATTCATAATTTAGCTTTACAGTATTCTTTTTTGGTACAATGCAAATGTAAGCTTTTCACATCAGTATTTCACATGCAGGCCCTATGGTGAGACCATAAATTCCTTCCACCTATCAAGAGTGAAGCCCACGTGCCCTTCTTTTGCACACGAGTGGGCTTGTGACTCCTCTGGTCAATGAGCTGCAAAGGACATGATACCATGTGATTTCCAAGGTGCACTCATTGAATCTCCCTGCAGCTACAGCCTCCTTCCCCCTTGGGTTCACCTGGCCAGCCTGGAAGAACACTCACTATCTTGGACCACCATGGCTTGAGGGGCACAGTCAGAGCCTCCAGGCACTGTCCCAGACAATCTGGTTCAGCCTCCTGGGTCCAGAAGAGTTGTGTGAGAGAAGAAGCTATCTGATGGTAAAATTCCAACTCTGGCCATTCGCACCGCCCAGCATGATCCCTGCTGAGGTTACAGAGCATTTTCAGTTGTGCAAGCTCCTTACCACACTTAATTTTATGGTCATGTGAGTTACAGCAATTACGTGGTGTCTGTAAGAAAAAAGACAAGAAAAGAAAGAGTTCATGCTTCCAACATGGTTCAGGGAATTTTGCAGAAGAGTGGGTGGAAAGATTGTTAGAGCCACAAGTTAGGACATCTTGCACAGAGACATTGCCTCTGCCCCCCTCCGGGCCCCATTAATGCATGACCCACAATCCTCATGAGGTTGACCTGCATCCTAAAAGAGGAAGGCCTCATCAGAAAAGGGGAAAGGAGGTGGGAAAGGATGGTACCAATATGTGTTGTTTACATACTAAAATGTCCATATCTAATTTAAAAAAAGAAAAAAGAAAAAATATTGAAAAAAGAAAAAAATCCACTGAGAGGGAAGAGCTGTTGAATGCAAGACCCATGGGATTTGACCAGAATTTCCTGGGTCTTGCCACCCTAAAAGAGACAAAACTGAGCTGGGCATGGCAGTGCAGGACTTTAATCCCAGCATTCAGAAGTCTGAGGTAGGAGGATTGCTGTGAGTTCAAGATCAGCTGAGATTACATAATGAATTCCAGGTCAGCCTGGGCTAGAGTGAGACCCTACCTTGAAAAAGAGAGAGAGAGAGAGAAAGAGAGAGAGAGAGAAAACTGGCCTTAAGTTCTGCCTCTGGGACCTCTTTTTTCTGCACATTCTTAGGCATGAAAATTATCTTCAGCATCACCTTGTTCATGATTTTCCTCTTTCTTTGGCCTGCTTTCTTTATCAAATTATATAAAGTAATTTTCTGAGCCATGAGAAAGTCAGAGGGGCCGAAGCAAGTTATAGTACACAAACATACTAACCACCAATTTTAATGAATTAACTAGTTAGTAAAAGTAATGGGAAGGTCTTACCTTTCCCTCTGTTCCTGAGGTAAGCACATCCTATCTATTGTACTGACAAAATGCTATGGAATGTTTGCCCTGTCCCACCCCCTACACTCACAATTCACATGCCAAAGTCCTATTTTCCAATGTGATGGCATTAGCAGTATATAACTGGAGAAGAGAGTGGCTTTAGGAGTTGATCAGGTCAGGAGAGCATTGCCAATTTATTATAAAGGCATATTGGTATTCCTTTATAAAAGGAACCTGAGAGCGCCCTTGCTTCTCCCCTATGTGAGGACACTGAAAAGGAGCTGTTATCTAGAAAATAGGCCATCAAAAGACTCTGAATATGCGAGTGCCTTGACTTGGACTTCCTATCCTTCAGAACCTTGCAAAATAAATTTCTGTGGCTTAGAAATCATCCATCTATGATATATATTATCCAGCCCAAATGGACAAAGACCAAGAGCAAATGGCCACATTGACACACTAGCTTTGATTCTCAGGTTGATGAAAATAACCTGTCAGGGCCAGGGTTGTTCAAAGTAACAGTGGTGCAGTTACAGCACAGTATATGACACAGTGTCAGAGAGAACAGGCTATTGGCCTCAAGGAACATTCTGGAGGTATGAGAACAGGAAAAGGTAAACAGATGGCTAGGGCTAACAGTGAGGTCTTATTATTTAAATAGCAGCCACTGGGGCTAGGGAAATGACTCAGTAAAGCACTTCTGGCACAAGCATTGAGGACCTAAGTTCAAATCCCCAGAAAAACATAAAATACTAGATGAGTAGTGCATGCCTATTATCCCAGTACCAAGGAGGTGGAGGCAGGAGGATCTCCAGGACTGGCTAACTGATTTGTCTAACTGAAACAGTGAGCTCCGGGTTCAGTGAGAGACCCTGTCTTAAATAAATGAATAAATAAATAAGAAAAGTGAATAAGGTAAGGAAAACCTGGCTATCAACCAACCTCTGCTCTCTACCTGCATGCACTCACGGATGTATGAGTGCCTCACCCACACACAGATGTTCACCACACATGCACACAAACTACACACATACACAGGCAAAAAACATAGGAACAACCAAAACGCACACAAAGAAACATTAGCATGTAGAAACGCAGGAAAGGCTACTCATCATAATTGCACTTGTCTTTGGTTGCAATCCAGGACATGGGAAAAGATAGGGAGGATGAATGTGGAAAAATTAATAGCTCAGTTTTGGCTGAATTTTTATACTATTTCACTTGTTGCACTAAGTTAACATTATTTTTGCAATTGAAGAGAATTATAGGGGTAAAGTTGCATGTATGTTTTTAGGGCCTTAGAACATTTGTGTTTTCCTTCTCATTCCCTCTTCCTCCTCCCACCCTCTCAATGTGATGCCCGTGGAGCTCTCCCCTGCACCCTACATGCTATAGCACTACCACATGAGATAGAGGCATAACTCATCACATACAAATCCAGTCCCTGAGAGTTCCTCTCACATGGAGCATTTTCATCTATAACTAGAAGGTGGAAGTTTAGAAGGTCTCTGAGTACTTATTTTAATGAAATTCACTTTATTTTGTTGATTGTGGAGAAAATTCTAACATTTAAAGTTATTAATGATTTGTAAACAAATATTCCATTTCTACAGTCTCATTGAGATTATCAGAAAGATACCAGCCTCAACTTTACAAGTCAAGTATAATTACTCTTGTAAAAAAAAAAAGAAAGAAAGAAAGAAAGAAAGAAAGAAAGAAACCAAAAAAGAAGTGTTTTGTGATAATACAAAATCAATACACAATTTTTCTACCATGAGAAAAAGTTTGCTGAAGGTCACTTGTCACTAAATATGAAATTATGTTTTTGCAGCAGACTACCTCTGAAATTTAATTGATTCATATCTAACAACTCTAAAGAGCATATCAATAATTTGATTAGTCAGGTATTTTTGTGTGTTATCAGTTTTGTTTTTGTTTGTGAGGTGTATATTTCACAAGTAATTTTCCTCAGAGAGTTCCTAAGATTTTTAAAATTTTTATTGATAACTTCTATACTTACATACAAAAAAACCCATGATATTTCCCTCCCCTCCACCCATTCCCCTTTAGAACTCCATTCTCCATCATCTCCCCTCCCTCTCTCATTAGCCTCTCTTTTAATTTGATGCCATCATCTTTTTCTCTATTATGAGGTCTTGTGAAGGTATTGCTAGGCACTGCAAAGTCATGGATATCAAGGCCAATTTCTGTCTGGACAGTTGCATTGTAAGGAGTCGTACCCTTCCTTTGGCTCTTATGTTCTTTCCGCCCCCTCTTCCACAAAGGACCCTAAGCCTTGGAGGGTGTGATAGAGACGTTTCAGTGCTGGACACACCTCAGTCCCTTCTTCTCAGCACTATGTTGCCTTTTGGGTCATCCCATCTGAAAAGCGAAGCTTCTCTAACCAGAAGTGAGAGTAGCATTAATATGTGAATATGAACATTAAGTGTGGTGCTTTCAGGGAAGCTTGGTGGGAATAATATATACATTTAGCCAGACAAGAGCAGGCTTTATACCCCTAAGGCTCATGACCTCACCTGCCATAGACTTTTGATTAGTTTTTTGAGTACCAGGCATGTATTCCCTCCCGTAGAGAGTGCCTTCAGTCCAATTATAGAGCAGTTGATTTCCCCCCGAGCAAACGTGCCACTATTGCACCCATTCAGTCATTGGGCCTGTCTGGCCAAACTTGAATATTCAGTGTCCACTGTTTTCACTGCTGATGACTTCTCTCTCCCATATGGCTGCATGCAGTGTAGCTTTTTCCAGCTTTCAGTTGGCTGGTCTACAGGGAGAAGGTTTTCTGCTCAGTACCAGCTTGTGTTCTCAGTGACCTTGCCTCTCAGGCAAGAGATGTCTTCAGCAATAGGGTCTTACCATCTGTTTCTCAAGGGAAACCAAAGGCTTTGGCAATAGCCTTTAATGTTTTGGAGGCTACTGGGACCTCCTTGGCCAACAACTCACTGGAAGGTATCCCATCCCAGGCACTGAAAATTTTCTAGTAACAGTCTATAGCTTCTGGATTTGCCATTATTCAAAAAAGTAGGTTTACATAAGTCTTATTCACACTATCTTGAATTTTGATTGACCCTCCCCCTGCCCTTCTTTTATGCATTCTCTTCCCATGGCCTTGCTTAGGCCATTCCCCTCCCTGTAATCTGTTATTCTACTTACATATGTGCAATACCATACACTTAAGTCCTTCTCTCTCCTCCCTCCCTTATAGCCTTTTACCAGCTTACTGGTTTCTGGTACCTATTTTTGGTTCCAGTTCACACACAAGTCTATACATTTGTAGCTAGGATCCACATATGAGAGAGAACATGTGACATTTGGCTTTCTGAGCCTGGGTTACCTCACTTAGTATAATCCTTTCCAGATCCATCCATTTCCCTGCAAATTTCATAATTTCATTTTTCTTTACTGCTGAATAGAACTCCATTGTGTAAATGTACCACATCTTTATTACCCATTCATCTGTGGACGGACATGTAGGCTGGTTCCATTTCCTAGCTATTGTGAATAGAGCAGCAAAAAACATGGTTGTGCAAGTATCTCTAAGGTAGTGAGAAGAGTCCTTCGGATATATGCCTAGGAGTGCTATGAGATTTTTTTTATATGTAATTCTGCTTTGAAATTTTTCCAGGCTAAAATTGTCAAAGCCTATTTTTGCACATAGAACTTTTGAATCTTGATGATCGATTTGTCCTCATTCTGGAGTGGATCCAGAACTGGTTTCTGAGAAAAAAAAATCTATGAATTGTCTATTGTTCTCTTCAGGCTTCCTCCAGGCATAGGTGGGCCTGTCTACTCAAGACAATCTAGGTTGAGCACCTAAATTTTCATAAGGGGACTCTAACACTTTTCTCTTTACTCAGTTAAATGTTTGAGTACTTATTTTTTTTAAGTACGTGGTTTTTTTTAACTACATGTACTATACAAACACACTTACAAAAAAAGCATGTTTGAAGGCATCTGGCAGACAATCAAATATTTATCAACTGGGTGTGGTAGCACCCAGCATTCAAGAGGCATAGGTAGGAGGATTGCCATGAGTTTGAGGCCACCTTTGTGACTACATAGTGAATTCCAGGAGAGCCTGGGCTAGAGTGACACCCTGCCTCAAAAAACCAAAAGAAAGCCAAGCATGATGGTACACCCCTTTAATCCCAGCACTCAGGAGGCAGAGGTAGGAGGATCATCCTGAGTTCGAGGCCACCCTGAGAATACAGAGAGAATTCCAGGTCAGTCTGGGCTAGAGTGAGACCCTACCTTGAAGAAAGAAAGAGAGAAAGAAAAAAAGAAAAAAAAAAGAAAGAAAGAAACTATTTATGAGTCACACCCAGACTTTTATTAAAAGATAAGAAATAATATTCATATAGTACTACTTAAAGGGTATGGAGTCTACCCAGGCCTGTAGATAGCTTAGATTGTTATCACTGGGTCAATCCAGGCAGGCATGCAGTGTAACTGAAGGGTCACGTCTCCCTCAAGGGAAGGGAGAGGCTGGGATGGTTGCAGAAAAATGGATAGGGTTGGGATCATGGAGGCTTTCAAGTCCATTTATTACCATAAATATTCCACCATCGAAGAATTTTACATAAATAAGATGTTGTTACTTAAACCAGGAGGTACGTGATTGGTACCTGATGAGAAGTAATAACTACTTGGATTTAAATTCAACAGGATTGAAAATTGACTAAATGTAAAAGAAGAACTCACACCATAAATATGCTTCTCATGACATGGGCTCTAAATGGAGAATAAAGAAGAAATAATTTAGGGAATAAGTTAAAAATCTAAGTGGTACAAATCTTGAGTTTGAGAGCCAAAGGGCCATCCATGGACAAAATGCGTCAGAGTCAGAAGTTTGGGAGATATCAGCTCTTTAGCCTGGTCTGAAAATTAGTATTAAGTGAAAACAAACTTCCACCTCTGTGTCTCTTTAGCCCAGTCACTTAATCTCTCCTTGCCCTGTTTTCTAATGTGTAGGTTACAAACCTACTTAAGGATTGCTTGAGAAAATTATTATCCTTTTGCTTAGCAACCACTTGCTTAAATGACTAAATTATCACCAAGATCACCTTGGAAGACAACAGATAACAATGGTTATTAACCTTTTATAGAGAATTAAGTGACTAAAAATAATTGTAAGCTATGGACTTACACATTGAAAACACACATGACCAAACACACAAATTCTGCACACAGTTTCAGAAGGTTCATGGGTTCCTAAATGAACCAGATTATAAAATTCTTAATCAGGGCTGGAGAGATGGCTTAGAAGTTCAGGCATTTGCCTGCAAAGCCTAAGGACCCAGGTTCAATTCCCCAGTACCCATGTAAGCCAGATGCACAGGGTGGCACATACATGTGGAGTTTGTTTACAGTGGCTGGAGAACCTGGTGTGCCCATTATCTCTCTGTGTCTCTGTCTCTCTCTGTCTCTCTGTCTCTCTCTCTCTCTCAAATAAATAAATAATAAAAATAAAAAATAAAAGAAAATTCTTAATCTACAGTGATAAAAAGAAAAATCTGTGAATCAAACAGGGAGAGGAGAATTTCGGGAATTGAGGAATGAAAAGGAACAAAAGAGAGATGGGTAAAAATAAAGCATAGAGATGGAATGGAAGATACAGAATTTTGGGTCAAAAAGGACTAATTTGCTATTTGCTGTCTGTTTTGGTTATTGGTCATGCTGATTATCATTTTGTTGGTTTTTATTGTTTGGGATATTTTGGGGTGGGCTTTGTTATGTTTTCAGATGGGAGAGACTTGAATTGACTCAATCAAAAGTGGGAGAAACAGAAGAGAAAGGGATGCGTGACTAAGCAACATTCAGGCCATGGAGATAAGGAGGAAAGGAAAAGAATCCAAGGCTCCAAGAAAATCTGGCTGTGAGCATGAAGAGGAATATGTCATCTTCCAGTACCTGGAAAGGAGGTAGGAAAGTGTCTAGATATCAGTGAGCGTGGGTGGGGTTGACAATTGACAGAGAGCCATAATTTCCCAATTAAGCAAGAAACTAGGCACTCTGCTAAGGACTTTGGGAGTTCGTTACTAAGAAGAATGATGTACATTTGAAGTAGAAATTACAGAGGTGATAAAGAAACATAATATGAACACAGAATGCTGCCCCGAGATAAGCTGTATGAATTCATTTCTCATGGATCTCAGAATGTTGAGAATCACCAGTGCCTGAACACAGTGCAGTATTTCTAAAATTAGTCTCTTGTTCACCACTAATAGTATCTAGAGGCAATCCCTACAATCACATCTTCACCCAAGTATATTAGACATACAGCATTTAGAAACTTGAGTAGGCATGGTGGATGAATATGTTATAGACACCAAATGGATAAATAGAGAGATAAAATATATTATGTGGTTCTAACTTCTAAAATTTCATTTGATTCTTTGATGTGCTTACTGTACAATGATTTTTTAAGGTTGCTTCTATGTTTTTAAAATTGATTTGTTTTATACTTCTCTTTCATGCAGAACTCTAAGGAGTATCAGTTGACCATAGTAATTTCTTCAATAATCTGCTTACTGGGGTAAATGTGATAAACTTTAATTCCTACTAACACTAATACCAGTACCAAATTTGATGGCATAAAAATCAAAATGAAACCTAAAGCCTGCTCATATAATAAATTGGAATTTTTTCTGTAACTAGCATTTGTTAATTTTTGGACCACGCTACTGATGTGTGTGTGTGTGTGTGTGTGTGTGTGTTGATATATATGTATACATGCTGATATGTTTGTTGAGATATATATGTGTGTGTGTGTGTGTGTGTGTAATTTTTCCCAATAAATTTGGTACAAAAAACAGAAGTTATTCCCCCCACCATCACTATTAAAAACAGTCATAAACTACTTTCCTCTGAGTTATTCTTATCTTCCTTTGGGTTATGTGGGCAAGGTATTGAATATTTGTACTTAGTATTTGTGCAAATGTTGTAAACCTTTTTCTCCATGCTAATACTGGTTTGGATCACAGTTATATAGAAGCAAGAAAGAAAATGGCTCAAAGAACCATCTGATCTGAATGACTTAAGCCTTAAAACTTCAAAACTTGAGAATTAAATCTGAAGGTGTTTACGTTTCTTATGACTCATGAAGATTTAAGCAACAATTCCAGAAACACATTGTGTTTCTTAGGAATTACTGTGTTTCGAAGAAATCTAGCTGGAACTGAGCTGGAAACTTCTCCATGCTAGCTAGCTTGCATAGTGCTGGAAGGTTCTCTGCAGGCTTCTGGGGAAGAAAAGTCATCAGTAATCTTATCCAGCAGAGGACGCTGCAAGCTACACAACCAGTCAGGCACACGGTGTTCCCAGATACAATAGTGATGTAAATGTTATTGGGGTAACCAACTGTTCTCTGATTGGATGTGAGGCCCACTCCATGGGAAATAATTCATCTTTGATATTAAAAGCCTGTGGCTGGGGAAACTGTAGGCCCTAGGGGAGATGCTACCACTGTTATATGCCTGAATGGGTATAATTGTGCCCATCAAATGGCCCTTTAAATATTGGTGTTATTTATAAGATTAGTGCTTCTCTCAGCTTTAGTCAGACTCAAAACTCATCAAAATGCAGAGAACAAGTGACTATCGAGTGCTCAGAGCTAAATGAGACATCTATTTTACCTCCTCCAAGGCTCAGGGAACATTATAGAACAGGGGCAGAACAAATGTAAGAGTCAGTGGGTGGGAGGAATGCTGTGAAACACTATCTTGCAGACATTACATGGCCATTGCATTCCTAACCTCACAGTGACTGACTGCCTTTACCTGCACCAGCTCAGTTCCATCAGCCTTCTGTCACTGATGACGGATGAGAGCATGAAGACCTGCCCTCTCCCCGGGGAGTTAATGGTTGCTGGGGGAGTGGGAAACACTTTCTGCAGTGGTGTAGCCACTGGAAAGTTGTATGTGACCTGAGACATAATCTTCCACCCATGCTCATGCAAGCAACCCTAATTAACCCCAGAGGAACACACACACACACACACACACACACACACACACACACACACACATTCACAGGACATGAAAGTCAAAGAGGGACTACTTGTGAGGAAGAAGATGTTCAGTGGGAGGAAAATGGAGAGGGGGACAAAAGAAAGCAATGGAAGGGATTATGATGAAAATACAATGTACTTGTATAAAAACTGTCAATAAATTTAAAAATAAAAATTATATTTTATTAGAAAAACATGTTCACCTGAAAAGGAAACGATATATTTGCCATGATTAATAAACACCTATGAGTCAAAATATAACACCCTGCCCATAATTTCTGAGTTGTGACTAATGTCTAGGTCCATTGTGCCACCAAGTGGTAGTACTGATCTTATAAATATTTCTAAATGCAGTTATTCAGTTATTGTTGAAGTCAGACACTAGGTGGCAATAGATTTCTTTATAAAGGGGCTTTGAGAACCTTGGTAGAGTTGGAAACTACAACCACTCCCAAAGGACATTCATCTATTAAAAAGAGAAGAAAACTAAAGTAGCCATAGCCTTGTCCTAAAGTATAGAAAACTAACTACTTGTGTTTAAGAGATGCTTTGAACACAGGGTGATCCTATCAGAAAAATATATGATTCATTTCTCGCTTCTGATCACTGCTTTGTCCACAGAGGCAGAATACTAAAATATGTCGATGTTTCCTTTATTATCATGCTGGGTCTTGGCAACAGAACTCATGGATTTCCTCTGCAGAAGTTCTGGGACACTACAATAAAGTCCAGCTGTACTGACCAAACAAGTAGTTACTTATTAACAAAACTAGCTAAGTAAAGACTTAGAGGCAGAAAAAAAAGAGCAATGCACAATGACAGAAAGAATCGGTGGTTGTGGGTATCAGCCCATCTCTTTTCTTTCCTATGCTGAAGCCAAGGGTGCTTTCTCACTTTTCCAGTGATCAGAAAGAAGCACACTGTTCTGCCTTGAAATTTCAGGAAGTTTCCTGAATTTTAAACAGACAGGGCCACATTATGTATGGGAATGCAGCAGTTATGAGTTTGTTTTTTCAACAGAAATTTGTCTCCTCCTTAATATAAATAAAATCCAGCTTTTCCAAAATTGCCAAGTGATTGTGACAAAGAATGCTTAGCATGAGTATGACAGATTAATTTCTTCTGAGGGATATCACTTCTGACCTGGGCTGGTTCAGGACAAGGAGTGAGACAATGTCCACTCACCTTTAACATCTGGGTGTTTAGACACAGACCCTTCCTTTTAGAATCAAAGCTGTGGCAAGGCTAGCATATTTAAATAAGACTTGGCTACATAAAAAGGGAAAGGTACAAAGGCTTGATGTAAACAATGTCGCACTAGCTCCACCAGGGTGAATATGTCCCTTGGATTTTGATTATTTACCAAAAGAAAATTAAATCAAATGGTGCTTGAAAAACTGGAGATAGATATAGATACAGATATATATCCTTAATTCTCTAACTAGACATATACAAAATTAACTCTAAATAAATTAAAGACTTAAATGTAAGCCTGAAGGTACTAGAAGAAACACTATGACATTGGCATAGGCAGAAATGTTTTGGGTAAGGCCCCAAAAACACAGAAACAAAAAAGAAAATAGACAAGTAGGCTGTGTCAAATTAAGAAGCCTCTATATAGCAGAAGAAACAAATCAACAAAGTAAAGAGTCAGCCTATTTAAGAGGGAAAAAACACTATCTGTAAAGAAATATCTGGTAAGAAGTCAATATGCAAAATATATAAGGAACTCAGCAACTCAGTAGTATAAACAAGCAACAAACCTAAATAGACAGTTTCACAAAAAGATAAAATTATTAGTAAGTTTATGGAAAAACTGTAAAACTGTTCAGCATCACTAATCATCAAAGAATACAAGCCAAAACCACAAGATAATACTGCATGCTCACTAGAACAGCTATTATAAAACATCTAACAAGGGCTGGAGAGATGACTTAACAGTTAAGGCATTTGCCTGTGAAGTCTAAGGAAATATGTTCAGCTCTCCATATCCCACGTTAGCCAGACACACAAAGGTGAAGCAAGTACAAGGTCACACATGCCCACTAGGTGGCACAAGCATCTGGAGTTCTATTGTAGTGGCAGAGGACCTGGTGTGCCAATTCTCTCTCTGTGTGTCTCTCGCTCTGTCTAAGAAAGAAAAAAAAAACTAACAAGGGCTGGAGAGATTGCTTAGTGTTTAAGGCATTTGCCTCCAAAGCCTAAAGACCCAGATTCGATTACCCAGTACCCATGTGAGCCAGATGTACAAGGTGGTGCACACATCTGGAGTTTGTTTGCAGTGGCTAGTGGCCCTGGCGCTCCCATTATCTATCTGCCTTTCCCTCTCTCTCTCTCTCTCTCTCTCTCTCTCACACACACACACACACACACACAACACACACACACAAACATATAAAATATTTTTTAAAAACATGTAACAATAACAATGTTGAAAAAGGTGTAGCGAAAAGGAGCCCTTGAACATTGTTGGGAGAGATGTAACTTGATGTAGTCGGTACTGAAAACAGTATGGAGGTTCCTCAGACAATTAAAAGTAAAACAACTGAGAACATCCAACTCCAACTAAGCCAGATATCCAGAGACACAGAGACTTCCAAAACCTCATCACTGAAGTAGAACTAAAATGACCCCAATGTGCCCAGGGAAATTCATGGAAGAGGGGGCGGAAAGAATGTTAGAGCCACAAGTTGGGGCATTATTCACAGAGACTTGGCCTACCTCCCCCCAGAACTCTTGACTACCCCCACAATGCATGACCCACATTCCCCATTGATGAGGGTCCCTTTGGAAGAGGGAGGACAGGGAGGAGGATAATGGAGTCAACACTATGAATGTAAAACTAGAATAATATAAATAAAAAATAAATTATATTTTTAAAAAAGTAAAACAACTGCCTGATCTAGCAATCCCATTGCTGGCCGTATATTCAGAGAAAGTAAAACCAGCACATGTGCATATGTGTTTTCATTGCAGCTCTATTCATCATAGTCAAGGTAGGGCAATAAACATCTGTCAATGTTTATTTGTCAACTGAATCTCTATAAAGGTTGATTTTAAAAGTGTGTCAGAGCATCATTTACAGGAGAGCCAGGGAGCCTGGACCTCACTAATGAGCCTGGGAAGTTTCCAGAAGTCCTTATCACTGAGTTTATTTAGAGCAAGACAACCACAGACAAATCCTGGTCTTTGAGAGAACAGCGGAACCATACAGAGCACTGGAAAGTGACAGCAAGAACAACACAGATAGAAACTGGGAGCCTCCCTCTCCTCCTAGATGAGTGAAGCCCAGGTTTCCATGCAATGTGAATGGGAGAGTCTATCCTGATCATTTATTGATACCAAACCTCTTATCTTTCCTAAGGAATGGAGGGACGAAGCATATAGAATGATGGGAAATACAGTATGCTAAAAATTCTAACGCAAGCAGGGATATTAGTCTTTATAATGACAACAACTCACAAATGATGATGTGTCCTCCTCAAAGTCTGGATGGAAGGAGCATCCAACTGACAGGTTCCTTCTTAACATGTACAGCACAGGCCAGGAACTCTGAACTTATTTAGACAGAGTACAGCTCAAAAGGAAAACAATATCCCTTCCTCTAACCAATGCCAATCCAGCTCCCAGCTGTGAACCTCCTCTGCCCAGAATGACTGACCTCAATTATTAGTCTACTTGACAAGATCCTGTTCACACACAAAGTTGTGACCTTCCATAAAACCTCACAATAGAAGGGACTTGCCATCTTTATTGACATAGACATACAGAAACCGAGTACCCAGTGTGAGTTGCTATGTTGTATCCCCAAGTCCCCCTATTTCTGTAAGGCACAGTGGAACATTCCAAAAAGTTTCCTTTTCAGATGAGCAGCCTTGCTCCAGTCTTCAGTTCACTCCAGGGTGATGTGAGGAACAGATGAGGAGGAAATAAGGCTTCCTTTCTCAGCTCTACTGCTATTGAAAATGTTTTTCCCATTTGTGAATTTCTGAATGTGTGTTTACAATACTATTTCACAAAGTGATTCTTTTAGAACTTGGAATCAACACTTCTGAAATTTAGCACACAAACATATGCACATATCCTGGAAAACTGAGAGATGCCAGACCACAGTCAGAGTCAGCCTTAGAAGCCTTACAGCAAAGTGGCCTGAACTCCCCAGACCTGCCAGAGGGAGACTGAGTTCCCACACGTGAAACATTGAGTTCCCACACGTGAAGCATTTACTGTGATTTAACACTTCAAGCTCCCCAGGCTGTCAATCCTAACACCTTCTATACAACAGGAACGTTTTTAATGTTTGTGAATTCTGACCTAATAAATGTAACAATTATTTTGCTCATCTACACAAATGTTAAATGTCATCTATATGCCTTAACCAGCATATCAAGAAATAAAAAGCCATTGCTGCTTTAAGAACTCCTGACCAGATGAACTGTCTCAGAGGCGCTCCCCAGTGCTAATTAAAATAATAGACATTGTCACATGGGGCAATTATTTTCCAGCAAACAGCTGACGTGTACACACTATGCTTGGCAGAATTCCTGGCCAGTTTTGCAAGAATGTTTATTCCAGGCTGAGATCATCTTAACAAAAAAGAAAGAGACTAAGAAACAGAGAGGGTGAATTCAGAACAGTAAGAGGGAGAGGTAGAAGAAAGCAGAGAGAGGAAAAGAAGGTGGATTCTCAGTAAATCAAAAGAGAATTTTAGACTTTAAAGTTGTTCTCTTTTTTCTCATGATGTACAAATACCTACCTAATCCAGTAATAAAATTTTGTTAATTACAGAAATGAAAAACTTTTTACCAGCAATTGATGAGTTTAATGTATTCTAACCTCAAAATCACATTGAAGAGCCGCAGTTTTGTGTGTTTTTAAATAATGTAATAACTTTCCTACTTAACAGAGATGATTGTGAACATAAGTCAAGATGAAATTTTATACTCAAAAAGATTCAGAGAAGGAAAAAATAGAAAGTGAATAGTTAAAAGGTAGGGAAAAATCAGAACTATGATTTACACATTCCATGTCTGTGGGTGGTTCGGAGAGATCCACACAGCATCTGGATGCCTCAGGAGGAAAGGACTGCTCACAGGAACTCGCGGCTCATGCAAATATGGTTGCTCACACGCCCAGAGAACGCTGCATGGTGTCAAACCAGTGCTGACACGTCCATCCCCTATCTGGTAGGAAAATCGCAAAGTAATCTTCCTATCCTGCTTTATTTGTTTATGATTTATAAATCCTATGAAAAAGGAAAGAGGGTATTTTTTTTCATTTATTCTTTTCACTACACAAAGAAATAAACTTTTTTATCTTGCAGCTAATGTGTTGGCGGGTGTATATTTAGGGATGGAAATGTATTACCTGTTAATGTTTTGTCTTAGTGAAAATAACAGGATTTTGAGTACTGCTAGTAGTTAGCTTCACACTTGTGGTGGTCCCCAAGTATGAAGATTTTCAAGTTTATTCCTAATAGTAATATTGTCCTTTTTGTTTATCTTCATTGTTTTCCTAAATGTTCTGCTCTAAAGAAACACATCTAAATTGTACTGGCAACTTCCATGAGTTTCTTGCCAATAGTAAAGATACTCAGGATAATTTGGAAGGCCATATGCAGTTTTGTTTGTATTGCATGCTCATTCAATGAGCCATATGCAAAAAAGACAGAGAATGATGAACACTTAGATTCAAGTGTGACTATCCTGAATTTCCCACTTTCTACATCCTCTTTCAGGAACCTTTTTAATTACTAGGAAGAGGTAGTAACATCTTAATGTAAAAGATGGAGTGGGCTATGGAGTTCCCTTTGCTGGTTTCTAATCAATAAAATCACAATTGCTCATGATAACCCTTTCTGGACTAAAGACAAAATACTATCAGCAAAATGGCATTTTATCTTCGCCATGTTTTCATTTTACATACAGAGTCTGCCCTTAGAAATGAAAAACAATAAACGGTTTCCTCTCTATTAGATATAGTTGTGTGGGTCCTTGCTGTTCCCTGGGTCACTGGCCACCAACGTCCTGGAGGCAGGAGGAGTTGGGGGGAAGAAGCAGGGTCCTGGAGCCAGTGAGTGTGACAGGCAGTGAACACCCAGAAGACGATCTGATGGGCAGCACTCATTTATTCAAAAGAGGAGTGGGTTTATAAACACTTGAGAAAGACTGAGAAGGCACATACAGACTATATGGCGATTAGATACATAATTTAGGGGTTGCTATCTAATTGGTGGAAAAGCAGAAGTGTAAGGGAGATAGTGGCGGGAAAAGCTACGCAACTTCAGGCACATAAGGGTCTCTTGGGCAGCTGGCCACAAGGTCAGGAACTGTGGGCGGAGGGGGGGGGGGGCAAAGCCTGCCTATGGAATGGTCAGATGCTTTGGGGATCAAAAAGGGGGGAGGGCCTCGCCAGTTCTGCCCACTCTGGGTGATGACAAGGCACACTGCAACCTTGCCAGAGGGTAGGGAGGGCCAGTCACCGTCTCCAGGGTGGGTTCCCCACGATAAGGCCAGCTGCATCCCCCACAGCCCAAGGTCCCCGGCCATGTCCAACAGTTCAGGCCATCTTCCTCACAGTCCCAGCCCATGTTTAGCAATGCCCAACATAGTTGAAATCAACAAATTATAACTGTGCTTTTCTTAGTATTTTACCTCGATTATGGTCCAACAAATAGTCATTGATAGACTTTTGAATAGACACCTCTAAATAATGTCAATTTTTATGTAACCAACTCTTTTTTTCCCACAAAGTAAATGCAATTTTTTTTTGCAAATTTCTCTCCCTAACTCATATTCTTTTTCCTCTTCTTTGCAGTGCTGGTGGTTCAACTCAGGGCTGTTTGTATGCTAACCAAGCACTTTGTCATTGAGTATTTATAAACAGCCACCTCCCATTTACATCAAAAAAATATTTATAAGACTAGAAAGGACCAATATTAATGATGCAGGATTTGGGGGTTCGGGGAGGACCTGTGAACCCTAACTTTTTTCTCCCACTGGGAAATGTCTTTAATGAGAATTACTTGGAGAGTTAGACACAAAGGTTAGTGCCAAGAAGCATTATACCAGAGCCGCATTTAAACTTCCCATTGGATTATCTGATGATAAGTAGATGTGCCTTGAGGATTTCATTGTCTTTGATAAATGGCACAAGTGTGAACCCTAACTTTTATGTCATTATCCTATCTTAGCAAACAATTGACAAAACAGACTTTGAAAAGGGTAAATTATTCGTTATTAAGTTTATTTAGGGAGTGATTATGAATTGTGAGGTTTATTGTAGGAAGAATTAAGCTCTAGGAAGGAGGAGAGCAGAAGGACTCCAGCCAGAAAATTCTTCTCTCTTGTAGTAAGAGGGGAGATGGAGAGAATCTCCACCACAGAGATCTCTGGGAGCAAAGCACTCTGGAGGAGACATGTACACGTGGAAGGCAAAGCATAAGAACCAAAAGATCCCCTTTACATGGAAGACCAGCGAGGATTAAGAAACAGTGAAGGACACAAAGATCAAAGAAAAACCCTATAGGTGATAAGGTGAGCGAGTACCACAAAGCCAGACACATGTAGAAGGCCAGCAGGATAATACCCAGGCTGAAAGACATGCTCTTCACTTCCCCGCAGGGAAGTGGGGAGACAGACTTACACACTTCCCCTGTATTCAGGGAAAACACAGAAAGAAAATAAAGAGGTCTGGCTCCTATAAGGACCAGACATCTAATTAGGGTGAGCCTTGATATCAAGCTTAGTTAGGTTTGTAAGGAAAGATCTGATTGGTTCATGGATCCAGGGGTACCCAGAGAGGCTCAGCTGATGAAGAAGCAGAAAGTTTCTGCAGGGGAGTGTTACTGGCAGCCAGCTCTGATGAGACAGGATTAGACCCAAGTTGTAATTTTGCCAGTGTGGGCAGAATGGCATCTCTTTGTTCCCTCTTTGGGCTTCTGTCCCTGCCTGTAAAAAGCTATCTTACTCCTGTTTCTTCTTCATTAAGACAGCAAATAAATACTACAGATTTATTTCTTCAGACCACTATGTACTAAGCTCCTATGAAATGGTAGGTATACCGTTAGGTGTTGAGCATATGGGTCCTTAGAGAGATGATAGCTTACTGACTCTAACAACCAGAGCACAACGTAATCCTTGTGATAGAAAGCCTTTGGTTGCAAGGACAAACATGATTCACACTGGTTTAAACAATAAGGAAATGAACTGTTTCACACACCAAAACTGGAGAAGGGAGCATTCTAGCTAGCCAACAGGCATCTCCAACCTTTTGATGTTGCCATGCAATATTGTTCTTTAAAAAATAGAAAAAATAATAATAAACTGAATGTGGTGGTGCACACCTTTAATCCCAGCACTTGGGAGGCAGAGGTAGGAGGATTGCCATGAGGTCAAGGCCAGCCTGAGACTACATAGTTTAGGTCAGCCTGAGCTAGAATGAAACCCTACCTGGAAAAAACAAAAAAATAAAATAGAATAATAATAACCTAATAATGTTGTAAGTTGAGTTTATAATTCTGTGTTGGGCCACATTCATAGCTATCCTTGGCTGCATACTGCCCAGAGGCCATGGCTGAGGCATATCCCCAAGGGATTCAAGTGTGGTCACCAGGTCAGTGTGTCCTCCACCTTCATCTGCATTGAATTTGTTCTCAGACTCCAGTGAAGGCCCCCCAGCAATGCTCAGCTCATTTCTTACTTTATCGGAGGAGATTATTCTTTTCATTAATTATTAATTGTTGACAGAAGGGTAACAAATTTGTAAAACTTAGGTATCTTTACTTTGTTTTTCTCCCCTACTTTGTTTCTATATGTCTGCTTCTTGGGGTCATAATTCTGAGAAATTTGTTTACATAGAACGGGCATAGTCTTATTCACTGACCCATTCTCAGAATGAGGAAGTAAATTCACTAGGCCTATCAGTGTCTGCTCCACATTCTGCTTTGGAAAGACTGGAATGAAGATGGGACCCCAAATTTGCGTCTCTAACATATTATGACAGATACTCAACAGTCATGTACTCAAGTAGTCATGGCCTCCTGGTCACAGTGGACAGAAGAGCTGGGCCACTCAGGATTCTCTCCAGGGGTGACCCTTGTTCCCCATGTGGGGAATCTTGTATGTGGAAACTGAATGGCTCCCCTCATATGGTGTGCTGGAGATGATAGGAGCTGATGCAAGCCTGGGGGAGTTTTGTCAACAGATTTTTGTTGACCCTCTGGAGCTGGAAATAAACTACTGGAGAATATACTTCTCAAAAACAAGCAACTGGAAAAAATCAGCCCCTGCTCCAGAAAACTTACTGGCATGCAACTCCTTCCTTTTGTTTATTAGTCCCAGAAACTCTGATAAGGATCCAACTACAGAACAAAGTATGGACCAAGCACTCTAGGTTAGTAAAACCAAAAAAAATCCCAAAACAAGGGGCCTCAGTAATTATTTGGGGATAAGACTTTAGGCTATGGCCTCCCTATAATGACAGCCTCCCTGAAATGAATGTCCCTGAACCAGAGCAGACCCTGTCTGATTCACTGACCTATGCTCAGGGATGGGAACTAACTACAAGGAGCTTGTGGTGGCAATCTTTGGTCTGGTCTAGTTACCCCCTAGAGACAAAGGACAAGTGACGGCAAAGGTCCATTGATCCAATTGGAGACAAGAAGTGCTAGGTTCTAAAGGCTTGCATTCTAAAAGCATGACCTCATTACTGCTTATCAAAGCTCATGTGTACCAATCCTTGTCTAAGGTCACCCACAAGATAGCTAGTCTTCCACTGTGACTTCCTGTGGAGAAAAAAAAAGAGGTCCATTTCTGATAAAAGCATAAGCAACTACACAGCAGCCTTACTATACCTGCCAGGAGGTCTGAGGAACAGAGCCACCACTGATTATGAGAGGAACGAAGCCCTCAAGGCCAGATGAATGTTGCTGCTCTAAGCTCTGATGACTAAGTCCCTCGGGCCCTTAGTATAGTGTGGACATATAGCATTTGATAAATGTTTGCCACTATTTATTTATTAATCCCAGCATGCTGTTTCTAAGTTTATGGGATTGTTTGTTGTGGAGCTAGGGATTGATTCCAGGACCTTGTATATGTTAAACAGGCACTCTACCACTGGACTAGTATCCAGATCTTTTTAAGTGAATCTAAGTTGAGATCTTCCTGTCTCAGTCTCCCAAGCAGCTAGACTTATAGGAGTGTCCATCAATACCCACCAAACTTTATGTTTTAAAATTCAGCCAACTTCTCAGTATTAAATATTTAGATAGTTCCTGTTGTTGGCGGTGTGAGATGCAGCCTGAGGCTGCCTGTTATAAACTCAAGGACCTTCACCAGTTGGGTGGGATCTTAACAGGAATTTCAGGATGAGTTAATATGAAACTAAGTTAGGGTTTATTAAGAAAGGTCCATAGCTGTGTGTGATAATGCATGCATTTAATCTCAGCACTTGGGAAGCTAAGGTAGGAAAATTGCTGAGAGTTCAAGGCCAGCCTGGGCTAGAGTTAGTTCTAGGTTAGCCTAGGCTAAAGTGTGTCCTACCTTGAAAAACAATCAAAAAAAGACAGGAAAGAAATCATAAAAACCTAATTTTAAGCAAGGGCATTGAGAGATACACTTAAGTTTCATATATATATAATATAATAAATATAATAATATTTATTATTATATTGTATAATTTATAACAATATAGTTATTAAATATTATATATAACATATAATATTTGTACAATATGTAAACATACATCTTTTTTATACTTTTAAAATTTTTTTATGTTAAGATTTTCTTTATTAGAGACACAGAAAGGGAGGGAGTGAGGAAGAAAGAGAGAGAGAGAGAGAGAGAGAAAATGGGTGGACCAGGGCCTCCAGCCACTGCAAACAAACTCCAGATGTATGTGCCACCATGTGCATGTAGCCTATGTGGGACCTGGAGAATCGAACCAGGGTCCTTGGGCTTCACAGGCATGCGCCTTAAACTCTAAGCCATCTCTCTAGCCCTACATATCTTTATTTAATTTTTTAAAATTTATTTATTTGATAGGGAAAGAGAGAGAGAACAAGAATGGGCACACCAGGGCCTCCAGCCACTGCAAACAAACTCCAGACGTGTGTGCCCCCTTATGCATCTGGCTAACGTGGGTCCTGGGGAAGCAAACCTGGGTCCTTTGGCTTTGCAGGCAAATGCCTTAATTGCTAAGCCATCCATGCAGCAGAAATTTTGTATGGACATACCACAAGTAGGTACCATCATTTCCCTCCTCCCTGCTCCCATTCCAGTGAGGACTCTCCTCAGTGGAAATGCTTGTGTTCACCAAGGGGTTGTAGGTTATGAGTTATGACAGCAGCAGTCAGATTTTGTTGGTGAGGGGGGGCAGTGCCTGTGGATATTTCCTCCTACCATGTGACTCTTAAAATCTTTCCACCTCCTCTTTTGCAAAATTCCCTAAGCCTTGATGGGTGTGTTTTAAGTCTACTTTAGTGTTGAGCTCTCAGCAGCTTCTGGATTTCTGCTTTGGTCTTTGGTACCTTTTCTTTCTTTCTTTCTTTCTTTCTTTCTTTCTTTCTTTTTTTTTTTTTTTTTTTTTTTTGAGAGAGACACAGTGAGAGACAGAGAGAAAGGGAGAGGAAGACAGGTGAGCGAATGAAATCCAGATGCGTGCGCCCCCTTGTGGTCAAGTGCGGCATTGCGCCCTTGCATCACTTTGCATCTGGCTAAACGTGGGACCTGGAGATTGGAACTGCTGGAGATTGGAACTGGCGTTCTTAGGCTTAGAAAGCAGGCACCTTAACCGCTAAGCCCTCTCTCCAGCCCTGCTTTGGTACTTTTTGAGTATCCTCAGTGTCTGTCTCCATCACCCTGGTACAGGCTGTCAGGCTCCTCTGTGGTTTCACCTGGGCCCTAGGTGGTGTACAAGGAGTGGTTCATCTCCTAATAGGGAGTCAGCTACATTTTCTTGTCTTGTTGATAGATCTTGGTTGTCCTTGGTTCTCGAAGTTCTCACTGCCTTCTGAGAAAAGAACAAATTCCAATGAAGAGTGAGATCACAATAGGTTAAAGGGAATAGACATTGTAAATTTAGAGGGATTTTGATGAGTTCAGCCTTTTTTTTGGCCAGATTAGTGGGAGCTTCTCATTGAAGTTCATAACCATGGTCTCCATAGAGTTCTGACTTGGTTCCTAGTCCCAGCTATGGGTTCCTTTCCACTGAGTGGATCTCTTAGCCAGTCAGAAAGCTATTGGTTATCCACCTAAGCTGGGTGCCACTATTGTCAGGCTGGTTGCTTTCATACAGCAGTAGTCTCTGCTTGCTCACATTATTGGCCTTTTTCTCCTAGTAGGTCATGTAGTGCTATCTAGCACTATATGGGTTAACCATCTGGGAACCGGATTCCTTCCAGATCTTTCAATGTTCTGCTTCAGTAGTATATAGTGTCTTTAGCAATAGGGTCGTACCTTTTGCCTTAGGTGGGTAATCAAGTGCTTTGACAAAAGACTGTCTTGTTTTGTGGACCTCATAGGTATCTCTGATCAACAGCTCAATGTGAGTTGTAACCAATTTCTGGTACTGGGAGTTATAAGCCAGAGCTTATAACTTTTAGGGTTAGGCTTCATCCCACCTCCATATTATTTTGTGACTTTTTATATTGCATTTTTCAAAATTCATGGCCAGACTCAAAAATTAAAGAAAGCTTTAAAATTAAATTTTAAAAATTGAGCCATTTCACTTAGTTTTCTCATCTTAAAATTTTTCCTCTTCTAAATAAAATTGTAAGATATGATAAGAGGTACATTAGGGATAAAAGTGGAGTGCTAATAAGATCACGTTTGGGGCATAAACACAGTTCACTTGCTGTTTTAACATTGTTGTTTGAGGTAGCCCACAGAGAACGGAGTACTGTAGCTACACAAGCCATCACCACAGCAGAATTGATTTTATCATTAGTGTTGAAATTCTTTTTGTGAATGTATATGTCTTTGTGTGCAGTGTATGCACATGTGTATGCATGCCCCATCACAGGGGTACAGAGGCCAAAGGCAGATGCACTGGCCAGGTGTCCTCTTCTATTGTTCTTCTACCTTATGTCCTTGAGGTAAAGTCCTTCACTGAACCTGAAGCTCGCATCATTTTTCAGTTAGACTGGCTGACCAGTGAGTCTTAGTGATCCTCCTATCTCTGCCCACCTTGGCACCCCAGTTACAGGTGTGTGTGGCCATGCCCATCTTTTTAAAAAAATTATTTTTATTAAATATGGACATATTTAGTATGTAAACAACACATGTTGGTACCATCCTTTCCCTCCTCCCTGCCCCTTTTCTGAAGAGGCCCTCCTCTTTGGGGATGCAGGCCAACCCCATGGGGATTATGGGTCATGCATTATGGGAGCAGAAGTCACTTATGGAAGGAGAGGCAACGTCTCTGTGAAAATATCCCTACTGTGGCTCTAACAACAATCTTTCTGCTCCCTCTTCTGCAAAACTCCCCAAGCCATGTTGGGTTCGTCTTAGGTCTACTTCAGTGATGGGCTCTTTGGAGCCTCTGGATCTCTGGTTTGGTAGGTATTAAGTGAACTCTGTGTCTATCTCCTTCACCCTTGTGCTGATATCAGGTTTACCAAAAAAGCAGCACTCTTGCTCATTTCCCCAATTCCTCTGTGGTTTCAGCTGGGGCTGGGGCTGGGGTGAAGTGCACTGGGTTGTTTATCTCTTAGGTCCCACTCCCATCTGAAAAAGAGAAGCAGAATCTCCAATGGAGAGTGAAGTCAGCACCAGTTAAATGGGATAACCGTTATTAATTTAGAGAGAATTTAAGGGGTGTAAGACCCTCTTATATGCCAAGATGAGTGGGAGCTTGACATTGGGAAGCAAAATCATTGTGGGTGCTAAGGATCAAACTCAGGTCCTCATGCTTACTCACTGAGCCATCTCCCCAGCTCCATTGTGCTGACAATATGATTCACCTCAGCTAGCAAAAAATACAAATCACACCTTAGGGTGAGGAGCTTATTTCTTTTTCTATGTCCTCTTAATTTTCCCTGCTTTTTAACCAGCTTCTCTTCCTTTCCCTTCCTTCCCGTCCACTCCCCTCTTCACCTTTCCCTGTCTCTCTCCCTAAAAGATGAAAAATTGTGCTAATATTTGTTAATACAGTAAAGAAGACTTCATTCAAGATTGTTGCAAAGAGATACTGAAGTAAGGCAGGAAAATGAAACTCAACATGGAATTCCACAAGGACAAAGGGAACGGAGTAAGGGGATCAATGGATAGAATTACTAAGAGGAAACAACAAGGTTAGGAAGATTTTTCCTAAAAGTGAGCCAAGAACTCATACATGGAGAACTTGAAGAACTTGATCAGACAGCAAGGAATATCAATGGAGGAGGGAGGATTTCTTACTAATTTGGGTTATGCAAGAACAGGACAAGTACAGAAAACAAGGCAGAAGCATCATTGCAGACTCAAAAAAAAAAAGTCTAAAGTTTGGTCATAGAGAGTCTTTATAAAATCATGAGAGAGAGAGAGAAAAATTGTCTGAGTGAAACAAATTCTCAGTAATGCCATGCAATTCAGTCAAATGTATGAAGTATTTTCTTTTTATTTTTACTTTTCTTGTTACACAGTATCTCTGCCTCTTAGGCAAAAGTGAACTTACAAATATATGAGAGTACAAGTTTCCCCAATTTTAAGTTTTTTTAAAATCAATTCTCAATATGTGTGAATGTCTAAAATTCTTCAGTCATTATGAAAAGAAAACTCTATGCACAACAATAATCTAATGTTTGTCATCAACAAAATTAAATGTCTTCCTCATTAAATGAAGAGTGGTTTTGAAGCATTTGGGGGTTGTGATGGGAACCTATACAGTGCAGATCAGGTGTCCTTGTTGGTCAAGAACACACTGACATTTGCTTCAGATGAATTAGCTTCTAGTTTCTAACCACATGTTCTAAATATGTAGGGAGTAGTCAGGCAGCACATATACTAAAATTGGAACTAAGCATGCAGGGAGTGTTATTTTGCCTGGCTTTTTTTCTAACTGACTCATTGAGGAGAGGGTAACTTCTCAGCCACAGTCCATTGTTCCTGGGAGTTTTCTGCTGGGCACTGAACCATCATAGGGTATTTACCCAGCCTTTTTCTTTACCAAGCTTCCTTCCTTTTGTCCAAGATGCAATCAAAGTAAAGCAGCACATGGGATACGGGACTAATAAGACAGCTCTGACTCTGTCAGAGCAACATTATCCAGTTTTCTTTCCTAAGAAATGCAAACATTTACACCACATAGACAAATCTTGTAGATCACTAAAAAGTTTCACCATAAAATTCCTTTGAGATAGAAAAAACATGAATCCCTGTCTTTTCATTCAAGTATCTCTATGTTTTCTTTTAAAAATATGTATTTCCTTAAAGCTAGAGAGACAGATCGATGGGTAAAGTCCTTCCCACATAAGTGTGGAAACCTAAGTTTGGATGCCCGGTACCTACGTATACACCTGTAATCCCAATGTTTAGGAGGTACAGACAGGAGGATTCCACTCCAGGTTCAGTGAGAGAACGACCCTGTCTCAAAAAATAAGGTGGAGAGCAGCCAAGGAAAATACCCAGCATCTACCTCTGGACACACACACACACACACATTCACATGCATACACACACCACACATACATACACGTGAGAGACAGGAAAAGAAAAAAGAAGGAGAGGCTCCTGACTTGGACAAATGCAGGCACTTCATACTGTCCTGCATATTCACAACAGGTATTAAATGTGGCTAACACCTAAAGCGCCAGTCTCTGTTTAAGTACTTTTGATGTAACTAATTCAATGCCATTTAAAATTAATATAATTCTCTTTTAATCTGGAATGTGAGAATCAGTAGTATCCCACTGAGTAGTTAAAGAAACTAAGATGCAAAGTTTGCTCAAGGTCACATAACAAAGTGACAGAACTAGGATTCAAGATGCCAAGCTCTTGGATATCTGTCTCAAGTGTAAAAGATAAATAACATTGAATCCAATTTTCCTCAGTGACATATTAGGGATATGTGTCTATTAATCTATCTAAACCCTTAAAAACATAGTTGTGGGCTGGAGAAATGGCTTATCACTTAAGGTGCTTGCTACAAAGCCAAAGGACCAAGGTTTAATTCCCCAGGACCCACATAAGCCAGATACACAAGGTGGCGCATGCGTCTGGAGTTCATTTGCATCAGTTGGGGGCCCTGGCACACACATTCTCTCTCTCCCTGTCTCAAATAAATACATAAAAATAAAATATTTTTAAAAACATAGCTGCATTTTTATTTATTTATTTTTAAATATTTATTTATTTATTTAAAAGAGAGAAAGAGGCAGTGTGGGGTGGGAGGGACAGAATGGGCGCACCAGGGTCTCCAGCCACTGCAAACAAACTCCAGATGCATGTGCCCCTTGTGCATATGGCTATCATGGGACCTGGAGAGCCGAACCAGGATCTTTTGACTTTGCAGGCAAATGCCTTAACCGCTAATCCATCACTCCAGCCCTTCATTTTTTTATTTTTAAAGCACTCCCTTATTAGGATTCCCTTGCAAGGCACTCTCACAACCCTTTTGTTTGTAGCTGTTGGACTTTCCCCAAAATCTGTACATACTTTTCTTTATATGCTTTTCTTATTATTATTTGAGAACCACAAAGAATATTACAGGTTCACACCTAATAGAAATCTGTTGGAGTGCCAGGGAGTTTTATTTTGCTTGCACTCTGGTTCTGGTGACAAATCTTCTTGACCTTTTGGGCCATAGAGGCAAACATTTGCTCTTCTTGGAAGTCTGTGGCTCTGGGGTCATAATGAAATGTCTTAGAACTGTGGTAGAGTGGAAAGAACCCTGACAAGTGGAGTGTCTCCAGGCTAATGAGCTGTTGTGCCTATTTACAAATGTGATTGTGGAAAATCTACTTATGTCTGAAATCCCTCACTTACAAAGTGGAAAATTGACAAGGAACTAAATTGTGGTGTTGAGGAGCATGGACACTAGAGACAAATCAACAAGTTCAAAATCTAGTTTGATTTTGTGGGTGTTATCTTGTCCCCACTTGCCTCTGTTTCCTGATCTGCAAATAAAAATTATGGCAATAATGTCTATTTTCAAACATCAAGTGGTTAGTGGATAGGATGTGGGATAAAAGAATCCTTATTCACTTTTGAGGGAAGTATAAAGTGGTGTCGTCACTGTAGAAATCAATGTGGATGTTTCTTAAAAAAAAAAAAAAATGAACTAGCATATAACCCAGCAATATACCCAGAGGACTCACAGTCAACATGCCACAGAGATATTTGCACATTCATATTCATTGCTGTTTGCAAAGGAATGCAGCCAACCTCGATGCCTATCAACAGATGAGTGGATAATTCAAATGTTGTATGTACAAACAAGGGAATCTTATTCAGCTATAAAGAAAAATAGAATTTTGTGAGAAAATGGATGGATCTGAAAATAAAACTTAAGTTTTTCCTCCCTTGCCACCATGCCAAAGGTTATTCTGTGGACCGTCCTCCAGGTGGCAGAGATTAACCTGGCACCTTCAGGGATAGAGGCATTGACCAAAGTGACTTTGTACACTGAATGTCACTTTGAAGATATCTACTTCATATTATTTCAGTCAATTGAAAAGTAGAATAGGAGGGTGGAGAGATGACTTAGCAGACAAAGTGCTTGCCTATGAAGCCTATGGACCCAGGTTTGAGTCCCTAGTACCCACATAAGCCAGATTGATACACAAGGTGGCACATGCATCTGGAGTTCATTTGCAGTGGCTACAGGCCCTGGTGTGACCATTCTCCTCTCTCTCTCTCCCTCTCTTTATCAACATCTTTCTCTTTTTCTTTCTTTCAAATAAGCAAGTAAATAAAAATATTTTTAAAAGTAGAATTGCACATTGTAAATGCTTTCCTAGAGTAAAAAATCTTACTAACTCCAGAAAAGTTAAAAACAACCAACGAGTAGGTTGATAAGTAAAAAGCAAAGAAAATTAAATGAATAAGGAAGTAATCCAGCCCCCTTCACAGATTTATACAAATGGCATCAGAAAAAAAACTTTTTTATTTTGCTTTTTTAAAATCTGACTTGTGATAATTACCTTCTGTTTCAGAAAGTCTTCCCTAAAGGAACTTCTGAGTGTACATCCCCACAAGTATTCTTTTAAAAAATAAAATGTAGGGGCTGGAGAGATGGCTTAGCAGTTAAGCACTTGCCTGTGAAGCCTAAGGACCCTGGTTCAAAGCTCAGTTCCCCAGTGCCCATGTAAGCCAGATGCACAAGATGGCACATGCATCTGGAGTTAGTTTGCAGGGGCTAGTGTGCCCATTCTCTCTCTCTTTCTCTCTCTCTGCCTCTTTCTCTCTCTCTCTCTGTTGCAAATAAATAAATAAATAAATAAATAAATAAATAAATAAATAAATAAATAAATGTATAAGCAGCAATGTTTTAATATCCAGCCACTGGTTAAATTATATATAATATATATATATATATCCATCCAGATGGCTTGAAAGGGGAGTTTCCTTTATAAAAACCCCTGATTCACAGTTCACAAGTAGGAATTCACACAGCTTCTAAGCTTGAGCAACGGGGTTTTTTTTTGTTTGTTTGGTTGGTCTTAAGGGGGTTGTTTTGTTTTGTTTTGTTGGTTTTTCGAGGTAAGGTCTCATTTTAGCCCAGGCTGACCTGGAATTCACTATGTAGTCTCAGGCTTGTCTAAAGCTCAGTGATCCTCCTACCTCTGTCTCCCAAATGCTGGGATTAAAAATGCGTGCCACCATACCTGGCTTGAGCAATTTTAGAAAAGAAAGTAAACATAGATGTGAAAAACTTTAGTTTGCATAGACTCAATCAGAAAGTAAGAGTATGTTCATCGAATAAGTTTATTTAGAGAAACAGAAATCTTAGGCAAGAGATCCTACAGCTATATGGAAATAACAATGGTGGCTAAGTTACTTTAAAATTGTGTTGTTCAAACTCTAATATACACACGCATCACTGGGATCTAGTTAAATACAGATTCTGGTCCAATAGGTCTGAGGTTGAACCTGAGATTCAACATTTCTCTCCATTTCCAATTCTCTCCAATTCTCTCTCTCTTTCTCATTCTCTCGCATAAAGAAAAAGGCCAGTATGTTGGGCTTGCCTCAAAAAAAAAAAAAAAAAAAAAAAACCTGCTCTCATTTACACAAAGTAAATCCACCATGTTCCTTGTGTTACATTTCTCTTCATTTATTTATTTATTTATTTATTTATTTATTTATTTATTTGAGGGAGAGAGAGATAGAGAGAGAGAGTATGTGAGAATGGGTATGTCATGGCCTCCAGCCACTGCAAACAAACTCCTTACTCATGTGCTGCCTTGTACATCTGGCTTATGTGGTACTGGGGAATTGAACCTGGGTCCCCAGACATGGCAGGCAAGCAACTTAACCACTAAGCCATTTTTCCAGCCCCTCATATACCTTTTTTTTAAGCATGCCACAGTACAGATTCTTTATATGATAAAAATAATTGGCAGTTTAATACAGTGAACTAACTCTGCACTATGCTGCGTGAACAAGTAGTGAAATTTTAAAAGTTTTCATATGCATGAAATACTTTATTGGCACTTTATTCCAAATGTTGGTGGCTCATTTTGATTAAAAGTAAAGCAAATGTGTACAGGTATGTATCAAGAACATTTTCACCAAATTTTGACAGAGTATGGTCAATGGTTCCAGATGGATTTCCTAGCTTCTGACTCAAACTGGTATATATCCTATACATAGTAGGAAGCTTGTGCACATCCAAGAGTTTACCTTTGTTTTTTCATGAGCATCAACTACTGTATTGTGACACATTAAATGGCAAAACAGAGTCACTAGTAATTATTAAATTCCATCTTGTAGGACTTAAAAGAATGGATTACCTAAGCTTTTTTGTTGTTGTTGTTCTCCCAAAACAGAATGACGAAGCAGAAAGGAAGAATAAATGCTAGGGCCATGTCTGAGAAATCCATTCACAAACTGCTTCTGAACTAAGGGCAAGTCTTCATTTGCCAGAGCTCACCTCTCCCAAAAATGCCAGGAGGTGGCAGCATACCTGGTGACTGGTGTGACTGAATCAAAGCACAGGTTCTTGGGGAGAAGAGTCAGGGGTATCAAATAGGAAGTGGGATGGGTGGGGACAGAGAGTAAGACATGGGAGTCTAGATCAAAAAGGGACTGGGGCAAATATATAGCATAATTTTGTATTAGAAAGTGAACTAAACCTGTTGTCCTTGGTGCTCTTTTAAATCTTGAAATCTTGACTAATGGGAATATACAGACATGACTGCCATTTGAAAAGACTGGGGAGAGGGTGAAAAGGGGATTGTAATTGAGATAGAGAGGACTTAAGTGTAAGTATAGAGCTGTGTCTGGGAAGAATTTGCTTCACACACACTTGCCAAGGGTTTGGTGAGGGGCCATCTGCAGAGTAGGAAAACTCAATAAATGCTCTTTCCTTTTCTTACCTCATCCCTACTATGGAGGAATATTTGTCCCATGGCAGCTGTGACTTCATCACCCCATAGGAGTTCCATTTTGCTTCTCATAATTTTCTCATAGGAAAAATTATTAGAATATATAATTACCATAAATGTTGGGGAAATAGTGGCAGACAAACCTGGGAGACAGAGAATCAAGAATGAAGTGCTTCTTTCTGAAGAAGATTTCAGACTAACAATCATCTTATTGATTAACTACAGGAAATGTATTTATCTCGTCACCACAGCCGCAGCTCTGTATTCATTTTAAAGCCTGTCATTCTACCATAGGTTGGTCTCTTTATGCTCCTACGTAATAAGAAATTCACATGTACCATTACTTAGAATCCTGGATAATTTACTTAGAAGAAAAGCTTTCTAAAATTTTGAAAAATGATTTGCATTTATGCTGTCAGAATAGATGCCTAAGACTTAAGAATAAAAGCAGATTAAAATCCCTACTAGCTGTCTATCCTTATAAAATCCCTACTAGCTGTTTTTCCCTATAAAAACCTACCTTGTCACTAGTTATAATATTTTTATTATTAGAAACAATCCTAAAACTTTAGAAATTAAGTTTTTTCTGGGGTAATGTCTTTTTTTTTTTTTTGCACCTTTTGAATTCTTTCTTTAGAATGAACTAAAAATGAACACATCATGAATCATGCATGGTTTGGAATGACTCAAAGTTCTAAAGAACAGATGTGTTATTATATATTATTTCCCAGAAAAAAAATGCAGGTTTGTGACCCAAATGGCTTTCAAAAATTCCACCAAACTCTATTTATATTAAGGTTTCAAAAGGGGAATTTAGAGCTTGAAGCAGTACATAGAGATAGTTCAATATTTTTATATGAGATTAAAAAAATATTAATAATTCAACAAAGAATATTTATTTTTAAAGTTTAAGAATATTAATTTGAGATAATTATAACTATATCCACATATATGATTTTTATATGTGAGAATTTTTAAATATTTGGTTTTGATGCCTTCCTTCTTTTGAAAAAAAGCTATACTACTAAAAATAGGGATTAATTATGACTTGCATACAGACATGTGTTTCATGATTTGAAACTCTTGTATGAGATTCTATTTGGCTCAGCCTGGTAAGAGTGAGAGGAAAGTTCGGGAGTAATGGTGCCAACACTCACGTACCTATACAGATTGAGGAGAGGAGGAAAGGATTATGGTGGCACAAATATTTGGACAAGCAAGAAGAGAGATTAAGTGGGACAACACATCATTGTGGAAACATGAAATATAAGCAAAACCCTCTCAAGTCACTTATTAGACATGGGAGTGAGAGAAATACTCTGTATTTGTAACCATAGGAAATTACAGATATTTTTTGCAGGGACTTTAGGAAGCAAGTTATATCTGCTTAATATATTTCTCTTCAGCATACCATTAAAATAGCAATGAATATTGATGTGTTATAAGACTTTTGCCAAATCTGTGATGGAATTTTCATTGAAAATGATGCCAAGAAATGGATGGCATCAAATTCTTCCACACACTGATCCAGAACAATACCACTTAGAACTCTACTTTACCAAGCTCAAAATGTACGGAACACTTGCACATTCCTCAAGTCCATAGAAATAGTCTGATATCCCCTACTGCCTTCAAGACCACAGGTGAGAGAGGGACACAAAGTATTATACAGAAGCACATGCATTGGGCAGTGAAGATGGCTTGAGAATTACATCAGGCAAAGCCTGACGGCCCACATTCAATTACTTCCTCAGCAACCAGGTAAAGCATGCCTCAAAAAGTGCTTGTGTCTGGCCACAAGAGACCATGGCACACCTACATGTGAATGTGTGCGTGTTCACCCAGAGATGAAAATAATTTAAAGTGTGCGTGTTCACCCAGAGATGAAATTAATTTATGTATTGATTTATTTGTTTATGAGAGAGAGGCACGCCAGAGCCTCTAGCCACTGGAAACAAACTCTAGATGCATGTGCCACCTTGTGCAGCTAGCATACGTGGTTTGTGGGCAAGTGCCTTAACTGCTAAACCATCTATCCATCCCAATAAACATTTTTTAAAGCACATCAATTTAAGACAAAACGTGTTTACATTTAATGCCTGGATTCTTTGAACGAACGGTTACCTTTTTGAAGTTTTATCAATGAGTGTTTCTCTTTTCTTTTGAGACACATGACTTTCCTCTAGTGTTTCCCACATAATTACTTGCTTGTTTACAAAGGAAATTTGAAAAAGAAAATATGAGACATTATTAATTGTTTCATTCAAAACAAGATCTTATAACAAGATAATAAACACAGTTGTAAGTCTATGTAGAGCATAGAGTTCTACATCAGCAAGATGAAAGTTCTTCCAGGCCCTGGGAGAAACAGTGAGAACAGCAAAAGGGATATAAGTGTAGTGGATATAGTGCTGTCATAGGATTAGTAAACTGAATGCAAAACAGAAAAGCTTGAAATTTCTAAAAGTACATAAATAAATATAAAACTAGCTCTATGAGCCTTGGCTGCACCAAGAAAGACTGGATTTTTGGGCTGGGGTTTTGGAACTAGAGAAGTAAGTTCCAGTTCCCCAAGCTCCTTCAAGCACATCCCAAAAGTGTTAGCAGAATGTATAGTAACTTTGAATGTTAGTCACAAGCTCTAATGTACCAGAAACAGAGCCTCATTTTTTCCCCCTACAATTCAATATCTGTTTCAATTCCACATTATACAGGAACCATTCAACGTGGATCTTGCTTTTCTATATTAACTAAGATTTCTCTATATCTGTTCTGTGGTGTCAGCCACCCACATGGGCCCCTGCTAATACATTCACAATCCAGTCTAGCCTTCAGAGATAGAGTATTGTCAGTCCAACAAGGGGACACTGGGATATCATGCCCCACAAAAGCACAGGCACATTGGGATATTTTTCTAGGACCCTATCTGCCTGGACTTTTTAGTCATTCCTCTTCTTGGCAGACACCAATTCTCCACTTAGAGAAATGAGACAGGACCCAAGGGCTCTGCTCAAAGCTACAGACACCATTTCTCTGCTTATGAGGCAGGACCCCAGGGCTTTGCTCAGAATTACAGATATAATGCCCTCCCATCTGACCCTCACTCTTTCCGTTCTGAGAAATATATTTTCTGTTTTGAGTGGAGTAGGAGAAATTGTTGTTTGTTTGTTTGTGAGGCAGGGTCATATGTATCCTTGATTGACTTACCTTCTGAATGATGGGATTAGAAGCATGAGCCACCATGCTTGGTTTATGCTGTGCTGAGAATGGAAGCTAGGCTTTGAACATGCTAGATAAGAGCTCTACCAACTAAGCTAGATCCTGAGCCCCCAAAGATCTATTCTTTTCAAACACTGGTGGTCAAATATATCCTCTATGTCTCAGTATTTACCTAAAGACTCTTAATTGTCCAAAGATAACTTACCTAATTATTTATAGAAAATAAAGTACTTCTTCACACCCTTCTCGAGTCAATGAACACAAATTAACCTAGTTATGTCAACTATGAAGTGTCCAATGGAAGTGAAAGAATGATATAGGAGCTATCTCTTTAAGGAGTTACCACTACCATCTCTTTAATATTCCCTTACCACCAGCATCTCTTTATTAGTTTCAATTGTCCCTTGGTATCCTCAAGCCATTGGTCCCAGTATCCTGTAGGTAGCCAAGTCCCAGATGTTCAAATCTCTCATATAAAAACAAAATCTCAAGTACTCAGATCCCTCATGAAAACTGTCTGGATGCTGAAAGCTCTATATAAAAGTTTGCATAAAACTTCTGCTTTGAATTCCAGTCAAGATAGTGTCTGTATAAGCACGCCTCACCCAGCACGGCAGCAAGTACTTTAGGGGTCTTTAGCAGTCTTTGGGGCACACAGGGATCTGGGAGGGAACTGAGGAATAAAAACTCCAATTCCCAGGCTGGAGAGATGGCTTAAAGGTTAAGGCGCCTGCCTGGTAAGCCTAAGAACCCGGTTCCAATCTCCAGGTCCCACATTTAGCCAGATGCAAAGTGATGCGAGGGCTCAATGCCACACTTGACCACAAGGGGGCGCACGCATCTGGATTTAGTTCACAGCAGCTGAGAGACTGCTGGCACGACCATCTCTATCTGTCTCCCTCTCCCTCTCTGTCTGTCTCTATCTGTGTCTCTCTTCAAAAATAAATAAAAATTAAAAAAATTTTTTTTAAAAATCTCCAATTCCCATGCACTAGGGGAACTCCAGTCCTCATAATTCCCAATCACAAGGGTAGCACGCCGCACTGCATCCCCCCACAGCCCCAACCCCTACCCCCATCCCCAGCGGGTAGCCCCACCCACAAGGTGTTTGCATGGCCCCTTCCCTCACCCTCCACCCAGTTGGGAACCCCGTTCACCTGGTCCCCCATGCCACAGCAATCTCCCCCCCACCCCTGCTGCCCGACCCACGGGGAACCCGTCCACCCCCACGAGCCACGCCCCCTCAGCCTCAGCAGGTAGCCATGCCCACCCAGAAACCACTCTTCCCCACTCCCAGACCCTCTGCCTGGGCAGGTAGCCACACCACCCAGAAAATACTCCTCCATGCTCCCCCCACCCTCTGCCTCAGCGTGTAGCCACACCCACCCAGAAACCACTCCTCCCTATTTCCCCACCCTCTGCCTCGGCAGGTAGACACATCCACAGGGATGGACCTGGCTCCCAGCCCCCTGCTTCTGCAGACAGTCCCACCCACCCTCCAGGACCCGGCCCCCTCGCCCTCCATTCTGAAGATACCTCAAGGTAAACTACAGCTTCAGTTAACAAGACTCCTACACTGTGATAGGCAGACTGCAGAAATAACATGAATAACCAAATGCAAGTTAATCCAATAAGACCGCCCAGTCCCACAATGCACGACTCTAACCAAAACATAGTAGAGGTATTAGGATCAGATTCCCCAAATGAAGACAGAAACAATGCAACCCTGGCCAAGAAAATAGCAGAACTTGCAGAAAGTCAACAAAGGGCCAACAAATGTATGAATGCTGTCCTTGCAAGATTAGACCTAATATAAAAGAGCCAGGAAGGGCTCCAAAAACAGTTAAATGACCTGAAGAGGAGCGAAAAAAGAGAGGACCTCAGTAACCAGCTGGCTAAGCTCAACAATGACATAAATAAATGCAAGGAGGAATTCCAAGATGCACTAAAAAAAATCAGAAAATGATGTAAAAAAGGAACTTGACACAGAATTGGAAACTGTACATAAAAAAGTAGAAGGAAAATGTCTGACATTGGTCCAAACAACTTGCAGTCTAAGATACCCAGCAGGAAACAATCTGACATAATGCTCATACAAGTGCAGTAGTGGCAAACAGCCATGGTGGGTAACCAACTGCTCTTGATTTGGCTAATAAATCCATTCAGTGGAATGGAACTCATTGCTGGAACTGGGAAATAAGTCAAAGCCATGTACAAAAAATGAGCTCAGTCTCCAAGAACTAGAGGCCACCAAATGTGGGCTAGAAGAGAGCCAATGCATATAAAGTTCCCTCCAAAACATATATGGTTATCCCTTCTATCTAGTACTAACTTCTCTCTCCGTTTGGAGAATTTGCTTATCTTTTTTCAGGTGGACAACAAACCTGAAGGGAGGATCAGCTAACCACACCTCACCAACTGAAACCATAGAACAACACAGGGCAAGGGCAAGAATACAGCGCTCAAGGCGATCACAACACCAGAAAAAGGCTGAAGGAGATAAACACAGAGAACATCCAACTCCAACTAAGCCAGATATCCAGAGACACAGAGGCTCCCAAAACCTCATCAATGAAGCAGAACTAAAATGGCCCCAATGTGGCTCAGGGAAACTCGCGGAAGAGGGGGCAGAAAGATTGTTAGAGTCACAAGTTGGGGCATTATGCACAGAGACTGGGGCCTATCCACCAGAACTCTTGAGCAAACTCACAATGCACGATCCACATTCCCCATTGATGAGGGCCCCTTTGAAAGCGGGAGGACGGGGAGGAGGACAATGGAACCAATACTATGAATGTAAAATCAGAATAATATAAATAAAATATATATATTTATTTAAAAAAATAAAAAGAAAAATAAGTAGTAGAAAATACAAACCAAATTGAACAAACACAAAACTCCTTAGAAGCTCTCAAGAATAGAGTCAGCTATGTGGAAGATAGAAACTCAGAACTGGAAGACAAAACAGAAGCAACAGCCTGTGAATTAAAAAGTTTTAATAAGTTCAAAATTTTTTTGTGAACAAAACATGCGGGAAATAGCCTTAAATGTTCCAACATTAGGATCATGGGGACACCAGAAGGGGAAGAAAATCAGACCAAAGGAATTGAGAACTTATTCAACAAAATTATTGAAGAGAAATTTCCTGATCTCTCAAAAGAAAGTCCCATCAAGGCACAAGAAGCTAACAGAACTCCAAACAGACTGGACCAAAGGAGAAACTCTCCAAGACATATTATCATAAAAACCCTAAATATTGATAACAAGGAGAGAGTTCTAAAAGCAGCTAGGGAAAAGCAACACATTACATATAAAGGTAACCCCATCAGGATTACCTCAGACTTCTCGATGGAAACACTCAAAGCCAGAAGAGCCTGAAATGGAATACTGCAAAGTCTAAGAGCCTATGGTTTCCAACCCAAACTACTCTACCCTGCAAAATTATCCCTCCTAATAGATGGTGAAAGAAATTTTTCCATGATAAAACCCACCTGTATAACTTTATGAACACAAAGCCAAATCTACAGAGAGTACTCCAGGGAACCCTCCACACAGAAGAATCAAATAACCAACCTCAAGAACCTACAAGAAGCAAATCACAATAACCAAACTCAGAGAAGGCACTCAAAACAAAACAACCCCTCAAAGTCCAAAAAACACCAAACCACCACAACATGGCAGGGAGTAAATCAAACTTCATAGTCCTCACTCTTAACATTAATGGCCTTAATTCACCCATCAAGAGACATAAGCTGACAGGATGGATCAGAAAATTAGACCCCTCAATATGCTGTCTTCAAGAAACCCACATCACCACTAAAGAGAGACACCTTCTCAGGATGGAAAAAGATATTACAAGGAAATGGAAATAAGAAGCAAGCAGGCGTCACTATACTAATATCAGATAAAATAGACTTCAAGCCAAAAGTAATCAAAAAATACAAAGAAGGCCACTTCTTACTTATCAAGGGAACAATCCAACAAGAGGATATCACAATCATCAATCTTTATGCACCAAACACAGGTGCACCACAATTCATAAAGCAAAAACTACTTGGCAACAAAACAGAAATAACCACCAACAACATCATAGTTGGGGATTTCAATACTCCACTATCAGCAATAGATAGATCATCCAAACAGAAAATTGGTAGGGAAGTAAGAGAGCTCAACATCACCATAGAGCAACTCGACCTAACAGATATATACAGAACATTCCACCCAAAATCCACACATTAAACATTCTTCTCAGCAGCCATTGAACCTAATCTAAAATAGATCATATATTGGGCCACAAAGCCTGCCTCCACATTTTCAAGAAAATTGTTATAATTTCCTGCATGATATCAGACCACAATGCTGTAATGCTAGAAATTAACAACAAAAACTATGCCAGGAATCCCTCCAGCTCCTGGAAACTGAAGAACACACTTTTAAACAATAAATGGGTTGTGGATGAAATAAAAAATGAAATTGCAAAGTTTCTAGAATTCAATGACAATGAGAATACATCATACCAAAACTTATGGGACACAATGAAGGCAGTCCTTAGGGGAAAAATCATAGCACTAAATGCCTTCATAACCAAAACAGAGAGATCCCAAATTAATAACCTAACCATCCACCTAAAGGCATTGGAAAAACAAGAAGAAGCCAACCTGAAAAGCTCCAGATGGAAAGAAATAATTAAAATCAGAGCAAAAATTAATGAATTGGAAACTAAGAAGACAATTAAGAAAATTGATGAAACAAGAGCTGGTTCTTTGAAAAAATTAACAAGATTGATACACCCCCGGCCAATCTGATCAAGCAAAAACAAAAAAATGCTTCAAATTAACAAAATTAGAAATGAAAAAGGAGAGCTCACAACAGACATGAGTAAAATAGGGAGAATTATCAGGACTTATTTCAAAAACCTCTACTTCACAAAACAGCAGATTATGGAGGAAATGGATGAATTCCCAGATACATACCACCTACCAAAGCTAAGACCAGAGCAGATTAATCTCCTAAACAAATCTATCACACCCTTTGAGATTGAAGAGGTAATCAAACACCTCCCCAAAAAGAAGAGTCCAGGACCAGATAGTTTATCAGCTGAATTCTATCATGGAAGAACTGAAACCAATTTTCCTCAAACTCTGCCACACAATCGGATAACAGGGAGACATCCCCAACTCCTTCTATGAAGCTAGTATCACCCTAATTCCAAAACTAGGCAGAGATGCCACAAGAAAGGAAAATTATAGGCCCATTTCCCTGATGACCATAGACACAAAGATCCTGAACAAAATCCTTGCAAACCGAATTCAACAGCACATCAAAAGCATTATCAACCTTGATCAAGTAGGCTTCATCCCTGGAACCCAGTGGTGGTTCAACATACAGAAATCGGTCAATGTAATACACCATATAAATAAGCTTAAACACAAAAACCACATGATCACATGCAGAAAAGGCCTTTGACAAAATACAACATCACTTCATGATCAAAACATTGGAGAGAATAGGCATGGATGGCCCATATCTCAACATAATAAAGGCTATATATAAAGCTCCTAAAGCCCAAGTAATTCTTAATGGGGAGAGACTGCAGGAATTCCCATTAAGATCAGGAACAAGGCAGGGGTATTCACTCTCACCTCTGCCCTTCAACATAGTGCTAGAAGTATTAGCTCAAGCAATAAAACAGGAGAAAGCAATCAAAGGGATACAAATTGGAAAGGAAGAAGTTAAGTTAGCCCTATTTGCAGATGACATGATTTTATACATAAGTGACCCGAGAACCTCCATCTCAAAACTCTTAAAGGTGATTAGTGCCTTCAACAAAGTAGCAGGATATAAGATTAATGCACAGAAATCAGTAGACTTTCTGTATGCAAAAGACAGAGACAGAAAAAGAAATTACTAACATTGTCCCATTTTCAATAGCAACAAAGAAAATAAAATACCTTGGAATAACATTAACCAAGGAAGTGAAAGACCTATACAATGAAAACATAAAAACACTCAAGAAAGAAATTGAGGAGGTCCTACAAAAATGGAAAGACCTCCCATGCTCCTGAATAGGTAGAGTTACCATTGTGAAAATGGCAATCTTACCAAAAGCACTATATAGATTTAATGCAATGCCGATAAAAATCCCAACTTCTTTCTTCACTGAGATAGAAAAAACTATCTCAAAATTCATATGGAAAGGCAGAAGGCCTTGGATATCCAAGCATATCCACAGCAAAAGAAACACCTCTGGAGGCATCACCATACCTGATCTAAAGCTATACTACAAAGCCATTGTAATAAAAACAACATGGTACTGGCATAAAAACAGTAATATAGACCAATGGAACAGAATAGAAGACCCTGACTTTGGGTCAAGTAACTACAGCTACTTGATATTTGACAAAGGCCCTACCAATGCAGAATGGAAAAAAGATAGCATCTTCAACAAATGGTGCTGGACAAATTAGACAACCATATGTAGGAAAATGAAAGTTGATCCACACATCTCACCATGCACAAAAATCAAGTCCAGATGGATCAAAGACCTTAATATAAAACCAGAAACTCTACTACTCCTGGAAGAAAAATAGGAGGAACCTTCAATGACATAGGAGTGGGAAAAGACTTCCTGAACAAAACCCCAGCAGCTCAGGAAATTAAACAATCACTCAACCATTGGGATCTCATGAAGTTGAAAAGCTTTTTCACTGACAACTATACTATAACCAAAGCCATCAGATTACCCACAGAATGGGAGAAAATGTTCACCAGTTATACAACTGACAGAGGCCTAATTTCTAGAATCTACAAAGAACTCCAAAGCCTAAACAATAAATCATCAAACAACCCACTCACAAAATGTGGCAGAGACCTGCACTGGGAATTCTCAGAGGAAGAAATACAAACAGCAAACACACATTTAAGAAAATGTTCAACATCCCTAATCATCAGGGAAATGCAAATTAAAACAACTATGAGATTCCACCTTACCCCAGTAAGGATGGCTAACATTAAAAAAAAAAAAAAAAATGAAAACAAATACTGGTGAGGCTGTGGAGAAATAGGAACAAGCTTTCACTGTTGTTGGGAATGTAAAATGGTTCAACCATTATGGAAAGCTATATGGAGACTCCTGAAAAGGATGACCATAGACCTACAAATGGATCCAGTTATTTCCTTACTGGGCATTTACCCTAAAGGCTCCAAGCCTCAGATCAGAGACATTTGCTCAACCATGTTTATAGCTGCTCAATAATTCATAATAGCAAAGAACTGGAATCAACCCAGATGTCCATCATTAGATGAGTGGGTAACAAAGATGTGGTATATCTATACTATGGAATTCTACGTAGCAGTAAGGAAAGATGATATAAGGAAATTTGAAAAAAAAAATGGTCAAACATGGAACAGATCATCCTCAGTGAGCTCACCCAAGCACAAAAAGATAATCGCTGCATGGTCTCGTTTATTTGTTGCTCCTAACCTGAATCCACCTGAGATGCTGCCAAACCTAGTAAGCACTCTGAGGACCAGACAATAGGGAGGGTGGGATGGGGGGAGGGTAAGGATGGGAGGGAGCGAGAGGATGGGAGAGAGAACAAGGGAGGGGATACAAATAGGGACCCAAAAGGAAATGATACTATAAAACCCTTTATTCTGAACAACATTGATCCTTCAGCAGGCCCGCAGAGGGAACACCTGAACTACAGGAAACTGGAGAGAACATCATGAAGACCAACCTTAATCTTTTCCTGCTTCTCTCTCTCTCTCTTTTCTCTCTCTCTCTCTCTCTCTCTCTCTCTCTCTCTCTCTCTCTCTCTCTCTCTCTCTCCCCCTCTCTCCCTCTCCTCTCTATTCTCATTTTCTCTTTTATATTACCTATCTTTTTCTTCCCTCACCTTCCTAGGCACTGACTTATAATTCCCAGTATCAGCACAGGGTTAACTTTCACAATGAGCTGTTTATCCAAGACACCTACAAGGTTTCCCAAAAAGGACAGATTTCTGTCAGAGTTCTTGATGACGCACCAAAGGTTAATGGTAAGACCCTACTGTTGAAGACAGCATACGTGTGTGAGACCAAACATGGAGAGACCTGGCCAGAATCTGGAAGAGGGTCAGTCCCCAAACAGCTAGTCTAGTGCCATAGGATGCTACACAAACAACTTGGGGGGAAATGGCCGACATCTGTCCAAACCACTCACAGTCTAAGCTACCCAGCAGGAAACAACCTGATGCAATGCTCAAACAAGTGCAGTAGTGGCACACAGCCATGGTGGGTAACCAACTGCTCTTGATTTGGCTAATAGATCCATTCAGTGGAATGGAACTCATTGCTGGAACTGGGAAATAAGTCAAAACCATGTACAAAAAATGAGTTCAGTCTCCAAGATCAAGCTACCACCAAATGCGGGCTAGAAGAGGGCCTACACATATAAAATTCCCTCCAAAATATCTATGGCCATCCCATCTATCTAGTACTAACTTTTCTCTCCGTTGGAGAATTTGCTTATCTTTTTCAGATGGACAACGAACCTGAAGGGATGATCATCCAATCACAGGGCCCCAGCTGAAACCATAAAGTAATGTGGGAGAAGGGCAATAGTACAGTGTTCTTGGTGATCACGACACCAGAAAAAGGCCGAAGGAGATCAACACAGAGAACATCCAACTCCTACTAAGCCAGATATCCAGAGACACAGAGGCTCCCAAAACCTCATCACTGAAGTAGAACTAAAATGACCCCAATGTGGCTCAGGGAAATTCACTGAAGAGGGGTGGAAAGAATGTGAGAGCCACAAGTTGAGACATTATGCACAGAGACTTGGCTTATCCCCCATAACTCTTGACTACCCCCACAATGCATGACTCACATTCTGCATTTATGAGGGTCCCTTTGGAGGGGGGAGGACAGGGAGGAGGATAATGTAGTCACAATTATGAATGTAAAGTTAGAATAATATAAATAAAATAAAATAAATTATTTTTTAAAAATTTCTGCCTTATGAATACTTTAAATCATCTCTAGACTCCTTACAATGCCTAACACAATGTAAACCTTTGTATTGTTTGAGAATGAAGATAAGAAAAAAAAAATCTGTCCATGTTCAGTACAGGTATGACTTTTTAAACATCTTTTATTACTGTTATTAACAACATATTTCATATGGATACATCATGTGCTGGTACCCTCTTTTCCCTTGTCCCTGACACCATTCCATTGGGGACACTGCTCTGTGGGGTTGCATATTTCCTATGGAGGTGTGGTTTATACATTGTGGGAATAGCGGTCAGTTTTTTTAGGGGTGGGGAGGGAATGCATCTGGATATGATGTCTCACTATTTTTTTTTTTTTTTACTCAGTTGGCTGAATTCATGGATATGGAAACTGGGAATACAGAAGGATAATTATCCAAAAGTGGGCTGACGAGATGGCTCAGCATTTAAGGGCTTGCAGCATCAGCATGAGAGCTTGAAGGGGCCTGAGACCTCCTGAGTTCAAATCTCCAGAACCCACATAAACAGCTGGGCATAGCTTCATGTGTCAGTAACCCTGGTCTTATGGGGAGAGAGACTGGAGAATTGCTGGGTCTCACAAACAGCAAGCTACCTACCAAATCAGTAAGAGTCTCTATCACAAGATAAAACAGGCAGGTGAGCAATTCCAGGGAACACCAGATGTTCTCCTCTGGCCACAGCATGCAAATGCACAAGGGCACCACATCAGCACACACACATGGGCATATACATACCACCACCACACATATTATACACATCAAAAGAAAAAGAACTTTAAGCTAATATTTCTGAAATAAAAATGTATATAATGAGAATCTATATATTACTGATTGGCTTTCATTCTCTAAAAACTGTAATACACCTAGCTTTATACTATAATTCTTCATGGAAACATTTTCACAGGCTTCATAGTTATCTGAATGATGTCCTCAAGAGAAAAATATTTTAACACAGACCATCTAGGAAAAACGTTTTCTAAGCCATTGTCCATTTAAAAAAATATCTTCACATTGCTATTGCAGATAAACAAAAAGTTTAGCATAGATATAAAATTCTGTTGTAGTTACCTTCTTGTAGCTGGATAAAGCCTCTGACCAAAAGGAGATGATGAGAGAGAGGGGTTTATTTTGGCTTAAAGTCCCCAGGGGAAGCTTTATGATAGCCAGGGAAAGCATGGCATGAAAGAGGCTGGACATCACCTCTGCCACAGCACAAAGAAACAGAGCAGAGAGTGAGCTAAACCCTAGGAAGGGAGGCTAACTACCCCTAATCCTACCCCCAACAGCACACCTCCTCCAGCACTGCTCTACCTTTCAAATTGCCATCAGCTGGGGACCAAGCATTCTAAACATATGAGTTTATGGAGGACATGTGACTCAAACCACCACAAAATCCTAAGTTATTATTTCATCCCTTTAAAATTCTGTAGGAAGAAAAGTTATACATTGATATTACTAAGATAATTCATAAATCTATGTGGCTAATTTTTGTTTCAAAATTAACATGTTTATCTCAAAAAGTTTATTGTAGGGACTGGAAAGATGGCTGCAAAGCCAAAGGACCCAGGTTTGATTCCTCAGTACCCATGTAAAGCCATGTGAACAAGGTAGTGCATACATCTGGAGTTCATTTGTAATGGCTGGAGGCCCTGGCATGCCTTCTCATTCCCAACCTTTCTCCCCCTCTATCTGCCTCTCTCTCTCTCTCTCAAATAAATAAATTAAATTAATTTAATATTTTTAAATGTGTTTTTAGGGCTGGAGAGATAACTTAGCAGTTAAGGTGCTTGCCTGTGAAGCCAAAGGACCCAGGTTAAATTCTCAAGGACCCACATAAGCCAGATGCACAAGGTGGTGCATGCATCTGGAGTTCATTTGCTGTGGCTGGAGGCCCCTGGAATACCCACTCTCTCCCTATCTATCATCTATCTATCTATCTATCTATCTATCTATCTATCTATCTATCTATCATCTATTATCATCATGTTTCTCTGTCTCTCTCAAACAATTAAAATAAAATAAAAGGTTTTTTAAAAATAAAATTGTTAGCCAGGTGTGGTGGCACACACCTTTTATCCCCGCACTCAGGAGGCAGAGGTAGGAGGATCACTGTGAGTTCAAGGCCACCCTGAAACTGCATAGTGAATTCCAAGTCAGCCTGCACAAGAGTGAAACCCTACTGCAAAAAATTAATTAATTAAAATAAAATTGTCTCCTTAAATTAAAAAAAAAATCCAAGATATAGTCCTTCCAGGGTTAATTTTGCTAAAAATGTGGTAAGTCTTTTAAAGCAATATGCCAGGCATTCTCTAAGCTGCTTTGCATGTTCTTTCCCTTCCAGCAAAAGATCCTATGGGTATTTGAATACACTACCAATTGCTACCGTTGTATTTTCCTGTATGTGAATTGTACTATAAGAACTTTTTTAAATATTTATTTTGTGTATACGTAGTATGTGTGTGTGCTTGCATACATGCACACTTCTATTTGTGGTGGGTGCATGTCCATGTGGAGATGAGGGGACAATTTCAGGTATCATGTTTTGAGACAGGGTCTCTCATTGGCTGGAGTTCAGTAACATGGCTATATTTGGATGGCTAGCAAGCTCCAATGATCACCCTATCTCTGCTTCCCCAACACTGTCATTACAGTCATGTGCCACCAAACCTGACATTTTAATATGGGAACTGGAGATGAAACTCAGGGCTTCATGTTTGCAAGGTAAGCACTTTACCTACTGAGATATCTCCCCTGCCTCAAGCTTTTTTTAATAGTAGAGCATTCATAAATTGGCAATGAATTTCACAAGAAAATGATATGTAATTGATATGATAACTAATACACGTAAATCAATAAAATGTTTTGATCCAGCATTAATGGCTCTTCAAAGACATGTTTGATCTGTGATGGTTTTGGTGGTTAAAAAAAAAGTTATTTCTCTAGAGCAACACATCATTAAATGAGTTATTTCTTGCATTCCACTTCCTTCCTTCAGCAAGATTTAAGCTTGTTGATAAGAAGATATTAAATGTGTGAAGGAACAAGTTTTCTATTCCACATGGTCCAGTTGAAGCTCACATTTAGAATGAAAAACAAGTGATTTAGCCATATCTTTAAAGTTATAAATTAGATTTTTTATAATATAGCTGGTTTTAATGGGCTATCACTTTTTGTTATTAGTTTTTAAATATATATAAACTATACCTGAATATCTAATCAACATCATATTTCAAGACTATAAGTTATAGTCACAAATATGCATTCAAGTGCTTTAAAAAAGGAGGCTGGAAAGATACATTGACTTCCTTATCATCATAATGTGTTCTAAATCAGAGTTGTTAGGACCTGGGTTTCTTACATACTTTCCATCTGTGACCCCTTTCTACCTATGAAATTTTTATGCTAATCTGGGTAGATGAGTACATAAAATAGGTACCCAAGCCAAACATTAACTGAAAATAAATCATAAATAAATTTATTTTAGGGGTAATAGCTTAATCAGTAAAGAGCTTGTCTTGAAAGCTTGAGGACCAGAATTCAAGCCCCAGTACCCATGTAAAAGTCCAAGCATGGTGGCATGTCCCTATGATTCCAAGGCTAAGGTCCAGGACACTGAGAGATACTGTCTCAAAGTAAATGGGTGCTGCTGTCATTTGAGATGGTTCTTTGGCCTCCAGATACACACACACACACACACACACACACACAATTTATTTTAAAATATTTCTTTAGTATACATATAGTTTTACAAATCTGCATGCTAATGAGATGATGTGACTTTTGCATAAAGAACTAAATCTTGGCTGAATTATTTGATAAAATGGGACTATATCAATCAGTGTTCTCTAGAGGAACAGAATAGACAGAATGAATTTATATTAAGAGGGGATCTATAAAATTGGCTTACATAGTGTCAGTTGAACAGTCCCACAATGGCTTCAGGCTAGAGAATCTGAGTACCCAGTAGCTAGCTGTTCAACCCATGGGACTGGATGCTTTAGCAGTCCAATCTGGTGCTAAGGTCCTAGAGAATTCTTGGAGGGTCACTGGTCTAGTCCATGTTGGAAGACTGAAGAAGCTGGGTTTCTATATCAGTAAAGGATGGAGCAACAGGGTACATGTATCCATCAATGAGGGGCAAAGGTAGGAAGGGGGAAATGGGACTGTTTGGTTTTTTTCTCCCTAGAACATCTTTATATATAGGTTGCCACCAGAAGAGTTGTGCACTCTGTGGAAAGGTCTGCCCATGAATTAATCCTTCCTGCAAATACCCTCACAGCCTGCCCCAAAGGAGTGTCTCTTACTTGATTCTTAATTCAGTCAAATTAGCAATAGAAATTAACCATCACAAGGACACAGGGCATATTCCGCTTTTTCAGAATTGATTGATTGATATTTTGAATTTATAATCATCAGTGTTGAGAATGTCACTCTGCATAAATACATAGTACAAGATGGCAGAATGATGTTTAGGGTCATTTCAGAGATTGCTGGAAATTCTGACCCAACTCCAAACCAAGGTTAACTTAATTTTTTAATATAAAGTAAATCAATAACTCAAATAGCAATTTTTCAAATCAAAAACATTAATACAATCCAAAGACATGTTATTTTGATACTTCATGCTGAGGAATGACATAGGAAAATATTAAAATTCTCAGTTTTCTATAATTAAACAATTATGTTTCTACAAGAACAGGAGACTTTGTATATACAGTAAAACTTTACAATTCATAATTTACAATAACATTCATTTGTGTTGCATGTTATAATGGGATATGCAGAGCAAACTGTGTTCAGAACCTAGGCTACAATGATGTCACATGATACAATACAGGTGAGCCTTGCCAGAAACACCTCAGATTCATCTCACATTTGATTTTGACTTAATTTTTGGTCATTGTGTCTCAGAAAGTTTGACTGTTGACAGATATTTCATGACCCCCTCATCCAGTTACATGACTCCATATGGGATTGGGAAACACACTTTAAGAAGCTGTGGTTTTCAGTGCTCTAGAGATGACAGTGATCTTGCTGGCTTAGAATCTCTCTTTCCTCCCAAGACAAACTATAATCGACAGGGATCAAACAAGTATATCAGGAACAAACTAGAGAATATCATTATAGATGCTAGAGAATCCTAATAGAATCAGACATAACTCTACCCATGTAATTTTCAGAGGGACTTAGATTAAATGAGACCAATTCCTTGAAGAAATTCAAACTACCATTCCTACTGCTCAGTAGGAAATAGGTATAGGTTAAGTATCTCTTATCTGAAATGCTGGTTGCTAGGATAACTATCTGACAAAAATAAAGGAGGAAAGGTTTATTTCTGCTTTCATTTCCAAGTAACAGTCCATCATGGTGGGGAAGGCACAGCCTTGGGAGCTTGAGGCAGCTCCTCACATTCAGCCAGGGAGGAAGCAGAGAGTGACGACTCCTGCTCAGCCAGCTCCCTCATTTTTATATAGTCCAGGACCCCAGCCTATGGACCGGTGCCACCCACAGTTAAGGTGGGTCTTCTCAACTTAAGTAACCTAATCAAGATAGTCCTTCACAACACCGTCTTCTGGGCATAAAGTGGTAGTTGCATTCATGATACACAAGATTGGGATAATTACATATCAGAGATGATGGGGAAAGGCAGAAAAAGACATTACACAGAAGAGGAGTTGAAAAGAGGAAAGGATTCAGTGGGAGGTGGCAGAAGAGAAATAAAGGAAAGTAGTGTGAGGGGATTCTGATCAAAATACATCATGTACATGTATGAATATGATCAATAAAGTTAATTAAGGGGCTGGAAAGATGGCTTAGCAGTTAATGCACTTGCTTGAAAAGCCAAAGGACCTTGGTTTGATTCCCCAGGACCCACGTAAGCCAGATGCACAAAGGGGTGCATGCATTGGGAGTTCGTTTGCAGTGGCTGGAAGCCCTGGCGTGCCCATTCTCTCTCTCTCCTTCTCTCTCTCTCTCTCTCTCTCTCTCTCTCTCCTTCTCTCTCTCTCTCTCTCCTTCTCTCTCTCTCTCTCTGTGTGTGTGTGTGTGTGCGCACGCGTGTGTACCTCTTTCCCTCTCATAAATTAATTAATTAATTAAATGAGTGATGTATGATTTCTATTTTTTTAAAAAGTTGGTTAAAATGGAAAATATAGTCCCTGACAGACATGCATAGTGGCTAATCTCATCTACGTACTCTCTCACAGGTAACTCCAGGTCCTGTCACATTGACCATCAATTGAAAGCAGCACAGACCAGAAGTGTTTGAGATTTTTCTTTCCAGATTTGAAACATCTGCATATACATTGTGAGATACATTTTGGAAATGGTATCCAAGTCTTACTATGAAATTCATCCATGTTTCATATACATCTTACCCGTGTAGGCTGACGGCAGTTCCATATAGTCTTTATCATGTGACTGCATTTTAATTACATACATCACATGAGGTCAGATGTGAAACTAGACTATCAATGGTTTAAAACTTATTAACAATAATCTCACATATTAAATCTAAGAGAAAGATCCCATATTTGCATTAATTACAACATTAACATTTAGTAAAATTTAATACATATTGATGATTTTAAAACAGAAAAAAAAATAAGAATAGAAAATAACTTCAACTTGATAAAAAGCATATCCTGGAAGAAAAAAATGACCCTACCATCAACTTCACTGTGAAAGTTTGAATGTTTTCTCCCTAGGACTGGGGGCCCAGCAAACTCCCACTCTCGTGACTTTAAATATAGAACTACAAGTTCTAGTCGGTGCAGTAAGCCTAGAAAGTGAAAGGAAAGCCATACAAACCAAAAGAGAAAAATAAACTCATTTTTGTTTGCAAAAAGAACTCTGATGACTAATAAAAGAATCCAGCAAGGACCAGTGTTGCAAAGCATACATTCCACAACAAACCATAGGGAAGCACAGAGGATCTGGGGCAGCAAATATGCTCTGTATAATACATTAATGGTGGATCCAGCATCCAGAGTCATACGGTGTACAAAACCAACAGTGAGCCATACTATAAACTATAAACTTTGGGTGATGAGGAGATACCAATAGGTTTACCAATTATAAAATGAACTACTCTGGTGAGGGAGGCTCATAAAGAAAGAAGCTGTGCATGTATGGGGACAGGGGACATCTGGACACTTTCCGTACTTTCCTCTTAGCTTAGTTATGAGCCTAAATCTCATCACAAGAAAGTCTTTTAGTTTTGTGGAACAAGTGAATCATAGTTCTATATATTATTAATGAATATATGGACATGAAATTATAAATACAATGTAATTTATAATCACTCAAAAATAGAGGGCTGGAGGCCAGGGCGTGGTGGCGCTCGCCTTTAATCCCAGCACTCGGGAGGCAGAGGTAGGAGGATCGCTGAGAGTTCGAGGCCACCCTGAGACTACATAGTTAATTCCAGGTCAGCCTGGACCAGAGTGAGACCCTACCTCTCAAAAAGCAAAAAAAAAAAAAAAAAAAAAAATAGAGGGCTGGGAAGACAGAGATGGCTCAGTGGGTAAAGTGTTTGCTGTGCCAGAATGAGAATCTGAGACCTGTAGCACCCACATAAATTGTCAGGCATGGTAGGACTCACCTGTAATCCCAGCACTGGGGATGTAGAGAAAAGAGGATTGCTGGGGCTCACTGGTGAGCTAGCCTAGCAGAATCAGTGAGCTCTAGGTTCAGCAAGAAACTGTCTCAAAGAGTAAAGTGAAGGCAATTGAGAAAGATCCCCACCATCAAGCTCTGGACTCCACACTCATGCACACACACATATATGTGTACCTGCATATACAAATGCACACAAACATGTGCATGTACACACACACACACACAATACACATTAAAAATAGACATGTAAGCCAGGTGTTGTGGTGGCGCAAGCTGTTAATCCCAGCACTTGGGAGGCAGAGGTAGGAGGATCACCACAAGTTCGAGGCCACCTTGAAACTACATAGTGAATTCCAGGTCAGCCTGAGCAAGAGTGAGACTCTACCTCGAAAAACAAAACAATAAAAAATGTAAAACTAAAAAAATGTGTACAGGTCTTAAGTGTTAAAAATCATAAAATGCCAACAAGAGAAATTAAAGATCTATTTAAATAAATGGAGAGTCAATATGTTCATAGTTTGGAAGACTCAATATGGGAAATGTGTTAATTCTCTAAAAATGAATATAAGTTTGATGAAATCATTACCAAAACCCCCAGCATGATGTTTAATATAGATAAAATTATTCTAAGATGTAGTAGGAAAACATAGAAACCAGAATAGTAACAGAAACTAGAATAGCACCAAAAAACACAATATTCGAGCTGGAGGATATTGGGAAATGGCTTAGTGGGTAGAAATGTTCACCATGCAAGCCTGGGAACTTGAATTTAATTCCTAGCACACATGTACAAGGGCTGGCATGACTACATATGCCTGTAACCCCTTTGCTGAAGGCAAGGTAGAGACAGGAGGATCACTGGGGCTTGCTAGTAAGCCAATCTGACTGGAAAAAAAAATGGCAGCTCCGGATTTACTGGGAGACTCTGTCTCAAGGAAACAATATGGAAGAGCAATACCATACATACTACACACATACATACACATGCATGTGCACACATACCCAAAAAACAGAGAGCTAGGTTTTTATCTCAGTTGGTAAAGTGCTTAATTAACATTCACAAAGCCCTGGGTTTGATCCCCAGCATCCCATACACTGAGCATGGTGATACTCACCTGTAATTCCAGCATTTGGGAGGTAGAGGAAGAAGGAACAGAAGTTCAAGATTACCCTTGGCTACATAATGACTTGGAAGCTATCCTGAAATACATAAAATCCTGTCTCAGAAAAAGTACAAAATTATTCTTAAAAACATATCTGAGCCAGAAGTGGTGGTGCACACCTCTAATCCCAACACTTGGGAGGCAGAGGTAGGAGGATCGCCATGAGTTTGAGGCCACCCTGAGACTACATAGTGAATTCCAGGTCAGCCTGGGCTAGAGTGAGACCCTACCTCGAAAAAACCTACATATATATATATATATAAAAGACAAAGTTGGCAGAAACAATCTACCTAATTCAATACATTTTAGAGCTATTGTAATGAAGTTTGTGAGTTACTGGCCATGTGTGGACACATAGATCAGTGAAACAAAATCCAGACATAAACTCACAGAGATATATATGCCCAATTGATTTCTTACAAAGGTGTACTAACAAGTCACTTAAACAAATTTTCAATAAGTGGTGCTGGAACAACTAGACCTAATTCACAAGCAAAAAAACAAATCTTCAACTAAGATTAGAAATTAATCAAAATGGTTTAATTATATAAATATAAAATGCAAACGACAGAACTTTAAGAAACAATAAAAGAATATTGAAGAACTCTAATTCTAAATAGAGTTCTTAGTTTTGACACCGAAATCACAATACATAAAGAGAAAAAAGTTACATACTGGATTTCATTAAAATGTAAAACATGGGCTGCAAGACTGCTCAGTGATTAAAGGCGTTTGTTTGCAAAACCTGATGGTGTTCAATTCCCCAGTACTCACATAAAACCAGATGCACAAAGTGGTGCATGTGTCTGGAGTTTGTTCACAGCAGCAAGAAGCCCTGGCAGGCCTATGCACTCTCTTCAAATTATATATATATATATAGCTGGAGAGATGGCTTAGTGGTAAAAGGCACTTGTCTACAAAGCCAAAAGACCCAGTTTTGACTTCCCCAGCTGCACAAGGTGGCACATGCATCTGGAGTTTGTCTGTAGTAGCTGGAGGCCAGGCATGCCAATTCTCTCTCTTTCAAATAAATAAATAAATTATTAAATATAAAAATATGTAAAACGTTTTCTCTGCAAAAGATACAGGTAATAGAAGTAAAAAAATCAAACTTCAAACTAGAACAATCTATTTGCAAACCGCATAGCTAACAAGAGACTCATGTAGAATATGAAAGAACTGATGCGACCGTATAAATAACTTAAAATCCAATTAGAAAATGGACCAAAGTCATAAACTAAAATTTCACTGAAGAGGATAAACAGATGGCAAATAGTCATATGGAAATAGGCATAGCTTCATGAACCTTAAGGATATGCAAACTAAAACCACTGCACATTGATGAAAATGGCCCAAATAAACTGAAAACACCATCTTCTGGCAAGGATGTGGAGCTGGAGTGCTCAAGTACTGAGGGTCAGAATGTAGCAGTGTGCCACTGGAAGGCAGCTTGGCAGTTTCTTAATTAAACATTAAACCTGTAACTATCATACAACCTAGCAATTATACTATGGGCAATTGTCCCAGAGAAGTGAAATTTTTTGTTCACACAAATACTTGTGCAAGAGTGTTTATAGAAGCTTTATTTGCAATAGCCCAAAACCAGAAACAGTCCAGATGTCTTTCAGTATGGGAGTGGGAAAACAAACTGTAGACCATCCATACCACAGAATACTACTCAACGATAAAAATAAATGAGATGCTGACACACACACAAGCATCTGGATGGATGTCAGGCATGCCACAGTGAGTGAGAAAGTCCAGTTCTAAGAGGCTGCATTCCGTATGGTTCCACTTACATAACGTCCTGCCAGAATGGAGGAGGGTGGGTGGGGTGGAACTGGGAAAGCAATAGGAGAGATCTTAGTTCTACATCTTGAATGCCTCAATGTTGAAACCTGGCTGTAACATAGTACTTTTGCAAGATATCTCATTGGGGAAAACTAGGTAAAAGGTATGCAGAATCTCTCTTTGTTCTCATAACTGCATGTGAAGCTCCAATTATGTGCAAAGACAAAGTATGTTTTTAAATGGATAAGGAAACATTATGAATAACTTTGTACTCAGAAATTCAACAACTTAGATGAAATAACAATTCTTTGAAAGATATCAACTACCATCCCTCAATGAAGAGAAATAAATAACATGAAGAGTCCTAGATTTGTTAAAGATATGGCATCTAAATTTTAAAATCTTACAAAGAAATTTCCAGATCCAGAGAGCTTTTCCTGTGAAGTCCACAAAGCATTTATGAAAAAGAAAAAACTCTACACAAACACAAAAATAAACTAAGGGAGAAGAGAATTGTATTCGTTACTTTTCTTTTTCTGTAACAAAATAACTGACAAAAGCAACTTAAGGAAGGAAGGGTTAATTTTGGGAGTCTGAGAGGAAACAATCAGTCACATCAGGGAAGTCTTGGTGACAGAAGTGTCAGGCAGCTGGTCACATTGCATCACCAGTCAGGAAACCTAGATGAATGTTGTTCTACTCAGCTGACTTTCTCCTTTGCATTCAGTCCTGGAACTCCCTCCCATGGGATAGTGCTGTCAAATTCAGGATAAGGTTATCCTCCTCAACTAAGCCTTTCTGGATATACCTTCATACACACACCAGAGGTGTGTTTCCATGGTGACTCAAAATTCACCACACACTATATGATTCCATTTGTATGAAACTCTAGGAATTGAAAATTAAAGAGAAAGAAAGCAGATTAGTGAATGTTCAAAGATGGAGGATTGAGACTGAAGGACGACAGAAGGCCACAAGAAGAGTTCTCCAATGATCTATATGGTCAGTATCTTTATTGCAATGATGTTTCATGGGTGTGTGTATATATGTTAAAACTGATCAACTTGTATTGTTTAAGTATTTCTGTAAGTCCACTATAATGTAATAAAACTACTTAAAAAATAATGCAGGGCTGGGAAGATGCCTCAGTGTTTAAAGCACATGCCTTGCAAGTGTGAGCACCTGAGGTCAGATCCCTAGCATCCACATAAAATGCTGGGCATTGTGGGCTTGTCTTTAATCCCAGCACTGGGGATGTAGCATCAAGCAGATCCCTAAGGCTCACTAGTTAGATAGTCTAGATGAATCTGTGAGCTTCAGATTCAGTGAGAGAGGGACAGAGTGAGAAACTGAGAAGGATGCCTGACATCAACCTCTGGCCTCCACAAGTGCACACCCACACCCACACAAACATATATACATGCTTACCACACACACGCCATAAAATAAAATAAATAAATAAGAATGTGTACATGACCCAATCCTGAGCAATGGAAACAAGGTTGATGAGGGCGGGCTTCTGAAAAAGTCCTTCTTTGATCTTATAAGTTTTGTGTGCATCTCTCTCTCTATTTCTGTCTCTCCCTTTCTCTGTGACTCGTTCTGAGGAAGAATATGTTGTCCATTGAACAGCTGGAAGTTATCTGTTGACTAAGAGGAGCCAGCCAGAGCAGATTGCTAATACTGACACAAACAAGAAAAAACAAACTCCTGAGAGGAGCAGAGTGAAGGCCTGATTGCAATAAATCTTTTTTTAATTATTATTAGTTATGTAGATAGTGTGTATATAGTCATGCTGGTACCATTGTTAAGCCTCCTCCCTGTCCTCTCCCCTCTGAAGGGACCCTCCTCATTGGGGAATGTGGGTCATGCATTGTGGGGGTAGCCATCAGTTATGGGGGAGAGGCAATGTCTCTGTGCATAATGTCCCAACTTGTGGCTCTAACAATCTTTCTGCCCCCACTTCCATGAATTTCCCTGAGCCATGTTTTAGGTCTACTTCACTGATGAGGTATAGGGAGCCTCTGTGTCTCTAGATATCTGGTTTGGTAGGAGTTGAGTGTTCTCTGTGTCTATCTCCTTCAGCCTTGTGCTGGTATCAGGTTCACCAAGAAAACAGCACTCTTGCTCATTCCCCCCATTACCCTATAGTTTCAGCTGGGGTCCTAGTTAGGTGTGATGGGCTGATTCTCTCCTCAGGTTCTGCATTCACCTCAAAAAGAGAAGCAAATTCTCCACTGGAGAGAGAGGTCAGCACCAGATAAATGGGATTATTGTTTTAGAGAGAATTTCATCGGTGTAGGCCCTCTTGTAGCCCATGATTGGTGGGAGCTTGATATTGGAGAGCAGGCTTGTTTTTTGGGTATGGTTCTGACTTGTTTCCCAGTTCCAGCTATGGGTTCCATTCCACTGAGCAGATCTATTAGCCAAATCAAGAGAAGTTGGTTATCCACCATGGCTGTGTGCCACTATTGCACTTGTGTGAGCATCATGTCAGGTTGTTTGCTGCTGAGAAGCTTAGATCATGTGTTGCATGGACAATTGTTGGTCACTTTCCCCCAGTCGCTCATGTAGCATCTTCCAGCACTAGACAAGCTAACTGTCTGGGAACTGAGTCTCTTCCAGATTCCAGCCAGGTCTCTCCATGTTCTGTACCATCAGCATATGGTGTTTTCGGCAGTAGGGTCTTACCATTAACCTTTGGTGGGTCATCAAGTACTTGAACAGAAATCTGTTTCTTTTGGGAAACCTTGTAGATCTCTCTGACCAACAGTGCATTGTGGATGATAACCGCATGCTGGTACAGGGTGTTACACTCCAGTACCAAGGGAAAAGATGGAAGAAAAATATAGGTAATATAGAAGAGAATGAGAGAGGCAAGAGAAGAGGTAGAGAGAGATAGAGAGAAGCAGGGGAAGCTTAAGGTTAGTCTTCATCATACCCTGTCCAGGGCCTTGTGAATCAGGTATTGCTTCTAAGGACTTGATGAAGGTTCAACCTTTTAGTCTGTCTTTCAGGATATAGGATGTTATGGTGCCATTTTCATTTGGGTCCAGTTTTGTGTCCCCGTCTTCCCTCACGCTCCACCCTCCCTATTGTCTGGTCCTCGATATGCTTATTAGGTATGTCAGCATCTCAAGCAGATTCAGGTTAAGAACCACAGATGAGTGAGACCATGTGACAATTATATTTCTGTGATTGGGTGAGTCCCCTGAAAATGACCTGTTCCAGGTTTGACCATTTTTCTTCAAATTTCATTGTGTCATTTTAACTTACTGCTGTGTAGAATTCCATTGTGTAAATATGCCACATCTTGGTTATCCCTTTGTCTAATGATGGACATCTGGGTTTATTCTAGCTCTTAGCTATTATGAATTGGGCAGCTATAAAAATGGTTGAGCAACTCTCTCTGAACTGAGGCATGGAGCTTTTATGGTAAATGCCCAGTAAGGGATCTGTTAGTAACCCTATAGTCAACTTTTTTAGGAGTCTCCATATTGCTTTCCATAGTGGTTATACCATCTTATATTCCCAGCAACAGTGAATGAGGGTTCTTATTTCTCCACAACCACACCAGCAATTTGTATTTCTTCCTCTGAAAACTCCTTGTACAGTTCTCTGCCCAATTTTGTGAGTGGGTTGCTTGACTTTTTATTGTTTAAGTTTTTGAGTTCTTTGTAAATTCTAGAAATTGGGCCTCTGTCAGTTGTATAGACAGAAAAAAACTTCTCCTGTTTTGTGGGTAATCTATTGGCTCTACTTATTGTATGCTTGTCTGTGAAAAACTTTTTAGCTTCCTGAGTTCCCAATGGTTGAGTGATTGTTTAATTTCCTGAGCTACTGGTGTTTTGTTCAGGAAGTCTTTTCCCACTCCTATATCATGGAAGTTCCTCCTATTTTTTCTTCCAGTAGTAGCAGAGTTTCCAGTCTTATATTGAGGTCTTTGATCCATTTGGATTTAGATTTTGTGCATGGCGAGATGTGTGGATAGAGTTTCACTTTCCTGCATATAGTTATCTACTTTGTCCAGCACTATTTGTTGAAGATGTTGTCTTTTTTCCAGTCTACATTGTTAGAGCCTGTAACAAATATCAAGTAGCTGTAGTTACTTGACCCAAAGTCCAGGTCCTCGATTCTGTTCCATTGGTCTATAATCCTGTTTTTATACCAGGACCATGTTGTTTTTATTACAATGGCTTTGTAATATAGCTTTTGATCAGGTATGGTGATGCCTCCAGAGGTGTTTCTTTTGCTGAGGATATGCTTGAATATCTGAGGCCTTATGACATTCCATATAAATTTTGAGATCATTTTTCTATCTCTGTGAAGAAAAATGTTGGGATTTTTATTGGTATTGCATTAAATCTGTGTATTGCTTTTAGTAAGATTGCCATTTTCACAATGTTAATTCTGCCTATCTAGGAGCATGGGAGGGCTTTCATTTTCTCAGGTCCTCCTCAATTTCTTTCTTAAGCATTTTTATGTTTTCATTGTAAAGGTTAATTCTTGGTTAATATTATTCCAAGGTATTTTTGTTGTTGTTGTTATTGAAAATGGTATGTCACTTATTTCTTTCTCTGTATCTTTATCTTTTGCATATAGAAAGGCTACTTATATTTGTGCATTGATATTGTATCCTGCTACTTTGCTGAAGGAGTTAATCACCTTTGAGAGTTTTGAGATGGAGGTTCTTGAGTCACTTATGTATTGAATGATGTCATCTGTGAATAGGGCTACCTGAACTTCTTTCTTTCCTTTCCAATTTGTATCCCTTTTATTTCTTTCTCCTGTCTTATTGCTTGAGCTAGGACTTCCAGTACTTGTTGAAGAGCAGAGGTGAGAATGGGCACCCCATCTTGTTCCTGATCTCAGTGGGAATTCCTTCAGTCTCTCCCCATTAAGTATTATTTGGGCTTTAGGAGTGTTATATATAGCCTTTATTATGTCGAGATATAAACGATCCATGCCTATTCTCTCCAATGTTTTGATCATGAAGTGATGTTGTATTTTGTCAAAGGCCTTTTATGCATCTATCAAAATCATCATGTAGTTTTTGTGTTTAAGCTTATTTATGTGGTGTATTACATTGACAGATTTCCATATGTTGAACCACCTCTGCATTCCTGGGATGAAGCCTACTTGATGAAGGTGGATAATGCTTTTGATGTGTTGTTGAATTTGGTTTGTGAGGATTTTTGCATCTATGTTCATCAGGGAAATAAGCCTATAGTTTTGTTTTCTTGTGACATCTCTGCCTGGTTTTGGTATGAGGGTGATACTAGCTTCATAGAAGGAGTTGGGGAGCTTTCCCTCTTCTCCAATTGTGTAGCACAATTTGAGAAAGATTGGTTTCATTTCTTCCATGAAGGTTTGAAAGAATTCAGCTGAGAAGCCAGGCATGGTGGCACACACCTTTACTCCCAGCACTTGGGAGGCAGAGGTAGGAGGATCGCCATGAGTTCAAGGCCACCCTGAGATTACATAGTGAATTCTAGATCAGCCTGGGCTAGAGTGAAACCATACTTCAAAAAAACAAAAATAAATGAATAAAAAGAATTCAGCTGAGACGCCATCTGGTCCTGGACTCTTCTTTGTGGGGAGGTTTTTAGTTACCGTTTCAATCTTGGTAGGTGTGATATGTTTGTTCAGGAGATTAATCTGCTCTGAGTTTAGCTTTGGTAGGTGGTATGTGTCCAGGAATTCATCCATTTCCTCCAAATTATCCAGTTTTGTGTAATAGAGGTTTTTGAAATAAGTCCTGATCATTCTCCCAATTTCACTTATGTCTGTTATGATCTCTCCTTTTTCATTTCTGATTTTGTTAATTTGAAGTATCTCTCTCTTTTTTTTTTTTTTTTGCTTGATCAAATTGGCCAGGAGTTTATCAATCTTGTCTATTTTTTCAAAGAAACAGCTCTTTGTTTCATCAATTTTCTTAATTGTTTTCTTAGTTTCCAATTCATTAATTTCTGCTCTGATCTTAATTATTTCTTTCCATCTGAAGCTTTAGAGCTGGATTCTTCTTGCTTTCCCAATGCCTCTAAGTGGACAGTTAGGTTATTGATTTGGAGTCTCTCTGTCTTTGTTATGAAGGCATTTAGTATTATGAATTTTCCCATGAGGGCCACCTTCATTGTGTCCCATGAGTTTTGGCATGATGTATTCTCATTGTCATTCATTTCTAGAAATTTTTCAGCTTCATTTTCTATTTCATCCACTACCCATTTATTTTTTTAAATGTGTGTTGTTCAGTTTCCATGAGCTGGTGAGATTCCTGATGCTTCTTTTGTTGTTAATTTCTAGCATTACAGCATTGTGGTCTGCAGGAAATTATGTCAATCTTCCTAAATATATGGAGGCAGGCTTTATGACCCAGTGTATGATCTATCTTAAAGAAGGTTCCATGTGCTGCTGAGAAGAATGTGTAATCTGTGGATTTTGGGTAGAATGTTCTGTAGATGTCCATTAGATCTAGTTGATCTATTGTTTTTTGAGCTCTCTTACTTCCCTGTTAATTTTCTGTTTGGATGATCAATCTATTGCTGATAGTTGAGTATTGACATTGATGGTGTTAGTGGTTATTTCTGTTTTGTTGTCAAGTAGGGTTTGTTTTATAAATTGTGGTGCACTTGTGTTTGGTGCATAAAGATTGATGATTGTGATATCCTCTTGTTGGATAGTTCCCTTGATAAGTAAGAAGTGGCATTCTTTGTCTTTTTTGATTACTTTTTGTTTAAAGTCTATTTTATCTGATATTAGTATAGCAACACCTGCTTGTTTCTTATTTCCATTTGCTTGGAATATCATTTTCCACCTTTTCACCCTGAGGAAATGTCTGCCTTTAGTGGTGAGGTGGGTTTCTTGAAGACAGCAGACTGAGGGGTCTAATTTTCTGATCCACCTTGCTAGCTTATGTATCTTGAGGGGTGAATAAGGCCATTAATGTTCAGGGTAATAACTGTGAGGTTTGATTAAATTCTTGCCATGCTGTGGTGGTTGAAATGGTTTGGTGTTTTCTTGGACTTTGTAGTTTTTTGCACCTTCTCTGATTTTGGTTATTGTGATCTGCTTTGTGTAGCCACTTGAGGTTGGTTGTTTGATTCTTCTATGTGGAGAATTCCCTGAAGTACTCTCTGTAGGTTTGGCTTTGTGTTCATATAGTTGTAAAGCTGAGTTTTATAGTGGAAAGATTTTTCTTTCACCATCTATTATGAGGGATATTTTTGCTGGGTAGAGTAGTTTGGTTTGGAAGCTATAAGGTCTTAGACTTTGCAGTGTTCCATTCCAGGGCTTTCTGGCTTTTAGGGTTTCCACTGAGAAGTCTGAAGTAATTCTGATGGGATTACCTTTCTATGTAATGTGTTTTATCTCTCCCTAGCTGCTTTTAGGACTTTCTCTTTGTTTTCGATGTTTAGAGTCTCAATAATTATATGTCTTGGAGAATTTCTCCTTTGGTCCAGTTGCTTGGAGTTCTGTTAGCTTCTTGTAACTTGATGGGACTTTCTTTTGAGAGAGTGGGAAAGTTTTCTTCTAAAATTTTGTTGAATAAGTTCTCCATGCCTTTGGTCTACCTTTCTTCCCCTTCTGGAATACCCATGATCCAAATGTTGGGTGCTTAAGGATATCCCACAGTTCTCTCATGTTCTGTTCACAAAAATTTTTGATCTTACTGAAACTTTTGGATTCACAAACTGTGTCTGCTGTTTTGTCTTTCAGTTCTGAGTTTCTGTCCTCCATGTGAATGACTCTATTCTTGAGAGTTTCTATAGAGTTTTGGGCTTGTTCCATTTGATTTGTATTATGTACTGCTTTTTATGTATAGTTTCCATCCCTCTGTCGTGTTCCCTTTTCACATCATTTTCTGATTTTCTTAATGCTTCTTGGAATTCATCCTTGCATTTATTTATGTCTTCATTGAGCTTAGCTAGATGGTTATTGAGGTCCTCTCATTTTTTGCTCTCTTTCAGGTTATTTAACTGTCTTTAGAGCCCTTCCTGGTTCTTTTCTAGTAGGTCTAATCTAGTCAGAACAATATTCATACAATTATTGGTGCTTTGTTGATTTTCTGCAAGTTCTGCTATTTTCTTGGCCAGTGTTGCATTGTTTGTGTTTTCATTTTGGGGTTCTGATCCTATTGTCTCTTCTATGTTTTGATTAGAGATATCCACTGTGGAACTGGGCAATCTTGTTGGATTTACTTCCATTTGATTTTTCATGTTATTCCTTTTGCGCTATGGTCTGCCAATCACAGTGAAGGAATCTTATTAAATTTAGGAGGAAGCTGTAGTTTACCCTTGACATCGGTCCATGCATGGGGTGGTTGGTGAGAAGGATTGTGTTAGCCTGCAGAGCTCTGCAGGAACAGGAAAGCCTAGGTCAGGGTGGGGCAGGGTGAATGCTAGCCTGTTGGCCTGGGTCCATGCACAGGGTGGGAGGGTGGCAGTGAGTGGGATGGCTTTTGCTCGCGGGGGCAGAAAATCCTAGGTCGGGGCATAGCGGGACCAATGCTAGCCTATTCAGCATCAGTGAGTAGGATGGCTTTCCCACATAGATCTCTGCAGGTGTGGGGGGGAGCCTAGGTTGGGGCAGGGAGAATGCTATCCTGTTGGACTGGGTCTGTGCACAGGAGGGGGAGGAGGGGGAAAATGGCAGTGGTGGCAAGTGGGACAGGGTTCACATATGGAGCTCTGTGGGAGCAGGAAAGCCTAGGTCAGGATGGCCAGAAGCAAATGCTAGCCTGCTGGCCTGGGCCCTCTAAGCCTGCAGTTAGTGCAGGAGGAAACTGCTGCTGGGAGTGCGGCTTGGACAGCAGCTTGAGAGGATTGGGGGACTGGTGGGCTACCTGAGAGTGTAGGAAACAGTGGATTCCCTCCTTTGCTGCTCCGTGCCCTCCCACTGGAGGTTTACTAGAATTTGCAGACCATTAAAAACCCCACTGAACCCTAAGTGCCTTGCCTTTACTTCCCCATGAGGTGAGACATGGTTAGGCAGAGGCCATCTTTACCGGAAGTCTGCAGTAAATCTTATATTTCCTTCATCTAACAACTTTCAACAACATGACCTAATAATATTGCATACTGGTTATACCATTTTGCATCAAGGTTTTATGCCTTGCAGTGAAAAGGTCAGTTTAGGTATATTTTCTTTTGAGAAGTACATTACCAGTTTTTAATATGCCATCAGAATAGAACGTTGTGTTTATATCACTTATTTAAAATGCAATGAAACAGTGAATATGTCTATATAGATAAAATTGATATATGTCAATGAATTTCCAATAATGTATGAAATGTGCTACACTATAGAATATATCAGCTGTTTATATTCTTCCTTCATCCTTTCCTTCATTTAGTAACAATTTTCCCATTTAATCTCAGCAATCTACAAAACTAGCACTTTTCATTCATGCCCTTCAGATGTAGAACTTCCTTGTCTGAAGAATAAATACGAGACTCAAAGCATATTGTGAAAACATGGGAAACTGAGTTCACCAACCTCCCCTCCCAATACCCTCTCAACAACTTCTCCAAACCAGAGAAACACTGGACTAGATGAACAGGGACACAGGAACACTGAGGTCATAGGCTCCATTGACTCTGAAAGGAAACTCTTACTTCTCTCTGTTTTAGGTAGTCTAGAGAGTCTTTAAACAAATGTCTTAAAATGAAGCAGTTGGTGTCTACTATACAGTGGAAAACCTACCATGGAAAAGTTTCCCTCCTGTGGGTTGGTGGTAAACCACCTGGTAAGCCTAGCTAGCTTAGTGTTGATTAGCTAGCTTGATATCTGATATCAGCAATTCCTCTATTTCCCAAAGTAGAGATTATAATAGCTGAGAAGGAATTCTCACCTGTGACTTCACAGCCACATACACTAGATGTGGTGAGCAAAAGTATTTTAGTTTAATGTCATGGTTCCCAAGGAAAACTAGCCTGAGGAAGAAGCCCTGCATGCCTGTGGTGTTCTTGTAAAGGCTGGTCTAATGCAGTGGGGGTAGGTAACATGAATGGAGCTCTGCCCAAGAACTGCCTTTTCACCCCCAGAAGTCAGGCACGAGTCCTCACTTGCACCCAAAGAGAGCTGCAAGAAGAAAGATTGGCTTCCAAAACCTCAGCTGGGCATTGACAGATCACCAGCTGGTTCACTGCCAGCCCCCAGGACCAGAAACTCCCCTCGTAAGTTTGCCACTGCAGGGTAGACCCTAGCTACTTGGTCTCTAATTATAGGTTAGTGTATACAGAGCAGGAAATGGAAAATAACACCTTGCCTTAGTAGTGCCAGCAAGCCAGAGAGGGAAACAAAGTTATACTCCTCAAACAGGTGTTTCATTGAAATGCACTCGTGTAAGAGGCAGATAAAAGCTTCTTAAAAAAAATTAAAATTAATTCACCCAAGAAGATAGAATTAAAGATAAATAAGTTAACATTTAAATATATAATGAGTTCTAGAACTTTAAAATTCATGTAGAAAGTATGTGATGATTCCATTTTTCTGACAGCATGTCTTTCTGATTAAAATAAATAATATAAAATAATGGATAGAAATAGCATAAGCACTAAATAACACTTTTTAATTAACACACTGCTTAGCTGGCATGATATCAGAAATTCATCTATTTCCCCAAATGATGATTATAAAGGAAAGCTAAGAAATCACTTGCCCCTAGGAAAAAGTGAAGACATTCTCATCTATGACTTTATAACTCCACACATGATATATGATGAGCAAATGATTCAAGAAAAGAAATTAAAGTATTCCTAAGCTAGTACTGTATTAAGAAACCAGGTGTGGGCTGGAGAGATGGCTTAGTGGTTAAGATGATGGCCTGTGAAGCCTAAGAACTCATGTTCGACTCTCCAGGTCCCATGTAAGCCAGATGCACAAACTGAAACAAGCCTGCAAGGTTGCAACTGCGCACAGGGGAACACATGCATCTATAATTCAATTTCAATGGCAGGAGGTCCTTGGCCCACAAATTCTCATTCTCTCTCTCTCTCTCTCTCTCACACACACACACACACACACACACACACACACACCAAAGGCCAGTCTGTTGGGTTTGCCTCATAAAGAAAGAAAGAGAGAGAGAGAGGGAGGGAGGGAGGAGGGAGGAGGAGGAGAGGAGGAGAGGAGAGGAGAGGAGAGGAGAGGAAAAGAAAAAAGAAACCAGACATGGTGGCTTATGCCTTTAATCCCAGCACTCAAGAGGCACAGGTTGGAAGAATGCTGAGTCTGAGTCCATGCTGAGACTACATAGTGAATTACAGGTCCACCTGGCCTAGAGCAAGACCCTACCTCGAAAACCAAGCAAATAAAAAAATAGTATGTTAAGAGTACAGGTATGAGTAATAAAGTATTAAAGAGTACTTAATTTCAACCCATCCATGTTTCAAAGAATTTTCAAAAAACTTTCAAGAAATACCAGAAAAAATTATCATTGAGGGCCTGGCGTGGTGGTGCACACCTTTAATCCCAGCACCTGGGAGGCAGAGGAAGGAGGATGGCCATGAGTTTGAGACCACCCTGAGAGTACATAGTTAATTCCAGGTCAGCCTGGGTCAGAGTAAGACCCAACCTCGAAAAACCAAAAAAAAAAAAAAAAAAATTATCATTGATAACTCAGTTAATGTACTAAGCAGCATATTAAATGTAATTGAAAAAAGTAAGTTGATAATAGGAAATTAATCTCAGGAAACTACCCATAATGCAATGCAAAGAGCTAATAATACAAGAGATATTCAGAGACAAAGTGGAAAATATGCACCTCATATAAATTCCAGGAGAGACCAGAAAAAGTGGGGAAAAGGCAATAATTGAAAAGATAATCTTTTCAGAATTGTTGAATGATATCTCTTGAGATCCAAGGTGCCACATAAACCCTCCTCCCAAAATCTAAATAGGGTATATAAAAGTGGAATATGTCTGGATTCATCACAAGGAAACTGTGATAAAAACTATGAGGAAATAGCTCAGCAGTTAAAGTGCTTGCTTTCAAAGTCTCTGAGGGGGGTTCAATTCTTCAGTGCCCATGTAAAGCCAGATACAAAGCATCACATGTATCTGTGATCCCAATGTGCTTTCAGCAATGGGATGCAAAGCCAGGAGACTCAGCCAGCTAGTCCAATGTTCCTTCACAATCTGGCAACCATTTACCTCAGCAAGAGATTCTATCTCAAAGAAGTTGGAGCATAGACACCTTGAGGTTACCCCATGATGTCCATGTGTGCATCATGGTGTGTGCCCCTCTCCCATACACAAATAAAAATTTTAAAAAATCAGAAGAGCATCAGTTAAGGTGATCCAGACTGCCTTTTACTGGGGTGGGCAGTGCTGGTGCGGGGTCATTAAACTGAGGGCCTAGTGCATGCCAAGCATATGATCTCCTAATGAGCTACATCCTTAGCCCCAAACTGAAGCCTACAGAATTGAGGACTAGGGCTGTGTAACCTGTTGACTATATGCATGAAGTCGTGGATTCAGTCCCTTCATGCTACAAAAAATAAACAAACAGAAAAGAAAAACCCTCCATAAAGAAAAGTAGAGAATTGAATGACATCTTGAATTTGTAAAGAAAAACTAACTCTATCTGGAATTACAAATCAATAAAATGGACATTTGAGTATATAATAAAATGTAGATACTTGTGACCAAATGATACCAAAGGAAATTCTCATGTACAAGGTTTGCTCATTGGGTAAGGCCAGATAGCAGTATTTTATTAAGCATGTGAATTGACAATGTCACCAAGTTGGATATACTTGAACCTCTATTCTAGATTTTAACAGGGGCTACTACATTGTAGAAGAGATTTAAGCAAAGACAGGAAGGAAATGAAGGAATGGGTACCAATCACAGAAAATAGCATATGGTCAACTTCAAGGAGGTGGAAGAGGGTGCTGGTTTGGAGTGTTCTATGAGCATCAGGGAGCCCTCCTGGAACACAGCAAACAACCAGTACCATGGAAGAAGATGAAATCAGAGTTCCCAGCCAGCCAGATCAGCAAAAGTCTTTGAGATCATTGACTGGTATCTTCACTGGGTAACCGAGGAAACTATTGAAAGATCATGTGATGAGGGACTTGATCTGGCAAAGTGGATGAGATGGTTTTAGAAATAACCTAGATTCAATTCATCAGAGATTATCCTTCCATAGATTAAATAACCTAATCACTTGGTACCTTTTGCAGATACAGTTTGTGTAAGGATACCATTTAGGAGGGAGCAGAGAGCAACTTTGTCTTCCTCACTGATACTTTTTAAGCAGACAAGGAAATGATTGCAAGATACCTAAGATCACAGTTTAAAATGAGGACCACGTGTTCTCTGTAGCACTTTCATTGGACAATGATACTTCCAGGCACTGTTCCATTCTGTGTGTCACAGCCTCCCTCTGTCCCAGGCAGCATGAAGTAGCCACAGAATGAGCCTGCATGGGCCTCTCTACATTTCTACTGACTGCATAAGTGCTCACTTTATTATATAATACAGTGGGTGATTGGAGTGCTGAGAATTGAACCTGTGACCTCTTGCATGTTAAGAATTTGTTCCACCACTAAACTCTTCCTAGATATTTATTTTTATTATTTTATTATTTTTTTATTGACAATGTCTATACTTACATACAAAAAACCCATGATATTTCCTTCCCCTCCCCCCATTCCACTTTAGAACTCCAATCTCCATCATATCCCCTCCCTCTCTCCATTAGTCTTTCTTTTAATTTGATGTCATCATCTTTTCTTCTATTTTAAGGGTCTTGCCAAAGGTATTGCTAGGCACTGCAAGGTCATGGATATCGAGGCCAATTTCTGTCTGGGCAGTTGCATTGTAAGAACTCATACCCTTCCTTTGGCTCTTCCATTCTATCCGCCCCCCTTCCGCAATGGTTCCTGAGCCTTGGAGGGTGTGACAGAGATGTTTCAGTGCTGGGCACTCCTCTATCCCTTCTTCTCAGCACTATGTTGCCTTTTGGGTCATCCCAGTGGTCATCGCCATCTGAAAAGAGAAGATTCTCTAACCAGAAGTGAGAGTAGCGTTAATATGTGAATATAAACATTAAGTGTAGTACTTTCAGGGTAGCTTGGTGGGAATAATATATACATTTAGTCAGACAAGAGCAGGCTTTATACCCCTAAGGCTCATGACCTCACCTGCCATAGACTTTTGCTTAGGTTTTTCAGTACCAGGTATGTATTCCCTCCTGTAGAGAGGGCCTTCAGTCCAGTTATGGAGCAGTTGGTTACCCCAAGAGTAGACATGCCACTATTGCACCCGTTCAGTCATTGGGCCTGTGTCTGGCCAAACTTGAATATTCAGCGTCCACTGTTTTCACTGCTGATGATTTCTGTCTCCCATATGCTGCATGCAGTGCAGCTTTTTCCAGCTTTCAGTTGGCTGGTCTAAAGGGAGAAGGTTTTCTGCTCCACACCAGCTTGCTTTCTCAGTGACCTTGCCTCTCAGGCAAGAGATGTCTTCAGCAATAGGATCTTACTATCTGTTTCTCAAGGGAAACCAAGGGCGTTGGCAAAAGCCTTTAATGTTTTGGAGGCTACCGGGACCTCCTTGGCCAACAACTCACTGGAAGGTATCCCATCCCAGGTACTGAAAATTTTCTAGTAACAGTCTACAGCTTCTAGATGTGCCATTATTCAAAAAAGTAATTTTACATAAGTCTTATTCACAATATCTTGAATTTAGATTGACCCTCCCCCAAAAGATAGAACCTTTTTAAAGCATTTCTTTATTTTATTTTTTTGAGGTAGGGTCTCACGCTAGCCCAGACTGTCCTGGAATTCACTATGTAGTCTCAGGCAGGCCTCAAGCTCATAGCAATCCTCCTTCTTCTGCCTCCCGAGTGCTATGCCACCACGCCTGGCCCAGCATTTCTTTATTATTTGTGGAATGCATTTTATGAGCTATAAAACTGTTACAAACTATGTTTTGAATTCAAATCTTGTGTTTTTAAGCTTCACTCCCACAGTCCATCTGTTTCTTTCTCCTGTTCATCTTGCTATCATTTTTCCCCAACACCAATGAAATGTTAGCCTCCTCACTAAGTTTTACTATTAATGCTAATGAATATATATGAACGTTTGCTGAGAACCTTCACGTATGTGCTCTAGGAGGTGGACATTATTAGCATCTCACCTTCCCAATGAATGAAAGGGAAGCCTGGAAGGGTTAGATAGCTTAATTAGGGTCACACAGTGACTCAGGGCATTAGGCTACAATCAGGCACTGAATTCAAATTTGACAGTTGCACTGGATTTCAAGCCTTAGGGCTTAAATACCAGGCAAACTCTCTAGCACTGTGATATCTCTTCCTAAACAGTTATTTATAGCTCTACAGAAGCATTTACCATACTCTTCCTCACATAGTTTCATACTTCTTTAGGTTTTGTGAACTCTTTGAAGACAGTGACATTAGTGTATAAATATTCATTTAAACTGACGGAAGAGATACAAGTATTTAGAAGATCAGTGACATTCCCTCTTCAAGTTTGTTGATGTCTCCATTTCCACATTTCTTTACAGGCAAGGGAATGATATTCTCGATTCTTTGGATGAAGAAGGTACTTTTGTGGCCTTCTCTGAGGTTCGCTCAGGGATAAAATCTACTGTAAAAATCACTTTTGTACTAGCTATTAGATAGGGGGTCATTCTTCCCAGTTTTGTGTAAGGGGTAGAGACTATGTCTTCTTTCTCTTTTTAAACCACTTCCAGGGACTTTTTGAGCATTGGCTCAGTGAGACCTGCTAGCTACAAACCAGAGACAGAATATAGCAAGCAAGATCTTGGAGATGAAATGAAACACTCTGCTATCAATAGAGGGAAATGTTTTGTGATGAGTGTCAACAATGCAATCATTTACATGCCTTGAGCCTAAGAGGGAAATAACTAATTCCATACATTTTCACTTGCGTAAGCCTTTTGTATGTTCTAACTGCCTCTAGTTTATAGAACTGTGAGTTAGGGTGACTTTGATGCAACATGTATGCTGTTATTCTACATATATGTAATATAACATACAGGTTGTAACACATACATACATGTATGATGCAAAACATTACAACGTGCTATCACACAGGGTGTGACCTATAATTGTGTGTTTATTGTATAGGTGAAGACAGATTACAGCATACTATCACACAGTGTGTGATCTATAATTGTGTGGTTACTGTACAGGTAAAGACACTGGAGCTCAGATAAACTGTTACTTGGCAAAAGGTGGAGTGAAAATTCGAGACAAAACCAAGACTCCAACTTAAGTCTGACTCCATTTGTTCTTGGCTTCTACAACTAAGATCTGTGACCCGTTTATTTCTCAGCATGTTGAGGTGCGCCAAGACCTGAAGTAAGCTGAGTCCTTCACAGAAATGCAAGTCACTCCTGCTCACTCTCAGCATGGGTCTTAGAGCTTGCAAGGCTCTGGATATGAACCTGCAGTTGTGACTCCCCTTCACACCCTGTGTGACTTCTCATTGTCAATGTGCACACTGTACAGAATTCTGTCCACACCATTTCTAACACAAAGCTTCCTGAGAAGGCAACTTCGTGTGAGTCCAGAGACGGAGTGACAAATACAACGTGTCTTCTCCACAACACTTGGACTGAATTTCCACATTTATGCATTATTTTTTTTCATTATGGCCTACTAATGACAAGTACCTTTTGGTATCTTAGAAAGGATGAATTTGTTAGAAACATCCCTGGAAAATGAGAAAATGAGAGGCTTTTATAGTTTTGCCTGTACCACTACAATGAATTGCAACCTCACAAAGAATGTGTTCAAGTTCTAACCAAAGATGCCTATAAACACGATTTCATCTGGAAATAATACCATTGCAGATATAACCAGGTTAGAAGGGGATCATACTGTATTCAGAGTGGGCTCTAAATCTAATGACCAGTTTCTTATTTCTGCTAACTTCATACATGTATATAATGCATTTTGATCATATTCACCCCATTGTCCTCTTATCCCTCCTCCCACTCCCACTAAAGCCCTTCTTCCCAGTTAACCCCATTCCCACTTTCATGGCCTTTTGTGTGTGTGTGTGTGTGTGTGTGTGATTCATTGAGTTAAATTGAGGTCACTTGCATGAGTATGGGAAGTTATTTACTGGAAAGGAGGCAACATACCAGTGGCTACATCACTGAACAACATGACTTCCTCTCCCCTAGTAACCATCAGATGACAGTAGCTCCTATGGGAGGAGTAAGGTCTCATGTGCTCCTCCCTGATCCGTTATGATTTATTAACAGGGTCAGTCTTGTGTAGGAAACCACAACTGTTGTGAGTTCCTGAATATAACAGCTACTTCATGTCCAAAAGACAGCATTCCACAGCACTCCTCTGCATCCTCCAGTTCGTAAATTCTTTCCACCTACTCTTGTGTGAATGGGATATCTATTTCACCTTCCCTGAGCCTTGGAGAAGGTGAAATAGATATCCCATTTAGGGCTAAGCAGATAGTGATGCTTCAAGTCTTAGCTAGAGCAGTAAAACAAGAGAGGGAAATAAAAGGGATACAAATAGGAAAGAATGAAAGTATCATTATTCACAATTGGCGTGGGTCTATATATAAGAGACTTTTAAAACTCCTATAGTTGAAAAACACTTTCAGCAAAGTGGCAAGATACACAATTAACATACAAAATCAGTAGCCTTTCTATATACCAACGACAAACATACTGAGAAAAAAAAAAAACATATCTTGGGATGAATCTAACAAAGGAAGTGGAAGATCTCTACAACAAAAGCTTGTAAACACTAAAGAAAGAAATTGAGAAACACACCAGAAGTTGGAAAGATTGTCCCTACTCATGGATTAGAAGAATTAATATTGTGAAAATGGCCATCCTACCAAAAGCAATCTATAGATTCAGTGCAATCCCAATTGAAACTCAAGTACCATTCTTCAGAGAAAAAGAAAAAAATTTTGAAATTTATATGGAAGCACAAAAAAGCCCAGATAGCTGAAGCAATTCTGAGCAAAAAGAATAGTGCTAGAGATATTGCTAGTTTCTTAATAAGAAAGGAAAGGATAATCTGGCACAGGGAAGAAGGCTATAGAAATAGGAGGCATAGACTGGAATGATATACCCCAGCCAAGGAATGTGGAGGGCTTCTACAGCCACCAGAAGCTGGAAGAGACAACAGAGGATTCTCTCCTAGAGCTTGTAGGTGTATGGCCTTGGTGGTAGAACCTTAATTTCAGCTATGTAGTCTCAAAAACCATGACAGAATAAATGATATTTAAAAAAATATTTTCTTTTTTTTTTTTTTGTGAGAGGGACAGAGGAGAGATAGTATGGGTGCACCAGGGCCTCTAGCCCTTGCAAAAGAACTCCAGATGCATTTGCCACTTTGTTCATCTGCCTTCACGCAGGTACTCAGGAACCTAACATGGGTGGTTGGGCTTTGCAAGTGAGTGCCTTTAACCACTGAGCATCTCTCCAGCCCAATCTCTGCTATTTCAAGGCTTCCAAGTTGTGGTAATTTATTAGCACAGACATATGCTTGCCTTTCACCCCACCTTCCTCTCTCTCTCTCTCTCTCTCTTTCTTTCTTTCTTTTTTGTAATTTTTTTACTTATTTATTAGAGAGAAAAAGAGTGAGTACGGGCATGCCAGGGCCTCTTGCCACTGCAAATGAACTCCAGACACATGTACATCTGGCTTTATGTAGGTACAACTAGACCTAGGCTGTCAGGCTTTGCAAAGCAAGTACCTTTAACCACTGAGCTCTCTCTCTAGCCCCCAACTTCCACTTTAAAACTGCATTCCACCGGAATTTGAAATTTAGTTTGATACTTTTTATTAACAGTCTTCAATTTTTCAAAAAATATTTTATTTATTTGATAGATAAAAAGCAGATAGATAGAATGGGCAAATCAGGGCCTCCAGCCTGTACAAACAAACTCCACACGCATGCGCAACCTTGTGCATCTTGCTTACTTGGGTCCTGGGGAATTGAACCTGGGTCCTTAGCCTTAACCACTAAGCCATCACTGCAGCCCCCAGTCTTCAACTTTTGTTCACAAAACACTTCACATTGGCTCTACTCTTGAGACAATTGTATGTATACACCTTCACAATGGGCCTTGTGGTAGTTTGAATAAATGACCCCCAATATAGTCAGTGTTTTATTAGTTTGTAGTTTGCTTTTGCAGCCACCTTGCTGGAGGCAATGTCTCTGGGTGGATCTTAAGGTGTGGTGATGGGTTTAGGATTTCAATCTAAAGATATGCAAAGTGTGCCCGAGTTGGAGTTCCTGAGGTGTGCTGTGCTGTGTGGTTTTTGGCTTGTGACTTCTCCCTGTATTTGGTCCAGTGAAAGCAGGCCAGCTTCTTTTGTTGTGGAACTTCCCCTGGATCTGTAAGCTTCAATAAATCCCTTCCTCCATAACTGTGCCTGGTCTGGAAGTTCATCTCAGCGAAGCTACAGGGCTGTTACACCAGACTGTAGCCTGTTAGAGAAGGCAAAGACCCTTACACTTTGCCATTTTGTTATTACTCATATCAACAGCAAAACGTATCTTATAAGCTATACAATAATCTACTAAAATATAATAGGGGCACGACTTCTAATAATGTCTCGTGAGTAATAACAGAATATTTTTAAAACGTCATTGCCGTCAGTCTGTAGGAAGCCTCCAAATACACTTTGGAATGAAATGAAAGTAGATTGGGCTCTGAAGGTCACGGAAAGGCTCCCCAACACCCAGTGAAAAGTTTCTTGTCTCTTTTTTGGACACTCCACCAAGGAGGTCCTCAGAACTTCATGGGCTGGCGAAAAGGAAGTGGCGCCAAGGAAGGCAGGCCAACATATGGAGGGCAATCTACCTGACTCCTAGCATGTCAAAGTTAAATTCACACTGGACCTCCACAGTGAGCTGTAAAATATTTATTTCAGCCTCAAACATATTTTGGGAATATCCCCAGAACCTCCCTAGAGCTAGATGTTGTGTGAGCTCTGAACCCAAACCATAGCTCTAACATCAATGTTCTTAGGGCCCGATGAAGCCCTGTAGAATTAACTATCCCTAACCTATAGCCAGATTGAAGATTTTACCAAACAGCAGTGTTAAGTGCAATACTACCCCAGAGAGCAGTCAGTTATGATATACGGAAATCCCAGTTTACTCCGTGAGGCGATCTGAGCGTCACTGAGACCCACAGCAGGGACTTTGCCATTGAGTTCTGCATGTACAGCACGTTTGAACCCAGGGTCCCCTTGGGGGACTCCTGACCGCTCCCAGCCAGCCGCTGCCGCCGCCCGCGTCCCCCACACTCGAGCCCCGCAGGCACCCTGGGGTTGGGGTGGGGATAGGGTGGGGAAGAGAGGATCCCGCCCGCCCGCCCGCCCGAGGCTCGGTGAGCCGTGGGTCGCCTCGCTCGCGCCCCTCCGCGCGCAGCCGGCGTCCCCCACCCCAGGCCGGCATCCCCGGAGCGCGAGGTCCCCCACTCCAGCACCCCCCCGGAGCACGGGGCCCCCCACCCCTGGCCGGCACCCCCGGGGCCCTCCACCCAAGGCCGGCGCCCCCGGAGAGCGGGCTTCCCCCACCCCCGCCGGCGACCCCACCTCCCGCCCCCGCTGCGCGCGCGCCGGTGTCCGTCCGTCCGTCTGTCTTGTCTCGACGTCAGTGGGAATTTCCAGCCAGGAAGTGAGAGAGTGAGCGAGAGAGAAACAGAGAGAGCGCGCGCGAGAGAGAGAGCGAGGGAGAAGTAGAGCCGCGCGCCCGGGCAGGAAGAGGAGGTTTCGCCACCCGCGCGGCGCAGCGCGGCCCGGCAGGCAGCGCGCTGACAGCTTCCCGTGCCCGGCCCGTCGGTCCGGCCTCCCTCCGCCGCCGCCCTCGGCCTCGGCCTGCCTCCGCGGGCTCTGGCTCCGGCTCTAGCCGCCCGGCGCAACCCAGGCCCGAGGCCGCCCGGCCCGTGCCCCTCCGCCCGCTCCGCGCCGTGCCGTGCCGCGGACATGGCGCGCCGCTGAGTGCCTGCCCCGGCCCGGCCCCCGCGCGCCCCGACCCGCCCGGGCCCCGGCCGCAGCGCCCGCGCGCCGCTTCCTGCCCCGGCCCGCGACGCCCCGAGCTAGAGCCCGCAGGCGCACGGAGGCCGAGCGCCGACCTGCCGCCACCCAGGGTAAGCCAACTTGCGCGAGCCGGGTGGGAGGGGGCGCGCGGGGACGTGTGGCTCCAGGGCCGCCTCCCCAGCCGCCCCTCATCCCCCAGCCCCCGCGGACTAGCCGGGTGCCGGCGCTAACCGCTGGACTAGACCGTGGGAGGGTGGAGGTTGACAGTGGAGTAGGGACGCATGGGGTTGGCGACACGTCCGGACTTGGGCAGGGGATGGTCGGCCTGAGCACCACCCAGGCCTCCCTGGGGCCGGCCTGGCTCGTGGAGACTCTGCGGGCGGGAATGGGAAGCTGAGGGGAACTCTGGCAAACTTTTAAAAAATCCCTACCTCAGCCCCTGCTGGGAGCGGACGGGGAGGTGGAGGGCCGCTGCAGCGGATGGGGGAAGGTGTTTGGTGCAGTGCAGGACCAGATTTCACCGAAGGACGGTCCATGAACTGAAAGCAGAAGTGCTGGGCAGTCAGTCCTCTGGGCTGGGAAAGCCCTTCCCAGCTCCCCAGAATTCAGTAGGAGAGCCTTGTCCCCCTTTGTGACACACACACACACACACACACACACACACACACACACACACACCATTCACCTGCTAGAAGATCTGCGCATTGATTTTCAAAAAATGCAGAGGGCCTAATACTAATCCTTTTGCCTGGCATTGAGAGAGAAATTACCTACCTCGAAGCAGCTCGTAGACACTTGATACGTAAAACTCTGGGATGATGGCAGGGTACTTTTGTGCATGACCTCTAAAGCAAAAAATAATGATAGAGGCAAAACCTCTCCTAAATAAAGTTTTCTTACAGTCGTTTGAAATGAGCACCAATGGAGATGTTGGCTCTGATTTACTGTTCTGTTTTAAAACTCCAATGGGACATAATAAGAATGGATTTTGATCATCAAGATTTAATACTTTTTTACGGCCTTTTAAAAGTAGAGCTTGACAATGCACCTTATCATATATCTATTCATATTTAACTCAAATATTTTGTTATAGAGCTCACAGCTGAGAAATGGTTATGGTAATTAGCATTTAAATAGCCTTGGCTTCATATACTCTTGTGCAAACCGATGGCTTGGTAAATACTAAAGCTTGGGATCAAAGATGGTCAGTTGACTTTCGAGAATTCTTCAACTGAATATTCCTGAGCTATTTAAAATGCATTCTCATCCGTCAAAGCTTTAAAAGGGAAGCTTGATTGAAGTGAAGCCTGAACTGAAGTATGTTTTCCCTCTGATTTCAGAATTGTGCTTTCTAGAGGTGAATCTTCTGCTGTCCGTTTGATGCACTAAAATTTATGTAAATAATTTAAAGCAAAATATTTTTTAACATGAACTTGAGAGACTGGCAAGAAGAAAAGATTTGTTTCCTACAGGATTTGACATTGGTCATTTAATTGAATTGCCAAAATTAAAATAGCATATGTAGTGATGGAAACATGAACTCTCCTCCATTGATATACCTGCAAGTCCTATGTGCCCTTACTTGCTGGTTTAGACAAAATGTCTTCTTAGTTCAGCCTTCTGAACAATCTTGAACACAAAAGAAGACTCATTCTTTGTAGGTTTAATGCCAGGACTAAAATACTGCTTGCTGAGAAAAGTAAACCACTTCAAAACCAAAGAGACTTTTAAAAGAAAGTAGTGTAACCCTATGAAAGACAGCGGTGATTTGACAACCTGTTGTCTTTATCTTGAAATTTCACTGTTACTTCATGTTCTGCCAATGGCGATCTCTTGAGCTGAATCAATGACCCTGTTTTTCAAATCCAGGTAGTAAATACTGGGACATACATTAAAAAAAAAAAAAAAAATAGTCCCTCTCCTGTGTACGCCCTGCTCTGATCTTTGCACTTCCTTTTTTGCTTATGCATCTAAAACTAGCTCATCTGTGAGGACTGAGTTGCAGTGGCTTACAGCTCAGCCAGTTTGAAAGAGGCAGAATTCAAGATTCAGTGACCATCTTGCATACTTTGTTTCCTCTTGTCATTGTTCCTTCAAACAAATTGAAGCTAGTTTGAGAAACTAGTGTTTCTGCAGGCTGTTTGCACTCCTTTTAGACTTCCAGATAACTGATGAGGTAACTACTACTTTGACTTTCAGGGATTGCTCATTGTGGTAGGTAGGAGATCTTGATAAGGGATTGGTAGCTATGGGGATCTTGGACTATCACTCAATCACCAAGCCCTTAGTTTACGTAATTTATGAGAGGTATTCCCCTATTAGAGCAGGTGAGGGCTCTAGGAAAGGTATCCTCCCTCACAGGAGATGGAGATTCTGGCTTCTCAGGAAAGGGGTTACTTCATACCTTCAGTTACCTTGAACCTGGGAAATGAATAATTGGCATTTTAAACAGTAAGAAAAGTCATTGTTTCTGGGTTGTTATTATTTGGGTAGGGTTGCTGGGGTTCAAACCCAGGGACCATGAGGTTTCACTCAAAGCTCTGCCATTTGGATTTTGAATAATGGGGTTCAAAATGTCACCTTTGATTTGTCTCCAGAACTTAGTAGATGTCCTGTTCTGGGTACAAAGGTGATGGAATTCGGGAGCATAGACGGCAAATAGTTTGACCAGGGGAGTAAATACTAGATCACTATTCTATTTAACAGATTGAACAGGCATCAATACCAATGCAAATTTTCTCATTAAATTGTCTTTTAGGAGGAAGGTTTTTTTGTGTGCTTGGCTTACTGGTGTTCTGTTGACTATGAATTCCGAGAGGTAGTGTGGTTGTTTATGTTAGAAGACTAGAGGCAGGAGAAGGAACTAGAGCTCCAGTACTGGAGGACCGGATATGTCCTGCTCCTGCATCTGCGTTTCTGTCTAATCGAGCTCATAGACAAAACGCTGTGCTTTCTGAGAGTTAGTTCTGATTTGTGCCTGCCATCTCCCACAAACCCTGACCTAGTTGTAGTGTTCTTAGAAGCGAGCAGGTGAGTGACTAGGAGAATTGCTATATATCCCTGTGAACTCATTCTGTCACAACTGGGACAACTTCAGAGTGTTAGAGAACTGGAGGCATTCAGCATCAGGGAGGGATGTTTGGACGTTGTGGTATAAATACTGTGAGGCCTTTCAGGGGAAGGGGGTTGAAAACCACATAATTGGATAGAGTTAACAGTTCTCATCTTTGTACTGTGTCTCTAGTGGGTATATAATAGAGGGGAGGAGGAAAGGTGAAAGGGGAGGGAGGAAGGAAGAGAAGGAAAGAAAGCCGGGAAGGACAGATAACATAACATGCTATTCATGATGATAGATTGCTTTATACCTTTCTTCCATGTACTGTATAGAGGATATTTCTGGGTACAAATTCACGTGGTATCATTCGAATTTTCAGATGATGATTTTCCCTAGAGATCAGTCAATACTTCAAAAAACAAGTTAAAACTTTGTTGCTTCAGCACAAACAATTGAAAGCCAGACAGTCTCATACAAAAGCAATATATAATGATGAGTTAAAGAGTAAAGACCTCTGAAGAATAGAGATACGGATATAAAATTTGTTAGAATATTAGTCATAAACATTTCATTTTTAATTATAAGAAGAAACCCACTGTTATCAAGTTGTTATGTTTTGTGTAGTGACAAACAGACTTACTTATCAGTAATAAAAGTTTCATCAGTTTTAATTTGTTGCCTGTTTCTAAAATTGAAAAATGTTATATATGGCTTAATTATTCTTTACAAATTGGCTTCAGACTTTTCACCTTTTTTACCATTACACTTAAATCCTTCTAATCAGCTTTTGTTCTGACCCATACTTAAAACAGATTTAAATTATCTATAATCCTACTTCTTTAACTGTGAAAAAAGTAAATTTTCAAGAACATAAGTAATCTGTAAGACTTTATAAGAGCCTAAAGTTATTTTAAAATGAAGTAGAAAAGGAAGAAAGTCTGAGTGTAATCCTGTAGTTCCAGATAAAACTAGGAAAAAAAAATCTCATGTATGCTGCAAAGAAATCTAATGTTTACCCATTGTTCTTATTGACACATAGTAAATGACACATATTGAGTAAATGAATGACATTAAATTGCTATTTTAATTTTTAAATGGGCAATATTTTCTGTATGCAACAAAAATTACACTATTTTGCCTCTTTGCCTTTGGTAGGAAAGAAACCAAAACCCAGTTCTTGCTTCCTAGGTATAGTATTACTGTTTAAAGCACACTTACACTTTATTAGAACAGGTAAACTATTAATAATTACCTGTTTCTTTTCAAAAGGGAAGTATCTCATTTTGAAATAGGATTTATGAAATGGAAAAGTATCTTTTAGTTACAAAGTTTTAGAGACAGTAGACAAGAAAAGTAATAAAGTAGCTGAAATGATAAATGTCATGGGCAGGTAAAAAATGTAATTTTCTTGCTAAATTAGAACACCATTAAAAGTTTAATTTCAATACTGGTAATCTCCTAAAAAGGAAACAATGCTACAAGTACTGCTTTCTAATACAAAGGTTGTTAACACCCACCTAAATTCATCATGTAAAAGGTACAAACAAAATATGACCTCCAGAAGCAAATACTTGTCACTCATAAATCTGTGACTGCTCAAAGTTACTAGATTGGAAACCTCCAGAACAATAGTTAGCAGAGCTTGTTGTCCTCCCCACTTTCGTCTGTAATGATTTCACAACACTTTAAGAATTGGAACTTGGGCTGGAGAGATGGCTTAGCAGTAAAGGCGTTTGCCTGCAAAGCCAAAGGACCCAGGTTCCACTCTCCAGGTGCCATGTAAGCCAGATGCACAAGGTGCCACAAGCATCTGGAGTTCATATGCAGTAGCTGGAAGCCCTGGCATGCCCATTCTCTTTTTCTCTTTCTACCTCGTTCGTTCTCTCTCTCTCTCTTTCTGTCTCTGTCTCACAAATAAATGAATAAAAATAAAAATATTTTTTTTAAAAAATTGGAACTTATTGCAGCAAGGTCTGTTCATCATTTCTCAGTTGCAAAATTTTCAAAACATTAATTTTGAATTTTGTGTCTACTTATTTTTATGACCCCATTTATGAAACAGTGATGATATCCAGACTTGAAAGGAGCAGATTGCCATCCCTCACCATCCTGGGGTCATTGTGTCCCCAGGGAACCCAAAGACAAGTCTTCATGGGAGGACAACCATTTTATACATGCTGCTCACTTCAATCCTCTCCTTGACCACCTACTTAATTCTTGTTCTGCTTCTGACCTTCTTTATGCCACCCATAAATGTATACCCAAGGTTTAAAATTTAATTGAAAAATTAGTGCAGATATATGCATTCACATTTAGTCTTTGCTGTTGCAAACAGAGAAAGAAATCAAATGTTTGCATGTGCATCCAATGCACTGTAGAGATGTCATTGCTGAAGTGTTCTGAATGTGAATAGCAGTAGAGTTTGTCAGTTAAAATAATACAATAATCCAAGCACACTTCCTATGGCTTCCCTGTGTCCGTAACTGGGCTCCATCCCATGGTTGGTTCAGTCTACAGCTTCTGGACATACACGGAGCAAACAGCTATAATCAGATCGAATCCTTACTGTCCTAGTAAAAAATAGATGGACTAGGTGGCTCCGGAGATGGCTTAGCAGTTAGAGGCACTTGCTTGCACAGTATGCAGACCTGGGTTCAATTCTTAAGCCACCCCGTGTGGACGTACAAGGTGGCATAAGCATCTGATGTTCATTTGCAGTGGCAAAAAGCCCTGACACACCCAAGTATACACACACACATATGCAAATTCATAATTTTAGAAATTTAAAAAATGTAAGGACTATTCATGTATTTCATACTGGACTGAACAAAACTATTAGATTTGTCTTTAATGTAAGCCTTATTTTTGATATTTCCAAATGCTGTTTGATTTTATTGATTCCTGTCCCCATCTTATTCCTCTCCACCTCTTCTAGTTCCCCTCACCCCTGAATTTTTCCTTTCTGTTTGCCTGTCACAAGTGTCCTTTGCCCTTCCCTCCCCCATCTTCCAGCTTATCTCTTCTAATATTTTTTATTTATCTGCAAGAAGAGAGAGAAAAAATGAATATAGGTGTGCCAGGGCCTGTAGTCACTGCAAATGGACTCCAGATGCGTATGCTACCTTGTGCATCTGGCTTTACATGAGTACAGGGGAATCAAACCAGGGTCATTAGGTTTTGCAGGCAAGTACCTTAACCACTAAGCCATCTCCTCAGCTTTTCATTCATTTTTTTTTTTCCGATTTTGGAAGTAGGGTCTCACTCTAGCCTCTTTATTCACTTTTAATTATGGTTGTGTCTTTATAGGTTATATCTACTTTTGCCCCATTATTTATATATATTTTTAGATATTACAAGATAAGACCTGCATATCAGAACATGTGGTGTTGGTTTTTCTGAGAGCACTGAATCCTAACCACTAGACCATCTGGGACACTGGATTTGGTCTTTCTGAATGAGTTTGAGTCACTTCATTTAATATGATTTTCTCCACATCCATCCATTTTCCTGCATATTTCATATTCAGTGTAAACATTTTTGATGAATAAAACTCTAGAGTTTTTATAATAAACTTACTTTTAGTAAATTTGAACTAAATAAAGACAAGATCTACATAAAGTTTAGCATACCTCTAAAGAATTTAATATTTAAGAAAACATATTGGATGAATTTTATTAAAAGAGCAAAATAGTTCCAAAATTATCACCTTTATGTTGTATCCTGTGACTTGAACTAGACATTATGCCATATTCCAGAGCCCACCTACCCTCACTTATCTCCGTTCTCACATACATCAAGCATGGAAAGAAGAAAAGTGATGACAGTGTCCCTAATCTGTCTGTGAACTTTGTTCATTGGTTCTCTGTCCAAACCTGCAATTCATTTCAATAGTAAAAATAATTTTTACTTAATTGTCTTAGAAAATACACCTTCTAAAACAAGTATTTTAGGAATGAGAAAATGACTATCTTTGGATATTTTTACACAGATGTTTCATTGATAGGTAGAAAAGTTCTTTGGCCATTGGTTGTTAAGCATGGATTTATTCTGATTGTCCTTGTTATGTTTGACCATTAAAACTTATTAATAGACTCTAGTGTCTTTCTTATGAACCAAATATTGGCATTTGGGTGAAGGCAAAGCAGAAAAATCCCTTTAACTGCATCTATTAGAATGCTGCAATATGGTGCACATTATGACAGAAAAATCACAATGAAGGTGATATAGAAAGATGGAAAAATGCGGATGGCCATTCATACAGAAAACATTTAAAGTAGAAAGGAAGAAACACAGACAAGGTTAAGAACATTTTTCTTTTTAGGTATTTAGGAAAGTACTTACCAGGAATATATAACACCAGAGTTTTATATTAAATCAAAACTGCAAACAAATGTAAAATCTAGGAAGTCAACAAGATTTTTTAAAATGCACTAAACTGCTCATTGCAAACTAACCAGAAAGCCTGGGGAAGACTTTTAAAGGAGATGGATTAAAATGAACCTAATATTTAACCAATTCCATAAAAATTTCAAATTTCTTTCATTTTTTATCCTTCTAATAAATATTAAAGTATATGAGCAGTATGTGTGTGAAGGTGTGTGTGCATTCAACCTTAGAGTCGTGAAACATTTGGTCAAAGCACAAGATAGTAGAATCATATATAAATATTTAGGGGGAAATTCTTCCATAAAGAAAGTTAAATCTTGAATGTGGAAATACACTAATAATAAACTAGAATGTGAATCAGAATCCTAGAGAAGTTGGTAAAGTATGTGTCAACTAGCTGAGGAGGGGAAGGTCATGATTTAAGGAGCACAGTTGCCTGTGAGTAGAGTTTTTTTATCCCATGGTATAAGCACCCCATGGTAGTTATCCTATTGCTGAGAAACTGAAAATAGTGGGGCATGTGATGTAGCTCAGTAGTCAAGTATTTGCTTACAGTGCACAAGACCCAGGTCCATCCCTAGCACTACAGAAAAGAAAAGGAAGCCGGGCGTGGTAGCACACGCCTTTAATCCCAGCACTCGGGAGGCAGAGGTAGGAGGATTGCCGAGGGTTCGAGGCCACCCTGAGACTACATAGTGAATTGCAGGTCAGCCTGAGCCAGAGTGAGACCCTACCTAAAAAAAAAAAAAAAAGGAAAGGAAAGGAAAGAAAAAAGAAAGATAATTTCCCCATGTTCTAAAACAATATTCTAAGTAAACATCCCCACATCTGGGAAATTCAGATCTAAAGCACAGTGTCTGACACACTTCTCTGCTGTATTACAGTATTTATTTGGCATAATATCTTTAGAGCTTGTCTCCATTTATTTACCCAATTTACCACTGAAGACATTTAAGTAAATTTTAGCGAGCACCCGGACCATTTAAATATTTCCTGATTATTTAAGAACACCATACAACTAGTCATTTACTATGTAATTATGGTTCTTTTTATGATGGGTGGGAAAAACATCCCATTTCCCTTAGAAAGTCTATAATAATAGCCAAGTAGGAGTCTGTCCAGGTTGTTTTCAGGGGTAGTTTATCCTGTGTTGAAATAGGTAAATGATTTTTTTAGATAACTGTGCAATATTTATCAATTATCTGTTAAATTGAAAGAGCGTGGCCATTCTTTTATCACCATAGCTGCCCCGTCATTATGCCAGCATAGAGTTTCTCATCACCTCTCTTCCCAGTGGTTGCCTCCTCACAGGAAGAAGTGCCATTGCCAACCCACTGCAGGCCTTCAACACTACAGCAATTTCCCACACTGGCAATCTAACAGCCCTTCCTTCCCAGCATTCACTTTCCCCTTTAGTAGGTCACCAGTCTGTCAAATCAGCCTCCTCAGCAGAAGCTTTTCTAATGCATTCTGGTCTCCTTCACTCCAGCATAATAGTCCGCTTTCTAAAGTCATGTCTGGACATGCCAATCTCTTTCCATTTCTGAAGTGAATCAGGGGTGTGGTCACAGCTGACCCTTCCATACCTCACTTTAAATCCTCACCCATCTCCTGGTTCTCTTGTCATCCATAGCAACATTCAGTTCCTTCTCCACCGTACTTCCTCACTGTGAATGCATTTGCATATGCCATTCTATGTGAGGAGGCCCTTTTCCTTCTGCGGTCTGCTGACCCCTCAACCTTCAGGCCTGTCTATTGTCTAGTCTCATCTCCATTGTTAACTCTTCTTTCTCTGCCCAACCAGCCTCTCCATAAGGAACTATGCTGCCCCTTCGGTCGCTTGACTTCTTAAGTATTCTTAAAATGAGACATTGTAAGGGCAAGGGTTTACCTGATTTACTTTTTATTTGCACAGCACCCTGGGTGTTTGCTGAATGAGTAAGTAAACAAAATATTAGGAAATTGTGCTCTCATTAAGCTGGTGGCTCTTAGCAAGTTAATTAACTTTATTAGTTCTGACTTTTCTCTGTAAAAAAAAAAAAAAAACAAAATGAAAGGGTTAGACTAAATAAACACTTACCTCTAAAATAATTTTTTTCATGTTATTGCATTAATTGGAGGACTTTCTATTTTCTTGCTATATAGAGATCAACAAAAGGAAAATGAGTGAATAGGTGTAAAGCCTGTTTTAATATGATGATATGAGGAACTATCTGGTCTATGGACAATGAATCATATTATGATCCCAATCTAGTTTCTTCCTGATACCAGATGTTTCTGGGGTTTCATCTTGTCATTCTTAACTGGTCTCATACAATTTTATTTCTCCAAAGAAATTGATGGCAAAATTGAAAACAGAAATTGAATATCAAATAAAATATTTGAATTCTAAATTGATAAAAATTTGGAAAAGGAAGGAGAAAAAGTGATAGTAGTGTAAGCTGAATCCTTATCTGTCATGAAAGGAATGAATGCAACATCTAAAATCAATAGAACCAATCAGAAAAAATAAGCATTTACTAGAGATATGAACAGAACGACCAGGTGAACCAAAAAGAGAAGTTTTAAAGTCAGTCTCTCTCGAAAGCAGGGTTAAAGGTATGGAGGGATGAGGAAAGGGGACCTTAGTTTCTTTATATAAGTGCTTCCATCTTTGTGTAGTAATCATGTTAAAATTATTTTTCCTCCTTTCCCCTAGCTTATTATGATGGAATTGATATGTTCTAGATGTATATTTGTAGTGTACAAAGTAATAACGATTGATAAAGGGTGCTCAGTATTAAAAGGGCTTTATAATGGACTGAAGAAATGAAAGAACTCTGTAAGGCCTAAACTTGTTGCTTGCAAAGCATTGCATTTTTTGTGTGCATACTTAGAAGGTCTTAGTTGTGAGTGTACCTTCCTCCCTCCAGGTTGGTTATAGCCAAATCCATGGAACCAACACTGGTGGTTCACATGCTGAATCCTTGTCCTTGAAAACGAAGGACAAGGGCTGGAGATGTAGCTCAGTGGTACAGCACTTGCCTACTAGGTACAAGGCCACAGATTTAGTCTTCAGCACAGCACAGAACAACAACAACAACAACAAAAAACAGAGAAAATACATGTTTTGTGGGGTTTTGAGGATTAATAAAGTGAAAATTCAAAAAAAGTCACCTAATTTGAAGTCCATACAATTGGATCAGTTTCTCTATATTTGAACAAAAGAGAATATAAATCTTTAATTGATAACCATGAGGTCTTCCTCCCACTCAGTCTAGAAATATAAGCACTATAAACTGTTCTCAAGGCAAGACCAGACATCAAAAGTTAATCCTGTCAGACTCTGATTTCAGAGAAGAAAGTTGTAGCATTTGTAGAAATGGGAAGCAGACAGACAGAACAAAGTCGCATGAGCAAAGGCTCCGAGTTGCTCATGAAAACAGCCAGGCAGGACTAGCTTAGAACTGGCTTTGATTATAACAAGAGAGTTTCTATTTGATTGTAGTACTTGGAAAACTTCTGTAACTCCATACATTTATTTTCAGCAGGATTGGTCCTACCCTATACTATTACTAAAAAGAAAATTTACTTAGAATGGAATCTCTCATTTGATATAAATGACACTTAATTATAGTATGATTAAAAAGTGTCCAAAACATCTTTTTGATCCTGTGAATGTTTAGTTGGCTGTGACTAAAAAGTTAACCATAGGCAAAGATTTGTTTCCTATAGACCACATTGGAATGCATTCTAATCACCTTGCTAAAAAAATCCCTGTCCCCTGTGGTTACAATGGACATGATACAGCAAGACTTTAGATATTTCTTTTGAGACAGGGGAATGAGGTTATGTTTATTTTGTTTTATTGGTTCTGAGGCACTCCTCTCCCCACCATGGTTTAACTACACATATTTGAGGATTTTATTAATATTTTTGCTACAGGTTTCTGATTCAGTTTCACTGTACTTAGGTTATGTACTATGTCAGTAAACTTTCTGTCAATATAGTGACATTCCTGAGATAATTAACTTATAAAGGAAAAAGGTTTAGTTTACAGTCTTGGAGATTGCAGTCTATAGTTGGGTAGCTCATTTCTTTGTGTGGCAAGCACTTTACCCACTGAGGGCTTGGTATGGCAAAACCATTTACATCAGCAGCCAAGAAGCAAAAGGGAAGAGAGAAGTGGTTTGGGCCCTATGATCTTCTTCAAGGGCATTCCCCAGATGACCTAAAGACTTCCCAGTAAGCTCCACCTCCTCCCAATGACACCACCTCCTCCCAGTGATCAAGCCTTCAACATATGACCCACTGGGGAACACTTATCTAGACAATGACACAAATTTTACATGCTTTCCCTGAAATTTATTGAGACTTCTTTTGTGGCCTGGCACATGGCCTGTCAGTGAATGTTCATGTACACACAAACAGAATGTGCATTCTGTAGTCAGGGATGCAGTGTACCTCACATGCCTGAAGCTCATTTGCTGAATAGAGTTGTTCCTAAGTCTTCTGTGTATATACTACTATGGTTTTAAAATATATATCTCCTACAAAATTCAGGAGGTGAAACCTAATGGCCAATATGACAGTATGAAGAGGCAGGGCCTTACAAGATGATTAAGTCCCCAAGGCTCCTTCCTTTGTGAATAAAAGGACTTGAAGAAGGGGGTTCCTTCTTTCTCCTTGGCCTCTCACCATGTAAGTGGTGTTTCTCCTAGGGAAGATGCAGCTCTTACCCACACCGAATGCTGGTACTTTGATCTAGGGCTTCCAGCCTCTGTAGCTGGGAGAAGTAAATTTCTGTTCTATAAAAATGTATTCTGTTACAGCAGCAAATTAAGATAAATTGTTCATGGCCTATCAGTTTATATCCAGCACTGAGAGAAGAGTGTTAAAAACCTTCTGGGCTGCGGAGACGTCTCAGTGGGTAAAGTGCTTGCCACACAAGCATGAGGACCTGTGTCCAGATCCTCAGCACCCAGGCAAAAGCCAGGTGTGGCAACACGTGCCTATAATCCCAGTACTGGGGAGGCAGAAGGAGGGATCCAGAGAATCTGTGGAGCTTGTCAACTGCCTCAGTATAGCTAAATTGGTGAGCTCTAGATTCAGTGGGAAACCCTAACTCAGAAAATAAGGAGGAGAGTGAGTGGAGACGTACAACATTAACTTATGGCCTTGACATGCACACACATATACACACCTGCACCTGTATCCAGACACACACATGTGCCCAAACATATACACATGCAAAAAAGAGGTGGGGGGAAAGGACATAACTGTAACTATGAGTTTCTCTGTTTCTTCATTTTAGCTCTGCCCCTTTTTGTTCATGTGTTTTGATGCACTGTTGATAGGCGCATATGCATTAAGATCATTGCTTCTGGCTGGACATGGTGGTGAACACCTATAATTCCAGCACTCAAAAGCCTGAAGGGTAAGGATTGCCAGGAATCTGAGGCCAGCCAGGACTACATAACAGACCTTGTCCCAAAACAAAACAAACAAAATGATTTTTACTGCTTGATGAATTGACTGTCCCTGGTAGTATTTCTTCCCTTGAAGTCTGCTTTCCCTGTGTTATAGTATAGCCTGCTTTTCTTTACTTAGTATTTGCATGATGTGGCTAGCACGATGTTCCAGCCTTATGCTTTTAAATTATTTGTGCCTTTAGGAATTGGGGAGATGGCTTAGTTGGTAAAGTGCTTGCAAGGGAAGCATGAGGACCTGAGATCAGAGCCCCAGAACACACATTTTAAAAAGCAGGCATGGTGGCTTGCAAGGAGTAACATCAGAAATTGTCCTCCAACCTCCAGGTACACACATGCACACACACACACACACACACACACACACACACACTAAAAAATACCTGTGTCTTTAATACTTAAGTGCACATTCTTTTAAAAAGCACTGGGGAGGCAGAGGTAGGAGGATCGCTGTGAGTTCTAGGCCACCCTGAAACTACATAGTGAATTCCAGGTCAGCCTGGGCTAGAGTGAAACCCTACCTCGAAAAACAAACAAACAAACAAACAAAAAACTCAGAAGCAAGAATCCAAAGCCTTATGCTTTTAGGGATTTTCACTGTTCCTGTAGATCCAAGTCTCTATCTGCTATCATTTCTGTTTTATCAGTTCTGCTAGTAATGGATGCTCTCAGGTCTTTATTGGAAAATATTTAATTATGTAATTGTCTAGGTGATCTTTTTTTCTTCATTCAGTACCTACCTTGTGTTGTTTCTTATGAGAAGCCACCATTCTTGCTTATTTGTCCTCTTGATGTATCATGTCCTTTCTTACTCCTTGGTGCTCTGGGGCTTTTACAACTTAGCATTGGTTTGTCTATAATGCACCTAAGTATATTTCTGTCTTTGTCCCACATGGAGGTATTTGAGATTCCTGGATATTTGTTTTGATTTATTTAAATTGACTTTGGGAAATTTTAATCATTATTTCTATAACTATTTCTGTAACTTTTCTGTTTTTTCTGGGACTCTAAATTATAAATTATAAATAGCTACTTGGTATAGATCTGTAGATCACTGCAGATATATTCACTTCTTTCCACCTTCAGTTTGAATAGGTTGGATGATCTTCCTTTTCATTTGCTAACCTGTCTTCACTGATGTTCAGTGTACTGATATATCCATATGATGAAATTTCATTTCACTTCTAAAATTTTCACTTGGTTCTCTTTAGGAAAAAAAAAGTTTGCATGTTGCTCCTGAGATTCTCTATCTGATCATTATTATATCCATCTTTTCCTTTACATTCTTGGCATACTGCTGTTATTGCTTTAAAGTCATTGCTTGATAATTTGCTTTTGGTGTTGTTATTTTGTTTTTTTTTTTCTGAGTCACAAGTTCCTGTTTCTTTGTAGGCTTCATTATTTTTATGGTACATTGTGGGTGTCATACTGTACAGAGCTTATATTTTTGTCTCATTTTACACAGAGTTGTGTTTTGTGGTAGTAGGCCATAAATTTACTGTTGGATCACCTCGCTTTGTTAAGAGAGATTTAGACTAGCTCTTCTTGTAAGGTGTGTTCCTGACTCTCCTTGTTGGTCTTTCTGTGCCATAAACTGAATGCTTATTGTTTAGTGATGTCCTTCAACCTGGATGACCCAGATGCAGTGTGTCTCTGCACTGCCCATTGAGACTCTGTTTTGGGTTCTACTTCCTTGTGACATGATTTTGAAAGTGCTCTCAGTCAAAAAGAGAGGGTGAGTTTGAAGCATACATCATTTTTTCAGCCTGTGGTATTTACCATTTAGTGTCTTAAACTATTAGTGTAAGTATTTTGTAGTTTCGCAGCTAAATTTGGCAGAAAGCAAGGTAGATAATGGTTCTTATAGTATCACTGAAACCAGGAATTTTACATTGATATTACAGTCCTTCTTACAAATATGCAGTATCAATAAAAAGTAGTTGGTATTTACTAATTTGGACACCAAAAAAGCAAAACTCCCATCTCTGCTTTTTAGCCATTCATTTGTTTAAGATTATAAACATATAGATGAAAGTAAGTTGCAATAGAAATAGTGCATTGTCGAGTATAATATCACCGGAATACATAAGGTGCTAAAAACCTTAATTGGATTTTAGGGCTGTACATTATAAGGGAAAAGACAGCTTTTTTTTTTTTTTTTTAAAAAAACAAGGTTGAAATACAGCTCTGAAGAGTAATACTTATGGAAGATGACATTTCAAGGAGTAGAGGATATTGTGAATAGATACACAAGATGGAAATGATTAAGACATTTTTTGAATGACCATTTTGCCTACAGTAAAGTGTTCGGGTTGTAACATAGTAATAGTTATATGCTTATGACTAAAATATATAATGTAATTTGATATAATAGTATGCTGAGCAGTTGAACTCTTTGGACTTTTATCTTGTAAATAAAATGGCCTTGATCTGAAAGATATTTAAGCAGGAAGAAACACTGCCTTGAGGGAGAACAGTAGAAAGACTGGTAAGTGTCATTCGGGGTGAGGCTGTAAAGGTCTGAGCTTGGGCGTGACAGTGGAAATGGGAAAAGAGGGTAGATACAAGAAGAAACATGAAGAAAAAAATAAAGAAATGTTATGGACTGGCTACATCTGAGAAAGACGTATTTGCAGAAATTAAAAGGTCAAGAATGGGTTTTATTGAGCCAGGAATGATAAATGGGCTATAAACATCAAAGAGATGAAAGGACTTGAGATACCATTAAGTTGTTTTATAATGGTGTCATTACTTAAAGCTAACAGTGACTTATTAATATTTGCACTTTGAAAGTTTTAGCAGTTTTAATTCAGTGCTTATAATTCAGTGTTTCTTTTATTCATTGGAAATTCAATAAGCCAAAAGAGTAAAATGAGTGTAAGGAGGGGTCTGATGAAGAGTGTAAACAACATTACTGTACTGAATTACCAAGATAATTCACCTATGCCCCACATACCTCTGGTTACCTATGATACTTACCAGTTTGCATTGTTTTGGTCTATTTGTCTTTCTGTTTACTAAACTGTTGGATTAGTTAGTTTTTGCTACTCTCTCTGTCTCTCTCTCTCTCTCTCTCTCTCTCTCTCTCTCTCACCTCAAAGCAAGTGGAAACAAGCATGCCTAATTTCTTTCAAGCCTGTGGATTGTGTGGTGATTTGTTTGGGCTGATCTGTGAAGCCATTCACTTACTCAGCTGCTGCAGTTTCAACTACAGGAGCCTTAGCTAGGTCTTCCCTTCTTTGCTCCAACTGGTCTCTCACCTTCCATTGCGCTGGCCCAGACTTGTTCTTTCCAGGAGAGAAAGAATGGTCATTGTGAGGCTTACTGAAGCCTGTATTCTATTCTTTTCTTTTCTTTTCTTTCTTTCTTTCTTTCTTTCTTTCTTTCTTTCTTTCTTTCTCTCTCTCTCTCTCTCTCTCTCTCTCTTTTGTTTTGTTTTCAAGCCTTCACTCTGTATTCTCAGGATGGCCTCGAACTCATGGCAATCCTCCTACCTCTGCCCCACGGAGTGCTGGGATTAAAGGCATGCGCCACCACACCCGGCTCTGAAGCCTGTATTCTTGACCTCTACCTCCTGATGGTCAGAACGTGTTACAGGTGTGCCAAGACTCAGGGCATGGAGAAATGGAATTTTTCCTTTTGTTGAATAGAGTATAGAAAATTTGTGACAGTTGTTTTCATTCTACTACAGCTATAAACTCTGTGACAGCAGGGACTCTGTTATTGTATATTTTTGTGTTTTGGGAAACTGACACATAGTAGGCAAACTGTTTCCTAATGAATGACTAGCTAATAAAGGAATGAAAGCATTTCAGTATCATTTCAAACACACTTTACCCATGACGTAGAGCATGGGCACACACATACTGTGGGAGCCACCATCTACCCTCTCCTGGCAGCCACAAAGGATGCAGCTTAAACATATTTTAATATTTTATTTATTTATTTGAGAGAGAAAGAGAGAGAGAAACAGAGAATGGGCAAGCCAGGGCCTCTAGCCACTGGAAACAAACTCCACGTGTATGTGCTTCCATGTGTATCTGGCTTTATGTGTATACAAGAGAATCGAATCTGGGTCCTTTGTCTTCATAAGCAAGCATCTTAACCACTAAGCCATCTCTCTAGCCCTTTAAAGATATCACATTTTAGTTTTAAAATATATACATACTTTTATCATGCCAGCAGTATGCTTCTTTTCTACTGGCATATTTCAGAGAAAGTCTTTTTTAGTTACTATCCTTTGAAATTTACCAAAGGGGGAAAAATTAAGATCCACTTGAATTGACCTTGTATTCTTACTTTAACATTTGGATTGCCTTGTGAGTAACTTATTGGTATTTCATGCATTGTTGGGATCCTAGTCTGGTTTTCTAGTTTTGCTACTATAAGGAAACACAGTGGTGATTGAAGAATGAAGAAAGGCTCATTGCTTACAGCAAGGCATGAGAGCATTTTTATTAGGGTGATGTGTGCATGTTCCTATTGGACAGTCTCCTCATTGCATGGAGCAGTGGGTACATTCCTGCTCATGCTTCTTCATAGGATGCCGTACTCAAAATTGGCAGATTGCATGGGCTGGAGAGATGGCTCGGCAGTTAAGGTGCTTGCCTGCAAAGCCCAATGACCAGAGTTCGATTCCCCAGTACCCACATAAAGCCAGATGCACAAAGTGACACATGCATCTGGAGTTTGTTTGCAGTGGTTAGAGTCCCTGGCATGCCCATCCTCTCTGGCTGTCTCTCTTCTATCTCATTCTGCTTACAAATAAATAAATAAAAATGGCAGATTATACCAGGTGTGGTGGCACATGCCCTTAATCCCAGCACTTGGGAGGCAGAGGTAGAAGGATCACTGTGAGTTCAAGGCCACCCTGAGACTACATAGTAAATTCCAGGTCAGCTTGAGCTAGAGTGAGACCCTACCTCAAAAAAACAAAACAAAAACAACAACAACAAAATGGCAAACTGCAATGCTGCCAGCATAGATCATTTAGCAAGATCACTCACTTGAGATCACCTGGAAGCAGGACTGGACAACTTTGGCTGGTTGTTCCTTGCCATCTTCTCTGAAACATCTGGAAGGGAAAGAGATGTTAGCAGTTATCATGGTAGGTAGCTTCCCACTCCCCAGCACAGATACTTAACCCTGGAAGTTCCTACCTAGCAGCTAACATTATCAGTAGAACTTGGAAGACCTGGAGCAAAGAATGCTTTGTAAAAATAAATAATACTACATGTTAAGAGGGAAATCACATCTACTTCTTACACAAATGAAATAGCCATAGACTACCATCAGATAAACAGCTCAGGTCTGTCAGACTGAGCAAACCTGTTTCTCACATAGACGATTTCTCAGGATTGGGGAAGGGAGAGAGTGAAACATGTGAAGCACTTGCTCTGTTCCGTTATCAATGGGAGGTGGGCAGTAAAGCTTAGTTCTGTCCTATGTGAGCGCTCTTCTGATGCCAGGGCACTTGTCAGGCTTTCTCCTCCACACTGTGGACATTAAGAATGGGATAGTCTCTTGTTGGGGGCTGTCCTGAGCCTTGTAGGGCACCTCTAACCTCCAACTAGAAGCCAGTAGGACCAGAGTCATCCATCCAGTTGTGGTGACCCATAATGACTCTGAAGGTTGCCACATTCCACCTGGAGTAAAATACATTCACTTTATACAGCAATGATACATAATCATATAGACACGAAGGTAAGAGTTGCCCACAAATGTGGATGCAAAAGAAATTCAATACTTGAACCTTCTTAGAAGACAGAATTTTGCTGTGTAGATTACCTTTCCCATAATTTAGTAAGAACACATTATTAGAGTATCTAATCAAATGATTACATTTGCTATTTATTACTCACTAATAAGCTTTCATAACTGAGTGTTACCTGTATTTGGTTTTCCTGTTAGATTGACATTCTTTTGTCAACAGACATCTTAGCTGGCTCTGAGCAGAGTGTACCTATGTTTACCAGGTGGTCACATTCCTCCAGTGAAACAATATTGAAAATGGAAATAGAAACAAAAAACTTGGAAATCAGTTTAGGCAAATCTAAATGTAGTGGCATAATACAAATACTGATTTCTTTTCAAAATCTTTCAGTAATTAGCTCTTCTGAAAAATGCAAAGCCCACTGTCAACTTTCTTTTCACCATCACTAGTACAGTATGTTAAACAAAAAGGTGTAAATAACAACCATTTTAGTGCTCAGATTTTTTCCTTTTTAAAATTTTTATTTATTTATCTGTGTGTGTGTGTGTGTGTGTGTGTATGCGTGCACATGTGGTTGTGCCAGGGCCTCTTGCCACCACAAACAAATGCCAGACACTTGCACCACTTTTTGCGTCCAACTTACATGTGTGGTTTGGGAATTGAACCCAACTTGTCAGGCTTTTCAAGCACCTTTAACCACAGAGCCACTTTTCCAGCCCCTTTTTTTCTATTATAAAAAATATTCCAGGCTAGCCGGGCATGGTGGCGCACTCCTTTAATCCCAGCACTCGGGAGGCAGAGGTAGGAGGATCGCTGTGAGTTCGAGACCCTGAGACTACATGGTTAGGTCACCTGGACCAGAGTGAGACCCTACATGGTTGCCTTTAATCCCAGGACTCAGGAGGCAGAAGGATCACCAGGTCAGCCTGGAGCCAGCTAGAATGAGATCCTACCTCAAAAAAAAAAAAAAATAAATAAATAAATAAATAAATAAATAAATAAATAATATTCCAGGAATACTTAGAAATTTTGGTTTACACATAATTCATGTTTTATTTGCTGTATGTCATTATTAAAAAGTGTCAGGCAGGTGGTGGCATATGCCTTTAATCCCAGGACTCAGGAGGCAGAGGTAGGAGGATCGCCATGAGTTCAAGACCACCTTGAGACTACATAGTGAATTCCAGGTCAGCCTGAGCTAGAATGAGATCCTACCTCAAAAAAAACAAAATAAATAAGTAAATGAATGAATGAATAAATAAATAAATAAATAATATTCCAGGAATACTTAGAAATTTTGGTTTACACATAATTCATGTTTTATTTGCTGTATGTCATTATTAAAAAAGTGTCAAGGGCTGGACAGATGGCTTAATGGTTAAGGTGCCTGCCTCCTAAGCCTAAGAACGCTGGTTCCAATCTCCAGCAGTTCTAATCTCTATGTCGCACGTTTAGCCAGATGAAAAGTGACACAAGGGCGCAATGCTGCACTTGACCACAAGGGGGCACACACATCTGGATTTTGTTCACAGCAGTTGAGAAGCTGCTGGCGTGCCCATCTCTATCTTCCTCTCCCTCTCTCTCTGTGTCTCTCTCCAAAAAAAAGTGTCAAGATATTTTGAATTCAGGACAGCTTTATTTAGTTTTCTTCACCTTCCCCCATTAAAAATACATTTCTGGGCTGGAGAGATGGCTTAGCGGTTAAGGCACCTGCCTCCTAAGCCTAAGAACGCTGGTTCCATTCTCCAGCGGTTCCAATCTCCAGGTCCCACGTTTAACCAGATGCAAAGTGACACAAGAGCGCACACACATCTGGATTTCGTTCGCAGCAGCTAGGAGGCTGCTGGTGTGCCCATCTCTATCTGTCTTCCTCTCCCTCTCTCTGTCTCTCTCTGTGTCTCTCTCCAAAAAATAAATAAATAAATAAATAAATAAATAAATAAATAAATAAATAAAAAGATTTTAAAAAATACATTTCTGACTGGAGAGATGGCTCAGTGGATAAAATTCTTGCTATCCAAGCAAGAGTTCAGACTCCCCAGAACCCACATAAAGCTAGAAACTGAATACCTAAGGTGAGAAAACAAAAGGGGAGACAGGAGAATCTGCCAGAAGCTTATAAACCAGCTAGCCTGGCAAATGGAGCCATCAACAGCAAGAGACCTTGCCTCAAACAAATTGGAAGGCAAGGACCAACACTCAAAAGTTGTTCTTTGACCTCCATACATACACCCACACATGACATGTACATGCCCACCTTCACACACATGAACTTGCGCACAAGCATACACACACCAAAATATGTATGTATTTCTTATTACATCAAGTTAGAAAATTAAAATATAGACATGCATAACTTAGTGAAAGTTTCCATGTTGCTGTAAATATCTGTTTGAATTATTTTTACCAGTTGCATATTTAACTTATAAGTAGGGGATAACATAAGCAATCTGTTATCAAAGCCCATTTAGACCATTTCTAGCCTTTTGCTCTATGCATATCCTTATATTCAGTTTTTGTATGCTAGATAATCCTGACAGTGGGACTGCAGAATCAAATGTTACTCTCCATTGCATGCCCTATGCAGTGTACACTACCCTTATGTTTTCTCCCAAAAAATTCCATAGAAAGAGCTGTCAGCATATTTCATATTTTTCTTTAACAATTTATTATCCCAACACAGAAGCATTGTGAAAAGTACCCTTTTCTCTGTAGTTTTATCCTTATTGCTATAAGATGAGTTATTAAAATTATACCTAAGAGGTGCCTGTTGAGGCCAAATAAAATCTTAAAACAGAAATGCCTCATCTGCCATTCCAATTATACACTCTGAATGGGACCTGACATTCTTTTTTTTGTTTAGTTGCTAATTGTGATCCTCCATGGACTTGAAAAAAAAATAATAAAATTTAATAGAATAGTCTAGCAGACAGCTTCAGGTTCGCTGAGATGAACTTCCAGACCAGGCACAGTTATGGAGGAAGGGATACTTATTGAAGCTTACAGGTTTAGGGGAAGTTCCATGATGGCAGAAGAAACTGTCCTGCTTTCACAGTACCAAACCTAGAGAGCAAAAGCCAAAAGCCACACAGCACTGCATACTTCAGGAACTCCAGCTAGGCACACTTTGCATATCTTTAGATTGAAATCCTAAACCCACCACCACACCTTAAGATCTGCCCAGTGACACTGCCTCCAACCAGGTGGCTGGAGATGCAAACAACAAACTAATAAAACACTGAATATATTGGTGGCCATCTATTCAAACTACCACAAATAGTAAGTATACATTTCTTACAAAGCTATCAATATATCTGATCCTAAAAGTTTCTGCTTTGCAAAGACAGGTGTGTCCCCCAACTCCATCCATTAGAGTTTCACCCCCATTGCTTAGAATGTAATTCACTCAGTTGGCTGCTTACACCAAGAAACCTGTGTGGCCAACTTTATTATGAGTGGGAAGACTGTCACAGACATGCAGGAGATAACAGGTCATAGAATGTATTGCACACTCAAAACTAGGCTGGTTGTAACATTATACCTTTCATGTGAGAAACAGTTGTCTGGATATTTTATTTGTTGCTATCCTTCTACAGTTGATATGTCTCTCTCCATGGTGTGAAAATCTTTCTAAAGCCCTCACTGTTGGGGGAGAGAGATGCGGAAATTAGATCCAGTCTTTGACCCTTTCTGTTTCCAGATTCTTCCTCAAAAGCACTCACATGAGCAAGAGGAAAGTGAGGGGAAGGGCTGGGGGAGCAGGGGCCTGAAAGGGGCTTTCCCTGCTCTTTTCTAGTCCTTTATTCCAAAGGCATGGCTGGCATTTCGACATTTTAGAAATAAAACCTGCTTTTGCAGCTAATGCAAATATGACTCAGTGATTCATCCTTTCCAAACAACTCTTGGTTTCTTTTGACATTTTATTTTTAAATTAAGAATTAGCATTGACATCACCCTTTGGTTACTCTTATCACCTCTTCAGTAACTTCCAAGAGTCACTCAGATGTCCTCTGGGTTTCTGTTGGTTTTTATAAACTGCTTTTTAGCATGTGTAAGTGGAGAAATCTGAGTCGTAGAAGAAGACTGTTTAGTTTGGTGGTTTGTCCCACATCTGTGGTGGAGTGATCTTCATAAGTGCTTTATCTAGAATAGGGATCATGGTGATAAACTTGCATCCATTCAAATAAAGTTGTTCAAGTTGGAGTGAGAGTTAATGTTACCTTAAGTCCATATACTTAAACTATTAGAATCCATCCATAATTTCACTATATAACCATTGTCAATGCATACTAAATGATTTTTAACAGAACAATGGTGTCAGTTCTGCTTTTAAAATCTGTGGATCAGGGTTGTTTCGAAATAATCACTATGTTACCCAGAAAACTGAAAGCCAAAGTGAAAAGAATGGTGTGAAAAGTTTTCATGGATATTTGGACTAAAGATAAGGGTTTTCATCTAGATTGGTGAAAATGGTACTAGCCCTGTGTGACTTTTTTAAAAAACTAGTTTTCATATAATTGTCAATTATACAAATAATTATTTAATAAAATATACACTTATAAATACATCTAAAAATAAGGTACTGTACGTACAGTGCATGTGAAAAATACACATAAAAATCCAAGCTTACCAAAGAATGTTATGACTTGAAGGATGTGTTCTTCAGATAGGCACTTAGTAACTAACTAGTATTCTGAGTGCAACAAAGTTGTGCTCTACCCAGAAGTCCATGCTAGCCAAAGCTTTCATCTTACAGATACAGAAACAGAGGCCACTTTGAGTCTGGTTGTTGTCTAAGCTCACACACCCAAAAGCGGGAGAATTCTTGAATTCTGAATGACTTAATTCCTCTTAGCTACATCAAATCAACTTTGTATTTTTTAACTTGTTGTCTTAATAGATAAATGTTTAATTGTAGCTGTTTGGATATTTTCAATCAATGGTTTCCTGTTTGAAGCAAATATTGCCCTGCAAAGCTGCATGAGCTTTATGCAGCACAGGACTTGCAGCTGCTCTTTCCCCTTTTGTTACCTCCAAGTCGTCTCTGTCCCAGGGCATCTCAGGAGGCTTCCTTGCCCTCCATCAGTCAGTCACTCAGTGCTCCAGCAAAAGCAGGTTTCACTGGAAACCAACTTCTCTTTTGAGGTTTTGTGCTTACTGGAATATTAGGTGATATTTTCATTGGCGTGAGGGTTAAAACTTTTTAGCAAGAGACTTGACAGGGCTTTGGGTTAAAGAACAAAGAGGTCTCTTTCTTCCTTACATTGGTAGGAGGATGAACTGCAGGATGATCAGAGCAGTCCTGCTGGTATTGTCATGGATCCAGGTTCTATCTGTCTTACCTGCCATCCCTTAAGCTCTTCCTCAACACCATATAAGAGAAGCCAGGTCTTCTCCACATCTGGGTTTTATTCAGTGGGGAGTAGGGGAGGAAAAGGAACCTCAGAGGAAGCCTTTCAAGCACTTTAAGCCCAAACTTAAGAGCAGCACACAATATCTGTCACCTTCCCTGGTGAGCTTTTGTTAAAATGGAATTCTCCAACTCAGGGAAGTGTGAGGCAACTCCAGCTGAGCAGGGCCCACTCTGTTGCTGTGGAATGAACAGTCTCCAAGGCAGCCTGAGCTCCTTCTGTGCTTCACAGATTTCATGGAATAAACTGACAAATTTGTCTCAGGAAGTAATATTTGCTTATAACCTGGACTATTAAAAGAAATTCTCATTTTTATGTGATATACCTGAAATTTGATCTAAATAAACTTAAATAAAATTCACATATTTAAAATACTGAAGAGGATATTTCTTAAGCAAATCAGTACCACACAATATGTGATTTGAGGTACAACCAAGTGGTTCTTCAAATTTTTCAGGGCCTCTGGGTGATAGAAGATGGCTGGGGCCTGCAGTCTATTCATATCTGGCTAGAGTTCAATAAACCTGAGACTATAGCCTTGATCATAAGGTTCTTATTTTAGTATTTTTGTAAGTTAACAGCTTCTACTCCACTTGGACCATGGCAGAATGGCTTGCTTCAGCAGACTTTGCAAGAGAGCAGAGGCTGGTGTCCTGTGGCCATCTGCCCTGTGTTGTGCAAAACAGTGCTCGACCACTTAAGCTTCAGTGTCTCAGCAGCTCCCAGAACACTGGGAGACAGGTATAAGAACATCAGAGTTCCGGGGGACTGGGAAGTAATATGCACAAGGGATAAGACTGTAGATCCTTGATTTTTAAAGATTGATTAAAAAGAAATGGTCTCAAGTAGCCATTTGGGAATGATTTTTACACAGAGGCTAAGACCAGCTGTACCAAACATAGGACACTGAGCTTAATGGGAGGGTTTTGGCTCATACGTAAGTGGTAATTCCTTGATTATGCAATCTCCCTGCTGTTAAACGTAAATTACAAAGAGGAACTATAGCACACCTTCCTCCTAAGGTCTTTTAAAAAGGTTCTTATGTGTTTATGGAATAATTTCATTTATCCCTGAATAAATTCCAAGATGATGATATATTTTTTTAATTTTATATTTATTTACATATTTGAGACAGAGAGAGAATATGAATGGACACGCCAGGGCCTTTAGCCACTGCAACAAATGAACTTCAGCCACATGTGGCATCTTATGCATCTGGCTTTGCATGGGTACTGAAAAGTCAAAACCATGTGCTTGGGCTTTGCAGACAAGTGCCTTAATGACTGAGCCATCTCTCCAGCCCGGTGATAGGATTTTTAAGGTTCATTACAGTGTTACAGTTCTGTTTTGTTTTGTTTTATTTTAGTGTACTACACCAGGATGGCAGAAGATGGTCCATATGGAGGGGCTGGGCAAGTAAGTGTTATGATATAATAACTCTCAATTTTATTAAATGTATTCAGATTTTAAAATACACAGAAGCAACACTATTCATTCAATATCTGGAATGCTCTGGCATTTGTAAAAATTGCATTAAGTTCTTTCAGTTTTCCTTGGCCCTCCACAGTTGGAGAGGATATGCCATATAAGATGAGTAACTTAAAATCTCTTTATACATATTTTTGCATAAAATTATGTCATAGGTCCAATGAGCCACTGTTAGTTTCCTAGGGCTAAGGTAAAAATTTATCATGAATCTGGTGGCTGGAAACAGTAGAAGTACACTTTCACAATTCTGGTATCTAGAAGTTAAAAATCACATCACTGATGATGAGGTGGTGGATCCTCCTGGCTTCTGGTGGTTCCTGACAGACCTTGACATCCTTTGGCATGCAGTTGCATCACTTCTGTTACAGCCCCTATGGTTGTGTGCCCTTACTCCCTAGGAGTCTGCCATGTCATTCTGTCAATATCTCTTTCTGTGTCTTCTCGTAAGTTCTGGGTTTATGAACCACCCTCATCAAGTATGACTTCTTAACTTGTATAGGCAAAGTCTGCATTTCCAAGTATGGTCACATACACTGGTATGAAGGATTAGGAATTTACTTTTAAAAAATTAAGGAGAACGTAGCTAAAGTCACTATCGTCCATGGTCAAGGGCATGCTTTGGGAGCATAAAACTTTATTAGTATATTAATAGCTATGAAGGAATACCGGTGTTTCTCCCTTTTTACCTGTTTACTTTTTAAAATTCTAAACCCATAGAAATGTTAATCTGATGAATCCACGTTGTCATTAATACTTTTCTCATCTCTCTCTCATCTCTCTCTCTCTCTCTCTCTTTCTCTCTCCATATAAGACATATGTATAGAACTACTTGAAGCCATTCTTAGATTCTAGAGCAATTATAATGACAGTATTAAAATTTGAATAGAATGATTTTTAAAGTATTTAAAGTACTAAGAACACTTCACTCTTTAGCTATTTATTTAGGCAACATGTACAGAACATTAACAGAGTGAAGTGGCCAAACCAAGCAGTTTATAGACTCTTTTCAGAAAGCTGCTATTCTGATTGGAGGGACAGACACATAGCTCCCATATGGTGATAGATACTGTACTGATGGTGTGCACATAGGGGTAGAGAAATGTTGAGAGGCATCACTAGGATATATATTGGAGGGAAAGTAGGTTTAGGGAGCACTTTCCAAAATAAGTCCAAGCTGTGGCTTGAGATATGAAGTCTGCTGGGATAAACATGGCAGGGAACATTATATACCAACATAACTTGGTACAACATTCATTTCACATTCAAATGTTAGTGTCAAACTTCTAAAATAACAGAGTTCCAAAAGTTATACATGCAAAGAATCAGCCAGAAAAAATAAAACCAAAAGTGAATTTTTTTTAGTTTTATTCATTTTATTTGTATATGTCAAAATACATTTTTTTTATTTGAGAGAGACAGAGAGAGAGGAAGAGGCAGAGAGAGAATGGGCACTCCAGGGCCTTTTCAGGCACTGTGAACAAACTCCAGACCTGTGCGCCCCCTTGTGTGCATATGCAACATTGCATGCTTGCGTCACTTTTGCATCTGGCTAAACGTGGGATCTAGAGATGTTCTTAGGCTTCACAGGCAGGCACCTTAACTGCTAAGCCATCTCTCCAGCCCAAAAATACATTTTTTATTTCCAAAATAGTGGGTTTTGCAACTAGTTTCATGCAGAAACAAGGTCTGCTCAATTCTATTAACAAAGTCAATATATATTTTTATTTTTATTTATTTATTTATTTGACAGAGAAAGAGGGGGAGAGAGAAAGAGAGAGAGAGAGAGAGAGATGGGCGTGCCAGGGCCTCCAGCTACTGCAAATGAATTCCAGATGTGTGTGTCCCCTTGAGCATCTGGCTAACATGGGTCCTGGCATATCGAACCAGGGTCCTTTGGCTTTGCACTCAAATGCCTTAACCGTTAAGCCATCCCTGCAGCCCCAAAGTCAATATATATTTTTAAGGTATCTGATGTTTCTGTAATAAAGTAGGCATAGACCAATTGTGAATTGTACAGGTGGTGTGATTATCTGACTTGGAAGGAATGAGTGGTTATTGCTTTTGCAATGTTCTTTTCCAATTTCATTGTAAAATTGGGATATTAGATAAGTCTAAGAACATTTTGGGGGATTGCAGCATAAAAGATGCTCGGCATCTCATATTATCAAAAGCCTTTGTTTTACCTTTCACTTTTAATATGCTATTTCTAACAATTAAAGCAAACTAACCAACCTGAGGGTTGTTTCTGTTTGGTTTTACACCATGCTTTCCTGTCTGTACACAGGAAATCTTAACCAGAGACAGTCTTTCATGCCACACTAGAGTAAAATCTGCTGAAGACATTCATTTTGAAAGTTTCTTATGTGGTCAGTTTTGAACTTATCAGCAAGGGGGTAGGACACATTCTGATATTTCCTTTTTTTTTTTTTTTTTTTTTTTTTTGAGAGGAGAGGTCCTTGAAGCTTTTTTCTTTTCTTTCTTTTCTATTTTCTATTCTTTTTTGTCTTGAGGTTGATGTTGATGTTTGTTGGTTTACATGTCTCAGTGAAGTGTCCTCAGTGAATGTATGCTAGAGAGTGCCTGCCACCTGACCTTGTGGGCACCAGCACTGCACAGCAGCGTCTGTCTTCTCAGGGCGCTGTCCTCACTGAAGTCACCATAGTCACCTGCAGGACCACAGCAAACAAGATACTTTTCCTCTGAGCCATCCTTTCTCCTCAGAGCCTGGGGAATACCCTGTGTAAGGTGGGGCTCACTTTTGCATACTGTGCTTTCTCATCCCTGTGTTTCCTTTTCATCATACAAGAGAATTAGTGAGCTTTACTTTTAAGCATTGAAGTGTAGCACGTTTTTGTTCCTCAATTGAAAATTTGCATACCTCACAACTGGTTCTGAAGTGTTCCTTATTTAAACATGACTTTTCTTATTCTTGACTTAAGTAGGCCTATTAGGTTCTTGGGTTCCCAAAAATTTCCAGTAATTCACAGGTACGGACAGGTTATAATACTGGCTACGTAAAAAATTGCCTCATTGCCAGCATATTCACACTTAACAGAAAAAGTGAAATACATATGGTTTCTGTGCAGTCTGTAGATACTTCAAATGGATGACCTTTTTAGGGAAAAACAAATGCAAATTTCTAAATGAATTATGTAGGAAAAAATCTTGTGAAATAACCAATAGTAACCAATCAAACTAGAGCTTAATTTTATCAAAAACTATTTCAAGTCCATTGTTGTAATGTTCTCTGAGGGCTTTGTTTTGCTACTGTAACAAAGTATCAAAAACTTGTGACTTAAAACAACAGAGATCATTTCTTCTGGAGTCCAGACATCAGAACTCCAAAATCCAGGTGTTGACAGGCTTCACTCCTGATGACTCATTTCTGGTCTTTTTGGGCTTCAAAAGACTGTTGGTGTTCCTTGGCTTATAAACCCTCTCATTATTCTAGACACTCACTTCTATAGTCATATTTCCTACAGTTCACATTATTCTTCACTAAACCTCTCCTATCTAGCCCACCTGGATAACTCTGGATACTCAAGTCATTTAATATTCTTACCTTAATGACATGTGCAAAATCCCTTTTGCTATATAAGGCAGCACTCAGAGGGTCTGCAGATTGAATGTGGACATACCACCCCTCCTTACTAAATTCCAGGTGTTTCGCATAGTTGTAGGAAAATAGAGATGGGTAAAAAGTGAGCTATGTGCTCAGTTACCAGTACATTTTTGTTATTCTGTAAGTTGCTCTAGAGCTGCTGTCTATAATTCTTTCAGGCCTTTAATTGGGTGGCTTCATTAGGAATAGATCTACCATAAAGACACAAATTTCTAGGCTTAGTTTATTACATTCTTAAGAGACCAGATGTTTCAAATCATTCATTCAACAAATTTTATAAGTATCTACTCTGTACTGAGCACACTTCTTGCCTGAAGATGTTGTTACCAAGTGGGTGACCCCAGAACCTTTCCTTTGAGGACTTTGTAGCTAGGTTGTTCATCTCAAAACCCTTCAAGACAAAAGTGCCACACACAAGAGCTTAACTTGGTCTTAAAGTTGTATCAAAATCTTGATTTCAGAAGTCCTGTTTTTAGGTTTTTGTCTTTCGTCTCCATTCTTGTGATTAATTTTTAGGTGTTCTGACTTCACTTTTAAATAAAATTTTAGAAAAGTAATCATTAATATTTAAACTTCCTTCTTTACAGATATTTCATTTGAATGCTTTGCCACATTCAATATTTAAAACAGAATTATATCCTCCAGAGATGCCACTGCCCACAGGTAAGAAAGCTCGCCCTGTTATTTTGCTTTCACTTTTAACAGTCAGGATTTGTTCATTTGTTCTAAACTCATTGGTGTACATAGAATGAAAATGGTGATCTGTGTTTTAAAAACCAATCTTTCAATATTCAAAACAAAAAAAAAAATTTCACCTTACTCACTCATTGTATTAACAACTGTGGTTGCAGTTATCTGCTGGAACCACTCAGAAATTTCCTGTGTAAGGATGTTCCTTTTCTCCCCATCTCACTACCCCTTGAGTTCTTTTCTACCTCATCTCCAACTTTATTCAGGCTTACACAAGGTTCTCCTGACTTCTTAGTTCTCTTCCAAAACATTTATCTAAGGCCCTGTTTGGTGCCATCCAGGATGCAAGGCACTCAAAAGACTGCACAAAAGCCCTAAAAAAATCAACTCAGTAGAAAAAGTTTTTTAAAGCTTTTAACTGTGCATTGTGACCAATCAGATAAAACTTTGAGTAATAATACTTCCTTCTAACATGACTCCATTAATTGTCTGAATATATAAATTGTTTAACCTTGTATATGCAACAACAAATTCAATTTATTTAGACTCTGTCAATGGCTTGTATGTCACCTTGGAGTGATGCTCTTTTCACTGTTTTGCTTTAACTCTCATTCTTCAAAAGCAATGTTGTACAAATTTTGAAGATTATATATAAAACAAAGTGTAGTACTCACTGAAGTTGAAAACAAGGGTTTTGTTTATTATGGAATTGCTTGTCTCAGACAGTTTGTGTGTATTTTGTTTGTTTTGTTTTTCGAGGTAGGATTTTGCTCTAGCCCAGGCTGATCTGGAATTCATTCTGTAGTCTCAGGCTGATTTCAGACTCCTATCTCTGCCTCTCGAGTGCTGGGATTAAAGGCATGCGCCACCATACCTGGCAAGCAGACAGTTTTTCTGCATGTATTTCTTTAGTGCTTTTAGATGTACCTAGGTCGAGGGGGTGTGGCTAAAGATATGGCTTAGTGGTTAAAGGTGCTTACTTGCAAAGCCTAATGACCTGGGTTCAGTTCCCCAGTACCATGTAAAGCCAGATGCACAAAGTGGCACATGTGTCTGGAGTTGGTGTTTGCAGCAGCAGGAGGCCCTAGCATGCCTATTCATATTCTCTCTTTCTCCTTTTCCCTCTCACAAATAAACAAATGAATAAAAGAAGTAAATAGGTAGATTGAAAGCAAATCTACTCCATGTTTATATTCACCAGCAGAAGTGACAAACAGATGCCTTTCTATGTTTGCCCTATAAAACCTCCCTCCCCGGCTGCCTTTTATCTTGGGGTTTTTGTTTTGTTTTGTTTTATTTTTCGAGGTGGGGATTCACTCTAGCCCAGGCTGACCTGGAATTCACTGTGTATTCTCAGGGTGTCCTCGAACTCACGGCGATTCTCCTACCTCTGCCTCCTGAGTGCTGGGATTAAAGGCGTGTGCCACCATGCCCGGCTTTTATCTTGGGTTTTGTGCAGTGCTGCCCAAAGCTTGAGCACCAGGTCAGCTTCCTGTGAACAAGGTACTGCTGGGGTGGCATCTGAGTTTCCTGTGAACTTTTCTGTTCTGAGGTTCAAAGCAATTTTCTTAGTATTAATGTTTGTCAAAAATGTAAGAGCTCTCAGGAAAAATATCTATTTATGTTGAGACGACTGAACAGTATCCTGAGGCCAATTTTTTTAAAAACATGTTGTCTTTTTCTTTAGGCTTATAGGCTTAGAAATACAAATATTCAAAGAACCATCTTCCTAACAATTTTGTAGTTAAATCATCATGTTGAACAAATTATTTTTCCATAATAATAGGGAAAAACTTTGAAAATTATACCTAGAAATCTTATTTTCTTGTTGTTTTTCACCTTCATTTTTATTGACATTTTTCTCTGTTGCAGTGGCCTAGCCTAGTTCTTTTTTTAATTTGTATTTATTTCTGTTTATTACAAAGAAAGAGAGAGGGGAAGAGAGAGAGATAAATGAGAACAAATATGGGCATACCAGGGCATCTTGCTGCTGCATACAGACTCTAGACATATTCCCTACTTTGTACATCTGGCTTTACGTGGGTGCGGAGGAATTGAACGAAAGCTAGCAGGCTTTGCTAGGAAGTACCTTGAACCATTGAGCCATTGCTCCAGCCCTGGTCCAGTTTTTATACTCTGAGCTATAAGGGATGTTTTGTTTAATTTTTAAAGGAGTAGGCAGGTTATCTAAACCCACATTCACTCGTTATTTTCATAAGGCTTTTTTTCAATCTTCTAGGTATCTTGAAATCTGACTCCATTAGTAGTATATCTATTATGTCAACAAGTCTATGTGATATGGCACAACTTTTGGGATCTGTAAAATTTTGCTGCTGTAATTTAAATTTCTCTGCACAGTGGGATATCACTTTCTTGGCATGGAAATGTGACCAAAGGAAAGTTGTCCTTCAAACAAATATATGCATATCAAATCTAACTTTCTAGTTAATTTAGCTTTAAACATGTTCTTTGAATGAGAAAACTTGCCCCATTTCACTGGAATTTCACATATTTAAATGAAAGCAAGTCCTACCAAAAAGAAAATAAACACTACAAATATTGTTTAGAAGAGTTAGTTAGAAGGACCTTGAAATTTAATGTCAATGTTTTCTCTGCACCCCCCATATATTCCATGGCATCTTTTTCTTACCAGGCTGTCTTCTTACTATGTTTGTAGCATTCTAGACAAATGTTTTATATTTATTAGAGTGTCATCATATAAGCTGTATATTAGCAATGTGAAAATATTTCCATTTCTAAGCAGTTTTACTTCATTAGTAAAAATTAAACTCTAGCCACTTTTAAAAAATTGAAGTTATAGGTGCTTTTTAAAAGTAGGCTAGCAAAGGAAGGATATGACTCCTTACAATTCAACTGTCCAGACAGAAATGGGCCTCGAGATCCATGACCTCACAGTGCCTAGCAATACCTTCACAAGACCCTCATAATAGGAGGAAAAGATGATGACATTAAAATAAAAGAAAGACTCATGAGAGGGGGAGGGGATATGATGGAGAGTGGAGTTCTGAAAGGGAATGGGGGGAAGGGAGGGCAATATCATGGTTTATTGTCTGTAAGTATGGAAGTTATCAATAAAACAAAAAAGTCTAAAAAAAAGTAGGGGCTGGAGAGATGGCTTAGCGGTTAAACACTTGCCTATGGAGCCTAAGGATCCTGGTTCGAGGCTCGATTCTCCAGGACCCATGTAAGACAGATGCACAAAGGGGTGCATGCATCTGGAGTTCGTTTGCAGTGGCTGGAGGCCCTGGTGCACCCATTCTCTCTCTCTCTCTCTCTCTCTCTCTCTCTCTCTCTCTCTACCTGCCTATTTCTGTATCTCTCTCTCTCTCTCTCTCAAATAAATAAATAAAATAAATAAATAAAATTAAAAAGTAGGCTAGGAGTGAAGAGATAGCTTAACAGTTAAAGCACTTGCTTACAAAGCCTAACAACTCAAGTTCAGTTTCCCTGTACCCATGTAAGGCCACATGCACACAGTGGCACATATGACTGGATTTTGCTTGAAGTGGCTAGAAGCCCTGGCATCCCATTTTCTGTTTCTCTGTTTCTCTTTGCTTACAAATAAATAATAAAAATATTTTTTTAAGTAGGCTAATGTGTCCTGGGATGAGTTTCATATAGAGAAGGTGATATCCTACATTACAACCTTGACCAGTGACTCCCTATTTCTCTTTTCTTGTGTTTGTTTCACTTTGGATGTCACCATTTTCCAAATGACTTCCTTATAAAATCTTTGAATAACAGGATATCATTATACCCTTGCTTCTTAAACTGATCATTTATCCTGATACATCATAATATTGAGAAGATAAAAATAAGTTTTCTTTTTTTTAACAAGTATTTATTTGCAAGTCTGTGGGGAGGGGAATGAATAGGTACACCAGGGTTTCTTGCCAAATAAGCTCTCTTTTAAGTGAAAGTTTATTTTAAATTTCCACCTTAAGTTTTACCTCTTCCTCATAAATTTATTTGTGCTTTAGCTGAGAGGCAAATTTTCAAATGGACACAGACACATTCATGTAAGATGTCTTCATATCAAACATTTAAATTTGATTCAAACATTAGATACCTAATGTATTGCACAATGGTGGATTATAGTATTGTTGACATAAAAATTGTTAGGTTTTTTTCATATTAAATGTGTTGTATCTATGCTATCAAAATATCTGATTTTTCCATCAATTTTCAAGTCAGATTCCATGGGGATATGGATTCAACCATTCAGGGTTTTTTAGATCTTTCATAATAATTAATTGTTAAGTGTTTATGTTCAATTAAGTTATTTTCAGGGTTAGTTTGGTAAAATGCCTGAACTGTTTTAGAACTGAGTTTGTGTGAATGCACAATATTCAGACATTGTATGCCAACATCAGCAGTTATGGATAAGTAAGAAAAGTTCACCTTGTCATACAGGCCAAGTTAAATTATTAGTGGGTAATGGAGGTAGTACCAGTGACTCCAGGGAAGGGAAAGAACAGAAAGTGTCACTAGAAGTAGGTAGTCTAGGATCATTATCTGTGTCTTTCCTATGTGTGGTTGCTAGCTCAATCTCTTAATTTCACATTCAGCACATTCTCTTTGAGGAAGGAAAGTTACTATCTACTAAGGTGAAGGAAAAGTAAAATGTCATCATGCCCAGGAAATGGTTGCTGTTTTTAATTAGTATTAATTAGTGTTTTTCTAAAATGCTTTGTTGAAAGATAAGATTGTGAAGGCTCCTTACTTCACAATCTTTCCTGGCAACCAGGCTTTTTTGGTGGGCTGTACAATAAACATCGCCATTTAAAGAATATTTATTCATTCTGGGCTGGAGAGGTGGCTTAGAGGTTAAGACCTTTGCCTGCAAAGACAAAGGACCTCGGTTCGATTCCCTAGGACCCACGTTAGCCAGATGAACAAGGGGGCACATGCATCTGGAGTTCATTTGCAGTGGCTGGAAGCCCTGGTGCGCCCATTCTCTCTCTATCTCATTCCCTTTCACAATTAAATAAATAAAAATAAAAATTTTTAAAAAGAATATTTATTCATTCTATTTTACTAGGACTCTAAAGATACTGTAAAAATAAGAATAAATTTAATATTTCAGGTGAGGATGCTATATTCTTATAGAATTTTACCCATGCAATTGACTTGAAACCTCTATTTAAGCTGGGCATGTTGGGACATGCCTTTAATCTCAGTACTTGGGAGGCAGAGGTAGGAGAATCGCTGTAAGTTCCAGGCCAGCCTGGGACTACAGAGTGAGTTCCAGGGTATTCTGGGCTAGAGTGAGACCCTACCTTGAAAAAAACAAACAAACAAAACCACTATTTAAAAACACAATTCAGGGCTGGAGAGATTGCTTAGCAGTTAAGCGCTTGCCTGTGAAGCCTAAGGACCCTGGTTCGAGGCTCAATTCCCCAGTACCCATGTAAGCCAGATGCATATGGTGGCGCATGTGTCTGGAGGCCCTGGTGCGCCCATTCTCTCTTCTCTATCTCTCTCTCTCTATCTCTCCCCCTTTCTCTGTCTCTAATAAGTAAATAAATAAAAATAAAAACTTAAAAAAATAAAAACACAATTCAGCTTTCATCTTGCATTATATGTTATACTGATTGAAGAAGCCTCATCATCTTTTGTTTTTGTCTGTTGTGTTTGTCTTTAGCAGATGGTCCATACCTTCAAATATTAGAGCAACCAAAACAGGTAAGGAGAATAAAGGGGTGGGAGTTGTATTTTTGTAATGGTAGATCATTACATCTAATATTAATATCTAAAGCATTGAATAACAGTAAATGAATTTTATGGAAAAAGTAGTTTATCTGGATAATCAGCAACCTGCTAGATTATGTAACAGCTTTGTTCATTACTTAACATTTCTCTTAGTCAGTCTTCATATGGTCTTGACCTCAGCACCTAGTTCTGTGAAACTCTAACTCATTATAGAACCTTGGTATTCTGCTATCTCTACCAGCTTAGCTTATCAACCACTCCCAGGAAAGGGATAGCTTATTTTCATTTATACAGAAATATGTGGGCATGCACTTCCCACCCACTGAAGTACATCCATCAGCCATGTCCATGCACATGTGGTACTTCCTAGCCTTCCCCCTTTTTTCATAGTCCAGCCTTTTATGTTCAGTCTGTGGAACATATAACCTGAAACACTGAAAGGTACTAGTGGGCGGCAAAGCATCAGAATGGGTGGTTGGATTCTCTTCTCTTTGGGCTATCTTTAGACTCGGCCTCTTTGTAGCAAGAGGAGGTTCCTTTGATTTTATAGAAGATAGTTCAGAATTGACTGACCATGTTCTAACTCTGCATAGTAATTAGAAATTGTATGGCTCTAAGGCTGTGAAAGAGGAGGAAAAAATAGCCTTACTATTTTCCCATGGGACATTTCTGTATTATAGTATTGTATCACACAGAATGAGGACAGAGTCACTAAATCTCTGAATGGATATGCTCAACACATCCCTATGAGACTGACAGACCATACATGTCCTCTTAGTTCTATTATGCAGTACCTTTTCTAAGTGTCCTTTTTTTGTAACTCAAAGGAATGAGTGTACACTTTTGTGTTGTATAACATTAAACAAATGCTAAGAAGTTAAATATCAAGAGCTTTAAAGCAATACATTGTGGAATCATGTGATATATGTTAAATGTGGCCAACTTTTAAATGTTAATGACTTAATGATATCCAGTTTATCTCTATGAGGTGGACATTAGATGAGAATTTTTGCTATAGACACTGGGGCCTTGTTCTAGGTGCTTGCAGGGGGCGCCTCCCACTGCTCAGGCTGTCAGGACTGCTTTCTTTGCACTTCTTTCCTGTCTAACAATGTTAGAGTGATTCCTCACATTAAGTCCCCAGTTCTCTCACTTCCCTTCCTAGTAGAACTTTTTTCCTTGAAATTCTATTCAGTAATGTGGCTTCCTGGAAAATGTTCTATCTTGTAGGATCTGAGTGATCCATAAAACTGAGAAATCAATTACAGTATGTCTGTATATGAAAAGTTTTTCTTCAGATATTTATTTTTACAAGAATAGCACTATAATAAGAATTGTAGGGGCTGGAGAGATGGCTTAGCAGTTAAGGAATTTGCCTGCAAAGCCAAAGGATCCCGGTTCAACTCTCCAGGCCCCACATAAGCCAGATGCATAAGGGGGTGCATGCATCTGGAGTTCATTTGCAGTGGCTGGAGGCCGTGTGTGCCCATTCTCTCTCTTTCTCTCTCTTTCTTTTGTCTTTTTCTCTCTCTACCTCTGTCTCTCTCTCAAATAAATAAATAAAATATATTTTAAAAAAAGAATTATAACATGTTCCTCCTTACCATGGCAAAAGTCATAAGACATTAATGATTTACATGAAGGATTAATGTAGTTTGAGAATTCAAAAGTTAACTCATTAACTAAGAATACAGTAAAGCTCATGTGAGTCAAACAATGAGTTTGTGTACAAACAGGGTATTTTGATATCTAACTTCAGTGAAAGGATGAGGGTTATCCCTGCTATCGTCTTTTTGTGCTTTTAGCAATTTCCTTTAATTATTAAGCTTACTTTTGTATTTTTGACTTTAATTAGCTCATGTTTATTTGCAGTAAGGTGATAATAGCCTTTTTATTATTAATTGTGAACTTTACTATGTGAACATATTACATACATCAGGTTATTAAGCTATTTTAATTATTAAATAGATCAATAACCATTGCTTATAACAAATCCAGGGCTGAATTTGTAACTTTTTGTAATTGGAATTTTGTGGGAAGCAAAACAGAAAACCTTCACCTCAAAAGGCTGCCTTGGTTTGGTTGGGGTCTTTAGAGCAGCCATGTGCAGGTATGATTTTGGATTGTACCCTGATGAGCTGTTCACTATAAACCTATGTGTGCATGAAGGAAGAATCTTCTCAGGCTAAGTTTACCTTGGGCATTTCTGGAGAACTTTCTCAATCTAAATAATTTACCTTAAGCATTTCTGGATATAGTGAAATGTGTTTTAGGATCAGTCTTCTTTGGAAATAAGGAAGTTCTTAGAAAAAAGAAGGTCCATAACAGATGCTTCCCAGAGATTTAAATTAGCTCAAGGCATTGGGTTGATTCAGAGACTGAAAAAAAAATAATAATAGAAACAAACAAAAAAAAAGTCATTCAATCTATGGAGGGCAAAAGTTTCACATTGCTCCATGAGGTCAAAGTGATTAAAAACTTGTGTTTTCTGTGGATTCTGTGGCTATTTGAGTAAGTAAGGTGGGAACCGTTTACCAGCAGTAGTGGGTATGGGGAGCTCCTGGTGCTTCAATTATCTAAAGCTATTTGTATAAAACCTGACCAGAAATAAAAATAAAAGGTGAGAATGTGTCCTAACGTATGGTTAAAATACTGTTCTTTTCATCAACTGGTGAAAAAAGAAAAGCCAGTCTACTAAACACTAATACAGATTGATTGACATCATTATAAAGTGTTTTATAAAACAGCAAAAGCTCTCTTGAAGTGACAGTGAAGTCTCTTTGCATAATTTGCTATATTCTTTGTATATAAGTATGTATAATCATCAAACTAAATTAGCTTTATAAGTCATGAGGTGTTAGAAACATTAAAGGTGGTTTGGCATAAATCTACTCAGTTGTACTCATTTAAAAAGTGGCACTTTTACATATGGTTTTTCCCATAATAAAGGCTGCCAAGTAACTCTTCTTGATCAGTTAACTCTATGAGATTTATGGACCAGATAATATAGGGGACTGTCTGGTTTGGGATTCATCAAAGTCTATTACATTGATAATCTAAAGTTAAAGCTCTTATGCTATGAACTGTTACGAAGCCCACCAGATGCACCATGTAGCGTGTAATGCATGTTCTACAACACTGAAGCAATTTGTTCAAAAAGACGCGTCCATGGTCACCTTGATCTAACTATAATCAGTGCAGATAAAGGAGTTACATTAAAGAATAGTCAAAGAAGCATAACTTTTACTAGTATGGCAAAGTTCAGAGCTTGGCAGCAGCAATTTGAGATGAGGGAGCTCCAGTTCAGACAAGTCAGAGCACATCATGTCCAAAGGCTTAAACTCTTCAGCAGCTCTCTCTCAGCATCTGAGCACAGAGGAGGTTCTCTGGGCTGGGTGCTGGCCTCCCTGCCACAGCTCAGTGCACACACATCGGTTAATATCATCTTCATCATAACCCTGGGGAAGTATTTCTCATTTCCAGAGTCTACTTCCACAGTTTCATGTTTGTCTTACCTTATCTAGTATGCATAAAAATTAGAAACTCGAATGTGACTCTGTCATTATTTTTCATAATGATTTCCCAAACTTACTGGCTGTATTTACTTTGCAGAGAGGATTTCGTTTCCGTTATGTATGTGAAGGCCCATCCCATGGTGGACTTCCTGGTGCCTCTAGTGAAAAGAACAAGAAGTCTTATCCTCAGGTCAAAGTAAGTTTAGAGTACCTTACTCTGAATTCTGGAAGGTTTGAGTGCCGAGGAGCAAAACCAAGGGACTGCTTAAAATGAATCCAGTGCAACTTTGCCCTTAAGCATGAGTGTTTACATAGTGATCATAATTGTTATATAGACATCTGTGTCATAGGAGTGACAGATTTTTTTTCAAACTCTGTTAACATCTCCATGTTGTTTAAACATTAAGAAAATTTTATTAATTCTCAATATCTTAAAGATTGTCTAAATTATACAGTTTTCTGAAATTTTAATGTCTTTGAGCCAGACGTGCTGATGTATACTTGTAATCCCCATACTCAGGAGATGGAGGCAGGAGAATTAAAAGGTCAAGGCCAGCCTTAACTACATAGTGAGTTTGAGGCAAACCTGTGCTACATCAGGCCAGATCTCACAAAAACAAAAGACAAGCAAACAATGTATGTGAGAGAAATGGCTGATACTTGTCTACAGAGATTTAGTGAGAAACAGAGCAGGTGCCTGAGTGTTTGGATTGTCTAGTGTATTCTTTAATATCATGAATTCTTTTTTATTTTCATTTATTAATTACACACAGAGAGAGAAAGAGAGAGGGGCTTGAGAGAAAGAGAGAGGGAGGGAGAAGAAAATGGGCTTGCCAGGGCTTTCAGCCACTGCAAATGAACGCCAGATGCATGTGCCACCCTGTGCATCTGGTTTACATGGGTTCTGGGGAATCAAACCTGGGTCCTTAGGTTTCACAGTCAAGCACCTTAACTGCTAAGCCATCTCTCCAGTCGAAGAGCATGAATTCTGAGGATGGGGCTCAGTTGGCAAAGTGTTTGCCCTACAAGCATGAGAACCTGAGTTTGATCCCCAGAACCTCCATAAAATAACTGGCTAAAACACACTTGTAATCCCACATGGAGGAAGCAAAGATAAATTAATACCTTGGACTTGTTGGATGCCAAAGTAGCCTACTTGGTGAGCTCCAAGCTAGTGCTCAAAAGTGGAAGACAAGCCAGGAGTGGTGGCTCATGCCTTTAATCCCAGCACTCGGGAGGCAGAGGTAGGAGGATCGCCGTGAGTTTGAGGCCACCCTGAGATTACATAGTGAATTCCAGGTCAGCCTGGGCTAGAGTGAGACCTTACCTCAGAAAGGAAGGAAGGAAGGAAGGAAGGAAGGGAGGGAGGGAGGGAGGGGGGAGGGAGGGAGGGAAAGAAAAGTGGAAGGCATCTAAAGGAGACACGTAAAGTGGGCTATGAGCAGGTTTATTAAGTAGTTCTGAGCCTCATTATACAAATGCAGAAGGTATAGAACAATTGGTATCTACTAACCAAGACTAGATGAGGAAGTGTGTGTCTTTGTAGAGAGCCTGAAATACCCCAGGGCCTCTGATGGGCAGATGTGCAGCCACATGTGCTGGTCCTTGGGATGAACTGCTTGCTGGAAGGTGTTGTGTGCTTGGGCACACCTTCATCTCCTTCGTCCTTCTTGCATGGTTTTTATAGATCTGATTGAGAGTATCTTCCTCTGAGTTTGAGGTTTTGATTTTTATCATATGGTGTCATGTTTCCTAGACTGATACTTTTGCATGTAAGCAATTAGCAATTGCAATTTAGTTATTAGTACAAGATTCTCTTTAGCCACTAATTCAAAGCCTACACAAAAATTTTCCCAGTACTGCTCCCACTAGTTGCAAGAGCCCCTTAGAATGTAGCATACTTTTGACCTCTTGTCTTTCTGTTGTTTTGTTTTGTACACAGATGCTCAAATAGATGTGGCTCTTAGCAAGATTCTGATAGAAGGAAATTTATGTTTGTTTGTTTTTTAGCTTCACATTTTGCTTCTCCCCCTTTCTCATACTCTACTTTCAGGCCCTGATCATTCCACTGTCTTACCCTTGTTCTAAAACAAGTGAAAAAATATTATGATGCCATTCTTATCTTTCATGTGAAACTCCCCCCTCATGGTATGGATACTTTGAGTCAGGCCCATTCTTAAGGTTCTTAACTCTAGCTGTGAGAAGGTTTTGTTCTTATTAATTATAATTAGGCAAGTAAATGTAGTGTCCACAGAAGAAGGCCACAGTTAATATTAGACTGCTTTTCCAAGAAACCAGTGGAAGAGAGATAGATAGACAAACACACAATGGGTATACAGACAGATGATAGATAAATAATAGACAGGACAGATAGATGAATAAATGGGTAGATGAGAGTAATTGGCTCACATGATTATGAACACTGAGAAATTCCACAACAAGCTGTCTCCAAGCTGTCAACCCAGAGATGCTGGCTCTATTGTTCATTCCTCCAGAAGCCTCCGAACCAGAGTTGTTAATATTGTAACTTTCAGTCCAGAACGGAATGCCTGATTCTGGGGAAAGGGATGCTAGTATAAGCCTGTAGTTCAAGTCAGGGGAGCCTGGAGTTCTGGTGTCCAAAAAAGGACAAGAGAAGAAGAATGTACCACTTTCTGGAGAGGGGTAGAGAAACAGAGGAGGGAGCAAGAGAGGAGGAGAATTCTCTCTGTGTTTTTGCTCTCTGTGAGTCTCCATCTGATTTGGTGATACTGCCCACATTTGAAGTTTTACCTTTGTTACACCAACTGACATGCCAGCCTCTCCTGTAAACACCCAGAAAAAAAATGCTTTGCCAGATCTCTTGGTATTCCTGACCATGAGTACACACCTAGAATTATCACTATGACTTCTGTTGCTTCTGATCCTTTAGAACATAAATGAGAAGTAAGGAACACAAACAAAGAAGAGAACTGGCCTTTATTAAACATCAGTGATTTTCCAAGAACTTTGCCCTTCTTAACTGTGGTAACAAGTGCAATGCCTGTGAGGAAACTGAGGCTCAGAGGGGGAATTAACCGTACCTTTCCTAAATCAGGCTACTGCTCATTGAGCCTCCCATACAGAATGTGTGCTGCTACAGTGCTGGGCCTAGAAGCCTGGGGACAGAACATGGAACCATTGGGAGAAATAAGGCAAGAGAAAGAGAATTCTAGACCACAAAGACAGACTCAGGGGGTAAAGGATGTCAGGTATCAAGTCCAGAACTTCTAAACACATTTATATGTGTAATATATAAATACTGTGTACATTTATGTGTCTATGTTTCTAAGGAATATAATTGAAATTCACATTATCTACATTGCCTTTGATTATATCTACTTAAGATCTAGTAGCAGAAGAAAAAAGGTTTTCTGCACCAGCCCTATACAAAGCAATATAAGTTGTGGTATTTTTTATTAACTGTTCACTTCTGTTATCTAGTATTTTGTGGCCAAGTAACAGTTATTAATTCTAACAAACTCATGGCAGTAGCCTGTGGTGAGTTTATTGGCATTTTCTACAACCTTCACATATAGTAGCTCCATGTATACTCAAAGGTATATTACTGCATCAAAGGTATATTACTGTAGCAGACAGCTTCAAGTTCGCTGAGATGAACTTCCAGACCAGACACAGTTATGGAGGAAGGGATATTTATTGAAGCTTACAGATCCAGGGGAAGTTCCATAATGGCAGAAGAAGCTGGCCTACCTTCACAGGGCCAAGGAGAGAGAGAAAAGCCAACCAGGCACACAGCACACAGAGCAAAGCTACAGCCAAAAGCCACAGCACACTTCAGGAACTCTCGCTAGGCACACTTTGCATATCTTTACAATGGAATCTCAAACCACCACCACACCTTAAGATCCGCCCAGTGACATTGCCTCCAGCAAGGTGGCTGCAGATGCAAACTATAAACTAATAAAACACTGAATATATTGGGGGACATCTATTCAAAGTACCACAATTACTGTCACAGAATAACCTAGAAATGAACTTAGTGGACATTACATGTTCTTCAAATCATGTCTACAAAAAGGACTTTGATGTTTAGTGGGAGATATATATATATATATATATCATAAAATAATAATGCAAATCAAAATATAAATATAAATGTGGAGGATCAGTCATTGTTAATCTTCAGCAAAAGCTGCCTATTTCACCCAATATTTTTATGCATTAATTAAGCATATCTTTATTAAGTGTTTAATCAAGTTGTAAGAAAAGGAGAAATGTGTTTACACAGCCTTACCATTGTTGGCTGGCCTGATTCTGTTTTTTTATTTTTTTCATCTTGCCTGTCATCATTGCTCACTAAGAGTTTAAGTAGTTCCATTGTTTCTACAAATCAAAGTAAGTCATGTTATTTATTGTAAAACTTTTAGCCAGATGCAAGGGAAAGGGGGGGAAGGTTACCATGAGGTACTTCTTTCCAGAGTGTGTCTGCCCGTATTCCATCTTGTGATCTTTCTCTAAAGTACAGCCCTAGGTGACTTTCAGTTTACAAGTGTTTTAAATCACTTTTCCCTCTGAAATTTAAACATAGGAAAGGTTTTCCATCATCATCTCTTTCCAGGAAGCTGTGCTTTCCTCCTCTGCAGTAGTACACTAAACCCCGATCCACGTGAGGCTGAGAGGAAGCAGAGGCCCATGCTTCCAAAGGGCCTCACTACTGACACTTGGAGCCATAAAATTCTCTTTAGTGGGGGGGGGGGGGCTGTCCTAGTTAATTATGGGATATTTAGCAACATCTCTCAACACTGTGGCAGCAAAAACACTTGCAGACATGGTCAAATGTACCCTGGAGAGGGAGGGCAAAATCGCCCATGTTTAAGAGTAACTGACCTAGATGCAGCGTCAGGTCATTCTCCACTTGACTTCTTCCTATACGCTTCCACTCTAAGGCTGTGTCACAGGGATCACATGGAATTGTCTGTGTGCATGTTTTACAAACACATGGACTTTTCCTTGAGTAGTAACAGACATTGTTTCTTTTTTTTCAGGGTCAATCTAGATATACTAAGATTCTAAGAGACATCCTTCAGACACTAAGAAGTGTGTTAGTTTTTCATCATTGTGACTAAATACCTGAGAAAAACAACTTTAGAAAAAGGACAGGGGCTGGAGAGATGGCTTAGCAGTTAAGGTGCCTGCCTGTGAAGCCTAAGAATGCCCGTTCAAATCTCCAGGTCCCATGTTTAGCCAGATGTAAAAGTGATGCAAAAACACAATGTCACACATGTGCCCACAAGGGGGTACATGCATCTGGAGTTCATTGACAAAAGCTGAGAAGCCGTGTTGCTCCCATTCTCTCTCTGCCTCTTCCCCTTTTTCTTTCTCTCTCTCTCTTTCTCAGAGCTCTCTGTCTCTCTCTCAAATAAAAAAAATAAACGGACAGATTTAGGGCTCATGGTTTCAGGCTGTGGCTCACCAGCTCCATTGCTGTGGGACTGAGGTAAGGCAGAAACACCATGGCAGAAGAATATGGTGGAGGAAATCTTGTGGCAGCCAAGAAGCAGGAAGATAGACAAAGCAACAATATATACCCTTCAAAGGCTCACCTTGAAGATCTGCTTTATCCAGCCAAGTCCCATTTCCTAATATCCCATCTGTATGAACTTATCAGTGGATGAGCCACTGATGATATTGATGCCTTCACTGCTGTGAGCACACCACCATCCAGGGACCACATCTTCACTCCCAGCTCTTTCAGAGGATACTTCTATTCAAACCATACCAAGGAGAGAGACATAAAAGAGAAAAAGGTGTATATCTTAAACATAGGCATGATAACTGCATGCCTAAAACTTAATGCAGGAGTTCTGTTGACTGCCTCATTAATTATTACAGAAGAGAATGTGAGATGGAGGCAAGGGTTCTGTACAGTATGTTTAAGAAACTGGGAGCATCTATGTAATAATGCTTTGAGGTAGTGTCATAAGAGAGTGCCCACACCACCCCAGAATCCATTCCCAGGGGAGCTTCAGAGGAGGGCATGTGTATTTACTGAACAGAAGTGGCACTTTTCATACCTTGCCTACGCTACCTATATAGTCAGTGCATTTGTTCAGGCTTCAAGATAAAATGTTAGGTTCTATCTGTTCTTCACCCATAGCCTCCTTGTCTCTCTGATCTCACTCTTTCTTCTGGCCCTGTATCTTGAAAAACTCCACCCTGCTGTCCCTGGAAGGCTGGTAGCTCCTATCATGTAGAGGTGGCAGTAAAGGTTCAAGGGTTAACCTGAAAGCTTTGGGAGCTGGTTGTGGCATGGAAACTTCTCTCTCATTGACTGCCCAGAATCAGTGCCTCAAGTTGGAACGTTTTGACAATACACTCTAGGTGTCCCCAAAGGCCCTGTGTTTCCTGTTGGAAGTATGTCCCATGCATACAACTCGATGGCAGATAAGTGGGATGCAGACCAGGCTTCGAGACCCTCTCACTGGTTAAGACCATTTCTGGATCTCAGGCTACTTACTGTACCATGTGGTACTTTGCAGGCTTCTTCATGTAGCTGAGAAGAATTCTGTATAGCTTTCTAATGTCTTGCTCTGCAAGTCTTCACATTCTTTTTTTAAAAAAAAGAAATGTTGGCAGGCTGGAGGGATGGCTTAGGGGTTAAGGTGCCTGCCTCCTAAGCCTAAGAACGCTGGTTCCAATCTCCAGCCGTTCCAATCTCCAGGTCCCACATTTAGCCAGATGCAAAGTGACGCAAGGGCGTAATGCCTCACTTGCCCACAAGGAGGCACACGCATCTGGAGTTCATTCACAGCAACTGAGAGGCTGCTGGTGAGCCCATTCTCTCCCTCTCTCTGTCTCTCTCTGTGTCTCTCTCCAAAAAAGAAAAGAGAAAAGAAAAAGAAAGAAATATTTAGGCTGGAGAGATGGCTCCGAGGTTAAGGGACTTGCCTACAAAGCCTAATGACCCAGTACCCACATAAAGCAAGATGCATAAAGTGGCACACGTACCTAGAGTTCATTTGTAGCAGCTGGAGGCCCTGGTTCACCCATTCTTTTTCTCTCTCTCTATGCTTGCAAATAAATAAATAAAATAGAAAAAGAAGTATTTTAAATCTTATTTCAAGCATAAAGAAAGTTTAAAAATTGATATAACAGATACCACAATGTAGACAATAATATTTTACCATATTCTCTCTCATTTGCTGTCTCATTCTCTCACTTTCTCTGTTATGACAAATGACCTAAGTTACATCTAAAGCACCAGTCAGCCGTTGCTTTGGCCTCATTAAGCCCATAGGTAAACCACTACTCTGAATTTTCTTTCTCTGAGTTTTGTTGCAGTTTTCATCTTTTTAGCTTTTAACCACATAAGCATGCATTCATAAATACTGACATTTTCAAGAACATTGATTTTACTAGCTTACACCCAAAGTTTTATTTCTATGTGGTGGCTCCTTTTCTAGCCAAATGAGGGCTAAAATCAGGCGAGTTTGGAGATTAAACAGTGCTTGCATTAGTCCCATAGCTTCCACTTCACTGTCTAAATGGAGAAGTATTCAATCACAGTGGAGAATTAAAACAAAAATAATATGCAGAGAAAAGTCTAGGGAAAGTAAAATATGCAGACTAATGCTTACATATAGCCTTGTTTTAAGAAACGTTTTCCTGTGGTTGAACAGTTAATAATCCATTATTCTGTCCAATAAAAGTTTTCCTTTGATGTTTGCTCTGTTCTTACTTCCTCATGAGCTCCTAATGGGGGAGGCTGGCAGAAAAGTATATGAACCTCCCCTAAGCCAAGCTTGTCTCTGCCTGTTTTTGACTCAGCAAGGAGTGCCAGGGAAAGCTTACTGCCCTCTTTTTCCCGAAAGTCATATAGAAAACAATTTTGAATCAAATGGCCTTCCTCTTTAGGGAAGTGGCAGGAGGCCAAGAGGAGCAGTCCCATGGGGCTTCAGAAACCTTCTCTGCTCCTGTTCTCAGCTGCTAGGACAGGCTTCAAAGTTTGGCACCCTTTGCAGAACACACATCAACACTAGTAATTTTTTTCCAAAAGCGAGATTATAGCTAGTATCATTTTCTTTTTATTTTTAAATATCTAATGCAAGAGGCTTGAAACACAATTGATACAAGTACAGTTATTTCTTTTCAATGGTTCCTGACAGCTGGTTTATGTTCAGCTATGTTTATGTTCAGCTCCACATTGAGATGTTTAGGTCATAAACAGCTTTTCTATTAATCCCTTTTCTCCCACTGAGTAAAAAGACAGGTCTCTTCAGGGCCTCTCACTTAAAAATCCTAAATGCTAAGTGTCAGTCAAGGTCAAATAGTGACTGGCTGATCTGCAATGGCATTTGAAGATACAACATATCTTTGCACAAGCTCCCTTTTCTTTGTAGAGACTTGTCTGAGTCAGAGGTTTGCCATTCTGAGGATCTAGTTGGAATACTAATTCTGAATAAATTAGCCTGACTCAGTTACTAAATATACCAAAGAGAAATACCACCAATAATCAAATAGGCATGCATACAGAACTTAATCCATAGCTAGCATTTGTTAGAATATCCTTTGGCACCCCTAAGTCACTCATTGTGCTTATGTAAGAAAGTAACCACATTCCTACATACATTTTACCCTGTGCACTGTAACACACACACAAACACACACACACACACTTCCTGATTGAAGACAAAGGCTTTATAGGTGGGGACCTATGGATCCCTTGCTGGTTTCAGACTCAAATTTACATATAGATTTTTATGTTTATGTATGTGCATTCTTCTAGAGAGATGTATATAACTTTTTTAAAAATCAGATTTTCATAGACTCAAGCATGCTGAAGACTCAGTGCTGAAGGGTACATGTCACTTTGGCTTTTTGACAGCAGCTAATTAAACAGCTGGCCTCTATATCTTTTTGTTGTTACTGCTTTTTTTGTTTAGACAGGATCTCACTGTGTCACCCAGTCTGGCATTAAACTCACTCCTGATCCTACTTCCAGAATATTGGGATTCCAGGCATACAACACTATGCACAGCCTGTCTTAAATATTTTCCTTCTTTCTTTTTGCTTTTTTAAAATTTCATATGTACTTTTTTGTATTTTTATACATTTTCCGTGAGGTGAAATGCTTCAGGGTTGTTCAGCACACAATTCAAGATACTTGCCTATCAACCTGCCCATTGGCAAAAAGATGGATGCCAACAGCCAGATAGTTCTCATTTGTTCTCATGTTCTATCTCATCTCCTCCCCCCTCCCTTCTCCTCTTTTCTCCCTCTCTTCCTGTCTCTCTTCTCCCATTCCCATTAAGCATGAAGCTGACTCTTAGTGGTTAAAGACAAAAGAGAGAAGATCATTACTTAACAAATAGCAGGTACTGTACTATAACCAGATAAAAACCCATATCTAACTAGACTAATAGATAATTTTTCTTTTAAGTAGTTTAGAAGATTTGTATTTAGACACTCTAAAAAATATTGCCTTATATAGTTTTTAATAGTTCTCAAAATTTGGCATCACCATTATAAAGCTGTAGAAAGCTATTTATTGGAAGAAACTTTTATCACAAATAAGTAAAAATAAACCATTCAGAGCAGGAGAGCCATAGGCTTCTTGAAATTGCCAAATGTGTGAATTTTACAGCCTAGCATGGTGTCTTTCCTCTGCTGGCCATTCCCATTTTCCTTTCCTTTGCATTTCCCTGCATATATGATTGTTCCTAGGATCATTGTTCAATCTGAAGCACAACTCTTATAGCATCTTCCAAATCCAGTGGTCTCAACTGAAGATGATATAGAACCGTCTACCCCTCTCACCACATTCCATTCAGTAGTCTTGGTTTCATAAAATCTTGTGTAGTAATTGTTTTTGAAAGGTAAAGTGAAGCCCTATGGTCCTCACATATCCTCCCCTGCCTCTTCCATAAACAAGTATCTCTTCAGCCCTCTGCAGGTCTAGAGGTGATGCTGCAAGCTTTCCTGCAGCCCCAGTCTTTCTTCCTCATGCTCCACAAGGAGTCCAGGCCAGAGTCCTCAAACCTACCCTCACTTCCTTGAGGTCTAATGGAGGTATGACGCAGGATATACTCAAACATTCACAATGCCTCTCACCTTTAGGGTCCTGCCCACCAAATAGGTGGATGTAAAAATGTTTAATGTGCTCATCGTTTACCTCATCTCCTTTAATCACAACACTCCACAGAGGTAGGTTCTGTAGTCCTTGTTTTGACATGAAAAAGTGGAAGCCTACAGAAAGCTAAGAAGCTTCTCTGGGACTGACAGCCTTTCAGAAATTGAGCCCAAGATTTTTTAAAAATTTTTATTATTTATAGTTATTTATGAGAGAGAGAGAAAAGAATGGACATGCCAGGGCCCCTAGCCACTGCAAACAACTTCAGATGCATGCATCACCATGTGCATTTGCCTTATGTGGGTTCTAGGGAATCAAACCTGGGACCTTAGGCTTTGTAGGCAAGCACCTTAACCACTAAGCCAACCTTGCCAGCCCCAAGGTTTTTTGTTTTTTTTTTTAAGTACAAACTTTGTAGGGACACACCATGTGTTGGTACCATCATTTCCTTTCTCTTCTCCTTGCTCCCATTCCACCGAAGACCCTCGGTGGGATTGCTGGTATTCACCATGGGGTTGCGAGTTATGAGTTGTGAGAGCAGCAGTCAGTCATTATGGGGGGTGGAAATGCCTCTGGATCTTCCCTCCCACCCTGTGGCTCTTACATTCCCTGAGCTTTGTGGATGTGTTTTAAGTCTACTTTAGTGTTGAGATCTCAGCAGCTTACTGATTTCTGCTTTGGTGCACTTTGAGTATCCTCAGTGTCTATGGCCATAACCCTGGAGCAGGTGGTCAGGCTCGCCATGGAAGCAACACTGTTGCTCTTCTTGCCAATTCCTCTGTGGTTTCACCTGGCCCAAGCTGATGTGCGAGGGGTGAGCCCAGGATTTTAGATGAAGCCATATGATGTGAGAAATCACACTGTTTCAATATAATTGTTCTTTTTTGAATATCCTGGCCAAGCCAGTGCTACCACCACCCTATATGGCATTTTGCACAAATTTGTTAAAACTATCTATTTCTCAAGTTAAAAGTTTTATTATTTATTTCTCAGTAGTGATTACTATTAAAGGCAGTACTTCTATATAAAATGTACAAGTAAATGATACATTATAAAATAATGGAATAATTCAGTGGCTCATTTATAATATTAAGAACTCAAAGTCATTTATATCTTATAATTTGAATCTATAACAGACATCTATCCAAAACCCACAGTCTTAAACATTCTGGAATACTATTAATTACAATATTAAGGCTTTATCTCTACTTGCAGAGCTTCTTTAAATCTATGGTTCTCAGTCATGGGGGGGGAGGCATAAAAACCATTCAAAAATGCCTGGACACACTTGGGATACATCCCACACATGCTGAATAATGCACCTTTAGGCTAGGCTTCTGTGATAATTCATAAGGACTTTTGTTATTTTATGACCACATATGATAACATGATTAAAAAGACAAATAGTGCTGTAACCATGGAATACAATATTATGTCACTGTATTTTTTAAATTATAATTGAGAACTCAATATGACATGTAAAATTGCTAATTATATAACCTGATATGAAGAAAAAAAGCAGGATTATAAATTACTCATTTCCATTAATTATAAATACTAGCCTTTGTTTATAGAGCCTAGGCTGAAGCATATGTGTGAACCTTTAGCTTCGTTTACCCCATGAATCAAGAATAATTGGTTGACACAAGACCCGATCTTGAATAACAGGACTTTGGACTGAAGGGAAAACATTTAGCATCAGACTCACTTATTAGCTACAATTTCTAGTACATTTCAGCTGCAGCAGTTAAGAGATGATGGACTAATTTCTTCATGAGACCTGTAGAGACAGTACAGTGTGGTTCCCAATCTTCATTAGGCATAAAAATTTCTCTAAACTTTATTTAAAGTGATTCTTTTGTTTCATTTCCAAAGCCTTGTCAATTAGAGCAGGTGATTCTGCCACAACAAGGCACCTAGAAATGACTACTATGAAAATATAATAACGCCTGTACTAAAAGTTGAGCAAACATGTTCTCTGATGTATAGTTGAGCTTATAAAAAAAAGTGTGAAAACATATGACATGAAAGAAGGGAGACTACAAGGGGGAGTGAGAGGACAGGACGGACGGGGAGAGAAGTTGAGAATCAACAAAACAAAGCATGTATGAAAATGCCATAATGAAACCTATTACTTTGTTTACTAATTTTTAAAAACTAATAAAAAAATTTAAACCTATACACACACAGTTGTGCCATAAAACAGTAGGGGCTGAGCCAGGCGTAGTGGCATGAACCTTTAATCCCAGAACTCTGGAGGCAGAGATAGGAGGATCACCATGAGTTCAAGGCCAGCCTGGAACTACAAAGTAAATTCCGGGTCAGCCTCGGCTAGAGTGAGACCCTACCTTGAAAACAACCACCACCACAACAAAACAGTAGGGGCATTTAGAAAAGCACAATAGGCTATAGATAGATTCTAACCATCCCTGCCCAAGAAATATTTGCTGACCTAGATAATTGAGAAGCTTAGTTTTTACCAGCTTCACAGAAACATAAAGCTTTGGGCCTTTCCAACCTAAGGAATTGGAACTGCACTAAGCCAGGATTCTCATGGGGCTGTGCATCTGTTAATAAGTGAGCCTCAGAGTAACAGTGAAGGGCTGGCCTCAGCCTAGGCCCTGCAGAACCACAAGGTATGATGCCACTCCTAAAAAGAGAGCCTAACTCTTCCAAGTTCACGTTCTTACTCTTTCTAAATATATACACATTTAGCCAACTCTAAATGCAGAAATAGTAGAGAGGGGTTCCAGATGGATGGTACCCACTAAGCCTAGGAGGAACAAGCAAGTAGCTTAAAGAAGTTTGAGTTCCTGACCCAAACAAGATCAGTAAGCAAGCCAGCATGGTGAAGAGTCCTCAGAACAATGAAGAGCTGAAGCAAATCCTCAGAATCTTCACATTATTACATGAACCCAAAGGAAGTTTGTTTAAACTAGAAAAAAAAAAATGAGAATTGAAAACAGGCCAAGAAGAATTAAAGCCAAATACAAGGGGTTTTTTTTGTATTGTTTTTGTGTGCATATGCAGTATGTGGTGTGCATTGCATATGGCCCATGTGCGTGCGTGTGGAGAGCAGAGGAGAACATTGGTTATCCTCCTCTATGGCTCATACACGTTTCCCAGAGATGGAGTTTCTCTCTGAACATGGAGCTGCCATTTTCATGAGCCCCAGTGACTTTCCAGTTTCCTCGCATCTTGACACACCCAGCTGTTTAGCATGGTGCTGCGGAATCAAGTAAAGGGCAAATCATGCCTTCTCAGGCCCTGGTGTTTGCACAACACATGCTCTTACCCACTAAGCCCCCATCTCATTAGTCCCCTGAGTACAGTTTTTAAAATTAAATAAATGATCTTTGAAATGATCCAGTTTAGGGAGTTATAAAGCAAAACTCTATACAATGGGAAAATAAGTGTGAAGTACTGACTCTGGAGTCACTTGGTTGCAGGGCTGGGAATAACGCTGCTTCCTAGTTTCCCACTTGTTAGCCATGTATCTAAACTTGGCCAGCCTCAGCTTCTTCATCGACAAGATTGACATACACAGTACTACTCTAGGAAATGGGGCGATGGCTCAGTAAGTAAACCACTTGCCTTGGAAACATGAGGACTTGAGTTTGATCCCCAATACCTGTGTAAAAACTGCCAGAAATAATGGCACGTGCCTGTAATCCTAGCACTAGGGAGGTGAATATGGGTGAATCAGTGGACCTTACTGCCCACTTAACCATAGCCTAATTGGTAAGTTCCATGGTAACTAAGAAACTGTGCCTCAAAAAGAGTATGCCTGGCAAGTGACACCTGAGGCTGGCCTCTAGCCTGCACACACATGCACCCCCACACACACAAACACTCATACAGAAATAAATTGAGTCGGGTAAATTGAGTTGTTCAGCACATGACACATATTAATCATTTAAAATGATGATTATTTATGTTTTGTACATTCATAAATGCACTAATATGAGTATTGAAAGACTTTTATCAATTGAATTGTAGATTTATAGACTACATGAAAATGTTACCAGTTCACTAATTGATTTTCTGCAGCATCTCACTAGATTAGTATGTGAAGCAACTAAAGTGGGACACTGAAATCAGATACCACGCCAAAAGCTTACTTTGAGGAGGAACACATGATATCTTAGGAAAAATTCAACAAAATAGGAGGCAGAAAGGCGTTGTAAATTAGTGTTAGGCTCACTCCTTCACTGAATTCTCCGTAGGCACTATGAGGAGATGAATTTGCATAAGTATTATATTCATTTCCTAGGGCTACCATAACAAATTACTATTGCCTTAGTCTTTTAAAGCAGCAGAAATTTATTTTCCCACAGTTGCGGAGGCCCTGTGAAGTTGTTAGCAGGGTCATACTCCCAGTGGAGGCTTAGAGAAGAGCCTCCTGGCTGCTTCCCAGCTTCGGATGGTTGCTGACAGGCCTTGGCATTCAGTCTGTAGCTGTTTCTCCAGCCTCTGTCTTCATGTGGCTTTCTCTGTATCCTTCATAAAGATGCCTGTCAATGTGGTAGGGGCCCACCATCATGCACTATGACCTTATATTAACTAATCACATCTGCAAAGTGACCGTATCCAGATAACGTTGCATTGTGAGGTGCTGAGTGAATTTATTCCATTCACGACAAGGGCAGACTGAAGCTTGGGTAGATGCTCGGTGGGCAAAGGGCTTCCTGCACAAACATGAGGCCCTGAGAGAGCAACTGAGGAAGACACCCAGCATTGACCTTCCTCTCTGTCTCTTTCTCACTCTCTGTCATGTGTGTATACACACACACACACACACACACACATACATATGCATATGCACCCACATACATGTAGATATGTAGATAAACACACCATAGATACATACACATGCAAAAAAAAATGTGTTGAGCTGATAAACCTGCCATCCCGGGCTGGAGATATGGCTTAGCGGTTAAGCACTTGCCTGTGAAGCCTAAGGATCCCAGTTTGAGGCTCGACTCTCCAGGATCCACGTAAGCCAGATGCACAAGGGGGCACATGCATCTGGAGTTTGTTTGCAGTGGCTGCAGGCCCTGGTGCACCCATTCTCTCTCTGTTTCTCTCTCTCTCTCTACCTACCTTTCTTTCTTTCTTTCTTTCTTTCTTTCTTTCTTTCTTTCTTTCTTTCTTTCTTTACTTACTTACTTTTGGTTTTTCAAGGTAGGGTCTCACTCTGACCCAGGCTGACCTGGAATTCACTCTGTAGTCTCAGGGTACCCTCAAACTCACGGCAATCCTCCTACCTCTGCCTCCCACATGCTGGGATTAAAGGCGTGTGCCACCATGCCCAGTCTATCTGCCTATTTCTGTATCTCTCTCTCTCAAATAAATAAATAAAAATAAAAATAAATAAATTAAAACCCTGCTGTTGCAGACAGCTTCAGGTTCGTTGAGATGAACTTCCGGACCAGGCACAGTTATGGAGGAAGGGATATTATTTATTGAAGCTTACAGATCCAGGGGAAGTTCCATAATGGCAAGAGAAGCGGCCTGCTCTCCACAGGGCCAAGCAGAGAGAGAGAGAAAGCCAACCAGCCACCACAGCACACAGAGCAAAAACCATAGCCAAAAGGTCACACAGCATACTTCAGGAACTCCTGCTAGGCACATTTGCATATCTTTACAATGGAATCTCAAACCATCACCACACCTTAAGACCAGCCCCCAGTGACCTTGCCTCTAGCAAGGTGATTGTAGATGCAAACTATAAAATAATAAAAAAAAAAAACACTGAATATATTGGGGGACATATATTCAAACTACCACATTTCGCCCCTGGCCCCCAATATATTTAGCTCTTGGCCCCCAATAGATTTATAACTATCACACATTGTAAATTGTACTTAGTCCAATTTCAAAGGTTCTCACAGTCTTGATCAACTTAAGATAGTGAGTCCTGTAAAATAAAACAAGTTAAATACTTTCAACATGTAAAGGCACAGAATAAACATTTTAACTGATATAAGGCATAGCAAGGAGAGACTAGAATAATGCAAACTCAACCACCATCAGCAGTCATCAAACTTCTGCAGTTCAAGTTCAAAATAACCAGAGACTGACAGTCTCCAGGTTTTCCAATTCCGCCCCTCCAGCTGGGCAGAGTCGCCAGGGAAAATTTTCATCCCATGTCAACACTGCACTCCATGGTAGCCCTTTTGCACAGTCCTGGTATATCCAAAACATCTTCAGGTCTCCATGCAAACCATGGTCCATCTTCCAAAGGCTCTTCCAGCCTATCCCCGAGGGTCTTCATGCCCTGCCTCATGCTGTATCTCAGCAGCAGCTCCTGGAACCGTGTGCAACTCATGACCATTCCATGCATTTTTCATATTTCCAAAACTAATACCAGGTGTGCAGGACACAGCCATATTCTTAATCTAGGGACAAAATAAATCATAGCCTTGAAAATCAGGTTCCTTCTCCAGTCAGCTCTTTCCAAGAATTTGCATTTTTAACAGTCTTTCCTCAGGCATCCTCTCCATTGTTTTAATGTAAATCAAGTCAGGCCACCTTCCTTCCACCTTCCTTAAGATTGCTAATGTGTTGACAATAGCAGCTAAACCAGCCTCAATGCCTCTACTTTTAACTTGCTTCAGGTTTTCCAACTTAAAATCTTAAAATCTCAGTCTGATATCTTCAGCCAAGCATATCAGTCCATTACAAATTTAACCTTCATTAAACTTTCTGGGCCTGGATAGCAGAACGTAGCCATCCCTTATGTCAGTAGCCCAGTTCCAACAAAGTCCTCTGCAGTCTTTCCTTCCCCTTAGAAAGCTCATAAGCCAAGCCTCAAAGTTCAATATTGTCTGCACTTGGCATTCTCAAAATCTCATCAGAATAGTCCATAAAACTTGGCTTATCACTCCAGAAGGCATCTTCAGTTGCAAGCACCAAGTTCATGTCTATTCCTCCAAAACAAAGGTTGCAAAAGACGAACATCCACATGGTCAGGTTCATTTCATCTCATACCCCACTTCTGGTACCACTTTACTGTAGCAGACAGCTTCAGGTTCGTTGAGATGAACTTCCAGACCAGGCACAGTTATGGAGGAAGGGATATTATTTATTGAAGCTTACAGATCTAGGGGAAGTTCCATAATGGCAAGAGAAGTGGCCTGCTCTCCACAGGGCCAGGCAGAGAGAGCAAAAGCCAACCAGCCACCACAGCACACAGAGCAAAAACCATAGCCAAAAGGTCACACAGCATACTTCAGGAACTCCTGCTAGGCACATTTGCATATCTTTACAATGGAATCTCAAACCATCACCATACCTTAAGACCAGCCCCCAGTGACCTTGCCTCTAGCAAGGTGATTGTAGATGCAAACTATAAAATAATTTTAAAAAACACTGAATATATTGGGGGACATATATTCAAACTACCACACCTGCCATCCCCAGATGAGATACAAGCCCATTTCATTCCATGGCATACTCAGAATGTATGTATTTATGCTATTCCCTTTTGTATCACTTCATATATTTAGGAAGTAGTAAAAAAAAAAAAAAATTTAAAATTGTAAGGGTTTGCCTGTGTACCAGTGTTTTGAATGTTTTATTTAAGAAGAGAAATCACTTTGATATTTCTTTACTGAAGGTGGTGGGTGTGGTAGTAAAGAGAGAGAAAAAAATCATTTTCTATTTCCTTACTGAAGAAAATGTTTCTCAACTGGCTTTTCAGAAATTAAAAAAAAAAAAAAAACCTTATTTGCAGCATCTGCCAATTTCTTTTGTATAGTCAATTTCAAGCTACTAATGTAAAGTCGACTAGGTTGCAAGAATTGTGAGAATTTAACCATCAACTCTTGTGAGCTAGTCAACCCATTTCCAACATACCACTACAATATTTCATAAAGCAAACACACAGGAGAGCATGTCCTAAGTATTAACCCTGTGAACAGTAGTCAGATCAAGAGAAGATAATAAATCGCTTCTCATGTGTTACATGATTGATTGGATTTTGCAGGATATGAGGACGTGTTCCACCTAAAGTGGAGACATCTGTTTTAGAGTAGTTAGAGAGGTAGAGTAGTGTAGCAGGTAGAGTCCTGGACTTGCCAGCAAAGCAGATCTTCCTTGAACTACTTGAAGATGCTCGCTCTTCCACAAGGTGCTTACACCCTTCAGACTTTACTTGACTGATTTATAAGATGAAAGTAAAAATATCTACATCTCAAGAATGGTGTTAGGATGAAGGAAGAGCGGATGTAAAAGCAGATAGCATAATGCCTGGCACATCTATAGCATTCAGTGCTCCCTCAGACATGATAAGAGTTCTAATAAAACGTCATGAAGGCCAGGTGTAGTGGCGCGCACCTTTAATCCCATCACTTGGGAGGCAGAGGTAGGAGGATCGCCGTGAGTTCGAGGCTACCCTGAGACTACATAGTGAATTCCAGGTCAGTCTGGGCCAGGGTGAGACCTTATCTCGAAAAACCAAAAAAAAAAAAAAAAAAAATCATGAAGATGTAAATAACCCAATGCTATCTTCATGAGCATGGCAAATTGTACCTGTCTCATTTACTACCACCTAGAAATAATATCCAGTATGTGTAAGGTGGCCAATAGTTATTTGTATAATGAATGAATGGTTGGTGTACAGAAAACTGTTAAAATTATTTTCCCTAAAAAACAATCATTCTGGGTGCTGAGCTGGGGAGATGGCTTAGTGGATAAAGCACTCATTCAAGCTGGAGTAGCCAAATTCCATCTCCAGAACTCATATAGAAAGCCTTGGCTGGCCTTCTGTAATCCCAGCATGCTGACACTGATAGTGAGGTGGGAGGTGGGGACGGGAGAGTTTCTCAGAAGTTCGTGGCAAGCCTATCAAAGAACATCAGCAGAGCAAGATTCCAGATCAAGAAACCCTGTCTCAAATGAGGTGGAAAAACAAAGGAGTGACCAGAAAACTTGTCCCCCGACTACATATGCACTGTGGCACACATATACCAGTACTCACACATTCACAAGAACATGTACACTTACACAAATACATACACACAAATATATTTTTTTAATTTTTTTAAAAAATTTTTAAAAAAGCACTTGTCCTACCATGATGTAACTAAAGAAATAACAGATGACATGATGTAATAATGGTAGGTTGTGGGCTGTAGAGATGGCTTAGCAGTTAAGGCAGTTACCAACAAAGCCAAAGGACCCAGGTCCCATTCTCCAGTACCCACATAAACCAAATACACAAGGTGGAACATGAGTCTGAAGTTTGCAGTGGCTAGAGGCCCTGGAGCACCCAGTCTTTATCTCCCTATCTGCTTTTCTCTCCTTCTCTTTCTGTCTCTCAAATAAACAAATAAATAATACCAGGTTGTATCTGGAAAGACAGAGGACTGACCAGAAAAATTGTCTCTGATTACATATGCCCTGGCTTTCAGCCAGCCTTCCGGCCACCCCTCTTCTGGATGCTCCATCTTGCTTTCTATCTCACCTGCCTGCTCTTTTCCTCAGCAGCCTCACTTAATGAACTCCAGGACACCTATCCTATAGTCCTGGCTCTATACTATATAGACTATATACTATACTATACAGTCCTGATACTATAACTAGATTGGTGGCATAGTGCCACCCCCTTCTGAGTTGAAATGAGCTTTTTGCTTCAATTTCTCCACCCATATGAATCTTCCAGTGACAAAATAAGATAAAAACCAAAAAGGTTTTAAACAAAAATGGATATTTGTTTAAAAACTCAAAATCCAAAAGGAAGAATTAGCTCGATCAAAGTCTACTAAATTGAGAGCTGAGAAAGTGCCATTTGCCCTCAGCTTGGGCTCTAGAAATCAACCCTTGCAGCAACTCCAGATTTGCTGTCAGGACACCAAGCCTGACAACACAGTCGTGTGTCCTAGAAACTGAAATGAAGTTTAAAGGATACAAGACTGGAAGTTTCAGACCCTGGTCTGAGTTGTTTTGTCATCTGCCCCTGAAGATGGCCTGGGGAACAGGGAATGTGGGCAGAGTAATGCATTCACAGTCATTCCCACACTCTGCCCCTGGTTCTGGAAGTAAGGTTAGCCACACCACAAACCTATGGAATGAATTGGGCTTATGGATCTCCAAGCAAAAAGGTCCATGTAAATATATATATATATATATATATGTTTGGAGAGAGACACAGAGAAGGAGAGGCAGAGAGAGAGAATGGGTGTGCCAGCAACCTCTCAGCCGCTGCGAAGTCCATATGCATGTGCCCCCTTGTGTGCAAGTGCGGCATTGCGCTCTTGCATCACTTTGCATCTGGCTAAACGTGGGACCTGGAGATTGGAACTGACGTTCTTAGGCTTAGCGCCTTAACCACTAAGCCATCTGTCCAGCCCAACAATAAATTTTAAAGGCAGCTGGACGTGGTGGCTCATGCCTTTAATCCCAGCATTCAGGAGGCAGAGGTAGGAGGATCACTGAGAGTTCGAAGCCACCCTGAGATTACATAGTGAATTCCAGGTCAGCCTGAGCCAGAGTGAGACCCTACCTTGAAAAACAAAAAGAAATTAAAAAATTTTTTAAAAAATAAATTTTAAAGGAACAAAAGTCATGCACATCAATTAATTTCTCCCTTTCTATGGTCAGCCTAAAACTTACAAACTTGAATTTGAGTTATCCTGTGTTTTCTCACTCTAGAAAATGACTTCTTTGGGCCATTCCCAATGTGTAAATTTGTGTTTTTGTCTTGCTTTGTTTTGAGCCATAGTCTCAGTATGTAGATCAGGCCAGCTTCAAATGTATGGTGATCCTTCTCCACCCTGCCTTCCAAGTGCTGGCATTCCAAGTGTGTGCACCACGCCCAGCTCTCCAATGTGCAACTTTCTGTTTTTGTTTTTGTTTTATTAAAGGTACAGCTACATATTCATTTATTTATAAATATTTGCACTTTAAAAATCAAGTAATATAAAGGCATATATATAAGACTAGGATAAAGACAGCAACTACCTTATAGTGTTGTTAGGAGAGCTAAAATGAAGTAGTGATTTACAGCACAATGTCAGACCTATAGTAAGTGTCCTGATATTGGCTGTATTGACCTCATTTTTTTTTAAAAGGTCTCATGGCGTTTTATCACTCATAGCAGCTTCTCCTTCCTGAGGTTGTACTGCTTTTCTAGTCTCAGTTTGGTAATCCTGTTTGACCCTGGTTTCTCCTAAGGTCTTTGTAGTTTGGGAATGTTTTACCACTGTAATAGATGCCTTTTACTATTCGTCAGTTATCTTTTCATAAATATGTCTTGTTTCTTGTGAATTCATGATTATTTTTATCCTAACTTTGGCTTTACTCTTTGACATATATTTATTTCTTATATAGTTCATGATACATTTTTTTCTTAGTGTAACTGCCCCTACAAAAAGTCTGGCCTGGTTTTCTCCCATTTGCCCAGCTCAGTTGTGAGCTTGTTAATGGGCCCTGGTGTCCTCATATGTCTCTTACTATACCTCGTACTGTGACACAGGTACTCGTGTGCCTGTCTCTTCATCTCTAGACCTTCTTTTTTATTTTTTTGGTTTGTTCTTTGCTTTTTAATTTTATATGTGTGTATGTATGTCTATAATGTGGTGTGGTGTGTGTAGTGTATGCATATATACATACCATTGTGGCACCCATTCACTCACTGCAGAGGAGGTTGCACACCTCTATTGGGGGAATGGGTCACTCACCTGGAGGCTGGAGTAGAACACTGGGCAAACCACTCCATCACTAACTGCCTGGTCATGTTTAGCCAGTCTCTGCTCCCCTATGAGACCAGGGTTATAAGCATGCATGGCCACACCATGCTGTTTTGTGTGGGATTTGGAGATTTGAACTGAGGCAGTCTCAGGCCTCCTTAGGCCCTCATACTTATACAGGAAGTATACTTAAGTGCTGACCCATCTCTTGGGCCCTAGATTTTATTTCTTGAGGACAAATGCTTGTGGTATATTCTCCTGCAGGTAGATATACAATCAGTACTACTGAATTAAGTTTACCTTCTTTGAGCACTCAGTTATTACCCCACCTGCAATAGAAATGTATGATTAGTGACATGGTATATTATTCCCATTTGTCTTTCTTCAGCTTCTCCTAGGTATCCTGTGTTGCACAGTTCTGCAAGGGAGACATTATCCCAGTTTTTAGTTTGAGGAACAGGTCTGATGAATGCTTGACCAAATCAACTTCTCTTTCTTCATTTCCTCTCATAGCTTTATACACATGCACGTACATGTCTCCTAAATTCTTTTCTCCAGCCAAGATGTCTCTGAGATCCAGGCTTAGCTATTGACTGGACGTAGTTATCTGGATAGCTGATAGACTTTAGAGGTACAAAACTGAATTCCAGACCTTCCACTTAGTAGCTTCCCTCTTTCAGAAAATGATAGCCTTGCCTGGAGAGAGATCTCAGTGAGTAAAGTGCTTTCTGTACAAGTGTACCAGCCGGAATTCAGATCCCCAGAACCTACATAAAGCCAGACATCTTTGTGAGCATCTATAATCTCAGCCTCCTTAAGTGAGATGGCAGACACAGACAGGAGAATGCTGGAAGATCCTGCCTTGAACAATGTGTAAGGCTGTCACTAACTCTTGTGGTTGGCCAATGACCTCACATATGTGCCATAGCATACATACTACACACAAACAGAGAGGGAGGGAGGAAAAGGGGGGAAGGGAAGGGAGAAAGGGAGGGGGAAGGAAGGAAGGAAGGAAGGAAGGAAGGAAGGAAGGAAGGAAGGAAGGAAGGAAGGAAGGAAGGAAGGAAGGAAGGAAAGAAGGAAGGAAGGAAGGAGGTAAGCTTATCCTTCTAGTTGCCCAACAAAAATCTTAGAGTTATTCTTGACTCTGTTCTTCTTGAACCTTATTTGTAATTCACTGGGCAATAGTACTGGCTGAACCTTCAAAGTTTATTCAAAATCTAATCACTTCTTACCAACTCTACCCAGTCTGGTCTGCTACAGACCACCACCGTTTTCCCAGTAGTTGTGATATCCATGGATAGTTTATTACTGAACTGAATATTAGGAATTGATTACAAATTGGTAGATTTCTGTTACTGTCATTTCTTTTTTGTTGTTGTTATTGGCATTTTTGTTTCTATTTTTAATTTTCACACTTTTTTTGGGGGGGGGTTCCAAGGTAGGGTCTCACTCTAGCTCAGGCTGACCTGGAATTCACTATGTAGTATGTAGTCTCAGGGTGGCCTCAAACTCTCAGCAGTCCTCCTACCTCTGCCTCCCGAGTGCTGAGATTAAAGGCATATGCCACCATGCCCAGCAATTTTTCACACTTCTTAAACAATATTTTTCAGTATTGGATAAACATACCTAATCAGAAAATACAAAATGATCTCAAATCTGGAATTTTTTTTTTAGTGCTACAAGATTCAGCTTCCAGATTATTAGATGAGAAATGGTCAACTTTTAAAATCCATGTAAATCCAAAACTTTTGTAAGCACTTCAATAAGTATGCTTAGTGTTTCTTTTAAAATTTTAATTATAACTTATTTATTTGCAAGCAGAGAGAGAGAGAGAGAGAGACAGACAGAGAGAATTGGCTCATCAGGGCCTCCAGCCACTGCAAATTAACTCCAGACACATGTGCCACTGTGTGCATCTGGCTCTGGGGAATTGAACCCTAGTTGTTAGGCTTTGAAGGCAAGCACCTTAACTGCTGAGCCATCTCTCCAGCCCAGTTAAGTGTTTCTTGTTATGTGTTTGTTTTCCCATGTGTTATATGCCATTTATATTATTGATTGTGATGTTTGGACTGTCCAAGCCATGACCAGCAGCTTTTTTTTTTTTAAGCTGGCTCCTGTCTTTTTGACTATCTATTTTAACGCTTCTGAACTCCTCTGGTGCTCTGCATTATCTAGTGCCTTCCTGACCCATTTGTGGAATCACTCATCTCTCCAAGAAGCCTCGATTCCTCTTAGTGGAGTGGTTTCTTCTAGACTCTCATGAGAGCTTGAAAATTGATTTAAAAACAATCTTGAGTTCAGGCTCTAATTTCAGCTCAACACCACAGACATAGACTTCTTTCATCCCTTGCCTCACCACATGTTTGTGCCTCCCTTCCCCAGTGATGTCAGCTTTCATTGTCATAATACCTTCTCCTTTGGTCAGCCCTAAAATACTCCCAAACATACAAGAGGATAGTATGCCTCTGTAACTATTTTGCCAGTATTAATGCTGGCTACTACCTTACCAAATGTAGTCCAAATTATTCTTGCATTCTTTTGGCCAAATGGGTAGTTCCATTACCATTAAGCTATAGAGTGATATTAAATGTTGATCAGCTACACATTACTTTTCATTTATATAAGATTAACTCAATCTTTTAGAAATCATTATTAAGTCAAGTTGTTTTATGTCTTTTACAATAGAAATACAAAAGCCAAAGGGGTAAGTCAGAGTCTTGGAATTCAGTACAAACCTTGCTTATAGAACCTGAACCCAGCACACTCTGAAGTGTTGCACTTATAGGTTTCAAAGCCTTCTTGGCCCTCCACACAGTCATGTGCCCACCACTTTTCAGACATGTCACTGGTCCCTGTAGTCACACATATGATTAGGATCAGCCCTCTGTTCCAGGGTCTCAGAGAATAGCCATGCAGCACACATAGGTAAGATATAAGGGGGTTTCCTGAAAATTGTTGGAAGAATACTATGCAGTGGGGTATTTGTGTGTAGACATGTGAGTATGTGTGTGTGAAGTGCATGTGTGGGTGTGAACTGGACAGAGATGTACCTGACTTGAAATTGTTCCTAACTAGAGATTGATGATAGAACCCCAGTGGCATACTGACAGGTGTACTTCTCAAGCTGCAGGTGGGAGAGCTGGGCTTCCATCTCAGGCACTGTAGTAAGAACACAACATATGACGTCGCCTCACTGTCATCTGTTTCAAGGTTTCTAAAACTGTGGGATGGTGAGAGCCTGGAGATATCTACCCTAGAATTCAAGAGGTATACAGTGCTTGCGCTGGTGTTGTCAGCCTGGAGGGCTTTATCAGTGACTCAGGGACCTTTCCTCAGCCATTTATTTATTTATTTATTTATTTATTTATTTATTTATTTATTTATTTTTGTTATTATTATGTTTTTTTTACTGACAACTTCTATACTTACATACAAAAAGTGCATGATATTTCCCTCTTCTCCCCCCATTCTCTTTAGAATTCCAATCTCCATCATATCCCCTCCCTCTCTCCATTAGTCTTTCTTTTAATTTGATGTCATCATCTTTTTCTTCTATTTTGAGGGTCTTGCGAAGGTATTGCTAGGCACTGCAAGGTCATGGATATCAAGGCCAATTTCTGTCTGGACAGTTGCATTATAAGGAGTCGTATCCTTCCTTTGGCTCTTCCATTCTATCCGCCCCCTCTTCTGCAATGGGCCCTGAGCCTTGGAGGGTGTGACAGAGATGTTTCAGTGTCCTCAGCCATTTTTAATATATTTGTCCATCTTAGCCGGGCATAGTGGCACACGCCTTTAATCCCAGCACTCGGGAGGCAGAGGTAGGAGGATCGCCGAGAGTTCGAGGCCACCCTGAGACTACATAGTTAATTCCAGGTCAGCCTGGACCAGAGTGAAACCCTACCTTGCAAAACCTATACATACATACATACATACATATACATATACATATACATATACATATACATATACATATACATACATACATATATATATATAAATTTGTCCATCTTGAATAGAGTCCTTTAAGGTTCTTATCAAATTTTCAATATGAAGTAATATATAACAAATATATTACATTCAAATTAATCTTGAAAAGTTGAACCAAAGTGCCAAGTTCTTAAACAATGATACAGACATCTTAAAACCAACAGAAGCTCAAGGTGGGAGAGATGAGTTAGAAGCCATGAATGTACAGAGAGCTAGGAGTCTACATTAATAATCCACTGAGTTGGCATAGCTATACAGCTGTCAAACAAGCACTTCCTCATTAGGTTGTATTAATCCAGATATGGTATTTGAGGCCGGGAGGTAGTGATCTCGCTTCCACTCTGTTGGAACTTCACACTAGAACTGCATTTACACTGCTGGGCTCCACGGCAGAGAATAAATCAACTGTGAATGGATTCAAGCAGAATAGTGACTAAGCTCAGACTCTCCTCAAGTGGGGAATGCCTACTGAGCCTGAGAATATTTATAGACTGAAGAGTGTCTGCTTGTCTTCAGACATTTCACTAGCCATCACAAGAAAGGGTAGGAAATAAGGAACAGCAAGTAGAAGCTCCAGGAGAGAGGTTTCAGTTGTTTCCCCGTACTCAGAGCTGCTTCAGGAAGGAGCTTCATTCATTATCTCCACAATGGCTCAAAACTAGGCTAGAATACTACAGAGTAGGGAGGGGAAGCGAACTTGATCTTTGAAAATTAGAAAATTCATTCCTCTCTTGCTATTTTTCCTACCTCCCAATTTGTAAAACATTTGAAAGATTAATAAGTCATAACTTTACATTAAGAGCTAATTAAGATTCGGTAAAAGGGTGTTATAATCTGACTGTAGTTTAAAAAAATAATAGAAACTACTAGTAGCTCGCAGACCATTTTATCCAGGGCTCAATATATGTGATTTATTTCATATACTTGGGTGCCAGCTTGTTTATACAGACAGGTTGAACAATTTAATGTGAAAGGGTTTTCTTTTCTTTGGTTTTGTTTTTTTTATAGGCTTAAAGTGATATCATTCTTTTCAGATTACTGGCTGATGTTATCCTAGAAATTGACAGAAATTTTGGTATTTCTTCCTTCTTACTTCTGTTTATATCATAGCTTACAGATGGCACAGTGTTTTGGTTAACCTCAGTCTGACACTTAGATTGTGTTCTCTCATTTGCTATATTTGTGTCTGGGGGTGTAACATGACCATTGAAGTGTCACCAAGAAATTTGACCAATAAAATTTCCCAGTTGTGCTCACTTGTAGTTCTCCTCATTTGGAGGGGTTTTCCACAGGAACTCACAGGAGAGGATCTAAGGATGTCTTTATCTTACGTACTTCCCTTCTACTTTTCTCCTTCTCAGTCCTGTATGAGGCATCTGGCTGTAAGAACTGCAGTACAGACTGAGTGCTACACAGAACAGTGTTCCTGTGCTGTCAGTCAAGAAAATCTTGTTTGCTTCTCTAGCATGTGGTCTTCCATGAAGGTGATAGGGTCAGTTTTCTAAACAAGAAAAATATATCTCAAGGGTTATCATATGCCCCTAAAAAAGAGAAAGTCAGTGACATTTAATCCCAAAATAAATTTAGGCATGACAAAATCAGATATTTCTAATCATATGAATTAAGTTTGGATCAAAAAACAATGTATTAAGAGACTTTAAAATCATTTTCAAATAATGTTAGATATTTTATGTTAATCTTGTCTATTTTCAAGAAATAAATTGATCAGGGGCCTGAAATTTTTATTTTGGATGTATTTTAATCATACCTAACATGTGTTGTAGTCCCTCTACTTACTTCTCAAACTGCATATGAGTTTTTAAACTTTTTTTAATTAAAATATCTCACTCATCCATTGTTCTGCTTCTGTTTTGCTCCTCTACTTGTATGACCAGTTATTTCTGACTGTCTCCAGAATAGACAGAATGGACAATCCTGCATTGCCAGGATGAGACCATCCAAACCTCAGCCCTTAGTGATTACTGGAAATAAACACTTTGAGCACTCAGTCTCACTTTAATGACAAAAGTTGAAATCATTGCCTAACATAAAGGTTTTCTTTGTCTCTAAACTTTGATTTTCATGCTGTCAGAGGCCCCCTTGCGACAGGTAATTTGAGTGTTAATTGTATGTTTTCTCAGTTTGTAAGTGTGATAAGATGTATTTAAATTGCTCACAATTTTAAAATTAAGTTTACCTATAAGATTTGTTTCAACTCAGAAATTCTGTGGTGTCAGACTCCATTTTTCCTTTTTTTTTTTTTTCTTTACTCTTTTCTTTCTTGCTATTTTTTTTTTAAGTTTGTGATCGTTAGATATTGTCCTGTTTGTCTTATATACATATATGACTAGGCATAGAATTTTGGAACTGGAAGACATGTGAGCTGTTCTATAGAATAATTCTCTAAAGGAAGAATCAAGCACACTACGTAGTGAGGTGACCCATGCTAGGTCATAGCAGTGACTGGGGAGTAGAACTCTGACCACCTACTAGAGCACTCCTCAGTAACCCAAATGCTCTTACCCAAGCACCTGCAGACTCCAGACCAGGCCTCTAAATGAACAAATGAAGATTTAAACTATTTTTGAGAAAATGTGTATGGTGTGCCATGTTCAGAAAAAGATCTACCTGACACAAAGGAACATCTCCCATTATACCAAAATGGAAATTTTAAAACATTCTCAAGGCTTGCAAATTTTAAAGCAGTTCTGTTAAACTGATCCAACTCAGATCAACACAAACTTTTTTTTTTTTTTCCTAAACCTAAAATTATACTTGAAAACAAAGGACAACCTTAGGAAGGTTAAAGTTTTCTAGTTTTGGTACTCCTAGACACTTTCCCATGACTTAGAAGCATAATAAACTTATGCTGTGAAGTGGGCCTGTTTTCTGATGGGAGAGCCACAGTCTGTCTCTGGAACGCTGGTGGCAAGCCTGCCTCCTTGCTGACCTGATGGGGTTTGAAAGTGGTGACATGTGGCTCACAGCCTGCAGCCTAGGCAGTGCTTTTCCTCTGCCTATTCTCACTTCCGTTTTTCCCAGAACCAGCCCTTTATGCTCATTTTCTACCCAGCCTGCCTCCTTGGCCCAGCCCCAACACAACTGGGAAATCATCTCAGTGTTGAATTCTACCTGAGAGTTGCATTTATGGAAACTAAAGATGCTTTAGTGTTTCTGATGTTAGTGAATATGTAAATTAAAGCTATTTTTATAAGTGGATTAGCCTAAGGGAGTACAAGGATTAAAAAAAAAAAAAACTCTTAGAAATTACAGTGCCAGGCTTAGTGTCCCTCACTATGATTTTAAGCCAAGAAGTTGGTAAAATTTCACAAGCTAATTGATTTCACCTTTACCAGGACATTTTAGATCTCTCAAAATCAGATTAGCAACATGAGCCCGGTACAGCAAAAACCCTCCCAACAGTTCTTAATGGAAGATCCCTGGTGGCTCTCCTGTCAGCACCCTTTCCTAAGGCTGTCTGGATGTACACCATTATCTGCTCCCTCCTTCCACCTCCACCAGGTAGCCTGCAGCTACTGATTTATTCATATGTTAGGGCTTCAACAAAAAACATCTCCCAGTTACTGCTTCTATGCTGAGGGTTGGGCAAATAGAATAAGTGACTTCGTCTCAAGTATCAGGCAATTAAATAGAGGAACTGAGATGCATTCTTAACTTCACTTAAAAACAGTATATCATGTTTGTCATACTGCCACTATAAAACTAGTAGCTGCTATGTAGGAACTGCTTCAATAAAATATTAATAAAGCACAAAGGACCTAAAGTTTATATGAACCTGCCATTTGGAGTGATTATGCAGGGATTTGAGGTAATTCCCCATTTGGGCTGAATCTTCAGAAAGAGTAGGCATAGGTCTAACTAGAGAAAACAGCATAAGTTCAAAAAAAATCATCAAAGACTCAAAAATAGAAATCTTTGAGGTTGAATGGAGAGTCCTGAAGCAGTTTGCTAGAATGAAGTGTCCATAAAAAAGGACATGTGTTAGAGTAAGATTTAAAAAAAAAAACAAAACATAGGGGCTAGAGAGATGGCTTAGCAGTTAAGGCACTTGCCTGCAAAGCCAAAGGACCCAGGTTCAATTCCCCAGGACTCACATAAGCCAGATATACAAAGTGGTGCATGCATCTGGAGTTCATTTACAGTGGCTGGAAGCCCTGGCACACCCATTCTCTCTCTCCACCCCCCCTCTAATAAATTAATAAAAATAAGATAGACTTTTTAAAAATCATGGGAGTGGTAGCCCACACCTTTAATCCCAGCACTCAGGAAGCAGAAGTAAGAGGATCACTGTGAGTCCAAGGCCAGCCAGGGACTGCAGAGTAAGCTCCAGGGACTGCAGAGTAAGCTCCAGGTTAGTCTGGGCTAGAGTGAGACCCTACCTCGAAAAAACAAAAAAACTCATAGGAAGAAGTCATGCAAGAATTTAGACTGAACTTTTTTTTTTGAAAGAGACACAGAGACAGGGAGGGAGAGGAAGACAGATAGAGATGGGTGCACCAGCAGCCTCTCAGCAGCTGCGAATGAAATCTAGATGCATGCACCCCCTTGTGGTCAAGTGCGGCATTGCGCCCTTGCGTCACTTTGCAGCTGGCTAAACGTGAGACCTGGAGATTGGAACCGGCATTCTTAGGCTTAGGAGGCAGGTGCCTTAACCGCTAAGCCATCTCTGCAGCCCTAGACTGAACTTTTTTTGAAACATTGGGTAAGCAATGGGAGTGTTAATACAGTGCTGATACATCATAGTAATGCTGATACATCATACTAAGCCTTGTGCTTCAGGAATACAAACATAGTCACAGTCTGCTAAAGGGTCTTGGAAGGGAAAGGCCAGGGATGCCAGTTAAAATTTCGTGATTCCTCTCAAGTTAAATTTAGAGTTCAGCCTAAGATGGATAATCTAAGACAGTGAGACTAGAGGAAAGGGATGAATGCAGAGATTTTGGAGGTGTCTCGTGGCTGAAATTTAGAAAGTGACTGAACATACAAGACAAGAAGCTCTCCAAAATAATAGGAGAGTTTGGGTGCAGTTGCAAAGAGAATGGTAGTTCTGATCCACAGGAAGTGAAGTAGATTTGAGAAGGAAGGTAATTAGACCAGCCTTGGGTGTGTTGAGGAAGAAGAATACACAACAAGCAGCTTGAAATGTCAGACATGCTTAACAGCATGGTGAGAACACAAAGTTTAATTCAGTATCATGTGGAGTAGACAAACCCAGAGTAAATGAGTGTCACAGGTGATATACTAGAAACAAAACCAGAGACTAAGAACTAAGGACCAGTGTATGCCGAGAGTTCTCTTTGGAAAGGAGAAGAGTTCTTAGCCAAAGCAGCCAGAGGTGAAGAAGACAAGGACAGGAGAGGAGAGGAGAGGAGAGGGGAGGGGAGGGGAGGGGAGGGGAGGGGAGGGGAGGGGAGGAGAGGAGAGGAGAGGAGAGGAGAGGAGAGGAGAGGAGAGGAGAGGAGAGGAGAGGAGAGGAGAGGAGAGAAGAGGTTTTAGGAGAATGCTAACCCACTCCAGGAGTGGAGGGAGAAAAAATAAGTGACTAGTAGGTTTGGAAACATGAAGTCATTCATGACCTTTAATCACTTTTTATTTGATGAATAGTGGGGAATTTTTTAAAGGTGGATTTTTTTTTTAAAGGTAGAATTAGTTAACTTGCAAAATGTCTTCAGTTTAAGTAGCTGGTTCTGCTTTGGTAACTTGAGATGGCCTTGCAAACTTGGCATGGAAAATGAGAACGCCATTTGAGTAAGTATGTTATAAGCAGAATCTTTTAAGAACCTTTCCATACTTGCTTATATTGACTATCAAATGAAGGAATGGTTCAGTTTTGGGGTTGTGCCTGGCCCCGTGGATTTCGATAAATGTCACTTTTATAGTCGTCATCATTATCAGGAAAGGCTTGTTATTTTTAGAATAAGGAAGAAGAGGGGAGATGTCAGCAAATTAAGAGAAAGAGTCCTTTAGGTCTTTAGAGGGAGGAGGAAGGTGATTCAAGGAGGTCTACAATAGCCATTAAACGTAAAACAGTGGTTATTCCTGGAAAAAGGAACAAATAAAATTCTCTGAATTCGAGTGAGACACAGAAAGTGACAAGGGTGTTTTGAGCCTCAGGGAGAAGAGAGATCAAGGGAACTCCTGCAGCAGCTTCTACCTTCTCATTAAATCAGGAAATTTCAACAGTAGGTATCTGTGAAGGCAGGAAGAGATAAAGAATTGCTGTCATTTCTTGGGCATGCTCTGTATCAAGAACTGTACTAAACCCTTTAAGCTATCTCCTTTAGTTCTTGTGAAAATTCAGAGAATATGTATTTGTGTTCACAGTTCCCAAATGGGAAAAAAGTCAAGTTAAATGACTTGCCCAAGGTTACTAACTGGTACTCAAGAGGCCAAGATTCAGAGCAGGTCTGTCTGATCCCAAAACCTGTACTTCATACTGAGAGAGAGCCCACACATTTGCCATCTTGGAGGTGGAGCTCTGCACCATCTCAGGATGGGACGTGTGGGGTACCTGCTCATGTCCATCGTCCAACAGAGAAGAATCCTCTGAGTGAGGAGTAAGAGACTAAGAAATTGGGGTGGATCAAAATGTGGATTCTGGATTCCTGAAGGAATTAACAATACAAGGCAGAGAGGAAGTGTGTATGGTAGTACTAAACTGCCAATAGAAGAAGGAGGATGGCTCATGGCTGGGATGCCAGAGGGAGGCCAAGGGGTGTCTTGATTTAAAACTGCTGTCTTGATTTTCCAAGAATGATGCTTGAAGAGACACCTTCCCTCCCCTTTCCCACAGCTGCTGGGATTCGCATGTCCCCTTAACCTACTATAGTTCAAGTGGTGAGACAAAGGTCCATAGCTAGACACCCTCTACCTGCCTAGGTTAGCATTCTGCTCTGGTGTATAATAAACAATTCATATCCAAAAAGCCCACTGAACTGAAAGGCTACCTTGAGATTCAGCCATCTTTTTAAAGGTAAAATAAGAAAATAAAAATATAGTCACTTAAAAAAATATAGTCACTTTAGTTTCCTCCCACCTTATATAACTTTTTATATTTTAGTAGATTGTTTTCACTAAGTATCATTTTAGTCTCATCTTAGTTATTTAATTATGCATACATTAAAGAATTAATTATTGAATGTCCATAACATAACAAACATTACTTCAGACACTGTGGAATAGGAGGGGAAAAACACAATGTTCCTACTGGCATAGTGCTTCCATTCTAATGGAGAAGATAGAAAATTATTGAAGTAGAAAGTGTATAGTATATAAAATGGTATTGATGCATAGAGAAAAATAAAGCAGTGTTGAGGAACAAGCAATGCAAGGTTGGGAGTCCTAGAAGTTTGGATAGAGGTAGGAGAGTCAATGAAAGCTCCCTTGAGAGAGGGCTATTATGCAAAGCCTAGAGGTAGGTAAGAGATGGGCAGGCATTCTGGAACAAAGTGTTTGAGGCAGAGGACTCAACCAGCTCAAATGTCCTCAGTTAGAGACCTGGGCTTTAAGAATGGAGAGACATTAAAGAAACATGGAGAGAAATTAGGAGGTTTTGTTTGCTTTGTTTTTTAAAATGGAAAGTTTTAGTCATCTACACAGAATTGTGTAATAAGCTCCCTTGTGCTAATCACTCCAACAACTTTCACTTTTGGATTTTTGAGCAGAGGAGTGACAAGAACTGCACATGACTTGACTTGAACACAATCACTCAGAAAGCAGGAAAAACACAGGAAACAGTAGCAAAAACGTAGGACACAGCTGGTGCTGGTTTGAAACCAAGGATAGCAGTGGAAATGGTGAGAAATGGTTAGGTTTGGGATTTCTTTTGAAGATCTGATTTGATATTACACTTTCTTCTAGAGAAAAATTAGAAAAACATGTAGTGGAGTAAGATGAGGAAGACATATTTAAAGAAGAAATTTTACCAGTGTGATGGTTTGAATAAGATGTCCTCCATACACTCATGCGTTTTAAATGCTTGGTCCCTAGCTGATGGTAGTTGGGGAAACTTTCTGGCGGAGGTGCGTTGTTAGGGACGGGTTTTAAGGTGTTATCGCCAGATCCCCCTTGCAAGAGCTCAGCTCACTCACCTGCTGTTTTCCATCTGTGGCAAGGAGGTGATGTCCCACCTCTGTTCTGCCATTTTTCCCTGCCATTATGAAGCTTCCCATCAACACTGTAAACCAAATAAACCCTTTCCTCCTATCAGCTGCTTATGGTTGGGTGTTTCGTCCCAGCAACACAAAGGTAACTACAACAATAAGCATAGCATTATTTTAAATGATATTTGAGAAAACAGCAGGCTGGGGAGATGGCTTAGTAGTTAAAGGTACTTGCTGGCAAAACCCTGCTGGCCTGAGTTCAATTCTTCAGTACCCACATAAAACCAGATGCACAATTGGCACATGTGCCTGGAGGCTGTTTGCAGTTAGTGCTGCAGGAACAACACTGTCATCAACAGTCAGTGGGCCAAACACGGCAGTTTCATGTCACCCTATCTGTTGCTTAAAACACCACACCAACGTTCAGAAGACATTGAAAATGAATTCCCCAGACCTCTATGTCCTGGTTGTCTCACTGAAAGCTATATCACCTGTTTGTTGCTCAATCTCTCCAAAGTTCCATTTTCTTGTCTGCAAGATGAGGGTAGTAGTGCCAACCCTGGCTCTCAGGGTCATTAGAAGGCCTAGTGGACCTTTACAGATAAAGAGAAGGTAAGAAACTTGTGCTTCCTGATCTCTACAGTGTGCCAGACACTGTGTGAACCCCACAATAGGCCTCTGATGTTAGTGTTGGCCCATTGCATTGATACAAAGCCTGAGGTTCAGATGCTATCTAGTTAATAAATAATATAAAATAATCAAAATTGACTATTGGGGCTAGGATGATGGCTCAATGGGTAAAGTGCTTACCTTGAAAGCATGCAGACCTGAGTTCAGATCACTAGAACCCACACAATAGTGGAGTGTGGTGGCACATACCTGTAACTCCAGCACTGGACAGATGAAGACATGAAGATCCCTTGGGCTTGCTGATGGCTAGTCTAGTTGAATCAGAGAGCTCCAGATTCAATGATAGACCCTGTCTCAAAAACTAAGGTAGACAGTGATAAAGGAAGACACCTGTCATCAACGTCTGGCATCTGCTTGCAAATGCACACATGGGCATGGACAAACATGACTGCCTGTACCCTTGAGGGGAGATTATTATTAAAATAATAGTCTTCTGTTTATTTCCCATCTCTCTTTTTTTGCTTATAATTTGAGTCGCATGACAAAGAGTGCATGGTTTAATAATGTATGTAACATGTTTTAAATTTCTTTTTAATTAAAGACATATGTGGGGACAATATAGTTTTGCCACTTCTCACAACTACCTGTAAGACCTTTGTCCCTACACACACCAGCAATACCAAACAAGCAGGTGTTTTGGGAGCAACTGTCATGTGCCAACTGTAAGATAGGCAGAGTACATCCATAAAACACTGAGGTGAGTGAATATATAGAAAAAGCAAGCAGTGGTACAGTGTTATGGGAAATGTGAATGGGTTTGGGGGGAGTCAGGCCCAAGTTCACGGAACCTGCCCAGTTACATTTTTAGGAATCATGGCGATTTACTTCGTCTTACTGAGTCTCAATTTGCTCAGTTAGGATGGGGTATCACTTCTGAATCCAGAGAACTACTGTGTGAATTGGCAGTTGGCATGTTTGCTCCCCTTTCATAAAATACAATCATTTAGGAAGCATAGCTGTATATGATTTGGAAAATTAGCAAGCAAGACAAGTAAGGCAGTAACCCTTAGTTGCCAATTGCATGGTTTCGCTGCCCTGTGTCCAGTCCTGGGAGGGAGACTTAGGCTTAGGGTGTGAGGAAGGTATGATGGAAGATCGTGGTTTAGGTCTTTCCCCTGAAGTCCAGCTGATTCTCAGAAGGGAAGAGACAAGAATCCTCTGTAGTAGAACCATGGGAAGGAACTCCTGTCAGGTGCTGTGTAGGGCTGGGGAGTTGTAAGATGGGCTCTTACCTCAGAGCGCTGTACATGCTGTCCTTGCTGGGTCCCCTAGCTGCCCCTCTGTTTTGTTACACTGCTATCTCATTAGCTCCTCCTGAAGCTTTCTCTCACTTCCTGACCAGGTCAAACCCCTAGTACTGATTTCTTTTGATAATTTCTTCTTCTTGTGCTTTCACATGCACCGATGAGGTTCTCTGATGAGTATCAGTCCCACTGTTTAATTCCCGTGAGAACAGGGATGGTGGTGGTTCTGTGCTTGTGGTACATCCCTTCACTTCCTGACTTATACAGTGCATAGAGCATTTACAAGGGGTTTAACAAATCCTCACTGCATTAAAGGATTAACTTTAATTAGTAAATGCCTATTAGGACTGAGAATTTATATTTGGGAATGTGAAATTCATTGGGTACCAAAGATTGTGTTAACTCATTTAATCCTAAAGCAATCCTATGATAGCAAGTATATTATCATTTTTATTTTAAAGATGGAGAAACTGAAACACGGAGATTTTTAACCGGCTCTCCCTTCTGGCACATATAATAGATGATGGCTGGAGGATTTGAGCCTGGCTTCAAGAGCTTAGACTTAACCATTGTTCTTCTGCTTTCTATGGTAGATAACAAAGCAAGGTTCACAAGTAAAGTCAGGATGAACTGGTTTCTCTGTGAAAGCTGCTGATGTTTTCTTTCTTCCTCCTTATCATCCTCATCACCATTATTGTCATCATTTCACAAGAAAAATGTAAACAGAAAAAAGTGATTTCGTGTACTTCGTTTCACATTTATGTCCTCTACATTCTGTTAAGGTAATTTGGCCAAATTTACCCAGAGAGCAAACTGGGCATTTCAAACCTTTATTCTGAGAAAGTTCTAGACTGCTTGTTAAAGAACATTTAAAGAACCATTGTGTGCTTTTCCACACCATAAAGAGTTACTTTAAATAACAGTTGTTGATTTGACCAAGATGGACCTTAGCTGAGCCCCTTGGTTTCTAGCTCTTATTTAAAAAGCAGATCTGGCCTGTGGCCATCAGGAAAGGTTGAGTCACAAAATTCTCTGAATGAAGTCTTAAATTTCATCAAGGAGGGCAAGAAAGTCTGAGACCCCAAAGAGTGACAGCTGCAACTAGAAGACCATAATCTTTTCTATAAAACTAAATCACAGCATTGTGGGAAAATACTTCTCCTAGGAATAGAAGATGCGTAAATGTCTTCCAGCCACCTGCTTTAACACAGTGTTTTAGAGACCATCTTAGGGGAGCTATATTTTTCAAAGCCCTCTGGGTAAAAGAGTACATGACAGTCACAATAAGACAGCAGTTGGCACTTGTACACAGCTGTTGCTTGTGGAGCACTGCTCTAAAGACTTTCTGGGTATTAATGTATTTGGTACTCACTATAACCCCTTGAGCTACTGTTGTTATCCCATTCAACAGATGCAAGAATGAAGCAAGGTCACATAGCAATCAGTGGTCAGAATCTCCACCTCCAGCTAGATGACCCCGAAAGTCAGTGCTCTTACAGTTCCCCTGAGTAGTTGAGTACCAAGTTTGATACCTTTGTCTCCTGACCTGTGATTGAAAACTTAACTTGTGTTTAAGAGTCAGCTGTGTTCAGACTCAGAAAGATCTTTCTAACAGATGCAGTTGATATCTATAAACAGTTTTCAAGGGAGTAGCAATTCAAAGAGGTAGAAGGATGGCTGAATGAGAAAATTAAATTTTCCATAGAATACATTCCTGAATTGGCACAATAGTTTTCAGTCATCATGACATGTATGAAGGCTGATCACCCAAGGTAGGATCTATGTGCCATAGATTTAAATGGTATCATTTTTGTTTGTCTCCAGACTTCAACCTTTCTCTCTTGGTATTTTGGAAAGTCCAGAAAGCCCAGGGGCCTCCCTGTCATTGCTCTGTGGGCTGTGTAAAAACCAAATGATGCCATCCTGACTTGGGCTCATTCAAATGGATCAAAGAGCACGTTAGTCACTGGGATCTTTCAGGTTCCTTACCTCAGAGACTGCCCATTTCCTCATTCTTACCATCCTTCAGTCATAAAGTAATAAGAAAAACATGTGAGTGAGTGCTTTTTGAACACACCTCCCACCTCTTCCCATCGGTGCCACTGAGCATCTGTTCACAGCAGCATGGAAGGGCTCACAGGCCCACAATAGTGGACCTTCTCACTGAATTCTGCCCAGTGTCCTGTGTCAGTGGAAAGCCTGGCCAATTTCACCCATGGGAAGTGTTTTGTCACGCCTTACTCTGTTGCATTCTGTGTACTCTGTGACTTAAAAGTTGCTTGGTTTACTGAGTGCTGTCTCCTGTCCGTTAACAAAGACTGGTTTCCAGTGTCATCTCCAGAACTGGCACCAGCTCCTCAGGGAAGGTCCATGAATAACAGTGACCTTTGGAGCACATCCAGACCTGCTCCTTCCTTGTCCTGCACTAAAGTACAGAGTAGCTTGGCCTGTTACAAGAGAGAGTATCCTACATTTGCATTAGCTTTATGCCAAGAGGGATTGCTAAGTGTTGTACCTAAGAAATTGATTTGTGCTGGGGGGTGGTCAGGGTCGAATTTAATGCAAAACATTTTAAATTAACTTGTTGAGCCAGGACTGGAGGCCAGCCTACAGGGGATCTTGCTCCTTGGGAAGGAGTGTGTCCTAGACCATCTTCTGTTGCTATGGCTGGTGGGGTCATTTACACAGAATAGTGAGTCGTCTGCCTTTGGTCTGAAGGCTGGGAAGCACCAGATTGGGCAGTCATGTCTGGTGGGGACTCTGCAGAGTACTAGGACAGGACAGTCTATCATAGGTGACAAACTACCCTACCTCAGTTGCCTCCTTCTCTCATCTTATAAAGTCACAAGTCCATGTGATTAGGGACCCCATATGCCCTCTGTGACTTTACCTCCCAAAGGTCCCACCTCCACATACCACAGTTGAAGTTTATCACCTCATGATGCCTCACGAGCTTGGGTGGTTCAGAAGCAAAGTGTTGCCACAGCTCTGCACCACAGCTCAAGTGCAAAGAGGCTTTGAGGAGTCCAGTACAGCTGCCCCGCTGATCAGAGAGAAGTCTGTCCTTTGTTCTCCTCCAGGCCCTTTGGGGAATAATCCCAGCAGCCATCAACTTCTCAATTCTGGCAATCAGAAACTGAATTGGGGGAAAAAAAACCCACATTGAGGAAAAAAATTCTCAAAAAACCCTGCTTCAGTGGAGTATGGACCCATTTGTGAAGTTCATATTAAAAGTAGGCTGGCTTTTCCAAGATGTTTCATTGGCAAATACATGCTGTTCCCCAAGTTCACATCAGAAGGGCTTCCAGAGATGCTGTGCATTACCAACAACTGGGCCAGTACGGCTGGGCTGTGATGTGATGGGATTCAGGAGGATAAAAATGAGGCCAAGAGCTTTTCTGGTAACATGTTTTGGGGTTAAGGCTGTCTTGGGGAAGGAAACTGTATTCTGTTATGGAGACTGGATGGTCATCTTGAAGAGAAAGGACATCTGAGCTCTTTTGCTATTTCCTTTTTATTGCTGTTGTCATTTTATTTTTTTTTTATTTTTATGAGAGAGAGAGAGAGAGCAAAAAAGAGAGAATTGGTGCACCAGGGCCTCTAGCCACTGCAGTTAAACTCCAGACACATGCACCACCTTGTGCGCATGCATCACCTTGTGTGTCTGGTTTACATGGGTTATGGAGAATCAAACCTGGGTCCTTAGGCTTCAGAGGCAAGTGCCCTAACTGCTAAGCCATCTGTCCAGCCCTGTTGTCATCATTTTAAAGATACACAAGTAAAAAGGAAAACTTACCTTGCATGGGGAAATTGATTTTATAAAACAAGAGCCAAACAACTAAAAATACATGTGGAACTTAAGGACCTGCAATTAGGGGGTTCACCTCATTATTTAGGAACCTCACAATGGCCTGAGTATGTATAACTTAATTATCAGAGCTCAAGGCCAAGAAAACCACTGAAGGCTTGGGTTTCTTAACAGGTGTCTATGGGCCAAGTCCATGGGCTGGAGTGTCCAAAGCCAACGCTCAGAGCCAGGTCCCTGGACAAGACTCATCCACATCACAGAGCAGGCAGTTGGGATTCTCTGCCCTGCTCGTCTTCCTTATTCCATCAGTCATCGATTCCTCATCATTGATATTGACTCAGCTTTTGTAACAAAACGTGTTATAAAAATGCAGAGAAAACACAGTTTTGGTTAGCAGGGAGGGGTGCTTCACAACCACACAGCATCCTCCAAGATGTGGTCTTCCACCTCACTGATGTATACTGCGTTTTAAATACCTGCTTCCTAGTGCACACCTTCTCATCATATTAGACAGCTGCCATTAACACTTTGATTTATCTCCATCCTGTCATTTGTTCATCACATGCTTTTTTAAAAAGTGACCTATAGCCATGTATGTGTGGGGTTGTATAATTTTGTATTATACTTCTTATATTTACCACCTTATCATAGGCACCTTTCCTTGTTGGAATAAAGTCAGGAGATGCTAACTTTTAAAATTTTACTTCTTATATAGATCTGCAACTATGTGGGACCTGCCAAGGTTATTGTTCAGTTGGTCACAAATGGAAAAAATATCCACCTACATGCCCACAGCCTGGTGGGAAAACACTGCGAGGATGGGATCTGCACTGTAAATGCTGGACCCAAGGATATGGTGGTTGGGTAAGTGAGGGGCTATGATGCCATGGGAGGTAGGAACAGATGGAACGTTGGACACGTGGATGTGGAGTGGACAGGCCCTTTTAATTAGGGATCTACCTGAGACTAAAACACACACACACAATGGAGACGTGTGTTCTCTCGTGGACTCCCAGAAGAAACGTGAGCACATATCTGCATTGCCCAAGGCAGCCCTTGCATCTATGGTCCTGACCTCGTCAAGATGCCCAATGTAGAGGATAAATTATATGGGCACATAACACTGGAGGCATTTGTAGCACTTTCTTGCTATGGAAATAAAGATAAGCTTAAAGAAACCTAACTATATAGAATTCACTACCATATGATCTGATGATCCTTCTGCATCTACCTTCCAAGTGTTTAATACAGGTATTAAAGACACGCACCACCACATTGTTATGATTTTTACATATCTGTAATTTCCTTAATGGACATATTTTGGGCATAAAGTAGATAAGTACATATTTCATCTCTGTGCTGCTTAAAACACGTGCATGGATTAAGTAGCCAAGGAATGCAAATTGGTGTGGACATGCAGTAGACCAGAAACATAAATACAAAATAACAGATTTATTCAAGTATCAGTCAGATAAAACTTTTTTTTTTTTTTTTTTTTTTTGGCTTTTTTATGTAGGGTCTCTAGCCCAGGCTGACCTGGAATTCACTGTTGTCTCAGAGTGGCCTCTAACTCACAGTGATCCTCTTACCTCTGTCTGCAAGTACTGGGACTAAATGCATACACCACCATGCCATGCTTTTTTTTTTTTTTAGATAGAACAATTTTTAAAAATTTTTTTTTGGAGAGAGAGACAGAGAGAGATAGACAGAGAGGGAGAGGGAGACAGAAATGGGCGTGCCAGCAGTGTCTCAGCTGCTGTGAACAAAATCCAGATGCGTGCGCCCCCTTGTGGGCAAGTACAGCATTGCGCCCTTGCCTCACTTTGCATCTGGCTAAACGTGGGACCTGGAGATTGGAACTGCTGGACATTGGAATCAGCATTCTTAGGCTTAGCAGGCAGGCGCCTTAGCCACTAAGCCATCTCTCCAGCCCAGAACAATTTTTAATGAATGAAATTTCAATTCAAAAGACAAATATTTTATGACATATTTATTATACTAAAATTTTTTTTTTCATTTTCCCAAAACACTAAAATAGCACACAGTATAAACTGATATATACAACTAATACTCTAAAAATAATTAAGTCCAGCTGGACGTGGTGGCACACGCCTATAATCCCGGCACTTGGGAGTCAGAGGTAGGAGGATTGCCATAAGTTCAAGGCCATCCTGAGACTACATAGTGAATTCCAGGTCAGCCTGAGCTAGAATGAGACCCTTCCTCAAAAAACAAACAACAACAACAACAACAAAAATAGTTAAGTCCTACTTTGGAACTTTGTTTGTTTGTTTGTTTTGTTTTGTTTTTTCAAGGTAGGATCTCACCCTAGCCCAGGCTGATCTAGAATTCACTCTATTGTTCCAGGGTGGTCTCATACTCACAGAGATCCTCCTCTGTGCTGTGATTAAAGGCATGTGCCATCATACCTCCTGGCTCTGCTTTGGAACTCTTTTTTTTTAATTTTAATTTTTATTTATTTTTTATTAGTTTTGGACATACTTGGTATGTAAACAACACATGTTGGTACCATCCATACGCTCATCCCTGCCCCCCCCCAAAAGGGGCCCTCCTTGATGGAGATGCCAGTTATCCCCATGGGGATTGTGGGTCTTGCATTGTGGGGACAGCCATCAGTTATGGAGAAGAGGCAATGTCTCTGTGAGTAATGTCCCAACTTGTGGCTCTAACAATCTTTCTACTTCCTCTTCCGCGAAATTTCCTGAGCCACGTTGTGTTCATTTTAGGTATACTTCAATGTTGGGCTCTTAGGAACCTCAATATCTGTGGATCTCTGGTTTGATAGGTGTTGAGTGTCCTCAGTGTCTATCTCCTTCACCCTTGTGCTGATATCAAGTTCACTGAGAAAGCAGCACTCTTGATCATTTCCTCAATTCCTCTGAGGTTTCAGCTTGGGTCATGGTGAAGTATGATGGGCCATTTCTCTCCTCAGGTCCTGCTTCCATCTGAAAAAGAGAAGCAGACTCTTCAACAGAGAGTGAAGTCAGCACAGATTAAATGGAGTAACCATTGTTAGTTTAGAGAGAATTTAATGGGTGTAGGCCCTCTTGTAGCCCAAGATTGGTAGGAGCTTGATATTGGAGAGCAAACTCATTATCCAGATATGATTCTGACTTGTTTCCCAATTCCAGATATGGGTTCTTTTCTACTGAGTGAATCTGTTAGCCAATCCAAGAGCAGTTGGTTAACCACCATGGCTGTGTGCCACTATTGCACTTGTGTGAGCATCATGTCAGGTTGTTTGCTTCTGAGTACCTCAGACCTCGAGTTGCTCAGACAGATGTTGGGCACTTTTCCCCAGTAGTTCACGTAGCGCCTTCTGGTACTAGACAGGCTATCTGGGGACTGGCTTCTTCTAGATTCCAGCCAGGTCTCTCCATGTTCCATACCAACAGCATATGGTGTCTTTGGCAGTAGGGTCTTACCATTAACCTCTGGTGGGCAATCAAGTGCTCTGACAGAAGTCTGTCTTCTTTTGGGAAACCTTTAGGCACTCTTTAAGAACAAAAGAAGACATATGGAGAGATGGCTCAGAGGTCAAAGGCACTTCTTTGGAAAGCCTGCCAGCCCCAGGTTCAGTTCCCTAAATATCCACATAAACATAAAACTAGATAAGCATTAGTCTGCAGCAGCAAGCAACCCTGGCATACACACACATTGCACTCACACGTGCAAATAATTTTTAAAGAAGACACTTTTCATCTTTTAAAATATCATTCAAAGTTTGCTAGCCCTAGTGTAATATTTTTATTTATCTATTTATTTGCCATCAGAAAGAGACAGGGAGAGAATGGGTACTCTAGCCACTGCGAACAAATTCCAGATGCATGCACCACTTTGTGCATCTGGCTTTGTGTGGGTACTAGGGAATGAAACCTGGTCATTAGGTTTTGCAGCCAAGCACCTTAACCACCAAGCAGTCTCCCCAGCCCGCTAGCTCTAGTTTAAATAGTTAATGCTAACATCCCAATTAATGTGGGTTTTCAATGAAAAGAAAGGCATTGTTTCATGAACTGTGATGAAGCTTAAGATCTGATCAGGTTTCGGCTGGGTTGTTATTAGGGAAATGGAGCTTGTGCAGTCCAAGGTATTTCCTTGTTTGACTGTGAAAATGTTCAAGTGTGAAAAACCTAGAGACAGAGCTTTCTTTTAAGTCACTAAAGTTTGTTTCTTATTAATGTTAGGGAAAAAAAGCATATATATTGAAGGGAGAAGCTCAAATTGATTTGAAACTTCATGTATGTTTTATATTACTGTCTCAGCAGCCTGTAGGAAGACTGTCCTTTCTCCTGGGCTGTCATGGTTGGTTGCCTGTCAGTTTTAGCATTACTCTCCAGCTCCATCTGACCTCAAGATATTTGAAATGTTTCACATGAATTGACCACTTAGTGCTCTGTAGCTTTGCCCTAATAGGTTCCTATTGTTTATTCTCATTATTACCTTTGTTCTTACTTTAATTCATCTGATAATCATTTCTTTTTTAGGAAATTATAGATGGAATTCCCTACTGCTGATAATTATTATTATAAAGACTTACAATGTATTATCTGTATTTTGTTCTTTCTTGTGACTTGGTTTAGTAATCTTTGATGACGATGGCTGTGAATGCAGGTCACTGACAGAGCTAACATGCCCAAGGCTTTAGGTTCGATTTCTAGCACTGCAAAGGAAATAAGGATTACTTAAGTTGGCTCCTAGACTGACAGGAGTTGGAGTAAATTCTAACCCTCTATATGAGGTATACCTTCATTGTCTTACAGTGCACTGGGCTTATGGGGACTATGGAGCTGGGAGCAGTCTTTGTTCACTCATTCAGTAAACATTTTGAATATCTAAATTCCAGGGTTTGACTAGTGTAATGTGGGTTTTTGAACTCTAGAAATTTTCCCTGTGAAACTTAATCAAGGAGATACCCCCTGACAGTTACAACAGACTCGACAGGCAATCCTGCTCAGTGTGCTATGAACATTGCTACTCTCGTTCTCATTTGATTTTTACCTGAGAAATGTTTGCTTACTGTGTTTTCCAAAATACATATTTCCTTCATGATTCCCCTCCCTCCCTCTGACTCTTTCCTTCCCTCCCCACTCCCCTCTGTATATTTAAATTCCTAGCCTCAGACCTATTACTTTTTTATGGGGACAAAAACTAGAATGGTAGCTGTCTGGAAAACAGAATTCTATGTCCAGTTTTGTCACTCCTTACTATAGGACTAGAGGAAAATTGCAGGACTTTGTGGAGATCTTAATTTCTTCCTGTATCAACTCAGGTAGGCTACAGAATTATATCCAGTTTCTTTATATCTCCAAAATTAAAAAAAAAAAAAAAACTAACATTAGTTAATATTGAAAAAATAGCCGGGCATGGTGGTGCACCCCTTTAATCCCAGCACTCGGAGGCAGAGGTAGGAAGATGGCCGTGAGTTCGAGGCCACCCAGTGACTACATAGTGAGTTCCAGGTCAGCCTGGACTAGAGTGAAACCCTACCTCAAAAAAACAAAATATGGCCGGGCATGGTGGCGCACACCTTTAATCCCAGCACTCGGGAGGCAGAGGTAGGAGGATCGCCGAGAGTTTGAGGCCACCCTGAGACTACATAGTTAATTCCAGGTCAGCCTGGACCAGAGTGAGACCCTACCTCACAAAAACAAAAACAAAAAAAAAAAAAAAGTATGTATGTGTGTGTGTATATATATACTGAAAAACAACATGAGCAGACTTGCTACCTATGTCTCCATGGTATGACATTGATGTTTTTTAAATTGAGTTCTGACTTGCAGGCAAGACTATCAAATAGAGAAATTTAGGAAGACAGCCAAAGTGATTTCTTGGACTTTTCAATGCTGGAAATAGAACCAAGATAACTTGTTTTCAATAATACTAATTCTCCCGAGTATAGATTTGCAAACAAGGCACTGATCCAACACACCAAAAACAAGGATAGGTAAAAAGTTACACTAAGAAGACAAATAGCCTTGAAATTAGTAAAATCAAAAGAATTTTCTTTCTTTGGAGTATCTTCACTGCCTTCTCAGTTTGAATTCTCAATAAACTTAGTTTCTATCTTTAAAAATTATTATATCTATATTAACATTCTTCTGCTGGTAGATAATCCAGTTTTGCCAGCACCATTTATTGAATAAGCTGTTTTTTTCCAATCTACACTTTTGCCACTTTTGTCAGAAGTTAGATGTCCATGAATGTGTGGGTTTTTTTTCTGGGTTCTCTACTCTGCTCCATGGATCTACATTTCTGTTTTCGTGCCAGTGCCATACTATCCTTGTCACTGTGACTCTCTCTCTCTTTTTCTTCTCAAATTGTTATATGCTGAGTGTTGGTTTTTTTTTTGTTTGTTTGTTTGTTTGTTTTGTCTTTAAATATTTTTTGAGAATGGAGATAAGTTAAATTTGCATCCTTTGGATTCTTTGTAAACTTACTGTTAAGGTTTGTTTGAGGAAGCAGAGAAACTTTTAGTCTAGGGTTGACCTGGCACCATTTCTAAGGCCATACTATATAGCCAGATGCTCTATGTGTTTTATGGTTTCTTGAACTGGTCCAGCCCTGCATGTGCTACAAGTATTTTCCTGCCTGATCCTGTATGGCAGCTCCTTCCCCAGCTGCAGTGGTTTCCTCACACACGTGCTCCGTTCTGCTCGGATGGAGGCTGAAGTAGGGTTGTGAGTCTCCCTGGCACTCTGGCTGTGAATTCTAGCCCCTTTGACCTCTTCACGTATCTCCGTCTGTCTCCTCCACTCAGGGATATCCGGCTGGCTGTGTTTGGGTTCTACTTCCTGTGCTGCAGCCTGGAACATTTTCATTCCTCCAGGTGTTTGTAAGACTCACTTTGTTTGATTCCTTTTGCTTAGGATCATTTTTCTACTGTGTGCTGCCTATTTACCAGAGTCTGACAACCATTTTTTCATGTGTTTTAGTTGTTTACAGTGAGAAATTTAGTCCAGGGGTGTATTGCTCCATCATGATCTAGACTAGAAAACTGACTTTCCTGATTGTTGACTAAAGTAAATCCTTCATTGTTCACACAGTAAATAAGAAAAATGGCATTCTCACAATGGATGCATTGTATAAATGAAGTATGAAGTGTCATAGAGCTATTTGTCACTAACATATCCCAGTTCAATTCCCCAGTACCCAAGTAAAGCCAGATGCACAATTGCACATGCATCTGGAGTTTGTTTGCAGCAGCTAGAGACCCTGGTATGCCCATATTCATTCATTGTCTCTCTTTCTCCCTCTGTGTGTGTATATCTCTCTGTCTCTCTTCTCCTCCACTTTGCAAATAAATAAATAAATGAACATTTTTTAAAACTAAAATAAACCTAAATAAGACTTCCTTATTGGGGTTGAGGAGATGGCTCAGTGGTTATGAGCGCTTACTGTATAAGTATGAGGATCTGAAAGGGCCTGAGACTGCCCAGTTTGATTCCCTAGAACCCATGTAAGCAGCTGGGAATGACCAAACACGTCTGTAACCCCATCCTGCAGTGGGATAGAGCCTAGAGAATCATTTGGGCTTGTGGAAGGAAAAAAACAGCAAAAGTGACAGCTCTGTGTTGAATGAGAGACTCTGTCTCAAGGAAACAGGTAGATGAGCTAAAAGAGGAGAACACCTGATGTTCTCCTTTAGCCTCTGAATATGTGTACACAGGGCATGTGCATCTGCACTCATGTGCATACACTAAACACACATTACATCACATATCACCACACATACTCTGTACACACAAACAAACCAAAAAATTTTCCTGTACATTACTATATACAAGAATACCCCTACTGCCTGAATCATGATTAGAAGTCTAAGCGGCTCTGAAAACCTAAAGATTCCTGTAAATATACCACCGACTCATTTGTTAGCAAAATCTACTCTGATTTGACATGCAACTGAGTCTAGTTATAGTTTACTCCGCAGAAATGTTAATATATTTGATTACACTGCGCACCCCAGACCCACCAAGAGTGTTATGCATGCAGTATACACCATACATTATCCCTTGATATATATATATATTTTTTTTTAAAGGGCTGGAGAGATTTCTCAGTGGTTAAAGATGCTTATTCTGTAGGTCTGATGACTAGAGTTCAGTACCTCAGAGCTCATGTAAAGCTGGACACAAGTAACACATATGTCTATAACCCCAATGTGCCTACAGTGATGAGAAGCAGAGTCAAGAGAGTCCCATTGCTCATGGGTAGCATTCACAATGACAAACAATAATAAGATCCTGTCTCAAACAAGGTAGAAAGAGGACAGACACTAAAAAGTTGCCCTCTGGCCTTTGTACACACTCCATGACATATGCATTCCCATATATATGCACACTGTACACACACATCAAAAAATGAATTCTGGGGCTGGAGAAATGGCTAAGTGATTAAAGTGCTTGCCTATGAAGCCTAAGGACCCAGGTTCAATTCCCCAGTACCTGTATAAGCCAGATACACTAGATGGCATGTATTTCTGGAGTTTATTTGTGGTGGCTGGAGGCCCTGGCACACCCATTCTCTCTCTATCTGCCTCTTTGTCTCTATCAAATAAGTAAATAAAAATAAAATATTTTAAGCCCGGCGTGGTGGTGCATGCCTTTACTCCCAGCACTTGGGAGGCAGAGGTAAGAGGATAGCCGTGAGTTCAAGGCCACCCTGAGACTACAAAGTAAATTCCAGGTCAGCCTGAGCTAGAGTGAGACCCTACCTTGAAAAACCAAAAAATAAAATAAAATATTTTAAAAAATGAATTCTGAACTGGTGGGATGGCTTGGCCATTAAGCACTTGCCTACAAAGTCAAAGGACCTAGGTTAAATTCCTCAGGATCCACATAAGCCAGATGCACAAGGTGGCACATGTCTAGAGTTTGTTTACAGCTGCTGGAGACCATGGCATGCCCATTCTCTCTCTCTATCTGCCCCCCCCCCCGCTTCTTTCTCTCTCTCTCTCAAATCAATCAATCAATCAATCAATCAATAAAATTTTTTTAATGAATTCTGAAACTCATCTCATCTAAGATTTGGATTTGGCTATGACATTGAGGGTGTGTGTATTCCTCCAAAATCCACTTTACTAAGGGGAGGCCCAGCTGTCCTCAGGCACAGCCTAACCTGTGCTTATTGTTGCTGTTACTGTTTCCCTGCAGCTTCGCAAACTTGGGAATCCTTCATGTGACAAAGAAAAAAGTATTTGAAACACTGGAAGCACGAATGACAGAGGCATGTATAAGGGGCTATAACCCGGGACTTTTGGTGCATTCTGACCTTGCCTATCTGCAAGCAGAAGGTGGAGGTGACCGGCAACTCACAGGTGAGCATCTTTCCCCAGCCTTGCTGATGACCTGTCATGATATCATCAGTTCAGCATGACTATCCAGTCTACAGATATACACCCTGCATGTGCCCAATCTCGTCAGTGTGACTATACAGTATGAGGTCTCCATTAGGGGGAAAGGAGCCAAATGTTACGGAGTTGTTTGTTCCTTTGCTCTATCATGGAAGCACAGAATTTTTTTATACTTATTTCTCACCTTTCTCAGTGTAACCAGTGGTGCATCGTGGGCTTATTCCACTCCACTCCTCATATGCTATACCTTTAACTCTCATTACAAGTTGAGAAACAGTAGAATGAAGGGGAGACTAGAAGAAGAGAAAGGCAATCTAATACATGAGAGATAGTTTTGACCAAAATCCAGAGAAAATTCAAGCTTTGAGTTCTTTAATTTTAGACAATTTAAATGAAACCATTTTCAAATTTTATTTTATTATTATATAAATTTTATTTATATTTTATTTAATACAAAAAACACATTCAAATGGGATTGCATGAAGTTACAAAGCTTCTGCACAGCAAAAGAATTAACTGAGTGAAGAGACAGCTAAAAAATGGAAGAGAATGTTTGCTTGGTATCATCTGACAGATGGTTAGTATCTAGACTATATCAAGAATTCAAAACACTAAATTCCAGAAAAACTAAACGACCTAATCAGTAAATGAGCTAAGGAATAGGCAGTTCTCAAAAGATGAAATCCAAATAAAAATGAAAAAATGAAAAAAGTTTTACATACATCCTCAGCCATCAGGAAAATGCAAGTGAAAACTTCTTTGAGATTTTATTTTATGACAGTCAGAATGGCTCTCCTTAAGAAAACAACAGGTTCTGAGATGTAGCTTGGTTTGTAGAGTGCTTGCCTAGCATGGACACAGCCCCGGATCTAATCCCCAGGCATGGTGGCATATGCCTGTGAAGCACTTGGATATAACTAGAGATCATCATATTGTTAAATAAGCCTAACTCAAAAAGACAAATATTACATGATTTCTGTCATTTATGGATCCTAGATTTCATGTAGATATATAAAATCATATATGGCCAAAGTGCATGATAAACTCTGAAAATGGCTTTATGAAACTCATCACTATGTATAATAAATACATACCAATAAAAGTTATTGAAGAAAATTTCAAGAGAGGAGAAATGGTTTTGTCTGGGGAGATAGCTCAGTCAGTGAAGCACTTACCAGCAAACATGAGGACCAGAGTTTGGATCTGCAGCACCCACATAAAGGCTGGGCATGGTGTCATGTTCCTGTAGTCCCAGTGCTGGGGAAATGGACACAAGGGTCCTTAGTGCTCTCTGGCTAGCTAGTCTAGCTGAATCAATGAGCTCTGGGTTTAGTAAGAGATCCTGTCCCAAAAAATATGGTGCAGAATGATTGAAACATTTCAGGTGTCATCCTCTAACCGCCACTTGCCCCCACACACATTCCAGATCATACACACAAATTACATGCTGTGTACGTTCCTATTCTTGTGTGGGCTTTATAAAAGCACGCTATGTTAAATGCCCCCACTTTCCACTCCTGGACATGAATGGACTGTACTGTGATCCTAGACCGGGAAAAGGAGATCATCCGCCAGGCAGCTCTGCAGCAGACGAAGGAGATGGACCTGAGCGTAGTGCGCCTTCTGTTCACAGCCTTTCTTCCTGACAGCACTGGCAGCTTCACAAGGCCCTTGGAGCCTGTGGTGTCAGATGCCATCTACGACAGCAGTGAGTACCTGACCCTTCTGCAGTGAAGCTCACTCAAGCATCAAGAACAAATGCCAGCTCTGACCCACCACTTACTAGCCAGTTGTGAGGCCCGGTGGAAGTAACTTAATGGCTTTGAGCCTTACCTTGGGTTTATCATATACAAAATGGGAATGCTAGAATCTAGCCAACAGGGCTGATGTCTAATTAAATACTTGAAGAAGTGTACAGTCAGTGTAGTTCTCTTTACTCAGATGTGTATTATTCTCTTTTACACACAATACCAAGTTTCTTATTAACATGTTATTATATGTATATATTGCTGGTAATCTTTAAAAAGTATCTTAATGTTTTTTTCTTAGAGAGCTCTGAAGAAAAAATAGTAAGGAATAGGTGTTTTTCTTAAACTTTATGCATATCTGGTACTAGATAGGACCTTCAAGTTAACTTAGTGAGTAGTATACAGAAATGATGTTTCAGTATGCAGTTCCTAGAATTGAAAGCTTGCAATGGCCTTCAGCATTTACTTTCTTATTTGGCCAGCATGAGGTTTGTTAATCAGATACTTCAGAAAGCAAGTATAATACTTAGACTCATTTTTAAAAAATGAATATGTGTGTGTGTGTGTGTTTGTGTGTGTGTGTTTTGGTGAGCATATGTTGATCAGAAAACTTCTGGATGCTCTGCTCCACTCTCCTCAAGGCAGAATCTCTCACATTTGCTATGGAACTGCCACACTGCAAAGGAAAATGGGACTACCTGGCCAGGTACTTCTGGTTCTGCTTCCCATTGTCACAGTCTTGCTGCAATCACAGATGCATGTGCCAACCCCCCACACTCTGTGAGGGTGGCTGGGGAATTGAACCTGGGCAGACATGTTTTAAAAACAAGCATTCAAAGCCAGGCATGGTGGTGCACACCTTTAATCCCAGCACTCAGGAGGCAGAGAAAGGAGGATCGCCCTGAATTCAAGGCCACCCTGAGACTACATAGTGAATTCCAGGTCAGTCTGAGCTAGAGAGACCCTACCTCGAAAAACAAAACAAAAAAATAAATAAATAAACAAGCATTCAACCACCACCTATCTTTTGCTGCCACCCTCATTGAAAGTTTATAGAATGTGGCACAGGGAGAAAACTCCATGCTCCACATTTAACAGCTCGCTGATTTCTCTAATTTAAATAAGATTGAAGGGAAGTGAAAAGTTTACAAAATGGTACAGACTCTTACACCACAGATAACCTTATATGCAGCTGTTGGAGAATAAAAAAAGGAAGCTTCATGCTATTACCACATGAAACTTTGCCCCCCCAACCACACAGAATCCTAATTTAGTTTGAAGAAAGGAAACATTTTTATTTTTCTTTGTAGAATAAAAAGTTAGCACATAGTTTAAGAAAATCATGCTTTTCTTAAATTTTTTAGAACGTTTGTAAACAGAGTGGAAACAAGCTGAGGTCAAAGTTGCAGAAATCCACTGGCTTGGTACTTCCTGAAATGTCAGCAAAGCTCTTTCTCTTTCTGTATCAGTCTCTTTGATCTGTTCTACCTCAGCTGTTTCTTTCTCCCTCATCTGTTTGGGTGATAATGAGTGGCCCATGCCAAGAAGTGCTCCAGGGACCTTAGAAGCCATTCTGGTTTCATTTGAGTCTGTATTAAATCAGTGGGGGTGAAAGTGTCCACTTTGTTTAAGTGATGTGTACTGAGGGATTGGCTTGTGAACCTGAGGCTAAACCAGGAGGTTTAATGTTCTCTCCCTGTGAACAGAAGCCCCAATGCATCTAACTTGAAAATTGTACGAATGGACAGGACTGCAGGATGTGTAACTGGAGGAGAAGAAATTTATCTTCTTTGTGACAAAGTTCAGAAAGGTAAGTATGTACTCTGATCTCAAGGTGTGAAATACAATCTCAAAGGATTTTTAGTAGCAAAACAGAAATGATCTTTTGTTGTAGAGTCTTTCAAAATATTTATGTATCCTACTCTACCTACCTTTTCCAAAAAAAAAAAACCCTCAAGTATATCATTCATATTTAAATTTCCCATAGAAGTAAATTAATAAGAAAACGGTGGTAGTTATTATTAGTGACTTTCAGCATGTTAACACTTTGGTAAATTTTTGTTTTCAGGATGAGTTAAACTACAATACATATTACTAATCATTGTACATACTTGACACACATATACACAGAAAATAACTTTCACAAAATGTAAAATTACTGGTTCTATTTATTTTGCATTGCCTTTTTGTAACATAGAAAGAACTTCCCCAAACACTTCCACGTGTCAGTGTGATGTTCACAAAGGGTTATTCCAGAGCACATTTCCTCTCAGTTGCACTTTGAGGAAAGGTCCTTAGCATTTACTATCACTAGATATGTTATAAATTTTGATAAATTAGTAGAAACTGAAGTAAATGATAAATGGAAAGTATCATCTAATAAAGATGACATCTCCACATAACTGGAAATAGACCTTAAATAAAGAAAATGTGCCAGGTGTGGTGGTGCATGCCTTTAATCCCGGCATTTGGGAGGCAAGAGATAGGAGGATCACCATGAGTTTGAAGCCACCCTGAGACTACATAGTGAATTCCAGGTCAGCCTGAGGTAGAGTCAAACCCTACCTCGAAAAACCAAAAAAAAAAAAAAAAAAACTTTCATTTGAAGTTAAGTTCTCTAAAGCATAAAGTAAGAAAAATTAGATCAGATTATAGAGTAAATACGAATATATATATATGTATGTATTTATGTATGTATGTATGTATGTATGTCCGTATATACACACTTTATTTTTTTTTTAATTACCCTTTTTCTGCCTAGACTGGAGTCGGTCTTCTCCCAGCCCTCTGTATCTAAGTCATAAACATTCTCACATTTCTGGGTGTGTACCATGAGTAAATACAATACAAGGGCCTCTGTTTGTAATGTATTTCTTAATCATCACTGCAATGGAACAGCTCAGGAACAGAGTCTTAGTTCACACTGTAGCAATGGCTTGATCAAGCTCCAGTAGACCCCCTAGGTAAGGGAACATAAGAGGCCATGGGGACTCATCTGGCAAGTTTGTGGCCCAGGGAGAAGGTGGTTTCAGAGACCACTCTGAGGTGCCAGTCCCTGCTCTGCAGACCCTGCCCTGGAGAAGAACATTAGAAATGACCAACCACACCACAGAGAGAAATGGGGTGACTTCGCAAGGTCAGTCCTTGCTGCCAGGGAGTTTCTCCAGAGTACTAAAGTGGCTGCAAATGAGTCCCCTGAACCTCCCAGTCCCTTCCCAGATTTCCTGACAGAAGGTTCCACTAGAGGGTGGAATGTAACCTGCAAAGTCTTCATGCCCCTGAAGTGTCTGTCTGAGAACCTTAAATCTCTCTCCAAAGCAGGTGGTTGTTCTAGAAGCTCATACCCTCCTCTGGTAATTGAGCCATCATGGGCTGTGGCAGAGGTGGCCACCACAGAACAGAACATGTTACAAGAGAACTGTTAAATCTCAGCATCTGGGGGGATAGGGATGAGGGTAAGAATAGTACCAACATGTGCTGTTTACATACTGAGTATGTCCATAACTAATTAAAAAACTCAGCATCAGCAACTTCTTGTGTGAGTTAGGATTTCCTTTACATTGGAAAATTAAAAATCTGATAAAATGAATGTTAGTAGAATTTCCATAAATAAATAGAGAATGAGAGATTCCATCTACTTGGCTTAAAGAGTCTAAAAGTCAGGCATGGTGACTTGTGTCTTTAATCTAGCACTCAGAAGGCTGAAGTAAAAGGAACACCATGAGTTCCAGGTAAGCCTGGATTGTAGTAAGACTTTTCTTCAAAAAAATAAAAAGAGAGTCTGAATAACTAGGTTCAGGGTAGTCCCACTTGAACTCAAAGTATTGGACCAGGAAATAAGTAAATATTTTATCTTGCGCTATTATATCTAAAACTATTAAAATAGACAAATATACTTAGTTTCATTAGTCAGTAGTGTGGTCCCTCCTATGAACTGGGAAGTGAAGCCAAGGAAAAGCCAAGTAGAATTACATTGTCATGTTTCTGCAGAAATGAAATCTGTAAATTAGAGAGTAAAATTTAGTCATTCTACTTTCATCATAAGGAGACCTGACCACTGTGGTATTTTAAATGGTTACTCAATAAGGAATAATGAAGCATTGCAGAGAGGGATACAGAAGCGTGTTTAAGAGCTGAGCTCTGAAATTGTTATGTCTGTGTGTTCACATCCTGGCTCCTTTACCTACTAGCTATTAAACCTTGGATATTTAAGCTCTCTGGATCTCGGACTCTGTTCTGCAAAATGAGGATAATAGTATACCTACATCATAGGATTGGTGTGAGGACTAAAGGGGTCAGCATATACAAATAAAGCACTTGGGACAGCATATACCATGTAGTAAACTTAATATTATCAATTCTCATTATGTACATGTCCATATTGAGTTGGATCACATTTAAGGACTCTGATATTCTCCCATCATCCTTCATGTTTCTCAGGAGTTTGATGGTTTATAAGTGGAGAAGTAGGATGGCCAAGCATTGACTGAGAGAAAATTCAGACTGATTAAGTAAATGCAATGTTTGGCCAGTATAAACGAAACCTAGGGCCCATTCCAGTGGTGAATATTTTTGAAAAGTCAGTGATTTGTGAAAAATGTAAATGACTTAAATCTATTTAGATTTTTTTCAAAAGTCTATGTATATATTAAGTAAAATCATGGGCCAGCTTTATTTTTCAGCATACTTTGAACTATTTGACACTATGTGCAATGACACACCTGAATTTTGCAGATGACATCCAGATTCGATTTTATGAAGAAGAGGAAAATGGTGGGGTTTGGGAAGGATTTGGAGATTTTTCCCCCACAGATGTTCACAGACAAGTAGGTGGATTATTATTATTATGGTCTTATTATATTACATGGTCTGCCTTTTTAACATTCAGTACTCAGTTTCCCTGTATTAAAAGGGAAATCATAAGTATATATTTAATATCCATAAAACAATACTATTTTTTTAAAGAAAGTACTGTCACTGTACAAGAGTCAGGATGGCTGGGACAGTATAGGAGTAGCAAGGAATCACTGCCCACATTAGCATCATATAGCCATTCTGATGACCATGAACGTGCCCAAGGAGCCACCACTTTGTACCATAGTTTCCCCAATGCCGCCAATCAATTTTAATCCCAGCACTTGGGAGGCAGAGGTAGGAGGATCACCGTGAGTTCAAGGCCGTCCTGAGACTACATAGTTAATTCCATGTCAGCCTGGACCAGAGTGAGACCCTATCTCAAAAAACCAAAAAAAAAAAAAAAAAGTATCAATATAAAACACTGACTTTGGAACTTTCTCCAGGGTAATGTGTTTTCAGCCCAACTTGTATCAGCATTGGCTATAAATAAAAGCATAACAAATGTGTTCAATGTACAACATTGCAAAAAAACCAAATGTAGTCATACACCAACATTTGGATCTTTGAACCTTGTAGTTTGCCATCGTCTTCAAAACTCCAAAATATAAGGATGTGAACATCACAAAACCAGCCTCTGTGTTTGTCCAACTTCGGAGGAAATCTGACTTGGAAACTAGTGAACCAAAACCTTTCCTCTACTACCCAGAAATCAAAGGTAAGTTCTTGCTTCGACTCTTGTGCCCATTCTGATAAGACCGCTGATGGAAAAGACCTAGAAACTGCGGCCTGGACCTGTGATGCTTATGTTCAGAGAAGAGGCAGGTAATTTACTACTTTGATTATAGAATTAGTTCTGGCCTTTTAAAAAACATTATTGCCACCAAACTTGTGTAAGATTTAGAGATATGAGAACTTCTTTGAATTTTAAAATCTAATATTTTAAACTAGGGTTCAGTTAAGATGGAAAAAGAATAAGTTTATGAAAATTAGCCAATCAATAGACAGCCTCAGGTACCAAATGGAAAAATCCAACAACCGTGCAATACAGAAGTATAAAATGAAGTAGTCACCATCCTTTTCCTCACATCAAAAAAGGGAGATTAAGGTCATAATGCAAACTAGATTGTCTTTTGAGGTGCTGGGGACTGAATCCAGGGCCTTATGCTATATGTAAAAATAGATTGGCTGCTGGGTTCCAAGGAAAGAACAGCCAACATGTATATGGTGCAATTGAGTCATTATGTATTAGAAGGGTTTCATTGTGGATAACAAGGTGCCTCATTTTCTTTAAAAAAAAAAAAAAAAAAAAAAGAGGCAATAGGACCAAAGAGAAGTAATTCTCCCAGGATGTCTGGCACTGGGTTGATGGCTCAGTGGACAAAGCTTTTGCCATGTAAGCATGAAGATCAGATCAGATTCTCAGCACCACACATAAATATCAAATGCCAGGTGGACATGGCAGCTACCTGTGATTCCAGTGCCCACGAGGCAGAGACTGGGAATCCCTGAAGCAAGCTAGCTAGCTACACTAGTCAAATCAGTGAGCTCGGCCCCAGTGAGAAACCCAGCCTCAGTAAATAAAGGGGCACATGGTCAAGGACCACACGCGATGGCAACGTCTGGCTCTAGGAGCATCACACCTACATGCACCTACATACACCCACATGCACATGTAAACCACACATATATCCACACACAAGAAGAAACTAGCAGACTATTTCACAGTCAATATTTGGAAATTAATCCAAACTGCTAACCCAGTCATTGTTTACATTTCTTAGATGCCACTGAGCACACCTCCCACTACCCTCGTCCCATGTATCTCCCTGTCTTATTCCTATTCCTACACGCTTTCTTATTTACCAACATGTAAATGTGTCTTACCGACTTATATGTCTGTTGCCTTCCTCCTGCCTGTAGCAGGAAGATCTTCTTAAGACAGAGACTTGACCTCTCATGTTCATGGTCATATCTCTAGCATCTAGCATAAAATATGTCACTTGGTAGATACTCATTAGATATCAGCGGTCTGACTGAATGGTTGGCCAATTTGAATTGCTATCCCAATCCAAAAGGCTCAGTATACATTAGGTTCCATGAAGCCAGACCTTAGACAACTATGAAATCCAGCCCTGTCATTATTCAGAATCATTCAGCCCTGAGAGCTGCATCATTGACACTGCATTTTCAAAACCTTGTTGGGGACAATAGATCCAGGACAGACAGTTAAAATAATCACGTGAGAGGCACAAAAATAGTTGAAGAACTACTTTACAAAGTAAAGAAAGGTTATAGTGACTTTTCAGTCTGAAAAGCTGCAATTAGGAAGAAATAGAATGGACTTTTTAATGTTTGTTTGTTTGTTTGTTTGTTTGTTTGTTTGTTTGTTTATTAATTATTTGAGAGAGACAGAGGAAGAGGCAGAGAGAGAATGGGCACGCCAGGGCCATTTCAGCTGCTGTGAATGAACTCCAGACACATGTGCCCCCTTGTGGGCATGTGCAACGTTGTGCACTTGCATCACTTGCGTCTAGCTAAACGGGGATGTGGAGATTTGAACAAGTGTTGTTAGGCTTCACAGGCAGGCACCTTAACCACTAAGCCATCTCTCCAGCCCAAGAATGGTCATCTTTTAAGTTACAAAAGATATGACTAGGGAAAAGGTACGCATCTTTCCTAGTATTCTAAAACCCAGAAAGTTGAGAATAAGGTTCTTTAAAGACACACACAGGAAAAGGTGATAGAGGCTAAAATTTTGTCTGCTTTTATGAACTGGAACTATGCTCCAAAATCATTAGCTATTATCTAGTCATTATTAATCAAGTAGTAATGTGCAAAGCTGTTTTGGAGTGTTTCCCCAAAAATGAAAGTTGTAGCAGTTACCTTCCTATTGCTGGCACAAAAAACTTGGGCAAACACAGTGTGTGGAAGGAAAGGGCTTGTTTCAGCTTAAAGTCTCGAGGGGAAGTTTCATCATGTCAGGGAATGTGTGGCACAAGCAAGAAGCTCATCTTTCTTCAGCAGCAGTGCGGAAGCAGCCCAAGTGAGCTGGCTTTGAACACCCAATGAGCTGGTCCCCCTCAAGACACACCTCAAGCAAGGCTCCATTTCTCAAAGGCTTCACAACACTCCCAAATTACACTCTGCTGGGGACCACATATTCAAAACACATGAGGCTATAGGGGATGTTTTACATTCAAACCACCACAGTAGTCTAGTATAACAAAAGATCACCAGACTTTGGGTTTGACCTTCACTTAGCCCTGACTTTAGAAAGTCATGTAACCTTCCTAGCCTTAGTTTCCTCTTCTGTGAAAGGAGAATTTGTAACAACTGACCACTTAGGTTCCTTCTACAATACATTAATACTTCATAGTGCATTCTGCAATGCTCCTGCATGTGAAAGGCAGGCTGCTGTGTTAATCTTATGGAGTTGGGACTTGCATATTCTTTTGTAAAACTTGGCCTGGGAATTTTCTTAGTTTCTTTTTATTAACATAATACTGGTGCCAGGTGTGGCAGCACCTTGAATCCCAGCACTTAGGAGGCAGAGAGAACAGGATGGCTGTGAGTGTGAAGACTACATAGTGAATTACAGGTCAGCCTGGGCTAGAGCAAAACCCTATCTCAAAAAATAAAATAAAGGGCTGTAGAGATGGCTTAGTGGTTAAGGCACCTGCCTCCTAAGCCTAAGAATGCCGGTTCTAACCTCTAACCCACATTTAGCCAGATGCAGTGACGCAAGGGCGCAATGCCACACTTGACCAGAAGGTGACAAACGCATCTGGATTTCGTTCACAGCAGCTGAGAGGCTGCTGGTGCACCCATCTCTGTCTTCCTCTCCCTCTCTCTCTCTCTCTCTCTCTCTCTCCAAAAAAAAATACAATAAAATAAAGAAGTGAAAACATTAAATTAAATTAATTTAAAATTGAATAAAATATAAAATAAAACAATACTGGCAATGGAATAGCTAATATTTTGAAAATTTCTTTTTAAAAATCAGTTTTACAATGAAATATAAATACTAAGCATTTCTGCCATAAAAAGTGAAAATAGTACATAGAATATACAGGCTGGTATCTATTAAAAACCATGTCCGAAGAGAACATTTATTTCTAAAGGTGAATATTGTCTGTTCCCCCTTGTGTTTCATGTTTCTTCATGAACTAATATTTAGTGTGAGATCAACAGGATATTATTAGATGACTGAGTATGGCTATTAATCAGTTATACCTGATGGGAGAATTTTATAAATTGTTCCAAGATCCTTTATTTATTTTTTTTTCAAGGTAAGGTCTCACTGTAGCCCAGGCTGACTTGGAATTCACTATGTAGTCTCAGGGTGGCCTTGAACTCACAATGATCCTTCTACCTCTGCCTTCCCAGTGCTAGAATTAAAGGCATGCATCACCAGGCCCCGGCTACTTCCAAGATTCTTAAGTAAGGAAGTTATTAAAGTCTCTTCCCTAGAAGCTCACTCCCTCCAATGAGAAACCCATTCAACAGTCACCCATACTGACCTTTTTCTTCCTCATAAGTCTGGGCATGACCAGTTTTTGAGCAATTCTTGAAGTGTGCCTTCCCTGGCTCCAACATACAACTGTACTTAGATAATACTTAGGTCATCAGTAAACAGCAGCCTTCTCCTTCTAGCTAGCCCTGAAGTGACTAAAACAGCTACAGAACTAGAAGTAAGTGAAGATCTTTCTGAACATAAACAATGACAAAAGTCAGATCCTGAACAATTGTTCAGGATTGTGCTGACTGAATAAAGAGGGCCACATTGACTATTTAATGTAAACAAAACTTCTCAACCTAAAAGAGAGAAGGGAGAAAGACAAAATATGATAGGAAAATCACAGAAGAGAAAGAAAGGGAACTGAACAAAGAACCAAGAAAATAATAGTAGACCACATAGGCAGTTAGAGAATTCAGGAAAGCACTGATGCTGGGGAGAAGCAAAGGAAACAGAACCCATGAGGAGCCAACGTGTCACAGCCCCCAAACCCAACTGGTCTGGTGTCTCTGAGGCCAGCACTGAATTTTAGTCAAGTAGTGGTCTGAGACCTTTAGCCCTCTCCCCCAAACCACAGTCTCCAGAGCCCATAGGCCTTCCTTTGTGTTTCTGGGTTCCACCTTAATTTCTTTTGTCATGGTGACCAGTAAGGAATATGTCCCTATTGCCTCATGTCTATAATGTCTGCCTCAGGGTTTATTTAGCAGGTCCTAAACACAAGTGATAGATGAATCTCCCTCAAGTATTACTGTGGACATCATTCACTGGCTCTCCTGCCTAGGAGTCCCTGAAATTCATATCCCTGAGGTTCCCCAGTATGGGTGGTCCCAGTTGGCCCCAGATGTCAAGAATGTGCTACCATAATCTTTCACTTCAACCAAAATAGTCTCTGTCCACATACACATCATTCCTCAGATACATCATTCCTTTTATTGCTTTATGAAACCCCTCCATGCCCTCTGCCCAGAACAGCCTCACATAGGGTTGATATGCCAAGAGCCTGCACCATTACATTCACATACATACCATCACAGTGCTAGCCTGCTAAGTCTCTCCCCAACTACCTTAAAATTAAGTTCAAGGGTCCTTAACAATAATTACATTATGTCGTCCTTTTGTTTATCCCCAGCACCTCACTCATTGTAAATACATAGTTAGCAGGTACCAGTTGTTTTAAGTGACCAAGGAAAAATATTCAGTAAGATGGGGTGTTTTTATTCCATATCTTCAGAGTGTGTAAATCTTTGATGGACCATCAGATAGATCTCTCACCAGTTTGTTAATATAGGGGACTTGGGAACGTGCTGCAGAGTAGAACTGGGTGTGTGCTGCCCTGTGGTCTCTGAGGCTGGTTCTCCGTCTTCGCACCTATTGGAATAAATACAGTGCTTCTTGAAATTTAGCATCTCTTCCTCCTTGGCTGTTTTCTATTTCCCTTTAAAATGTTTAAAAATATCATGAGAATCAATATTCTTTCTGTGGCTAGTGGTGGAATCCAATCAGTCTTTTACCCTCTGCTTTCTCTTCCTGTAAATACAGATAAAGAGGAAGTGCAGAGGAAGCGACAGAAGCTCATGCCTAACTTCTCGGACAGTTTTGGCGGTGGCAGTGGGGCCGGGGCTGGAGGAGGAGGCATGTTTGGGAGTGGCGGTGGAGGAGGGAGTACTGGAAGTCCTGGACCAGGTACAAGAAAAGTCTCTCTATCAATTTTCATATTGACAAGGTTTCTAAGCATATGACTATAAGTTGAGTGGCTATTATATTATTAATTATAAGATTTCAGAGTAATTAAAATTTACCTACAAATGTAAATGTATTTTTTCAAAGAATTGTATACTTATTTTATAATACAGTAGCTCCCCACCCCCATCCATAGTTTCACTATTTGTGCTTTCAGTTACCATTGCCCTGAATGTTTCAAGAGAGAGAAACCACATTCACATAGATCTTATTATACTGTATTGTTATAACAGCTCTATCATTATTATTATTAGTTACTTCTGTTAATCTCTTACTATGCCTAATTTACAGTTTGAACTTTATCATAGATGTGTGTATATAAGACAATGCTTAGTGTATGTAGAATTCAATGCTATGTGCAATTTCAAGAATAGGTCGGGGAGTCTTGGAACCTATCCTTCATGGATATATGGTTAGTCCCAAACCCTGGAAAAAGAAAAGAGTCGTCCAAGGCCAATTGTCCAAAACATACCTCTCTAAATGTTTTTGTATATTCCCCCCCCCTTTTTTTTGGAGAAGCAGTTGTTTTGTTGTTCTGAGGAAACATTAAAAGAACTTTATGGGGCTGGAGGGATGACTTAGTGGTTGAGGCACTTGCCTGCAAAGCCAAAGGACCCAGGTTAGATTCCCCAGGACCCAAGTAAGGCAGATGCACAAGGTGGCACATGCATCTGGAGTTCCTTTGCGGTGGCTGGAGGACCTGGCGTGCCTATTCTCTCTCTGTCTCTCTCTCTTTTGAATAAATAAATAAAAATATTTTTAACAAAAAGGGCTTAATGCATATATGTCATATAAGTACCTACACTAGATTGTAGAATGCATATACTACACTGAAGAAAATTTGAATACATAGAAAATCCTTCAGTCAAAGGCTAACTATTTCTCCATGCATATATTACATTAACTGTTTTTTGACATCCCCTGGTGCAGCTGGCATCACCACGGATACAATTTTAACTTATTTATCTGTATTGGGTATTTATTATCATTGCATCATGGCTGCTGATATAAGGTCATATGTCCTGTATTCTCTACAATATTAGCATAAGCATTTTCTCATGGTAACATACCTTGTAGAAGCATCATGTTAATGCTTTATGATAGATAGGTAAATGAACAAACTATAATACAGCTTGCTACTTGCTTGAATGCTGTTTCCTGTTTGCTACACAAAATGCTGTACTGAGCATTGCCAAACCCATGGCTTTTATTCAGATAACTTTCAAAATATTTTATTTTTCTCTATTTGAGAGAGAGAAAAATGGGCAGGGAGAGAGACAGAAAATGCATGCACCAGGGCCTCCAGCTACTGCATATAAATTCCAGAGAGTAAAATTGTCATATCAGAAAGTGTGGCATTAAATGCTACTGCTCCTCCAAAGACTTGTATCAGTTTGTTTCTTTCACTAAAAATACCTGAGAATTAACAGTGGTGGCCATTTTTCTGTTGAGGGATCAGTATGTTGTATTTAGAAATGTTTTTTCCCCCACCAGGAGGTACTTTAGTGAATTTTTTTGAACACAGGTCTGAGATGAATGTGACAACTCACTCAGTCTACTTCACACAGAAAGAAAGACTGAGGATTAACTCCTCCACACTACTACTATGGGTGCTTCCTGGCTTGTTGAAGTGGGACCTGAACCCTGGCTATGTCACCCACACTAGGTTTCACTGACACTCAGCAGAAGCCCATGGGAAGGTCTGCATGTCCCACAGCAAGGCCTATGCTTTCCTGAGAGATGCTTTGTTTAAGTCTTCCTGATGATCCCTTTGTTTTCTTTCCTGGGTCAGGATATGGCTTCTCGCACTATGGATTTCCAGCATATGGTGGGATTGCCTTCCATCCTGGAACCACTAACTCCAGTGCTGGGATGAAGCATGGTGAGTAACACTTGATTACTGAGGAAGGAAAAAAGTGAATACTGGGCTGGAGAGATGGCTTAGCAGTTAAGGGATTTGCCTGCAAAGCCAAAGGACCCAGGTTTAATTCCCCAGGACCCACATTAGCACAAACGGTTGCATGCGTCTAGAGTTCATTTGCAGTGGCTGGAAGCCCTGGCGTGCCCATTCATTCTCTCTTTCTCTCTCTCTCCCTCCCTATTTCTGTCAAATAAATAAGTAAAAATATTAAAAAGTGAATGTAGCCGGGCGTGGTGGTGCATGCCTTTAATCCCAGCACTCAGAGGCAGAACTAGGAGGATCACCATGAGTTTGAGGCCACCTTGAGAATACAAAGTGAATTCCAGGTCAACCTGGGCTAGAGTGAGACCCTACCTTGAAAAAAAAAAGTGAGGGCTGGAGAGATGGCTTAGCAGTTAAGGCACATGCCTGCAAAGGCTAAGGACCCTGGTTCAATTCTCCAGGTCCCACATAAGCCACATGCACAAGGGGATGCACACATCTGGAGTTCGTTTGCAGTGGCTAGAGGCCCTGGTATGCCCATTCTCACTCTCCCTCTCTCTGTCTCTAATAAATAAATAAATTAATTAATTAAAATACTTATGTTAAAAAAGTGAATGCCAAGAAGTGTGTTCTTACCTCACTTCTACAACAGTACCTTCTTGAAAAAATAATTTTCCTATCACTATTTCTCATGGATAGCATAGACTATATTCCAAATCCTTGACTACGTATTTACTTTTAAGTAGCATGAACAGGAATTAGGCTATGGCATTTTAAAGACAAAGACTTGGGGTTGGGGAGGTTGCTCAGTGGTTAAAGTTGCTTGCTTCAAAGCCTGCCAACCCAGGTTTAATTCCCTAGCCATCCTGTAAAACTGGTTGCAAAAGGTGTCTTAAGCATCTGGTGCTATTTGCAAAAGGCCCTGGCATGCTCATACACACACACACACAACCAACCAACACATGCACACACACAAATAAAGTTAAAAATTTTTAAATAGAGCCTTTAACAAAATATAAAAATATCCGGAGCTGGGGATATAGCTCAGTCAAGAAAGTGCTTATCATACAAGCATAAGGACCTAGGTTTGAATCCCTAGCACCCATATAGAAGCCAGTCTTGGCAATGCATGCCTATAATCCCAATGTTGGGAAGGCAAAGACAGTGGACCCTGGGGCTCACTGGCTAGCTAGTCTAGCCAAATCTGTGAATTCCAGGTTCAGTAAGAGACTTTGTTTCAAAAAATAATAGCAATTAAGAAAAATCTCTGACTCTCCACATCATGCACGCACATATGTATACACAAAACTCATATGCAAGCACACATACACATGCCAATGATCTTTAAATACAATGGTCTTTAAAATCTTTGGGGGGGGTTATAGGGTTGACTAAATGGTAATCTTTTTCTTATAAGCTGTTAACTGGTTTTATGTTTTATTGCATTACCAGTAATTTCAATAGTTAATGTATTTCATAAAACAGTTATTTCCCTGTAGTGTCATCTTCATGCCTGCTGTTCAAGGAAAATATCATCTACTTTATTTATTTATTTATTTGTGTATATGTGTGTGTGTGTCATGACACATGTGTATAGGTGACAGGACAACTTTTTTAAGACAGGATCTCTTGCTGCTACAAACAAACTGCCATACTGCAAAGGAACATCCATCTAGCTGACCCTGTGAGCTTCAGATTCTCTTGACTCTGCCTCCCATTGTCATAGGGAGATGGAATCACAGATGCATGCACACTTTGCCTCCAGCTTTACATGGGTGCTGAGGAATTGAACCTGGGCAGTAGGTTTTATAAGCGTATACCATTGACTGCTGAGCTCTCTCCCCAGCCCAGAAAGCAAAGTGTAGAAACATTTATTTACTCACTGAAGGCACATTGTCATTGGAGACAGAATTAGATTTTGATCCAGTTCTGCCCATGAACTCTTAATAGAGCCTGTCATACAACAACAGAGTTAGACCAAAAGCCACATGGTCAGATATGGTGCAGCAGAGATCTCCCTAACCAGAGCTTGCAAATTGAGATGTCTTCACAACTTTGCCTTGTTAATTAGCATTAGAAAAATATATCTACTCTGCTTTCATGAACTTCATAATTTTCCACTTCAATTTCAGTTCACAAAAGAACTTTCATTTTTCTCCCTTGAAAATAAAATGAGATTTGTTTGCACAGGGATGCTTTTTTGAAACAGGTTACCCTATAGCTCAGGCTGGCCTCAATCTTCTGACAGTCCTCTTCTATCTCCTGAGTGTTGATATTAAAAGTGTGTACCAAAAAGCCTGTCTACAAAATGAGATCAAAGTTTTTAGCAGTATAGCTTTGAAATGATTCTTTAGACCTGAATATTTAATACCAAAACATATTTATATTATAAACACCTTTTTAGTGATTTTATTTTTTCTTTGCAGCAAACTTACCTTCTTTCTTTATTGGCCCTACATAGAAACAGTAAATTATAGTTCAATTAATTTTACTGAGAAAAAATAATGTTTCTGCATTTATCCTAGGATTCACAAACACTGAATCTAAAAATGACCCTAAAGATCATGACAAGAGTGATGACAGAGAGAGAGTTAGTCTTCCTGGGCAAGAAAGTGGACCCATGGAAGGAGACCAGGAGGAGGGCACTTCCAATGCCAAGAATGGGGAGCTTGCTCTGACATGTACAGTGGGCATCCATGAAGAGGACACCGGGTTTCAGGGTAGGTGAGCAGACTGGTAAGGGCTTACACTGTCTTGCAGGGGGTGGGGCATCAGTTCTGAGTGTGGGAAGCTATTTCCAAAAGATAGGTTTCTTTTCTGTTAATCAAAAAAGCATTCAATGTACTCTTCAAAGTACTGTAGCAAGGATCACTTGATACATTTTCCAGTGTCATCTTCAAATGTGAAATATAGAAACTTGCCCTCTCCAATCACAATAAAGCAGTGTGGAGTATTAGGAGAGAGAATGGACTATTTCTGGCACAAACAATAGAGAAGAGTTCTCATGACCTTCATTCTCACCCCCTCCACGTCCAGCTTGGCTGTCATCTGAAGTGAACTTTGCCTGAAGATGGGGCTTTTCTTTTTCTCTTGTGCCCTTTGAAGAAGTAGGGTTAGGAAGAAATGCATGCTTCTGTTTCCTCTGAACAAGTCTTGAGAGCATGTGTGGTGGGATTCTAGGTCCTCCCAGGTCCCAGGTCAGAAGGTATCTCAAAAATAGAGGAAGAATAAATAGTTACGCTTGGTGGCCACATGTGGTCTCTATTGCAGTGTGTGTGGGGGGGTGTTTGTGCATGGTGTGTGTGTGTGTGTGTGTGTGTGTGTGTTATAGGCATGTATGTGCCAGCACCTGTGTGGAGGTCAGAAGATGACCTTGGTATCACTCCTTTCCTTCTGCCCTGCTGGAGATAGGGCTGTGTATGCCAAAGTAGCTGAACTATGAGATTTGGGATTCTCCTGACTCTGCCTCCCATTGCTGAAGATGATCGGGATTACAGAAACATGTGATTCTATGTCCACCTTTATGCAGGTTCTTGGGACCCAAAGTCCAGTCATTAGGCTTGCAGATCAAGCATTTTAAGCCACTAAGCCATCTCCCCAGCTCTTTTCTTTTTACCCTTCTAAGGTATAGACAGGGAGTCACATAAAAACAGGTTATGCATGGCCTTTTGTGGAACTAAAGTCATCAGTTGCCATCTCCTGACCAAAAGGGAATAAACTTTACAAAAACACCAAAGGATCCTTGAAATTATGTCTGCAGCAGAGGATGATTTTTCTCTTGCTGGGGTTTTTATTTTGTTTTGTTTTGTTTTTCTTCTGGGTTTTGGTCCTTTATTTGAGGCAAGCCCAACAGACTGGCCTTTTTTTCTCTCTCTCTATGTGAAGGAGAGAGAGAATTGGCATGTCAGGGCCTCTAGCCACTGTAATTAAACTTCAGATGTGTGTGCCACCTAGTGTGCACATGCAACCTTGCACACTTGCGTCACCTTGTGTCAGCTTACATGGGACCCGGAGAATTGAACATGGGTCCTTAGGCTTTGTAGGCAAGTGCCTTAATGACTAAGCCATCTTTCCAGTCCTTCTTCTGGTTTTTTGAGACAGGATCTCCTCTGTAGCCCAGGCTGTCCTGAACTTATATAGAACATAACTGGCCTTGAACTCATGGTAATCTGCCTGCCTCAGCCTCCCAAGTGCTAGGGTGACAGGCATGAACCACCACACCCAAGGGTGAGAGTGTTTCTTTTCTTTTTGACACACTGGCTTATTAAATTCCAGTGAATGGTTATTTTCTTAAAAATTGGCTATTTGTTTGTTTGTTTATTTATTTATTTATTTATTTATTTATTTAGACAGAGAGAGAAAGAGGCAGAGAGAGGGAATGGGCACACCAGGACTTCCAGCCACTGCAAACAAACTCCAGATGCATGCGTCCCTTTGTGCATCTTGCTTATGTGGGTCCTGGGGAATTGAGCCTCAAGCCACGATCCTTAGGCTTCACAGGCAAGAACTTAACCACTACGCCATCTCTCCAGCCCCAAAATTGGCTATTTTAAATAATGACAAAATCCAATTATGTAAAGATTAATTATTTCCCTTAAAATAATGGACATTGATTAATTCTTCTTAAAATAAAAGATATTTATTCCTCCAAGAAGCTGTAGGCAGGTTTTTAAGAGTCTCATGCTCTACCTACTGAACTAGCTGGGAAGTTAGTATAGACAGATTTTCATGTCAGTCTCTAACTGTATTTGGCAGTGAAACAATCCCCAGTTGTGCATCTTCTAGTCTACACAATCCAGAGACACTGAAAGAGCATCTTAACTAAGACATTGTGCCATGTAGGGCACGCATTTGACCTATGGCTGTGAACATTGCCTTGCAGATCACCTCTTTCTAGAGAAGGCGATGCAGCTTGCCAAACGGCATGCCAATGCCCTTTTTGACTACGCAGTGACAGGAGATGTGAAGATGTTGCTGGCTGTGCAACGCCATCTCACTGCAGTGCAGGACGAGAATGGGGACAGGTGAGTCAGGACTGTACTGCAAGTGTTGTTTTAGGATAGGGAGGAGCAAAGAGCATTGCCTAATGCATGCTGGCTAGATGGGGGGTGGGTGGGTATGAGTCCTTTAATAAGACACTATCACCTATCAGACCCTGAATTAGCTGGAGTGCTCTTTGAAGAGGACATCTCTTCAGGCAAGAAAACTAAGATATGTATAGGGGATGGTGCTTCTTGAGAGCTTTGCTTTACTTATTAATATTGGAGAACTTGTTAGGAGTCCTGAGTCTCTGAAGCTTTGTTATCCCACTGTACATCTGTGATGAATGTGTGCTCCAGAGGAAGCCCAGCAAAGGCAGTAGCAGCAGTGCAGTGAGTGTCCTCTCCCCGTTACTGGTTTCTATGCTCCATTAATAGTCACCAGTATGTGAGTGGGAGGCTCTTGCCACTGCTGCAACCCAGGCTGCCTGGGAGTGGCTTTCTACACACCATGCCTTCCATTCCCGCTATTCCTCACATTCTATTTGCAAAACCACCTGGCTTCTTTCTAAAATGGTTCTCTTATTCCTTTCATTGAGACTTCTGAAATGATCACAAAAGCCTATAAAAATAACAAGACAGCCGTCTTCAGAGTTGAGTGCTTTATCTCAAACGATCCTAGAATAGCATCAACACTGAGCAATCTTTTCTGTAGAAGAGCTCTTGAGTGCTGTCTTTTAAAGTCTCACTTTAAAAACCAAATGCTTTAGGAAAGTGCCAACCTCAGGGGTTTCAAGCAGAGACCTTTGTTCTCATTCCTAGTAGCGTTACCAAGGATGTGGTGTAACCACTGGCCTTGTTATACAGTACAAGTGGAACTGATACAACCCTCTGTGTGTAAAGCCATGAACAATACAATGGTTCTTTGGGTATGAATAATCCAATTAGCATTCATAGCATATAACCACCAGAGAAAGCAGTTAACGAAGACGGGACAGCAGTGTTTCAAGTGACCTTTTTAGAGACCTAATGGGTTGGGGAATCTTAAGGAAGATGAGTGTGTGCATGTGAGGAAGGGAATGCCAGTATCTGAAGGGAGGACTGTGGAAAGGAATGGAAGGCACATGGATTCCAGTGGGTGTATTGAGGCAAAGCATGAGCACAGGTAAAGACCCCGGATATACATAGTGAGACAGAGGTGGTAACTTTCCTTGCTTGAGCATGAAATGAATACTTAAAGAGTCCCTTTCTAGGACCCAAACATACTCATCCAAGCAGGTTCTGAGAAGTCAAGAGGGTGAGACTTTGGGAGGCCACTGGAGTCCTCTTAGGGGCATAGACAAGGCTAACTCAGCTAAGGCCTCTTGGTTTTATTGACCATGTCATATTTAGCTAATAATATAAAGCCTGTGTCCATTAGTCATCATAGAAAATAGAATAAAGAAAAAGTTTAAAGCCCTCTGGTATTGGGGAAATTCCCACAAGGGTGTGAAGATTTGAGGAGAAAGGGGAAGGTATTTCTGCTATGAAATGCTGAGCTGCACATGGAAATTTTTAGGCAGCTTCTGAAGCATGCCATTCTTGATGTGTGAGCATCCAGTCTGCATCACACTGCAGGCCCTTTCAGAAGTCGTCTTCTAGCATTCTATCAAGGGCAATAGTGAAGTCTGGAAATAATTCTTTTAACAATACATTTAAAGAAGAAAATCACAAGTTAGTTTTTTTAGGCCCTCTTATGCCAGTATTAATCTAAATAAATCATACATGTTACAACAAAAGAGACTTGAATAAAGTGGTAGCTTCTATCTTTGAATTGGAGACAACCTATCCTGCAGCTGATTCCCCACCCCATGTGCTGCCTTTCTGGAGAAATTTTCATCTCAGTTTGTCCACGTCCTGTTCATCTGCACCTCAGTAAAGCACACATGTCCTTTGAACAGGATAGCTTAAGTTAAGAGTTGTCTTTGAGTCTGGCACAGTAGCATATGCCTGACAGGTCAGCATTGACTCCTAACTTCACCACTGCTTACTAGCTGTGTGACTGATTGAATTATATTACACCTGTAAGTCTCTTTCATCATCCAGAATGTACGGGGTATTGCATACCTCATAGGATCATTGTTCCAATTATAGGATTGTGTATGTCAAATATGCAGCATAGTCTGGTAATGAGATGCTCTCAACCTATTGTTCGGTTGTTCCAAAATAGCTTTAATAAATGTTTTTAAAAATCTGGGCTGGGGAGAGGGCTCAGCAGTTAAAAACCTGCTGGCCCAGTTTAGTCCCCCAGTATCCACATAAAGTCAGATGCCCAAAGTAGCATATGCCTCTAGAGTAACAGTGGCAAGGGTCCTGGCATGTCCATACTCACTCGTTTTCTTTCTCTCATCAATCAATCAATCATGTCCCTAGGAGTGACATTTGGCACCAACCAATATTCTCACCTCATTATCTTAAGCCCCCTAAGGTTCCAACATTCTGAATCTCCTAAAATGTGCTTCAGCCCTAAGGCTGATGAGACCTGGACCCTGCCTGGGAGAAGACCATGGCAGAGGAGGCCAGTGACATGTAGAAGACTGCATTGGTATACCCTAGCAGTGAATCTAAGAGCAGCATTTGCTCCCTTGAGACCCTGGGAAAGTGTCGACTCAGGATGGAGGGTTTGAACTGAATATGAAGGAGGAAGTAGGCGAGTGAGGAAAGGAGCAAAATCATTCCAATCAGAAGGAATACTTGATAGGATGTGGGAGCAGTTGAGAGGGAGGCATACAGTGACTTTGTTTCTTCCAGAGTTTGCTTCCAGAGTTTTCTCCAAGTGGTTAAAACCTGCCACCACGTCCCCTCTTGGGATTGTGAAGATCTTTAAAAAGCTTTTTTACTAAGCTGTATATACACCTATAATCCCAGCACTGAGGCAGGAGGATCACTACAAGCTCAAGGCCAGACTAGGCTACATAGCAAGACCTTATCAAAAAAAAAAAAATGTTTTTGAAGGAATGGGACAAGGCTAGGTGACTAAATTTTTCTGATTAATTCCTAGGGCCAGGCATTCATTTTGTATTTGTCACTGATCTTATGTCACAGAAAAGGTAGAGGAGATAAATGCCTAATTTGAGGCACAGTGATCAAGTTGGCTTTGAGTTTAAGGGCTTCTGGTCTCCAAACTGGGGTACCTTTGTACTTCAAGGGTTTAGTCAAACATAAACACTTATGGGGCCAGACAGGCTCTGGTCATATAGCAGCCTTGGGTCGGCAGTAGGATGGGTAGGTCTCCCAGAGAAAGCATGTAATGTCAGATCAAGACTTTCATAGATTCAAAACCTTGAAGGACCAAAGAACAGACTCAGCCTTCAAGTCTAATCACTCCTTGAAAGTTTTGATGTCCCACTAGTTAAATCTTGCTACTGCATTTCATTTCAGTGTCTTACATTTAGCAATCATCCACCTTCATGCTCAGCTTGTGAGGGACCTGCTAGAAGTCACATCTGGTTTGATTTCCAATGACATCATCAACATGAGAAATGATCTATATCAGGTAAGTGGAAATATCAAAGGAGAAAACTGAAGCAAAAATAATTTGTTTTTATATATACTGGTTTTAGTAATGTTAACAAAAAAATAAAAGTAAAGCCCTTTTGTAGGCAGTATCATAATACATGTCAGTTGGGAATGCTATTTTATACCTTAGAAGCATTTTTGTATATGGTATTTTAGCAGTGACCCCACACTGAAATCAGAAACCTACTGGAGTGGGTGAACTTTAAACTGTAGAGATCAATGAGTTGATACAGATTAGAGGAATAACCTTTAAAAAGTCACATCTGTCAAGAAATAAAAAGTTAGAAAAAATTAAGTTCAAAAAACCAATGCTTTGTAAGAATCCCGAGGTCTACTCAAAGTTGCTTTGACAACATCCAGACCCAGTGTATATCAAATAAAGGGTTCTGAAACCTGAACACACAAAGGTGAAAAGGCTTCTTGGGGAGGATGGCAATCTTGCAAAAATGGGAAGATGGACAGCTATGAGTAACCAGTTTTGTCCAACTCAGATCTGAGTTGAAATTAGGAGAGCTAAGAACCAGCGTGAGGGAGTCTTGCAGTGGTTTGCAGACCCTGTGAAGAGAGAAGCTAGTTGGAGACTTGGTTTGCCACAGGAAGGATGGAAACTCCGAAGGCAGAGCCAAAGTCTGTATGTGGGCACTGGCAGCCCAAGGCTGAGGCTGAGATAGCAGGTCTGCTATGGAGAGCTCCTTCCTCCCCATCCCCTGTGACTCCTCAGCCCTCTGCCTTTCCCCACCCTCCAGTGTTCTGAGTCTTCTAGTCTTGCCTTGTCCTTAGTTTTCATCTTCTTCTTTCCGTTCACTTGACCAAAGTGTTTTCCTAGTCCTTCATGGCCTGCATGGTGTATGGGGACCCATGAGTCAAGCTTATATTGCTCTCATTCCAAAAATGTAGCCAACCTATGTGTCATTACACTTAGTAAAGGTATGAACTGTTTTAGTTCTATTTATTTATTCATGCATTTATTTTTGTTGATTTTTGGTGCTTCCTTAATGCTGAACATGTACTCTACCACTGAACTATAACTACAACTCTCAATTTTTAGAGTAAGTGATATGAATTATTTTTATTTTCTCATTTTAATTTTTTTTCCCATTTCTTTTTTGGACAAGGACTTGTTACACAGCCTAGTCTGGCCTTGAACTTTCAATCCTCCTGCCTCATCCTCTTGAGTGTTGGGATTACCAGGCATGTACAACTGTTAGAGGGAATATGATCTCATGTTAAAGAAAAATATTTTTAAAGAAATTAAAAGTTATGTTTGGGCTGGAGAGATGGCTTAGTGGTTAAGTGCTTGCATGTGAAGCCTAAGGACCCTAGTTCGAGGCTCAGTTCCCCAAGACCCACATAAGCCAGATGCACAAGATGGTGCATGCATCTGGAGTTCTTTTGCAGTGGCTGGGGGCCCTGGTGCTCCCATTCTCCCCCTCCCCGCCTCTTTCTCTCTCTGTCTATTGCCCATAAATAAACAAATAAGTTATTTTTTATTTCAAAGAAATCATTAAATTATCTCTTGTTTGGGGGGGGTCCACATTTTTAAATTGCTTTCAAAGTTCTAAAATGAGGGTGCTGTTGGGCTCAGTGGTAGAACTCTTCTTACCTAGCATGTGTGAGGCCCTGGGATGAGTCCCCAGTACTGAAGGGAAAAAAGAGAATTCTGAACTGTGTACATGTAGCTCTTGGAATGTGGTGTTAGACTTCTCTGGCTGTTGTGTTTGCTTATAGGGAAAAAATCTGGGGCTCTTCCCCTGCCTCATACAATAACCAGAATGAAGTCTTGTTTAAATTTTATATTTAAAAGATTGTCTTCTTTAAATTTCCATAGCATCTTGGGGAGCTATTGGTATTGGGAAAGTCATAATTTGGCCCCAACAGTTTCTCTGAAACATTTTAGCCTGTTCCTTTTAACCACCTCAAGTACATGAATAAACCTAGGACCGGATGCTGTAACCTTCTAGCCCTCCTTTCAAAAACTTCTCACCTCCATTGCCTGTAGGTGAGGGTCCTGGAAGCTCTTGTTTGCTTTTAGCAGATGGGATCTGCAGAGGGCAGGCATAGCAGAGTTTGAAGGTGGGGCTTATATGTGCTAAGAAGCTTCCCAGTGTTCCATGACACTCCATATCCTCTCACCCCAGGTTTCCAACATTCTGTGCCATTCCATGTCATCTTGCCTCACATGTGGACATTCCAGGGTTCCAATGTTCCATGACACTCCATGTTATCTTACCACACATGTGAAAACTCTCAAGTGTTCCAACAGTCCATGCTATGCCATGTCATCTTGCCACATGTGTGGAGACTCTCCAGGTTCCAACATTTCATGCCACTCCATGTTATCTTGCCATGCATGTGGAGATTCCAGAGTTCCAATGTTCCATGTCACTCCATGTTATCTTGCCACACATGTGGAGACTCCAGGGTTCCAACATTCCATGCCACTCTATGTCATCTTACCACACGTGCGGGGATCTCCAGGGTACTTGAGACCAAAGCCTTGGCTGTACCACCACTGGCTCCTTGTCTGTCTCATTGTGGTCCCCTTAGGATAACAAACCCACTTTCCCACCACTCTGGCTAATGGACAAAGACTGCACTCCCTGGTGTCCCTTCTCAGCCTTAAATACATACTCACTGGAAACTTTGTTTTTCTGATCAGTAATCTTTTTTGTTTCCTTTTTGGTTTTTTTTAATTATTGTTTTTTATTGACTTTTATACTCACATACAAAGAAAAAACCCACGTGATATTTCCCTTCCCTCCCCCCATTCCCCTTTAGAACTCAAGTCTCCATCATATCCCCTCCCTCTCTCCATTAGTCTCTCTTTTAATTTGATGTCATCATCTTTTTCTTCTATTTTGAGGGTTTTGCAAAGGTATTGCTAGGCACTGCAAGGTCATGGATATCGAGGCCAGTTTCTGTCTGGACAGTTGCATTGTAAGAAGTCATACCCTTCTTTTGGCTCTTCCATTCTATCCGCCCCCTCTTCCGCAATGGTCCCTGAGCCTTATAGGGTGTGACAGAGGTGTTTCAGTGCTGGGCACTCCTCCATCCCTTCTTCTCAGCACTATGTTGCCTTTAGGGTCATCCCAGTGGTCATCACCATCTGAAAAGAGAAGCTTCTCTAACCAGAAGTGAGAGTAGCGTTAATATGTGAATATGAACATTAAGTGTAGTGCTTTCAGGGCAGCTTGGTGGGAATAATATATACATTTAGTCAGATGAGAGCAGGCTTATACCCCTAAGGCTCATGACCTCACCTACCAAAGACTTTTACTTAGGTTTTTCAGTACCAGGTATGTATTCCCTCCCGTAGAGAGGGCCTTCAGTCCAATTATGGAGTAGTTGGTTACCCCAAGAATAGACATGCCACTATTGCACCCGTTCAGTCATTGGGCCTGTCTGGCCAAGCTTGAATATTCAGCGTCCACTGTTTTCACTGTAGATGACTTCTGTCTCCCATACACTGCGTGCAATGCAGCTTTTTCCAGCTTTCAGTTGGCTGGTCTACAGGGAGAAGATTTTCTGCTCCACACCAGGTTGCTTTCTCAGTGACCATGCTTCTCAGGCATGAGATGTCTTCAGCAATAGGGTCTTACTATCTGTTTCTCTAGGGAAACCAAGGGCTTTGGCAAGAGCCTTTAATGTTTTGGAGGCTACCGGGACCTCCTTGGCCAACAACTCACTGGAAGGTATTCCATGCCAAGTACTGAAAATGTTCTAGTAACAGTCTACAGCTTCTAGACGTACCATTATTCAAAAAAATAATTTTACATATGTCTTATTCACAATATCTTGAGTTTAGATTGACCCTCCCCTGCCCTTCTTGTATGCATTCTCTTCCCATGGCCTCACTGAAATCAGTTCTTCTACTTACATGTGTGCATTACCATACACTTAAGTCCTTCCCTTTCCTCCCTCCCTTATAGCCTTTTACCAGCTTACTGGTTTCTGGTACCTATTTTTGGTTCCAGTTCACACACAAGTCTATACATTGGTAGCTAGGATCCACATATGAGAGAGAACATGTGATGTTTGGCTTTCTGAGCCTGGGTTACCTCACTTAGTATAATCCTTTCCAGATCCATCCATTTCCCTGCAAATTGCATAATTTCGTTTTTCTTTACTGCTGAATAGAACTCCATTGTGTAAATGTACCACATCTTTATTATCCACTCATCTATGGAGGGACATCTAGGCTGCTTCCATTTCCTAGCTATTGTGAATAGAGCAGCAATAAACATGGTTTTGCAAGTATCTCTAAGGTAGTGAGAAGAGTCCTCTGGATATATGCCTAGGAGTGCTATAGCTGGATCATATGGTAAATCTATCTCTAGCTGTCTCAAGAACCTCCACACTGATTTCCACAATGGCTGGACCAGCTTACATTCCCACCAACAGTGTAGAAGTGTTCCTGTTTTTCCGCCAACACTTATTGTCATTTGTTTTCTTGATGGTAGCCATTCTGACAGGAGTGAAATGGAATCTCAAAGTGGTTTTAATTTGCATTTCCGTGATGGCTAAGGATGTGGAACATTTTTTTAGATGTTTATATGCCATCTGTATTTCATCTTCCGTGAATTCTCAATTTAGTTCCATAGCCCATTTTTTAACTGGGTTGTTTGAATTCATATTATTCTGATTTTTGAGTTCTTTGTATATTCTGGATATTAATCCTCTGTCAGATGTATAGCTGGCAAAGATTTTCTCCCATTCTGTAGGTTGTCTTTTTGCTCTATTCACAGTATCCTTTGCTATACAAAAGCTTTGTAATTTCATAAGGTCCCAGTGGTTGATTAGTGGTTTTATTCCCTGAGCAATTGGAGTTATATTCAGAAAGTCTTTGCCTATTCCAATATGTTGAAGAGTTCCCCTACTTTTTCCTCTAGCAGTTTCAGAGTTTCAGGTCTGATATTGAGGTCTCTGATCCATTTGGACTTGACTCTTGTGCATGGAGAGAGACAAGGATCTATGTTTATCCTTTTACATACAGATGTCCAGTTTTCCCAGCACCACTTGTTAAAGAGGCTATCTTTTCTCCAATGAATATTTTTGGCATTTTTGTCAAAGATCAGGTATCTGTAGCTGCTTGGATTAATATTTGGGTCTTCTATTCTGTTCCATTGATCTACCTGTCTGTCCTTGTGCCAGTACCATGCTGTTTTTGTTACTATGGCTTTGTAGTATAACTTAAAATCGGGTATGGTTATACCCCCTGCCTGATTTTTGTTCCGCAAAATTGTTTTGGCTATTCGAGGTTTTTTGTGTTTCCAGATGAATTTTAGTATTGTTTTTTCTATTTCTGTGAAGAATGCTATTGGAATTTTAATGGGGATTGCATTAAATATGTAGATTGCTTTTGGTAAGATTGACATTTTCACAATATTGATTCTTCCAATCCAGGAGCATGGAATGTCTTTCCATTTCCTTGTGTCTTCTGTAATTTGTCGCTCGAGTTTTTTTAAAGTTCTCATTGTAGAGGTCCTTCACTTCCTTGGTTAAGTTTATTCCAAGGTTTTTTTTTTTTTTTTTGAGGCAATTGTGAATGGGAGAGATTCCCGATTTCATCCTCTGCATGTTTGTTGTTAGTGTATAGAAAAGCTACTGATTTCTGTGTGTTTATTTTGTATGCTGCTACATTGCTAAAAGTGTTTATCAGCTCTAACAGTTTGCTGGTAGAGTCTTTAGGGTCTGTTATGTATAGAATCATATCATCTGCAAATAATGATAATTTGATCTCTTCCCTTCCGATTTGTATCCCCTTTATGAGTGTCTCATGCCTCATTGCTATGGCTAAGACTTCCAGTACTATATTAAATAGTAGTGGGGAAAATGCACACCCTTGTCTTGTTCCTGAATTTAGAGGAAAAGCTTCAAGTTTTTCCCCATTTAGTATTATGTTGGCTGTAGGTTTGTCATAAATAGCTTTTATTATGTTGAGATATGTTCCTTCTATTCCCAGTTTCTGTAATACTTTCACCATGAAGGGGTGTTGGATTTTGTCAAATGCCTTTTCAGCATCTATTGAGATGACCATATGATTTTTGTCCTTCAGACCATTAATATGGTGTATTACATTTATGGATTTGCGTATGTTGAACCATCCCTGCATCTCTGGGATAAAGCCTACTTGGTCAGGGTGAATAATCTGTCTGATATATTCTTGTATTCTGTTTGCCAGTATTTTGTTGAGAATTTTTGCATCTATGTTCATGAGGGAGATTGGTCTATAATTTTCTTTTTTTGATCTGTCTTTGTCCGGTTTTGGTATCAGGGTGATGCTGGCTTCATAGAAGGATTTCAGTAGAATTCCTTCCTTTTCTATTTTCTGGAAAACTTTGAGAAGAATTGGTGTTAGATCTTCCAGGAATGTCTGGTAAAATTCAGCAGTGAATCCATCTGGGCCTGGGCTTTTTTTAGTTGGGAGACTTTTTATGACTGCCTGGATCTCTGTGGTTGTTATAGGTCTATTTAAATGGTTTATCTCATCTTGATTCAATTTTGGTAGATCATATGAATCAAGGAAATCATCCATTTCTTTCAGGTTTTCAAACTTAGAGGCATATATATTCTTAAAGTATGTCCGTATGATTTTCTGAATTTCTTTGGTATCTGTTGTGGTGTTGCCTTTTTCATCTCTAATCTTATCAATTTTTGTCTCTTCTCTCTTTCTTTTGGTCAGATTTGCTAAGGGTTTGTCAATCTTGTTTATCCTTTCAAAGAACCAACTTTTTGTTTCATTGATTTTTTTGATTGTTTTTTTGGTTTCTATTTCATTAATTTCTGCCCTAACCTTTATTATTTCTTCCCGTCTACTGATTTTTGGTTTGCCTTGTTCCTCTCTTTCCAAGGCCTTAAAGTGGAGCATTAAATTGTTTAGTTGTGAACTCTCTGATTTCTTAATATAAGCACTTAGAGCTATAAATTTCCCTCGTAGGACAGCCTTCATTGTGTCCCATAGGTTTTGGTATGTTGTATTCTCATCATCATTTGATTCTATGAATTTCTTGACTTCCTTTTTAATTTCTTCAATGACCCATACATCATTCAATAATGTACTGTTTAGTCTCCATGAATTTCTGTATGCTCTGTAGTTTTTATTGTTGTTGATTTGCAGTTTAATCCTGTTGTGGTCAGATAGCATACAAGGGATTATTTCAATTTTCCTGTATTTGTTAAGATTTGATTTGTGCCCTATCATATGGTCTATTTTAGAGAATGTCCCATGTGCTGCTGAGAAGAATGTATATTCTGCAGCATTTGGATGGAATGTTCTATATATATCTGTTAGGTCCATTTGTTCCATGATATCATTTAATGCAGATGTCTCTCTGTTTATTTTTTGTTGGGTAGACCTGTCAAGTAGTGAGAGCGGGGTATTGAAGTCACCCACTACTATTGTGTTAGGGGTTATCTCTGACCTTAAGTCCAATAGTGTTTGTTTGATGAAATTGGGGGCCCTTGTGTTGGGAGCATATATGTTTAGGATTGTGATGTCCTCCTGTTGGAGTATTCCTTTAATCAATATAAAGTGACCTGCTTTATCTTTCCTCACTAATGTTGGTTTGAAGTCTATCCTGTCAGAAATTAGGATGGCAACCCCTGCTTGTTTTCTAGGTCCATTTGCTTGATATGTCTTTTTCCAACCTTTCACCCTGAGAATGTTTCTATCTTTTAATGAGAGGTGAGTTTCCTGGAGGCAACAGATGGTAGGATCCTGCTTTTTAATCCAGTCTGCCAGTCTGTGTCTTTTGGTTGGGGCATTGAGGCCATTGGTATTGAGAGTTATTATTGAAAGATATGTATTTGATCTCTCCATTTTTCTTGTTTTGTAGTTCTTCCTGGTTTTCATTTTACTCACTTGTTCTAACTGTTGAGTATGATTTCTTTTTTCCTATTTCCTGCTGTGTGTGTTTTGCTTTTTCTTCAGCATGAATGATTCCTGCAAGTATTTTCTGTAGAGCTGGTTTAGTTGCCATAAATTCCTTTAGCCTGTCTTTGTTGTGGAATGTCCTTATTTCTCCATCAATTTGGATAGAAAGCTTTGCAGGATAAAGTAATCTTGGTTGGCAGTTTTTATCTTTCAGGACTTGGAATACATCACTCCAGGCCCTTCTGGCTTTTAAAGTTTGTGTTGAGTAATCTGCTGTGACCCTGATGGGTTTCCCCTTGTAGGTCATTTGCTTTTTCTCTCTAACTGCTTTCAATATATTTTCTTTGGTTTGCGTATTTAGTAGTTTAATTATAACGTGGTGAGAAGAGGATCTTTCTAGGTTTTGTCTGTTTGGTGTTCTAAATGCTTCCTGTATCTGCATTGGCATTTCTTTCCCAATTTGGGGAAATTTTTCTTCTATGATTTTGTGGAAAACACCTACTAAGCCTCTGGATTGAAATTCTTCCCCTTCTGCTATACCTTGAATTCTTATGTTTGATCTTTTCATAGAGTCCCGCATGTCTTGGAGTTCCCATTCATACCTTTCTATTAGCTTGTCTTTCTCTTTGTTGGACTGTGATAGGTCTGCCATCTGGTCTTCTAGTTTAGATATTCTGTCCTCTCCTTCATCCATTCTACTAGTGAGATTTTCCACAGAGTTTTTTATTTCACTGACTGTGTTCTTCAGAGCTAGGATTTCAGCCTGGTTTTTCTTCAGTAGTTCTATTTCCTTATTCATGTCCTCTAATGACCTTTTTATTTCCTTAAGCTGTTTTTCTGTAATCTCTTTCAAGAGTTTGTTTTCTTCTTTAATTCCTTTGTTTTCTTCTCGTATTGCTTTCATTTCTTCTTTTATTTCTTTGAGTATAGATAACATCATTCCTTTGAAATCTTTTCAGGAATTTCATCTAAAACTGTTTCATTGGTGAACAATTCTGATGGATTTGTAATTTTTGGTGGGATTGCATTGTCTTGATTCTTTGTCTTTCTTGTATTATAATGTAGTGATTTTTGCATCCTGGATTGATTTAATGCTTAGGGTTTCTAGTTATCTGCAGTGTTCTTATGTGTGGATATGGGTTTAAGGTGCCAAGTGTAGCATTTGTACCCAGGTCCACCTCAGAGGTAATCCTAGATGTTGACTTTGCTTGGTAAGCAAGTATTGTAGTGGACTGGTGGAACAATTTAGTAGCAAGTTCTAAACTTCAATTGAGCCAAATGCACATTCAATTAGCATGAGCAAAGAGTATACAAGTGTGGGAATTGAAACAAAGAGTCTTATAATGTCAAAATCCCTAAGGATGTGTTTCTTCCACACCTTTAATCTTGTCAGCTAGGAATCAGACCCTGCCCCCAATAATGACAGAAGCAAAAGATAAAGGCCCTTTAAATCCAAAAGTATTACAGGCAGCAATATTCAACACCTCATATTCAGCATATTTGAAAATGGTAAGGCCAACCACCAATATGTAACCCATAACCTGCCCTGACCTGGAAGGGAGGTTAGCACTTCCAATGCAGGCCTTTGTTACCTTTTGGTGTGGCTTCCAAACTCACCAATGCTGAGTGCCCACCTCGTTCCCTGAGCTGTGGAGCTTGGCTTAGCTGTGCTGGGTCAGGTGTTGGTGATGTAGTACAGGCTGCTGCTAATGGTTGATTTCTGCCAATTCGCTGGGGATCTGATGGTTGGGGGATGGGAGAGTTCAGGAAGCTTGTAGTGGCTCACCATGTTCTCCTGTAGCTCTTTCAATAGTTCAGCAGACTTTTCTTCACTTTCTGGGCTCTGAGAGGAGACTGATGAGGTTGGAAAGTTCCCCGTTTATTTATTATTTTTGTTGTTGTTGTTGTTGTTTCTGCGGCGGCAGCGGCAGCAGCAGCGGCTGCAAGGGAAGCTCCGCGAGTCTCAGCTGATCTGAGCAGCGGCTTAGCCTCGCGGATTGGGGCGGCTGCTCCAGCTGCTGTGGAGAGTGTCGGGCCACAATCCCCAAAGTGAGATTTCCGTTGTTTCCCGGAAAAAAATATTCTGATCTTTTCCGAAGAAGAGTGTAGTTTTGTTTAAATCCCTCCCTGATCTGGTTTGGCGTGGCTCCTATGCCGCCATCTTACCCGGAAGTCTTCCCTTTTTGGGTTTTTGCTTTTTAGAGAGTGGTCTCCCTATGTCCCAGGCTCTCCTAGAACTTACTGTGTAGCCCAGGCTGGATCAACCTCCCAACTGCTGAAATTATAAGCATGAATCACCCATATGGAGTAATAACAATTGATGGAAAGCCTCACAGTTTTCTAAGTAATTTGGATCATTTGTAAATTATCTTAAACATCTTCCCCAAATATCTTTCACGAATATTAGTACATTTCTGTGGCCATCTGCCCCAACCACCCTCTGGAGACATCCAAAATAGCCCAAGTGTGGCACAGAGAGAATTTTTCTAAAATGATGGGTTGTGGAGATGGCTTAGCATTTAAGGCACTTGCCTGCAAGGCCAAAGGACCAAGGTTTGATTCCCCAGGACCCACATAAGTCAGATGCACAAAGTGGCACATGAGTTGAGTTCATTTCCAGTGGCCCCTGGTGCACCTATTCTCTCTCTCTGTCTCTCGCTTACATACATACATACATACATACATACATACATACATACATATTAAAAAAATAAAATAAAATAAAATGATTCTCTCTGAACTATATCCTCCTCTTCCATTTTCCTTCCAAACACAAACAACCTTCCAGTGTATTTATTTATTTGAGAGGGAGAGGGAGAGAGAGAATGGGCACGCTAGGGCCCCACCCACTGCAAACAAACTCCAGATGCATGTGTCCCCTTGTGCATCTGGCTTATGTGGGTCCTGGGAAACCAAACTGGGGTCTTTAGGCTTCACAGGCAAATGCCTTAGCCACTAAGCCATTTCCCTAGCCCATGTAGGCATCATTTTAAAATAGTACAAGAGGGATACACATTGGGAGATAAAAGTTATTCTCCCTGACAAGGCTCAGGCCTCTGCTCCAAGCGTAACACTTGTGTTTGAGGATACAGTAGTTTTCCAGGTGTTGTACATGTGCATTCAAAGGCATGTATACTTTAGTGTACTCTTGCCTATACTCTACAGACTTTACACATCTCCAATCTTACACCAATCTTTCTCTTTAATGTTAACATAATTATTGATTCATAATTTTTGCAGAAGTTTACTAAAGAGCCTGCATGTTTACTGGGAGCAAACTGGAAGTCTGTTCACCCAGCTTCCCCAAGAATAGCATCCTGTTTAACTACAGCACAGTATTAAACACAGGAAATGTCAACACATACAATCCATACCCTAACCAGATTTCACTAATTTTCCATGCATTTAGATATGCATACTTCTATAGGCTTCTTCAAGGTATACACAGACACAAGAACTGTGCCTATGTTTCTAGTTGTTCAGGACACTGAAAAACTGGGCACAGGAGTTCAAAGGCAGCCAGGACAATACTGCAAGATTCATCTCTGAAGTATATAACTATTCATGTATGTATTTCTAATTGCATAAATAGCATTGTATTATATTTCTGTCTTGGTTTGTTCTTAGCTTTATCTATGCAGGTGTGTGTGTGTGTGTGTGTGTGTGTGTGTGTGTGTGTGTGTATACATATATTTATATACATACATATATATATATATATATATAGCTAGCTTGTTGTCAGTGCTCCCAAAGAGAATGCTATAGTATGTGTCTTCCACTTCTAATGTTCTTTTCCCCAGTAACTGACGTTTAACCAGTTTCTCACCTCCTTCTTGAAGAAGTGGTAGTGCAGTGAATATACTGCCCATGTCCACTTGTGGATTTGGTCAGAGGTTGAGTTACAAGGTCACTTTAAATACTTGGCTTTTCAGAATATCTGCATTAAATTCTCTATATCTACTGACATAACTTAGGGTTACTGGAGCACTGCTCTATATAATTGTTTAAGATATAGTCTGAAGGTTTAGGATATAGTAGCCTAAAACAGAAAATCTTTGGTGGCATAGTGAGACAAACAAAAAAATATTATAGGAAAAAAATTATACTAACAAGGGGGGTGTAGCTTGGTGGTAGAGTATTTGCTTAACATTAAACCAAACACCACACAAAAAAACTAAAAAGGAGAGGGGGGGGAAGGAAGGAAGGAAGGAAGGAAGAGGAGAGAGGGAGGAAGAGAAAGCAAGAAAGAAGGAAAAAAGAAGAGAGAAAGCAGGGAGGATGGGAAGGATGCAGGGAGAAAAACCTAATGATAATTCCCAATTTCTGAGCGGTAACTTATTTTTCTCATTTCCCATAACATTTAAGAAACAAAGGTTACTATTCACAGCCTTTGTCAAATGATTTATTTTTGGAAAAGACTCTTCACAGTACACCTAAAGTCTTAAAACATCATTCCATTTTAACCCAGGATTATAGTTTTAGTAAATGATAAAAGAGAATAATAATTTGACCCCAAAAAATATCCTGTTGTGTTTCTGCTGCAGTCTCTGAGATGTAGATGGCATCATTCACCCTGCCAGGGGTTGTGTGCTGTGGTCATCAAGGCAGTTTAGTGCCACAGCTGCTGCAGCCAGGAACTGCTGCTTCCTGAAAGGGAGGTTGGGAGTCTTCACTAGCCAGGCTGGATTTCAAAGTCAGGCTCCTGGGACATACACTGGGTTGTATAGGAAAATGGTGTTCTCTGTCAGTGCCCTCCATTCTTTGAAAGTTACTTTTGTGGCTGTGTTTGTCTCACTCAATTCTGAAAACACAATTTTCCAGACAACTCATCTGCTGCCACTGAAGCACTGCTGTGTGAGCTGGAGAGTCACATGGAACACTTAGTATCTCCTGGTGTCAGCAACTCCGATTGTTTATTCATCAGAGCCTTCTGAGCAAGGCGCTTGTATTGTCCCAGTTATACCACGTAGAGTCCTATAATGCCTGTTGTGGGATGACGGTACAAAACTGTAGTCTCATGGAGCCAGTCCATGACACAGTATTTTTTAATTTAGTAAATTTATTTTCAATGTCAATGTAGAGCAACAACACCTTTGTTGATTGGCCTCTATTGAATAGTCCATTCTGATTTCATTAAAGCCACAGGGTTTACTTGATTTGGTAATGTGTGGAGTTTCCAGGGGTAAGTTGATTCCTTCTGGAAACTCCAACTAAATTTTCTGCTACATGTGAAATGTCAACAATGGGTTGTGCTACAACAACAAAAAAGCTACCGGGAATTATAAATGTAAAAATCTTCCCAACAATAAATGTTTTTTTTTCTTTTTTTTTTAATTTTTATTTTCTTTTTTCTTTTTTTTTTTTTTTCTTTTTTACCCTAGGGTCTCACTCTGGACAAGGCTTGGAATAATTGTAGACAATATCCTCCTATATTATTTTAAAGGCATCCCACCCCACTTTTTTTTCCCCTTTTTTTTTTTATTTTTATTGAAACTTTGTAGACAATATCCCATATTATTTCCATCAAACTATCCCATCATATCCCTTCCCCCTCTCAATCAGTCTCTCTTTTCAGTTTGATATCATGATCTTTTTCTCCTATTATGATGGTCTTATGTAGGTAGTGTCAGGCACTGTGAGGTTATGGATATCCAGGACATTTTGTGTCTGGAGGAGCACGTTGTAAGGAGTCCTACTTTTCTTTTGGCTCTTACATTCTTTCTGCCTCCTCTTCCACAATGGACCCTGAGCCTTGGAAGGTAGGTTTGAGACGTTTCAGTGCTGAGCACTCCTCTGTCCCTTCTCAGCACCATGGTGCCTTCTGAATCATCCCAAGGTTGCCACCATCTGAAAAAAAGAAGCTTCTCTAACCAAAAGTGAGAGTAGCATTAATATATGTGTGTGGACATTAAGAGAAGTGCTTACTGGGCAGTTTGGTGAGCATAGTATATACATTTAGCGAGACTCCAGAATCCTAACTGTTGAATGACTAGATGTTAGTCTACTACATATGCTGTATGAGCATACAGGGTGGAACAGGGAGCCCCTGTGAAAGTCAGAAGCTAATGTGGTAATAGCCAATGGTCCTAAGTGAGACCCCATATACGGCATCAATGGCTATGAAGCCACAGAATACAAATGTTCACCATGACCAATGAATCTCCCATCCCCTCTCCATTTAGACACCTTTGCACTTGGCAGTGATCACTAAGCAAGAAGATGTGGTAGAGGACTTGCTCAGGGTTGGGGCCGACCTGAGCCTTCTGGACCGTTGGGGTAACTCTGTTTTACACCTAGCTGCTAAAGAAGGACATGATAAAATCCTCAGTATCTTACTCAAGCACAGAAAGGCAGCACTCCTTATTGACCACCCCAATGGAGAAGGTAAGAGACAACTGCATTGCTGGTATAACCTTACCCATTCAATTGCTGAATAGCTGCTTGGTACTTGATAATGTAGGCTGATTCTCACCCACAAGTGCTCTTCTTAGGCAGCTGGATTTTATCATATCTTGTGGGTATTTCTTCTGCTCACCATAGCAAATTCCTTTCAAGATGATGGAATAGTCAGTAGGAGGAAAAAGCAGAGGCTTGAGCAAACACTGCTCTTGAAGTATATAAAGCACCATTTATTGGGAGAATGTTTATTTACTAACTCAGTGTTTCCTAAGAATGTAATCAGATCTGTGGGTTCTAAGGGCAAAACAATAGACTCACAAAGCCACTCAAACATGCCCTGTGCAAAAACTGGAATGCTGCAACCTGGCAGCATCCCTACCTCCTGTAGTCCAGTTTGACCATTCTCTACAGCTTTAAGGGCCATCCAACAGAAACATTCCTATCTGTGTCTTTCCTTGTGCTTGGCCATAGGTCTGAATGCCATTCACATAGCTGTGGTGAGCAGTAGCCTGCCATGTCTGCTGTTGCTTGTGGCCGCTGGGGCAGATGTCAATGCTCAAGAACAGACGTCTGGGCGCACAGCTCTGCACCTGGCTGTGGAACACGACAACATCTCCTTGGCTGGCTGCCTGCTCCTGGAGGTGAAAGCCATACTTATTACCTTTGCATTAAATCCCCAAGCAAATTTTAGGGAAGTCTTTTCTAAGAATGATGCTAGCATTCAACTCTATTTGTTTAACATCTGTGGGGGTCCAGAGTAGCACCTTTCTGCATCTCCATCTCCAGCCCATCTCCTGAGAACAGCCCAGTGTAGCAGTTGGGTTAGTGGGTTAGTAATAAAACTATGCCACATCAGGGACCATGCAGACAGGAAGGCAGGGACAAGTAGGAGAGAGAACCTTCTGCTAACCACTCTGTGTGGATGGGTTTAGGGTGATGCCCACGTGGACAGTACCACCTATGATGGGACAACGCCTCTACATATAGCAGCTGGCAGAGGATCCACCAAGCTAGCAGCTCTTCTCAAAGCAGCAGGTAAGGTGGCCTGGTGGTCACAGATAGAAACTTTATCTGAAATGCAAAATCAACTTCAGAGCACTATGCTGCCTCAGAAGTATGGGTAAATAAAAATTATATGGCCAACCACATTTTAATTGCAGGAAAGCCTCTGTTTATACCAGTAATCCTGGGTTTACCCTGATAGTCAAATTAGGTTTTAACTATCTGATCGGTCTGTTTTTTAGTTTTTTCGTTTGTTTGTTTGTTTTTTGTTTTTGTTTTTTTGGATATGTGCAGTTTAGGTTGAAACCCATGATCAGAGAACTTCTTGGAGTTGAGTTTAGTTTTGTGTAGAATTCTGAGCCATACCAGTCTCTGATCACAAGTTCCCAGGAGAAAAAGACTAAGATCTTCCTTTTGCAAGAAAAGTCTCTTCCATGTTGAAGTAAGAGAAAAAGGCAAATGAACCATGTACTGAGGACAACTGTGCAAGGTCCTAAAAGTTGCTGTCATCTAACTTTACTAGATTCCTGGCACTGCACTGCACTTTATGCCCACTGTCTCATTCACTGCATTGACTCCACAGTAAACCCTTTGAGATGTGTACTGTTATCATTATTCCCATCTTAGAGCCAAAGAAACAGAGAGTGTAAGGCTCCATTCAAGTTCCCCATAAGCAGGAGGGCTGTGTGTCCTGCCTTGGCAGCCTGAGCCTCCAGACTCTATCCTCTGTACCATGTTTCTCTCTACTGTGCTGAGGGTTTGCAGATGTTTTCCTACTTAATTCTCAAGTCTTGTGTGGCACAGGGAATTATTTCTGCTCATCTTGTGTCTCCAGAGCCTTGCATATCTAGAATCTTAAAAATGATTTATGAAATTGGCATTTCAAGCCTGCCTTGACAGATCTGATTTACTTCAATAGCTATTTTCCTTTAATTTTTTGAAGGTAAATGCTTTATAAAATATATATATATATACATGCTGTGAATAAGGTATAGGAACCATGGATGTGGTATAAGAGCTGTGGACATGTTATAGGATCTGTGGATGTAGAATAGGAACTGTGGACATGGTATAGGTACTATAGGAACTATAGATGTGGTATAGGAACTATGGGCATAGTTTAGGAGCTGTGGATATGCCATAGGAGCTATGGACATGATATAGGAGCTATGGACATGATATAGGAGCTATGGACATAGTACAGGAGCTGTGGACGTGGTATAGGAGCTGTGGACATGGTATAGGAACTTTGGACTGGTATAGGAGCTGTGGACGTGGTATAGGAGCTGTGGACATGGTATAGGAACTGTGGACGTGGTATAGGAACTGTGAACATGGTATAGGAGCTGTGGACGTGGTATAGGAACTGTGGACGTGGTATAGGAACTGTGGACGTGGTATAGGAGCTGTGGACATGGTATAGGAACTTTGGACTGGTATAGGAGCTGTAGACATGGTATAGGCGCTGTGGACGTGGTATAGGAACTGTGGACATGGTATAGGAACTGTGGACATGGTATAGGAGCTGTGGACGTGGTATAGGAGCTGTGGACATGGTATAGGAGCTGTGGACGTGGTATAGGAGCTAGGAACGTGGTATAGGAACTGTGGACATGGTATAGGAGCTGTAGACATGGTACAGGAACTGTGGACGTGGTATAGGAACTGTGGATGTGGTATAGGAACTGTGGACGTGGTATAGGAACTGTGGACTTGGTATAGGAACTGTGGACTTGGTATAGGAGCTGTGAACGTGGTATAGGAACTGTGGACGTGGTATAGGAGCTGTGGACATAGTATAGGAACTGTGGACATGGTATAGGAACTGTGGACGTGGTATAGGAGCTGTGGACATGGTATAGGAACTGTGGACGTGGTATAGGAACTGTGGACGTGGTATAGGAGCTGTGGACATGGTATAGGAACTGTGGAAATGGTATAGGAACTGTGGACGTGGTATAGGAGCTGTGGACGTGGTATAGGAGCTGTGGACGTGGTATAGGAGCTGTGGACATGGTATAGGAGCTGTGGACGTGGTATAGGAGCTGTGGACGTGGTATAGGAACTGTGGACATGGTATAGGAGCTGTAGACATGGTACAGGAACTGTGGACGTGGTATAGGAACTGTGGATGTGGTATAGGAACTGTGGACGTGGTATAGGAACTGTGGACTTGGTATAGGAACTGTGGACTTGGTATAGGAGCTGTGAACGTGGTATAGGAACTGTGGACGTGGTATAGGAGCTGTGGACATAGTATAGGAACTGTGGACATGGTATAGGAACTGTGGACGTGGTATAGGAGCTGTGGACGTGGTATAGGAACTGTGGACGTGGTATAGGAACTGTGGACGTGGTATAGGAGCTGTGGACATGGTATAGGAACTGTGGAAATGGTATAGGAACTGTGGACGTGGTATAGGAGCTGTGGACGTGGTATAGGAGCTGTGGACGTGGTATAGGAACTGTGAACGTGGTATAGGAACTGTGGACGTGGTATAGGAGCTGTGGACATGGTATAGGAACTGTGGACATGGTATAGGAACTGTGGACATGGTATAGGAGCTGTGGACGTGGTATAGGAGCTGTGGATGTGGTATAGGAACTGTGGAAATGGTATAGGAACTGTGGAAATGGTATAGGAACTGTGGACATGGTATAGGAGCTGTGGACGTGGTATAGGAACTGTGAACGTGGTATAGGAACTGTGGACATGGTATAGGAGCTGTGGACGTGGTATAGGAGCTGTGGACGTGGTATAGGAGCTGTGGACATGGTATAGAAACTGTGAACATGGTATAGGCGCTGTGGACGTGGTATAGGAGCTGTAGACATGGTATAGGAACTGTGGACATGGTATAGGAGCTGTGGACATGGTATAGGAACTGTGGACGTGGTATAGGAACTGTGGACATGGTATAGGCGCTGTGGACGTGGTATAGGAGCTGTGGACATGGTATAGGAGCTGTAGACATGGTATAGGCACTGTGGACATGGTATAGGAACTGTGGACATGGTATAGGAACTGTGAACGTGGTATAGGTGCTGTGAACGTGGTATAGGAGCTGTGGACATGGTATAGGAACTGTGGACGTGGTATAGGAACTGTAGACGTGGTATAGGCGCTGTGGACGTGGTATAGGAACTGTGGACGTGGTATAGGAGCCGTGAACGTGGTATAGGAACTGTGGACATGGTATAGGAGCTGTGGACGTGGTATAGGAGCTGTGGACGTGGTATAGGAGCTGTGGACATGGTATAGGAACTGTGGACAAGGCATAGTAACTACAGACATTGTATAGGGACTGTGAATATGATATAGGAGCTGTGGGCATGGTAGAGGAACTATGGATGTGGTATTGGAACTTTTTGGCTGAGAACATCATTGTTCTGACAAGTAAAGTAAGTGGCAGCCTTTCTTTCTTCCTTTTCCAACTTTAAATTCTCTTGCCCAAGAAGCCCTGATTGCAGTATGTACAAGTCATTTTGGAAGTCACTGGTTATGGGAGAAAGGCCTTTGGGCAATAAGCTATAAATAACCCTTTTATAAATGTTTCCTCTTAGCTGGGCACAGTGTCACACACCTACAATCCCAATACTTAGAAGGCTGAGGTAGGAGTTCAAGTTTCAAGGCCAACCTGAACTGCATAGTGAGTTCCAGGCTAGTCAGGGCTACATAGCAAAATCCTATCTCAAATAAATAAATTAATAAATAAATTAATTAATTAATAAGCAAACAAACAAAAAAATCCTACCATAAAGAAATAAATAAATAAATAAATAAATAAATAAATAAATAAATAAGTAAATAAGCAAGCAGCAAGCTTTGTCATGACTTCTTAGAATCCCATGAGGGACTAACTTTTCTGATACAAATAAAGAAACTGAGATAGAAACTTCAATCTGATCTTGGAGTCATTCAGAGGCAGGAGAGAAGGCACCTCAGGAGCTCATGTGGCTCAGCTATGCAGGTTTTGAGTCCTGCACGTTACTCATCTGAGTTTTTTGGGGTATGTTTAAGTCAGGCAAGGCTGGCAGAGGCAAAGCACCCAAGAACACAGTGACCTTCCTTAGGCACTCTCCCTTTATTAATGTTGGCCCAAGTCAGATGTTCTACCCGAAAAACATTCCTCATCCCAAAAGGGTGTGCTGAGCTTTCCACTGTTCTTTTGACATCAAGCTAAACACACTCTTATAGAATAACCTCTAAGGTTTGAGAGGTAACTTACTCTCATACTTGAATTACATTTTACTTTGGCTTGCTGGATAGTAAAGAACAGACTACATTTCCCATGATGCATTAGGCTAGCTTTTCAATAACTGCACATCCTAGCAGAAAATTCTTTTGGTAGTTTTTTTTTTTTTCTATTACTGTTGCTAAGAATCAGAGCTGTAGAAATGCTGCTCCGATAAATAAATCAATTCTGCTGGACTAGTTATTGAGAAGGTCTGCTCTTCCAGTGAGTGTGAGAGAGGATTGTAGAAACGAACAACATGTACATCGGCAGGATTAATCTGAAGATACAGGACTTTCATCCTGAGGGGCATCCTGGACCCTGTAAAGTGCTATCCACTTGTCCTCAGATTAAAAATGCATCATTCAAAGAGGGGGAAATGCACCATTCAGTTGAAAGTAGCCTATAGAGTTGAAAGTTGGAGTATTTGAAGTATTTTGTTTTTGATAGTGACTGTCCTTGGCTATATAAGGTACCACAAAATACCTTTACAGTCAAAGTAAGTTTAAATTTTGAAAGTCTTTTCATTAAAATTACCCTAATGATTACCTCTAACAGCTGGAGGCCCATTGTCTCTGGAAATCTGACCCCAGCAGGCAGTTGGAAGTTGACAGGGTTTGAGTTTTAACCTAACACTGTGTCATCTGATTTTGCAGGAGCAGATCCCCTAGTGGAGAACTTTGAGCCTCTCTATGACCTGGAAGATTCTTGGGGACAGGCAGGAGATGATGAGGGAGTTGTACCAGGCACCACACCTCTGGATATGGCTGCTAACTGGCAGGTAAGGGCTGCCTAGTCCATGTGATGGCTGCTCCTGGGGATCTAGAGGTTCAGAAATGGAAAACCAGATGGCCTTCTTCACTTTGCTGCCTAAAGGACACACTTCTGTTTTTATGAAATTCTGCTTGTCAAGAAGCATGCTTATCTTGAAAAGCCTATCCACCAAAGATCTAGGTCAGCTGAGCCCTGAGCATAAAACTGTTTGCCTAATCAGATCAGAGTTGCGATGTGAGAGAAGTTAGTGTGCAAATACACAGAAGAGTTACTTGTGCCGAGCACATACCAGAATTCTCACCATCCATTGTCAGAAGCCAGCACAACTGCTGTCTTTGCTAAGTGATTTCTGAATGTAAAAATAAACTGGGAATTCTCTGTGAATTTCCATAAACAGCTTCAAAGCCTTCCTTACATCCATTCAGCTGATATCTGAAGGGGAAAAGCAGTGACTTAATTTATTTGGACACAGAGAGGAGACCCAAAGGGCAAAAATGGGCAGCAGATCTCAGACCAGCCCAACAGAATAGAATTTTTTAGGGGCAAATGCAGCTCCACATCTACAAAGCACATGTGTGCCTCTTTCTTGCAAGCCTCTTTGTTGGACTGTGCATCCCTACCGAGACCACAATGTTCACCATGTACACTGGCACCTCGTTTGCTTCAGAACACAGAAAGCTAATGTGCTTCAGTGAGTCATGTCATCCTTAACCAGGTCTTCCAGGAACAGAATGATGGCAAAGAACACCAGAAAGTTCTCCATGGCTGGATTTTCTTTTCTTGTTTTCATTAAGACATCTCTGTGTAATGATTCCCCATGTTTTTCTACCTAACAGGTATTTGACATATTAAATGGAAAACCATATGAGCCAGAGTTCACCTCTGATGATTTACTGGCACAAGGTAGGTTGTAGTAAAACCAGATTCTCTCAACCAGTACTATGTCCGTGCCGTGGTTAGAGGGAGAACCAGCCATCTAGTGGGTGCTGTGCTGGGCCAGTTCTTATCTCAATCAAAAAAGCCCAGAAGGTGTGAAAAGAGGAAAGCTGAGTCTCTGGACTTTCCAGTAGAGAAGCTTGGCTGCATCTGCAGGAAATTGGAGCAAACAAAGTGGCAGAGACTGTCCTTCCAGAGTGCCCATGTAGGTGAAGATAATTGTGTTCCTTCCTCATTTCTTCCAGGTGACATGAAACAGCTGACTGAAGACACAAAGCTGCAGCTCTACAAGTTGCTAGAAATCCCTGACCCAGACAAAAACTGGGCGACTCTAGCACAGAAGTTAGGGCTAGGGATACTTAATAATGCCTTCCGGCTGAGTCCTGCTCCTTCTAAAACGCTTATGGACAACTATGAGGTAACACATCACCTTACATATTTAACTATTTTTATTTGTTAACATTACTAGCCAGGACATAATTCCCTTGCCTGTCCCATGACTCTGAGGAAGAAACCCAATCATTGCCCAAGGCATGGGGAGGGAGGGAGACTCAGACCTGGATGGAAGCCTCATTCACTAAGAAGGTTGTTTTCAGATTCTTGTTTTCAGATACCCAGAACCTTCCTGCAAAGATTATCCTACTTAGAGGATGAGGGTTGTCACAAAACTGTGATTTTCCCCCCTGAGCAAACACAACAGAACCCAGACATTGAATCATTGTTTTGTGGAGGGGGGACTCCTAATAGAGCCATTTCTAAAAATGAAAGGTGAAAAAACATGGACTGAAATTATTTCCCACTGAAAATGTTATTATCTGTTACTTCTTAGTGGGTTTCCGAGTAAAATCCTGGTATATGTTCACATCATTAAAGTCTCGCTGACTCAGTGTACTCATAGATCTCTGATCTTTCACCCTTCCCCTCCTTCTCTTACCACTTCCTCTGTCTCCTACCTCTTCCTCATCTTTCTCCCCTTCCCCCTCGTTATCCCCCTCCATTTCTTACTTCTCCTCCCTCTGTTTCCCCTACTTCTTTCTCTCTTCTTGTTTTCCCTCCCTCCTTTTCTTTCTCCTTCTCTGTCTCCCTCTTCTCCCTCCTCCTCCCATTTTCCCTTTCTTTCTCCCTCTGTTTCCTCTATTTCTCTCTCTTCCCCTCTCGCTCCCTTTCCTTCTGTGATTTCCTGAGTGGTCTTTGTGCTGAAGCAGGAAACAGGATTGCACCCTGTGTACTTCCTTGGGCACTCTTCTCCCTGTCCTCCCCAGACCTGCCTGGCTGTCAGTGGAGCAGGTGCAGGGGAGGGGAAGGGATGCTCACGGCCTGCACGGGAACTGGACACAAGAACATACTCTTCATTTCTCCCCCAGGTCTCTGGAGGTACCATCAAAGAGCTGATGGAGGCCCTGCAACAGATGGGCTACACAGAAGCCATCGAAGTGATCCAGGCAGCCTTCTGTGCCTCAGAACCCACAGCTTGCAGTCCTATGACCACTGCTCAGGCCCACCTGCTGCCTCTCTCACCTTCCTCCACAAGGCAGCACATAGGTAATACCACCTCACACCCATTAGGATAGCTACTGTTAAAAATTTCAAAGATCCTGGCATGGTAGCATATGTCTTTAATCCCAAGACTCAGAAGGCCAAGATAGGAAGATCACTGTGAGGTTGAGGCCAGCCTGAGACTACATAGTGAATTCCAGGTCAGCCTGGGGTAAAGCAACACCCTGCCTCAAAAACAATTCAAAGATGGAGAGAAATTTAGAACTCTTTTGCATTGTTGATTAAAATGAGTTTATAACTAAATTGGATGTCTATTTTTAAAAAGAAAAAAACATCAGGGAGATTTCCCCTTCTCTCCCTGGCAAGGTCTGCATTCTCTGTGACACAGGTACAGGTCCCACTTCCGATCATTGCTGAACGCATCTTCCTGTGTGGCTCTCTGGTTTCTGTTTGTACCCTTGACTCCACAATACTGCCGTACAGATGGGAGAAACCAATCCAATAGACACTGACATATAAGTTACTCAGGTTCTCATAAACAGTACAGCAGAGCCTCCACCTCCTCCCCCCAACAGTCTCCTTCCTTCAGCCTCCTCTCCATGCCTATAATGCTGACCTTGAATGCCAGCATTAGCAGTACCATCTGTCATCCTCACAGAAAACATACACCAATAGGGAATGAGTTCTCAGTACAGCCCATGGGCCCGTGTTTCTCCATGATTCTTGTCTACTGCAAGCAACTATTCCATGCTTTCTGTTTCTCAGTCTCCCAACACCCCTTCCTTCTCTTATTCATCTTACATCCTAGCCTCAAAACTCCACTGAAAACATAGAAACAGCTAGAAGTCCCTCATCTTTGCACTAAGAAGTCCAGCAGGCCCCACTGGCTGCTAGTGCCCATGTGGAGTGTCTTCCATTCAACACCCTGCCAAGAAGTAGTCTCTTCCCTGAGCCCCTCCCTTCTCATCTTTAGCAGCAGATTCTGGCCACCAGTTCCTGCCTCCTTGTCTTTCAACTCCTTCTCTATCCCCTGGTGGACAACCTAGTGACCTACTGACAAGCCACAACTTTTTATTTTTTTGACTTTTCCATGTAGGGTCTCACTCTAGCCTAAGCTGACCTGGAATTCACTATGTAATCTCAGGACAGCCTTGAACTCATGGCAGTCCTCCTACCTCTGCCTCCCAAATGCTGGGATTAAAGGCATGCGCCGCCACACCTGGCCCACAATTTCATATTTTAAAAACAAAAAAGAATGTGTGTTGTTTTTAATTTCCTCCCTTATTCCCACATCCCTTTTACCTATAGCCTGATCTCTTATTTTAGAGTGGTTCTGTCCACTTCCTCACTTTGTCCATTCCCTGACAGCTGGGTTCTGTCCCCACCACCCTGACAGACCAGCTCCCATACAGAGACTAGCAGTAACCCAGTTGCCAGATCTTGGTGATGCATGTTTCATAGCTAGCTGCCCTCCCACTTCAGTCTCCACTCGTGGCTTTTCCACAGCTCACTTTGCCGCTGCCTCCTCACTTACCATTTACAGCCTCAGCCCTCCAGAACCCACCCTAGCCTCCTTTCTTCTGTGCACGGAACTCTCAAGCCCAACCCATACTCAGATAGGCCACATCTGTCAGGAGTACTGCTGTTCTCCAGGTTAAAGCCCATGAGGACTTCCTGACCCGGGACACCTCACACCCCAGTTTCCTCCTCTCGATGGCAAGGCCTCTGTCCAATCCATCCTGCTCTCTTGCCTATACTCCTGCAGTGGCTCCCAGTCAGCCTCCTGGTTTCTTCACTAACTCCTCCTCAGCCTGTTCTCTGCACCACATGTGTTGGAGCGTGATGTGTGCAGCATATCCTTGTCTAGTACATACTGTGAGCTTAGCACCAGTGGAAGTTTTGGAGGCAAGGCCATGACCCTGTTTTGCCCATTTACTCTTTTTTGTTGTTGTTTTCCTAGGTAGGGTCTCACTCTAGCCCAGGCTGACCTGGAATTCACTATGTAGTCTCAGGCTGCCTCAAACTCTCAGTGGTCCTCCTACCTCTACCTCACTCACCACACCCTGCCCCATTTACTCTTTCTAACATCATTTTGGTATACTCTTCCTCCCACCCCTCCACCTCTGCTCCCAGGTCCTCCCTTTGTTCTGACAGCTCATGGTCTGATCCAGCCCTAGGGCATTCATGCCTTATCTGCCCTTCTGTGAAAAGCTCCCCTGTGGGCTAGCTCCCTGACATCCAATTTCAGTGCTATTGTTAGGGGAGGGTGGGGAGTGGTTCCTTTAGGGACAGGGCAGGTATCATTGTGCACACTGTATATAATGTATCTTCTAAGAGTACACCCAGATCTCCTGTCTCATGGCCTAGTGCTCCTTCACACCAGTACTCAAATATACACACATCTTTGAAACGTGAATACTCAAACAGAGCATTAGAGGTCTATGCTGGAGACTCACCTCATAAGAAGGAAAGATTGGTTTCTGGCTCAGTTTCAGAGGTCCATTGCTTTCAGGCTGCAGTGAGGCCTGCGTCATGGAGATAGCTCTTGGCAAGGAAACCTGCTCACTTTGTGCTGGTTACAAAGGAAAGACAAGAGACAGACAGAGAGAGAGAAAAGGAGGGGGGAGGGAGAACAGACTGAGTCCCAATATTTCATGCATAGGCACATCCCCAGTGACCCCACCTCTTAAAGGTCTCCCCACTTCCCAATAGTGTCACAGGCTAGGGATCCATTCTTTGTTTAGCACATGGCCTTTGGGGGATATTTAAGATCCAAACCAGAAGAAATATAAATCCATTAACTTGTACTTATTTTAAAAATACTTTCGTCTCTAGTGCATAATAAGTACTCAGTGAACACTGGTAGACTGGATGAACCAAATCACCTCATTTTTTGCCACCACACATTTCCATTAGGCAGTGTGTAATGTTTAATAGCTTTAAAGACCCAGAGAGAGAGAGAGAGAAAAAAATCTCATTTTTAGTTCTTACTCCTGATATCAATTTATTTTATCTATGTATAGCAGTTTTCCAAGTGATAAAGACTAGAATTCTGATACATAGAAGGCTAGATCCTAAGAGAGCTGTGAAAACACTTGGCCGACTCTGACATGGCCAGTTTTAAACATCCTTTGGTGCCTGCTGCCCTTTGCTCTGCAGTGAGCAGCACTGAGGAGCAGGGCAGGGCCACAGAGGTGGGAGCCAGTGGGCAAGACATCCCTAGAGTAGTCCACAGCGTTCCAGAGCCAGGCACAGGAGAGCAAAGGCGTTGCCCTGGTTCTAGCCAGACTCCCAGTGAATTGGTGCTTTCTCCCTCAGATGAGCTACGAGACAACGACAGCATCTGTGACAGCGGTGTGGAAACGTCCTTCCGCAAACTCAGCTTCACGGAGTCTCTTACCAGCAGCGGCTCATTGCTGACTCTGAACAAACTGCCCCATGACTATGGGCAGGAAGGACCTATAGAAGGCAAGATTTAGCCTGCTGTCATTCCCCATGCTGTGTAAACCAAAGCCGTGAAATTCCGCTGCCTTGTCCCAAAGAAGAAGGTAAAGTGCGTCCGGAGGTGCTGGAGGAAAGGAAAACCTGCCTGCGGGACCATTCTGGCTATCATGCAAGGCCTCCCAGGCTTGGCTTCCTCTCTTAGTTCCTAAAGGAATTTTAGTTGTTCACGTACACATACTATCTACAATCACAACACTCGGCTGACTGACGTGTGGCTTGGGGTATGGTGGCTTGTTTAGCTTTACCAGCTACTACTGGATTACACTTGCTCTCTGTTGTTGCTGCTTGTCCCTCTGCTGAATCCTGCTGTCACTAAAAGGTGTCACTGTCCCCACCTGATGCTCTTTTTAGACATCCACAGCACAAATGTGCATTCAGATTAAGGATTAAGAAAAGAGATATTTTTAAATGAGAGTCACTTGGTGTGCAATAAAAAAAAGAGGCATTGCTTTTTCTAATGTCATTTCTCTGTGATTTGCAAAAACATGAACTTATCAATATTTAAAACATACTTACAATCAGTGCTGAAAATAGTATGTTCCCCTTTTCTGCATTTTATTATTGTAAATATGTTTTTAAGATCAAATACTTTAAAAGAAAAGATGTTGGATTTATAAATGCTATTTTTTATTTTACTTTTATAATAAAAAGAAAAGCAAATTGTTGAACTCACTCTGTTTCATCTCTGCAAATACTTTCCTAAGATGATTCCCTGTAATCAGGGAAGCATTCCTTCACCCGCTGATCACATTCACATTCCCCATTAGACTCAAGTTTTTAAATCTAGAAACAAGAAGAATAATGATGGAAAGAAAGGTGTCCTAAAGTTAGGGATTTGGCGAATCCTGGCCCATCTCAGGAACTGATTCCTTTTCACATAACTGTCCCTTTCTAATGCCTTATCCATGTCACTGTGATGCATAAAGCCTTAAATTTCATCATCCCCGAGGATCCTTCCAGCACAAGCTTTGTTAATGGCTCTCCACTCATTGAATAAGGAAAAGAAGCAGGGAGCTGTGGTAGACTCTGACATACAAACAAGGTCGTTCTTGGTTTTATGGTGCTAGAAATCAAATCCAGGTTTTACCCATGCCAGGCAAGTACTCTACCACTGAACCCACCAGGATACTGGAAATACTAGCTGTCAGCTCCTTTGGGAACTACCTGTGCTGTAAGAGCTGCCTCCACCTTCTCCTTGGTAACCCTACACAGGACTTCTCAATGTGGGCCTATGAAAGCCTGTCCCACCTCTGGGACCTCACACTCCCCAGGAGGTCAGTTCGGCTGCCCTCACCTCCCTTTACCCACCTTCCCACAGCTGTTGAACTTCTGGGCCCTCCACATAAATACTTGCATGCCAGTGTCCACCTCTTAGTCAGTTTCCCAGAGAATATCACCTGCATATGTGCTGGGAACCATGTGTGACAATTTTGTACATGTTAAGTCACTCAAAATAACCCAGTAAGGTGAATGAAATTATCCTCGACTTACAGAGAAGGAAACTGAGGCTTAAAGCATTCAACTTGTACATAGCTAAGGTGCTTCTGAGGTTATACCCAGTGCTGTTCATTCCCAAGCTCATAGATTGAGGAAGAATTTTGATAAGACAAGAATATTGATTTTTTTTTTTTTGGAGAGAGGGAGAGGAAGACAGAGATGGGCACGCCAGCAGCCTCTCAGCTGCTGTGAACGAAATCCAGATGTGTGCGTCCCCTTGTGGTCAAGTGTGGCATTGCGCCCTTGCATCACTTTGCATCTGGCTAAACGTGGGACCTGGAGATTGGAACCACTGGAGATTGGAACCAGCGTTCTTAGGCTTAGGAGGCAGGCGCCTTAACCGCTAAGCCATCTCTCCAGCCCAAGAATATTGATTTTTTAAAATTGAGCTGATAAGTAAACTCCAAAACATAGGAATTTAATATAAAATCAAGTGAATTTTCAGAAATCAAATGATGATTATTTAATAAACAGATGTCCCAGTTGTTTAATCACCTGAAAAAAGTTAGAATCCTTTCCTCATCAAAACAATTTCCATGGCTGGACAGATGTCTTAGTGGTTAAGGCACTTGCCTGCAAAGCCAAAGGATCCAGGTTCTATTCCCCAGGACTCACATAAACCAGATGCACAAGGTGGCACATGCATGTGGAGTTCATTTATCGCAGTTGGAGGCCCTGGTGCACACATTCTCTGCCTCTCTCTCTCTCTCTCTCTCTCTCTCCATCTTCCTTTCTCAAATAAATAAATAAATTTTTAAAGGGCTGGAGTGATGGCTTGGTGGTTAAGGCACTTGCCTGCAAAGCCAAAGGACCCAGATTCGATTCCCCAAGACCCATGTAAGCCAGATGCACAAGGTGGTGCATACATCTGGAGTCTGTTTATGGTGGCTGGAGACCCTGGCACACCCATTCTTTCTTTCTTCCTCTTTCTCTCTCTCTCCCTCTCTCTCCAGCTGGGTGTGGTGGCACATTCTCTTAATCCCAGCACTCTAGAGGCTGAGGTAGGAAGATCGCTGTGAGTTTGAAGCCATCCTTAGACCTCATAGTGAATTCCAGGTCAGCCTGGGCTAGAGCAAGACCTTATCTCTAAAAACAAAAAGCAGGGGGTATTGGAGAGATGGTCTAGCAATTAAGGTGCTTGCCTGTGAAGCCTAAGGATCCAGGTTCAATTCTCCACTATCCACATAAACCAGATGCACAAGGGGATACAAGTGTCTGGAGTTCCTTCGCAGTGGCTAGAGGCCCTGGCGTGCCCATTCTCTCTCTCTCTCTCTCCCTCCTCTCTCTCTCTCAAATAAATAATAAAATAAAACAAAACATTTTTTTAAAATTTGCAGATGTATGGAAATGTAAACCATAAGAGTATTAGACACACTATGAATCAGTGGGTAAGTAATGTTGAAGTCAGGAAGGCCTTTCTAAGCAAGCCTTTATGCTGTGGTATAAAAAATACAGGCTGGATTCTTCATTTGACAGTGTGTCACCAGTAAGTGAAATCTTTTAGAGAAAATTCTGTTTTACGTTTCTCTGCCCCTGGGGTAGTTAGGTTCTATACAAGGGTCACAACAAGTTCTCCTATCATATGATGTCCATGCTCCTCACACTGAGGGAGGGACTGGCTTCTATGAGTCTAGACAGCCTGTGGTAGGGGAGGAAAGCTGCAAAGTGACTTCCAAGGTTAAGTCACAAAAAAAACACACCTTCTGCCCAGCACTCCAGCACGCTTTTCTCCCTATGTTCAGTGAGAGTCAGGTGGCCACATAACAAAGCCCAGAGCCCATAGCAGCCTTAACGAAGATCCATCCCCCTCAATGACACAGATGCCATCAAGTGTCCCTGTCTGGCCTTTAAGCTGCCTCAGTGACTGCTGTCCATCATAGTAGCAGACTGTATTGCTGCTCTGCTCAAATCACAGATTCATGAGCAAATAAAACATTGGTGAGTGTTTTAAGCCCTAGGTGTGGAGTGGATGTTACCATGCTGCAGATCTTGAACTCTACAGCTCCCCTACGTGAAGGTCACTATAAAGAGAAGCTGACTTGAGAAAGAATGACCAAAACTGTATGCCAAGACAGAAAAATGGCATCCCCTCTTCTTTAATAAGCACCTCTGGGTCTCTTCTGTTCCAGAATTTCCTCTTCTTTCCCAGGTCTCCATAATGGCCCCACAAAAGCCGTGGCAGCACTGAATCTGGCTCAGTGGAAGGAACCTGCCACATCGCCAGCAGATGGGGATACATACCAAAGGGAATGCAGGAGATCAGGTGGAAAGCTACAATGGACCTGAAATAAATCTACCCAGAAAGCTTGTGGCATAGCAGGAGGGCATTCAGAAATAGCTTCCTCAGAACATCTGTTGTCTTTTGAGGTTTCTGTACTCCACAGACCTTTTCAGGATCAGCCGGCTTTCTTTTCCAGCAGAAGGGAACCCTGCTGCTGTTCACTTACCCACCTGGGCCCCCTGTACTAGTTCTCTGTAGTACAGATGGCCCAGTCACCAGCATGGAATACAGCCTCACAAACTAGACCTGTGTGCTTCAGCAGGAGAAAGGGGGAGAGGACAGAACCAGTCAGACTGAGCAAGCATCCTTACATACCAGGCCCTTTCAATTAATGATTCCTAGTGACCATTCTCCAGACTGCCCTATGTGGTCATTTAACCCTACTTTCCCACAAGAAAACAGATCCCCAATGTAACTAACTCATTCCCAATACAAATCCAGGTCCATCTGATTCCAAAGATTATTCTTTGATGATACCTAAAAGCTTTTGAAGAAAAGATGGCACATTTTTAAAAAGGGGGTGCTGGGGAGATGGTTCAGCTGTTAAAGGCACTTGCTTGCAAAGCCTTCCAGCCTGAGTTCAATTCTCCAATACCCACATAAAGCTAGAATACAATGCAGTGCATGTAGTTCCTTTGCAGTGGCAAAAGGCCCTAGCATGATATGTAATCTGTTCTCTCTTTCTCTCTAATACATAAAAATGTTTAAAGGTATGGAAGAAAGATTGCACACAGATCTGTGCAAAAACAAAGTTACAATATATCCAACCAAATGCAAAGTGAACCCAGAATATCATTAAAAGGACATATTGCTTGGTTATGATGACATAATGTTCCCCCTGGTAAAAGGTTAAGATGCTTAAGTACGAGTTATTCATAGATTATAGTCATTGCACCTTTCCTCTTCCTATCTTGTGCTTTTCACAAAAATTGCCTTAATGTCTTACACTTCCCCAGGTAACAGATGTGGGGAGGCACAGGAGTCAAAAGGAAGTAAAACAATTCTGTTTACTTTCTCCAAAAATCACATAACTTAGGGTAGATAAACCTTACAGATCACCTACCAAGAGGCTGGGAGTGTGGCTCAGTGGTACAGCTCATGCTTGGCATGCACTGGCCCTGGGTTCTAATGCTGGTGCACAGCACCAAAAGAAAAGAGTTCACCCTCCACAACAAAGCTGCCAAGCTTCCATCTTCATAAACACCTACCATGGGACAGCACCTGCTCCCTCTTGTTCTTACCTGCAGCTGCAGCTGCACCAGATAAATGCCAGGCCTGGAGGTGACAAGCGCCTGCCACTGGTTTCCTCAGCTTGTCGTTTGGCTTTGGCTTTGGAACTGAGAAGGGGATGCTGAGGAGAGGCTGAAAATTAAGTGGCTATCACTATATCATTACGGACCCTGTCATGTGTACATTAGCTTTCTTCTGTTGCTCAGGACGGATGAAAAGCTCCACCATTGTTCAGCCTTCTTAGAGTGAGAGGGGGGAAAGGGGCTGAGCCAGAACCTTCCACCATCCATCCGCCAACTAGCTTTTCATGCTGAGATATCTGCAAAGTGGCTGAACACCACAAGAACCTTCAAGGAGCAAAGATATGTATCCAATCATGATTCCTTGAGTATCTGTTGCAGGCCAGGCACTGCAATGGGTGACCTTCGTGTATTATCTCCACTTGCCTAAACTTCCATTTGAATATTTGTCCCACTATTACAGATGAGGAAACTAGGGCACACAGAAAGCATTAACTTCAGGATTTGTTTGTTTTTGAGGTACAGGATCACTCTAGCCCAGGCTGATCTGGATCTCATTCTATAGTTCCAGACTGGCCTCAAGCTTACAGCCATCCTCCTACCTTTGCTCAGATTAAAGACATGTGCCACACGCACAGCTTGACTTCAGGATTTCGTGATTATTAGTGTGCTTGTTTTGTTTTGTTTGTTTTTTGAGGCAGGGTCTCACTCTAGCCCAGGCTGACGTGGAATTCACTCTGTAGTCTCAGGCTGGCCTCGAACTCACGGTGATCCTCCTACCTCTGCCTCCCCAGTGCTGGGATTAAAGGTGTGCGCCACCACGCCCGGCTCATTAGTGTGCTTTAATAGAGCACACTTCAGCAGGTTCCGTGGTGAGGAGGTTATTACTCCTCCTCCAACCATGGCTCCCACAGTCCTGCTGGAGGCCTACTGAAAGGGGCCTAGAGCTTGAAGGGGCATGTGAAAGAGTTTGGGATAGGCCACTTCCTCTCAGATTGTTCTGGAGAAAAACTTATTCAGCCCAGCGTGGTGGTGCACGCCTTTAATACCAGCACTTGGGAGGCAAAGGGAGGAGGATCACCATGGTTCGAGGCCACCCTGAGACTACTTAGTGAACTCCAGGTCAGCCTGAGCTAGAGTGAGATCCTACCTCGAAAAACCAAAAAAGAGAAAAACTTATTCCACAGCTAAACTGAGAGCAAGGAAGCCCAAGGGCAGATCTACCTCTGTCCTCCAGATTGAGAGGGCTGTTGAATTTGCAAACAGGTCCCTGGCTGGATTATAACTCCTTCCCTGTGGGAGGTGAACCTTAAGGTTCTTTTTAGTTCCAAATACACTCTGAAAAGTCGCCTGCCATCATGATAAATGGACATCACCAGAGTCAAAATAATTTCTCAGGATTAAGAATGGGTGACATGAGCTGGGCATGGTGGCACATGCCTTTAATCCTAGCACTCAGGAGGCAGAAGTAGGAGGATCACTGTGAGTTCAAGGCCACCCTGAGAGACTACATAGTGAAATCCAGGTTAGCCTGAGCTAGAGTGAGACCCTACCGTGAAGGAAAAAAAAAAAAAAAAGAATGGGAGACGTGGGTTTAGGTTGGGTGGTTCAATGGTACAACACATGCCTGGTGTACATGAAGCACTGGGTTCAACCACCAGCATCCACACCCAAAAATGTCAGCACCAAGTCACACCTTCTCTGAAGGAAATCCTAAGACCATCACAGCTATGAGGGGGAGTAGAATTGAGGCAGTTTGGGGGTGGTAGGGCCCCAAAGTAAATAGCTTTCTTCTTTGCTAAATAGTTTGGAATTGTCCTTGGTCCTGTAGGGGAAAGTCTAGGTCATTACACTTTACCACAGGTCTGGCCTTGTCTTATCTCTATTCCCTGGGAGATTCCTTCCACTCCCTTCCGAGAAGGTCCTTCTTGAGAACTGAGATTTCTGGAAAGACTGATCTTTCCCAGAAATCCTTATTCCAGACTTCACTGGCTAGATCAGCCACCATCCATGGGGCTCACAAAAAGTCCTAACCTGAGTCTCAAAGTGGGCTTTGCAAATGCCCCTCTTGCCTCTTTGGGCAAAAGTTGTCTTCCTTCCTTCCCTTAAGCCTCCTTCCTCTTAAAGCTCTCTCTCCAAAAACTGTAAGGTATAATAAAATCTTTCTTAACCTGACCCTCTGGCCTGGGAATTTCATTCATCAAATTCCTAAGACAAGAATCCAAAGACACGCCATAATTATCAGTGTGTGGGTACATATTGGTGAACTAGCAGAGGAACTCCAATTCTTGTATGAGGATGGGGAGATTTGCAGCAGCAAAGCCTGTTGCCCTTGTGCTCACTTACAGAGCCCCTGCCTCCTGACCTCCATGCTTTCCACCCTAAGACCACCACAGATATGAGGGAAGGAAGGATTCAGATGCCCTTGCACTCACTCTCAGAAACCCCTGTCCTCTGACCTCCATGCTCTACAGTTTCTCCAAAGCTATGTAAGAGGCCTTGGGCTTATTAATGCTAAGGTTACCATCCTCAGGAAGCCATGACTCTTTGGGGTCCCACCCAAAGGAAAGGGGCAAGTTCGTCTTCCTGGCAATCTGCACAGAACTGCAGGACTGTGGCTTCTGTTTTCTGAAAATAGGAAAGAAGCTGCTTCTCAGAGACCAGAAGGATAGAGACAAACAAGACACTAGAAATCATCCCAGGTTTCCTTCTCAGATCAGGAAGCATGGAGCAAGGCTGTGTGACAATGCAAGGTAAAGCCTTCAAGAACACAATGCCATGCTTCTAATGCCAGACACCGAACAATGAGATGATGAGGTCTGATCTCTGACAAAAAGAGATAGTTTCTTTATTATGAAACTTTTACAGGTTGTGGAAAGCTAGAGAGCTGGCTTAATGGATAAAGGGGCTTTCTTGCAAAGCATGGGTTTGATTCCCTGGTACAGAAACACAAAGTGGTGCTTGTACAAAGAGTTCATGTGCAGGGACAGGGGGCCCTGGTATATCCATTCTCTCTCTCTCCTAACTAATTAACTAACTAACTAAGTACATAAATAAACTAAAAATAACTTTTGCAAACCCAAGTGCGTGGCACACACCTGTAATCTCAATGCTTGGGAGGCTGAGGCAGGATAATTGCCTGTTCAAAGCCAGCCTGTTCTATATAGCTCAAGACCAGCCTGGGTGCTGGGGAGGTAGGTCAGTCAATAATGGGCTTGCAGTGCAAGCGTGAGGACCCAAGTTCAAACACAGGTCACAATGCTGAGCATCGTGGCAAGCATGGGGGAGGCAGAGTCAGGAGGGCTGCTGGGGCTCACTAGCCAGTCAGAGCATAACTGGTGAGTTCCAGACCAGTGAGACACCCTGTCTCAAAAAAACCAAAGTGAATGTTGTTACTGAGGAGCAATACTCGAGAATGCCTTCTGTCCTCCCCTTGTATGCACACACACATGCACACACACAGACACACACGCAGAAACACACAAAGTTCAGCCTGGGCTTCATACATACTGAGACCATGACTCAAAAAAAAAAAAAAAAAAAAAAAAAGCCTTATAGTTCCCCTTCGCTTTCCTAGAGCAATAGTGCATAACTTGTTATTTTTTGCCTCAAATATTTGAATGAGAAGCTTCACACCACGGCTAACTTTCTTTTGCTCACTGGTTCATCACCTGCCCAAATGCAAATGTTCCCTTTGAGTTTGAAATGAATTTCTTTCGGTAATTTGTAATAACTGTCTTGCAAATCACAAAACAAATATCTTTAAGCATGAGTGCTTTTATTTAAAAATATTTTCAAATATTTACTCTCATAACACTCAGAGGTAAGTGGAGGGGAGTTGCTTCCTGCCACATTCCACTGGATACAGATGCTAATGAGTGCACAGGTGCCTGTCCAGTGTGAAGCGTGAGGGCTGGGCCAGGACTCGGCCTTCAGTTCTCATAGTTTTCCCCTTAGCTTCAGTTTGTAGCGACACCACAGGCGTGCAGGATAGGAACTGCAGCTTGACAACGCGGACATTGAAGGGCATTGCCCACAGCTGGAAGAGCAGCAGGAAGCGAGTGGTTCATCAGGCTGAGTCAGCATCTGGAGATAGGGACTCCACATGATTCCCAGAACCAGCCAGCGAGAAGCCCCAAGGACCCAAGCTGTCTTCCTCTTCATCCTTCCAGCCCCCTCTCCTCTAGCTTTGGGGTCCTTTAGAGCCTTTTTCTTGACAGTCCCTGGCTCCATTTCCTGGCAGGCATCACCTTCCCCCAGCAAGTCATACCAGGTCTTCCAAAAAATCCATCCCTGAGCCAGCCGTGTTAATGCAGAATGCTAGCTCCAAGTCTAGTCCCGAGAGGTCAAAAGGACTAGGAATGACTCTCCCCGGAAGTTCAACCGCAGCCCTCCAGGACCTGCCACTGTACAAAGCTGCCAAGAACCACCCTTCCAGTTATCCTGAGACCCTCGCAGCCATCGGCGCCTGGGACTGCCTCCCCAGGAGATGGGGACAGTGTGGGCTCACAAAGGATCTGTGCGCTCACAAAGGAGCGAACCGCTCACGCCTTTGCAAACCAGCGCCGCACACTCTTCCCCATCCCAGTTTTGATCCCGGAAGGTCAAAGTCACCATTTGAGCCTGCCTTTCTCACACCCAGACAAATGCTTATCAAGACTGGCAAACGACACTTGCACACAGCATGTGAGCCAGGAGCCATTTGGGTTCTGAAGAGCAAAGGCGCAATGTTAAAGCTGCACGGGAGCCTCAGGGTCATAGGCCGGAGCTCGCGGTCTCGGGCCTCTCCTTTGTTACTGTGCCTTTTTATAGCTCACCAGACTTGTCCTCCGTCAGTCATCAACCCCAGAGGCTGCATGGCAAGTTTTTGTAGATTCATAGTAATTAAATTTCAATTAAAAACCGTTCAGATGTTACCTTTTGCCAAAACCATTAACGATGGGTGAAAATGAAGTAAAAAAAGATGCTGAGAGTAAAACAGTTGTGTGCAGCAGAACCCTGTGGATGGACCCAGTTCAGCTGCCGCCGCCGTCTGTCAGCCCCAGGGCCTGGGAAGAAGTCAACTCAGCTGGAGGCTGCTCTTGCTGTGACTTCTTTCCCCTTCCTCCTTCCCCTCCTCCTCCTCCTTTCCTTGACCTTTTTCTCTTCTTTTCTCCCTTTTCTCTACCTCACCCTTTCTCTTTCTTCTTCCTTTCCCTTGCTCCTTTTCTCCCTTCCTCTTTCTCCTCCTCTCAACCCTTCTTTATCCCTTTCTTTCTCTCCACCTTCTTTCACTCTTTATCATTTCCTTAACTAGTGGCAGATGGGTGCATGCAGGCCAGGCCACCAGCAACCAGCTTCCCAAAACCTCTCCAAGAAAGTGAGGTCCCCTCCAAAGACCCCCTTACACTCCCCACTCCAGTATGGTGGTAGCAGAATACAGTACTCCCCAGGAAGCCTCCTGGAAGCCAGAATCACCGCCTGGCAGTAGCCTGCCTTACCCCACCAACCTCATTTCTTGTGCATAGAAGCCTCGGAAGAAGCAGAACTTTGCAGTCACCCTACAACTGGCATGGCTCTTTCTACTCTTGTGTCTTGTTTTTCCTTTGATAAAACTGAATATAGCCATACCCCCACCCCCAAAAATCATGAAGTATCTTCATCTTTCTGCCTGATTTTTTTCCCCTTCAACTCAGATCACAAAACCTGTGAATTCACTGCATGCAGCCGTATGGGAGACAGAGATCATCAGCAATGAAAACGGTGGACACTGAATATTCAAGCTTGGCCATATAGGCCAAATGACTGAATGGGTGCAATAGTGGCATGTTTGCTCTTGGGGTAACCAACTGCTCCATAATTGGACTGAAGGCCCTCTCTACGGGAGGGAATACATACCTGGTACTGAAAACCCTAAGCAAAAGTCTATGGCAGGAGAGGTCATAAGCCTTAGGGGTATAAAGCCTGCTCTTGTCTGACTAAATGTATATATTATTTCCACCAAGCTACCCTGAAAGTACTACACTTAATGTTCATATCCACATATTAATGCTACTCTCACTTCTGGTTAGAGAAGCTTCTCTTTTCGGATGGCGATGACCACTGGGATGAACCAAAAGGCAACCTAGTGCTGAGAAGAAGGGATGGAGGAGTGCCCAGCACTGAAACACTTCTGTCACACCCTCCAAGGCTCAGGGACCATTGCAGAAGAGAGGGCAGATAGAATGGAAGAGCCAAAGGAAGGGTATGACTTCTTACAATGCAAACGTCCAGACAGAAATTGGCCTCGATATCCATGACCTTGCAATGCCTAGCAATACCTTTGCAAGACCCTAAAAAATAGAAGAAAAAAATGATGACATCAAATTAAAAGAGAGACTAATGGAGAGAGGGAGGGGATATGATGGAGATTGGAGTGCTAAAGTGGAATGGGGGAGGGAAGGGAAATATGTGTTTTTTCTATGTAAGTATAGAAGTTGTCAATAAAAAATGATAATTTTTAAAAAACCTGTGAATTAACTTCCCCTACAGAGAAACCTCAAATGCCCCTTTCGCTTTGGATGAGAGATCCTGTAGGCCTTGTCACTCCAGCCATCTTCTGAGGAATGATAACTATAAGCCAGCATTTGCTCTGCACTCAGCCAATGCTGGTGCTGGACAGGCTGCCTTTATCTTAAGTCCTCATATAGGTTCTATGAGATAGCTATTATTATTAACTTCATCTTGGAGACAAGAAGTTAGACCTGCAGCCATGGCTGGCAAGGAAGCAGCCTTTGATGACACAGTAAAAGAAAGTGATCAACAAGGTGTACCCAATATGGAGAAAGAACACCCCTTTTCTTGATGGTTGGGTGATGAACCATGCCCTGGAGTGGCCAGGCTTAACTGCACAGTGCCTTCCAGACATAACCAGACCTGAGAGGAAAGATTTCAGCATTCATCAACTTGCCCTAGGGACACATATATCAGATGAACAAAGCCATCTTGTGACAGCCAGAGTCCGCCTCCCCAGTGATGATGCCCACTTTGATGCATCCCACCATGACAGTGAGAAAGAAGCATTAGGAGGCCTTTGGCTCTGTTGGTGGGAAGTCTGCAATGGAAACCTAGGTCAACCACAAAGGAGAAGTAAACAGGGCCCATTGCATGCCTCAGAATCTTTGCATCATTGCAACAAAGGCTCTAGCACTGACGGTGTCGCCTTTGGCTGCACAAAGCGTCCTTCTAAACCAGACCCTTCTGGAGAGAGCAACCCAGACTTGCATCTTTGTCCACATCAGAAGGAAAGCTATGGGCTTTCGTAGAACCCAAATCTCAGTGGAAACTTATTTAGTGGTGGAAAGTATAGCAAGGCATCTAATCCCTAAGAAACATCTTTACAGGCACACAGCAGTGGTGGGAGGTGTTGCCTGGCCTCTACTCCCTAAGAACCTATCTATCTATCTATCTATCTATCTATCTATCTATCTATCTATCTCTTTTATTTATTTGAGAGAAAGAGGCAGAGAGAGAGAGAGAGAGAAAAGTGCATGCCAAGGCCTCCAGCCACTGCAAATGAACTCCAGATACATGCTCCCTTTTGTGCATATGGCTTACGTGGGTCCTGGAGAATTGAACCGGGACCCTTTGGCTTTGCAGGCAGATGTCTAACCACTAAGCAATCTCTCCAGCCCCCTAAGAACCATCTTTACAGGCACGCAGCAGTGGTAGAAGGTGTTGCCTGGCCTCTACTCCCTAAATATCTTCTGAATAGGCACACAGCAGTAGCAGGTGTTCCCCATCCTCTACTCCTTAAGGACCATCTTTACAGGCACACAGCAGTAGAAGGTGCTGCCTGGCTTCTACCCTCTCAGTCTCTGGGTCTGCTGCTAATGATCAGAAATTTCTGAGATACTGGTTCAAAAAGATACTGGTTCCAAACCAAGTCACTCAGTCAGTGACCACAGCGCTGAAGGGAGTGAGCTGTCCGTCTTCCCACCCATACGATGAGGTCGTTCTTGCTGCTGGATCAATTGGTAAGGCTGTTGCCTCGTGGGTATCTGAGATTCTAAAACTCAACACACCTTACTTTGAATCACATGAAAATGAAATCTTCTGGGTTCAGTGGTTACCTCACAAGGAGACTGTTTTGTCTTCCAGTGGTACTGACCGTAGGTTGAATGTCTAAGATTTAATTACAGAGGAACAATCCCCGGAAGATGCAAAAGCCAGCCCACCAGAGTTGGTGACTCATGGTTGGTCACACTGCCAAGATACCTGATGTCTCCTAGACTCTCACGGATCCGTGGGTGATATGCTCTGTATCAGAAGACAATATCCTGCAAGTGTGGCAAATGGCATTTATATATAATGATGAAGACCCTAATGGAAGTGTGGCTGCAGAAGGACAAGGATCCTACCATGTCTGCACTTGTGATTTTAGACTACCCTAGTCTTTTTTCTTTGAAACCTGAGATTGATTTAATACTGGTTTCAAGACAGACTTTTTTCAGTTAACTCTCTATAATAGGTACCACCAACAATGCTATTAGATCAAACAATCCCTGTTTTCTAAACTTTTAAAAAAATTTTTAAATTTATTTTATCTGAGAGAGAGAGAGAGAGGGAGGGAGGGAGGGAAGGAGAGAATGGGTGCACCAGGGCTTTTAGCCACTGCAAACAAACTCCAGATGTATGTGCCACCTTGTGCTTCTGGCTTCCATGGGTCTTGGGGAACTGAACCTGGGTCCTTTGGTTTTGCAAGCACAGTACCTTAACTACCAAGCCATTTCTTCAGTGCCCCCCTTTTTTGCATACTGACAAACAGGTATTTTGTTTCATAACAAAGCTGTGCATTACAATAATTACAGTAATCTGTCTATATGTCTTTCTACTAGACTTTCTAGATTTTTTTATTAATTATGCACTGTACTGTATGAACAAATCACATGTTGGTCCCTTTCCCTTCATGTTATCCTTTTATATCCCCTCTTCCCCAACCCCATTCCACTGAGGGTCTTCCTCAGTGAGGTGGTTGGTACTCACCATGCGACTATGAATGCATCAGTCAGTCTCTGTGGGAGGGGGGATACTCCTTCCCACCCTGTGGCTCTTACAATCTTTCCACTCCCTTTTCTGCAATGTTCCCTGAGCCTTGGCGGGTGTATTATAAGTCTACTTTTGTTTTGAACTCTCTTCAACCTCTGGATTTTTGCTTTGATGTGTTTATTTATTTATTTATTTATTTAAAAGAGAAAGATAGAGACGGGGGGGGAGAATGGGCATGCCAGAGCCTCTAGCAACTGAAAATGAACTCCAGATGTGTGTACCACCTTTTGCATCTGCCTTTACATGGCTACTGGGGAATTGAACCTGGATCAACTTGCTTTGCCAGCAAGAGCCTTAACCACTACGCCATTTCTCCAGCCCTCTGATGCATTTTGAGTGTCCTCAGTGTCTCCATCTCCCTGGAGCAGGTTTTCAGGATAGCAGTGTGTTTAAAGGACCACTCCCTCTGTGAGGACTCATGGGCCCTGGCAGGTATGCTAGAGGTAGCTCATCTCATGCAAGACAGTCACCTATCTTTTCTTGTCATATTGATGGATCTTGATTCTCCCCAGTTTTCAGTGCCATAGAAAAAAACAACAGATTCTCCAACCAAGAGTGAGGGCAGCATGGATTAAAAGGGATAAGCATAGTTAATGAAGACATTTTTGATCGATGTAGCCACTCTTCTTGGTGAAAGACTATGTAGAGTCTATGACCATTGTATCATAGGATTGACATGGTTCTCAGTACCAGGAATGAGTTCTCTCCCATCAATACGTCTCTTATCCAATCAGAGAGCCATTGGTCACGTACATATCCTGAGCACCACTACTGCACAGATGTTTACATCTTGTCTGGTTGATTCTGTAGCTTGAGGATCCCCTGCTTGTTCACACTGTTGGTGGCCATTGTCCCCCAGCAACTTGCATAACACTTTCAAGCACGATGAGGATTAACCATCGGAGAGCTGGTTTCCTTCTAAATTCCAGTTTGACCTCTTGATGTCCTGTGGTGTCTGCAGCAATACAATCTTACCATTTAGCTCTGGCAAGTAACCAAGTGCTTTGGCAATGCCCTGCATTGTTTTAGGAACCTTCTCGGTCTTCCTGAGCAACAGCTCACTGTGGGATATAATCTAGTTCTGGCACTGCAATTACAAGCCAGAGCCCACTGTTTTAGGATTAGGCTTTCTAAATCAACAAAGTCACAGGCTTATATATTTAAATTTTCTTTAGGAATTTTCTAGTAGCAAACCCATGTCTCAAGTAGCCACAGAAAGGGTCAATTATATGTTATGATTTTTATTCTTGAATTCTTATTCCCTACATTTTTCAGACCCTAAGCAAAAGTTAGAGAGAGTAAGAAACAGCTGGGTAAGGTAGGTGTCTGCACCCTGAAAGGCAGATGCTGCAAGATCTCATTTTTGGTTAGGAAATTCATGCCTGCCTTTCCAAGATGCAGTTTCCTAAGCAGACCAGTCTCCTCTTGGCTTCTTCAGTTAAGTCAAGACTACATGTTCTTCTTTCCCCATTTTTCTTGTTAGTGTATTTCTTTTTTTTTTTTTCAATATATATTTTTTATTTATATTATTCTGATTTTACATTCATAGTATTGGTTCCATTGTCCTCCTCCCCTTCCTCCCACTTTCAAAGGGGCCCTCATCAATGGGGAATGTTTATCATGCATTGTGTTAGTGTATTTCTTGAGCTGTTTTCATTTCATTCCTTTTCTGTCTATGAATGGCTTTTGTTGTGCTTCCTTAAAACTTGAGACCCCAAAGTTGTATGTTCTTACCTGACTGCCACACCACAGGTGAACTGTCAAGTTTAGAAGAGTGAGTTGATAGTTTGTATTTATTTATTATTTTAATTTTTTATAATGTATTTATTTATTGTTTGGAAAGACATGGAGAGAGACACAGAAAGAGAATGGGTATGGGTGTGCCAGGGCCTCTTGCCACTGCAAAGGAACTCTAGACACTGGCGCCACCTTGTGCATCTGGCTTTACGTGGGTACTAGGGAATCGAACCCAAGCTAACCCAGACAAGCAGGCTTTGCAAACAAGTGCCTTTAACTGTTGAGCCAGCTCTCCAGCTCAGTTTGTATTTTTTTAATATTTTACTTATTTGTTTGAGAGACAGAGAAAGAGGAAGATAGAGAATTTTTAAAATAATTAATCTCTGATAAGAGTTGCTCTTGTTGGTTAGGGTTAGTTGTTCACCACTCACTTGATATTCTCTGCATGTTGGGTGACTTGTTGTATCATCAGGCCTGTTCCTCTCCATGAGCGTGTAAGTGCTTGAAATTGAATCAACTAATTTTCTACTAATTTTTTAAAAAATGATAAGGAGGGCTGGAGAGATGGCTTGGCAGTTAAGGTACTTTTCTGCAAAGCCTAAGGACCCAGGTTCGATTCCCCTGTACTCACGTAAAGCCAGATGCACAAGATGGTACATGCGTCTGGAGTTTGTTTGCACTGTCTAGAGGCCCTCACATGCCCATTTTCTCTCTCTCAAGTAAATAAAATACTTTTTTAAAAGATAAGGAAATTGAAACTTAGATGTTAAAGGACTTCTTCAAGATCAGTACATGTTAGACCTAACATAAGGGAAGTTCAATATGAGTGTGGCAGGAGAAAAGAGCCTAAGAATGAAGATGACATATGAAAAAAGCCTGTTGGCAAGAAGACTGGAAAATTATCCCATCAGGAATACATGCAAGGGACAAAGCATGCATGAGAAAAGCCCTGGGAGCTATGTAAAATAACCCCTAAAGGTCATGACACGTGTGCCAATGCTTGAGAACATGTCTTTCTCCAGCTAACTAACTTACTTCCACCCTCAGGAGTGCCTGCCTTCCTGCTTCTCTGCCTCCATCCCTCCTCCCTTCCTTCCTCCCTCCCTCCCTCTCTCATTTCCTTCCTAAACTGTCTCACTTCTATCACTACCCATATATTCCTGGTTCATTTTATTGTTGTAGAACATGAGAATCTGCAAGTCTCGGTGGCACCACTCCAGACTCCACCTGTAACAAGCATGTGGCTACGCCCTTGCACTATGGATACCAGCACCATGAACAAATGTGTGTCTTTTTCATGGAAAAAATTCATGTGTGTGTGTGTGTGTGTGTTTATAAATTGACTAGTTAAGACTTTTAGTACAAAAACGTGTCTAAATGAGGATGTCAATCAATCACCCAGTCTGGCCCGGGATCTCATGATGAGGGAGGGGTAGGCCAGGGTGCTCACTGCTAACCCTCACTCTTCCCAGCTCCCCTGGGTGGCACTACTAACCAGTGACTGCCCAGTTTCTAATCTGCCCACCTCCCTAGGTTTACTTTGTTGGCTAATACAAGGAATAATGCTCACATTTGTTGACGAGTGAGCAGTGCTATCAGTATAGGCATACATCCTCTCAGTGCACACAACTAACCTATGAGGTGGTTGAAGATAAAGAAACTCGGGCACAGAAGGACTCGGAATCTGAATCCAATGTGCAACAGCCTGCTACTGCTGATCTGGGATTCAAACACAGGTATGTCTGCTTGTATGGCTAACTCCGTGTACATCTGGACTTTGTGCGGGAACTGTGGAATTGAACGTGGGTCCTTAGGCTTTGCAGGCAAGCACTTTAACCTCACAGAGCCATTTCTCCATCTCCAATGACTCATTTTGTAATTGACTCAAATTTTTTTTTTTTTTTTACCAGAAAAAGGCTGAAGGAGATAAACACAGAGAACATCCAACTCCTACTAAGCCAGATATCCAGACACAGAAGCTCCCAAAACCTCATCACTGAAGTAAAACTAAAATGACCCCAATGTAGCTCAGGGAAATTCACAGAAGAGAGGGTGGAAAGAGTGTTAGAACCACAAGTTGGGGCATTATGCACAGAGAGTTGGCATATCCCCCATAATTTTTGACTACCCCCACAGTGCCAGACCCACATTCCCCATTGATGAGGGTCCCTTTGAAGGGGGGAGGACAGGGGGGAGGATAATGGAATCACCAATATGAATGTAAATTAGAATAATATAAACAAAATAATAGATTATTTTAAAGTTAAAAAAATTTAATCATAAGGTTTCCCCCCAAAAGGAAAAACCTTACAAATAGAGCTGAACAAGATGGTCCTATGTAATGCTGCCCTAGATCATCTTAACCTTAGAGGACTGACTCCAGATGTGACTGCTACACCTGTTTACTTGTTTTATCACCTGTCTCTCAGTGAGTGCAGTGGTCCAGGAGAGCAGGTGCTTGTCTGCTATTTCCATTGTCAGGACCCTGTGACAAGGACAGTGCTTGACCAGAGTAACTCACCCACAGTACATGTCAGATATATGAATGAATAGACCCTTGACAGTTTTTAGGGACAGAATATAAATGCATTTTAACACTACTTTTGTCTGTGACTTTTGGGACATTTAAAAATCTTTTATTGGGCTGGAGGGATGGCTTAGTGGTTAAGGCATTTGCCTACAAAGCCAAAGGATCCAGGTTTGATTCCCCAGGACCCATGTTAGCACAAGGTGGCACATGTGTCTGGAGTTTGTTTGCAGTGGCTGGAGGCCCTGGTGTGCCCATTCTCTCTCTCTTCCTCTTTCTCTCTGTCAAATAAAAAATTTTTTAAATATTTTTTTTAAAAAACCTTTTATTGGTAATGTTCATACATTTAATAATGTATGGTATATAATATGTATACAATATATAATAATGTACATATGATATATAATATAATTTTAATAATGTATGAATAATGTATTTTGATCATAGTCCCCTCTCATCACTTTCTTCTGTCCCCTTCTTTGTCATTCCCCATCCACTGAACCTCTTCTTTCCACTTTGATTTGTTGGGGTTTTTTTGTTGTTTGTTTTTGGTTTGTTTTGGTTTTTCGCCCTCCTCCATCCATGACACAATCATGAGCCTAATACTGTACAGGTCTTGTGCAGGTAACAACAGCCACTGTGTGGTCATGAAGTAATAGCCACTTCATGTCCAGAAGACAACACTCTTAAGCACCCCAAACCTTGGCTCCTACATTCTTTCTGACATCTTTTCCAGTGTTCCCTGAGCCTTTGAAATTATGATAGGGAGGTCTCATTTAGTGATGAGCATGCAAGACTCACTTCCTCTCAGCACTTTGATGAGTTCTGGGTCTCCCTAGTAGTCCCCGTCATTTACAAAAAGAAGCTTCTCTCTCTCTATCTGCCTCTCACTCTCTCTCAAATAAATAAAATAAAAATAAAAATAATTTTTAAAGATATTTAGGGCTGGAGGGATGGCTTAGTGGTTAAGGCACTTGCCTGCAAAGCCAAAGGACCCAGGTTCAATTCCCCAGTATCCACGTAAACCAGATGCACAAGGTGGTGCATGTGTCTGGAGTTCGTTTGCAGTGGCTAGAAGCCCTGGTGCACCCATTCTCTCTCTAACTTTTTTCTCTCTCTCTTAAATAAATGAAATAAAAATTTTAAATTAAAAAAAAAAGAAGAAGTTTCTCTGACCCAGAGTAAGAGCAGTACTAGTCTATGGACATAAAGGTAAATATTTACAGGGTAAATTGATGAGTATTCATTAAGCCAAACAATAGTAGCAACTTTCGCCATAGGGCTTATTATGACCTTGCCAGCCATAGGCTTTTAACTAGGTTTTTAGTGCCCTCCTGTGGAGTGGGCCTCAAATCAGTCAGAGAACTGTCGTTTACCCATAACAGTCATGCTAATATTACAACAGTGGGCCCATCTAGCTAGTCAATTGTGTAGCTCACCAGATCCAGTTCTGGTTAAAACTATTTATGACTTTTCTCCTTCAGCAGCCTGCATAGCGCTTTCCAGACCTATGACATCTGGCCAGCAGGAAGTACCAGTGGGGGTAGATAATTATTCATTCAGTAGCCATAGGTCATTATAGGGAAATCCCAGGACTAGGAGGATACCTCCCAGTGAGCCAAAACAATACAGATCAGTGCTAATGCTCTTGTTTGCCCATCAGAACTAGATAGTAAGACCCTATTCCTGAAGATTCTGAAGATGCTTCAGATGCAAGATAATTGAGAAATCAAGCTGGCACTGAGCTGGTAGTCAGTCTCCTTCCTGCTGAGTTTTAGGATTTTGTACATATCTCTGATAAGTCAATTACAACATAAGAATTCCAATATCTCTCGAAGATATCACTCAATACCTTTTCTACATAATCCCTTCAATTTCCTATGCTAATTAAACTGATAAGATTGTATTGGTCAAGGTACCCTCTGGGAATGATGTGAAATGCTTTGACTTTCCCATATAAACAATGCCTATTTGTTTTCTGACTGAGGAATACATTTCATATCTGAGAGCCAGCAGCAGTCTGAGAGAATAATCCTTCTGTTTCAGGTCTTGGCCGCTTTAGAAATGCTTGGGAAACACCTTTATTTCTCCTTCACTGCAGCTTGTCTTTATTCCCAAAGAGAACAAAATCCTCCTACTTTTTTCCAAATGACTTCTCATGATTTGAAAATGTCATACAATAAAGTCAAGGGGAAAGAGAAGAGTTACAGTGAATGCAAATGAGAAAATTGTCATTTTTATTGTTTTCTCTGTCTTGAAATGGGAAGATACAATCCTGTGAACTGACCCTGCCCAATCTCTCTAGAATGAGTTTTGCAAGACCATGACAACAGGATCTAATCCTCTTGCTTGCTCTACCTTGTCTATTGTTCACACACTATCAAAAGAGGAAAAAAAAAAAAAAGCTTGGATGGTAGCTCGTACTTTTAATCCCAGCACTCAGGAGGCAGAGGTAGGAGGATCACTGAGGCCCACCTGAGACTACATCAGTCTGAACTAGAGTGAGACCCTACCTAAAACAAACAGACAAAAAAAAAAAATCAACAAAAAAAAAAAAATTAAGAGCTGAAGAGATGGCTCAGTGGTTAAGGTGCTTGCCTGCAAAGCCAAACAACCAAGGTTCAATGCCCAGTACCAACATAGAGCCAGATGAACAGTGTAAATGCATCTGCAGTTAGTTTGCAGCAGCTGGAGGCCCTGGAGTTACCTATTCTGTGTGTGTGTGTGTGTGTGTGTGTGTGTGTGTGTGTGTGTGTGTGTGTATTTTCTCTATCTCTCTCTGACTGCAGAATAATAATAATTTTTTTTAAAGCCCTCAGAAGCCAGATGTGGCGGCACACAGCTTTAATCCCAGGGAGGCAGAGGTAGGAGGATCACAGTGAGGTAAAGTATTCCAGGTCAGCCTGGGTTAGAGTGAGACCCTATATCTTTAAAAAAAAAAAAAAAAAAAAAAGCCCTCAGAAACCCAAGCACAAGAGTAAAGCATATCAGGGCTGGGGAGATAGCTCAGTCAGAGAAGTGTTTACCTTGCAAGCATAAGGACCTGAATTCAATTCCCAGAAGCCATATAAAATGATGGGTATGGTGGTGCATGCTTGTACTTCCCGGTGCTGGGGAGGTGGAGACAGGAGGATCTCTGAGGCAATCTGGCCAGCCAATTGAACCTAACTGGTGAGTTCAAGGCCAGTAAGAGACTGTCACAAAAAATATGCTGGGAAAAAAATATATATATGCTGGACATCCTAAGGAGTGACACTCAAGGTTGTCCTCTGGCCTCAAATACTTGCATGTGCATACACACACACACACACACACACACACACACTTAAAAAGAAAACAAGCATATCAGATTCTATTACAGAATATGTGGCAAAAAGATCTAGCAGAATGACTATCTATAGTGGTACACAAGAACTATATGAGGGCAGTTGGCAATTACTATTACTATTCTCTTACGGAAATACTGTGCATGAGGCTGGGGAGATTGCTCAGTGGTTAAAGGCGTTTGCTTGCAAAGCTTGAAGGCCCAGGTTCAATTCCCCAGCACCCATGTAAATCCAGATTTACAAGGTGGCACATGCATCTAGAGTTTATTTGCAGAGACAAGAGGCCCTAGCACACCTATTCTATTCTAAATAAATAAATAATAAAATTATAAGAAATACTGTGCATTAGACCATTTTTCCCCTTTTTATAAGTTGTCTATATGAGTTGCTTTTCTTGTTGCTGTGCCCAAATACTACTTAAGGGAGAAAACTGTTTTGGGTTCACAGGACCAGAGCAATCAGTGCATCACTGCAGCGAAGGCTCTTGTGGTGGCAGCCAGGGCATGAGGCAGAGCAACTGCTTGAATCGTAATGAACCAGGAAGCAGAACATGCAGGCGAAAACTCAGACCCAACCCTAGTGAACCTACTTCTCTCAGAGGACCTCACCTCCCAAAGGTTTCCCAAGACTCCGAGAGAGTGCCACAAGCTGGGGACATGAGCCTGTGGAGGACATTTCAGAATCAAACCATAACATTGTGGTCAGCATATATTTGTGCCCACTCATCAATTTATTTTTCACTTATAACATTCTTTTCTAATGCCTTTATCAATTTTAAAAAGCACAATCACAATTTCCTTAGCATTTCATTTGTTCCAGACCCCATTTGTCTTCATAAATAAATGACTTAAAGCCAAGAGATTATCTTCATATTACAGAGGAAGGAACTGAGTTCAGAAGTCAAGTCCAATCCCAAAGTTATACAGTGACAAAACTCCACAACATGGATTTGAATCAAGAAAAAGTGTGGCCTAATCCCTACCCTCTTCAGGATAGCAGGGTCATGAACCAAGGTGACACTTTCATTGCCTTTCATTATGCTACATGGGACGATGCCCTTTAATAAATTTATTGATTCTCCAAAACAAATACAGTGGGGGTTATAATTCTCATTTTACCACAAGAAAATGGAACACCGAAATTAAGTAGCTTTATTAAGGCTATAGAACTTATTCAGATAGAACTATAAACTCTAGTTGATCAACTGCCAAGCCCACTTTACAGGCATCTCACATAGAACCTGCAGAGTTAGTAAAGAGCAGTGTCCTTCCATCTCCTCAGCAAGGTGCAGCCCTTGGTTGTGTGTGTGCATGCACATGTAAAATGAGGAAACTATTGGAATACTGAAGGAGAGGACTGAATTGTCTATATTTATTTTCTTTTTAGAGTCCTTCAGCCTAGTGCTTCTAGGTTTTAAAAACAAAACTCTTGAGGGCTAGAGAGATTGCTTAGTGGTTAATGCAGTTGCCTGCAAAACTGAAGGACCCAGGTTCGATTCTCCAGGACCCACATAAGCCAGATGCACAGGGAGGCGCATTTGTCTGGAGTTCATTTGTAGTGGCTAGAGGCCCTGGCGTGCCCATTCTCTCACACTCTATCTCACTATCAGCCACTTTCTCTCTCTTAAATAAATAAATAAATTGAACATTTCAAAAATAAAACTATTGGGCTGATAAGATGGCTCAACAATTAAGACACTTTCCTGTAAAGCCTAATGACCCAAGTTGCATTCCTCAGGACCCATGAAAAGCCAGTTGCACAAAATGACACATGCATCTGGAGTTTGTTTGCAGTGGCTATGAGGTATGCCATTCTCTCTCTCTCTCTCTCTCTCCCCTCTCTCTTTCTCTCCCACTTTTTCTCTCTTTCTGCTTGCAAATAAATAATTTTTTTTTGTTTGGTTTTTTGAGGCAGAGTCTCGTTTTAGCCCAGGCTGACCTGAAATTCACTATGTAGTCTCAGTATGGCCTTGAACTCACAGTGATCCTCCTATCTCTGCCTCCCCAGTGCTGCAATTAAAGGTGTGTGCCACCATGCCCAGCTAATAAAACTATTTTTCAAAAAAAATAAAACTATTATTTAATGAGTCTCAATTTTAAAACCAAACATCCACTGTTACTTTCTTCTTATAACTAATTATGGACTCTTACCAGAGAAAACCTCTCAAATATCTTTAGCTTAGATACTTCAAACCTTCATTTATCAAGTGGCATCAAATATAATGGAATGTTTACAAAATGAGGAAATAAGCTATAGATGAAATATCAAGTTGTCAATGCAATTTATATAACTTTTGTTCTATATAATTTCAAACTTACAGAAAAAGTACAAAGGTAGTACAAAAATGCCGGGCATGGTGGCGCACGCCTTTAATCCCAGCACTCGGGAGGCAGAGGTAAGAGGGTTGCCTTGAGTTCGAGGCCACCCTGAAACTACTTAGTTAATTCCAGGTCAGCCTGGACCAGAGTGAGACCCTACCTCGAAAAACCAAAAAAAAATAAAATAAAAGTAGTACAAAAAAATCCACATTCCTAGTACCCCAATTAGCTACTTATTAACATTTTGCACCATTTATCTTTATTATTAGTGCAATTTTACAAATGCGATGCACAAGAAAACAATTTATGTCGACTTGTAATTAATCAATATAAATAAAATGAGTTAAACTCAAGCTAATAGGAATCTCTCTTTGATGTACAGTCGAATTCTCAAGCCCACACAAAGCCCAGTGTTAGAACAGACAAAAACTTCCAAAGTTAAAGGGTCAGTCTATTTAGTTCAAGCTTGTGATCATCCTGCTTCTGCCCCCAGAGAGCTGGAATTACAAGAATGTACTAGCACGCCCTACCTATGTTACAAGAAAGAAAGAAGAAAGAAAAGAAGGAAGGAAGGAAGGAAGAAAGGAAGGAAGGAAGGAAGGAAGGAAGGAAGGAAGGAAGGAAGGAAGGAAGGAAGGAGGAAGAAAAAAAGAGAGATGAAAGAGCACTCAGCAGTCCTTTTAGTAATAAGTACTTACTGCTAAAACTAATCTTTAGGCCAGGTATAGTGGTGCACACCTTTAATTCCAGCATACATGAGCCAGAGGTAGAAGGATGGCCATGAACTCGAGGCTAACCTGAGACTACCTAGTGAATTCCTGGTCAGCCTGGGCTACAGCAAAACCCTACCTTGAAAAACCAAAAACAGATTGATACTTTATAACAAAATCATAATGCAAAAAGAAACTCAAAATGGTAACCAAAGGCAAAAATCCACCCTCTACAATCTAGCAACAGCAGTCGATATGGCTGCTGGGAAGAAATCTCTATAATAACCTCTGAGCCTACATTTTCTCTGAAAATAATAAGTAAGCACTTCATTTCCATTATTCAGCATTTCACAGTAGTATGAAAGGTCTCCATTACCTCAAAAGCTCCACATTAGGCTCCATACAACATCCTGAGGCTCCCAGAAAGGCCATCAAGTTATAACTGTTCATGCTGCGCTTTAGCTGGTGTGGTGAAGGGCTGAACCCACAGTTCCTGGCCAACTGATGACCACCTGGGAGCAGCCCTGTCTGGGGACATCACCTGGGGACAGCCATCCCTGAAAGTATTTACTGTACAAACTTGATGGGTGGCCAGTCAGCACCACGGCACCCTTAAGATATGCCACAACTTCTACAACTTTCCTCTGGCCTGTGCTCTAGAAGGTTCTATCCCCAGTGAAACTGAAAACACAACCCAGTCCCTTTAGTAAATATCTGTCAGGGAGGTCACGTGGAAAGACCGCTTCAGTTCACTCTTGCTGGTAGGCTTCCAAGGGTGAAACAGAACAGTTCGTGTCTTCTCGGTCATGAGGAAACCATTGTCACTAAATCTCCCTGGGATGTTTCCCACGTCCAACCAAACAAAAGGAGCAACAGCTGAGGTCTCCAGATCAAAAACAAATGTGCTACCCTGCTGAGAGATGTTGGCCTGGAAAAAAAAAAAATAAAAGTAAACTGAAGGATAAGGGAGGAGATACACAGCCTAGATGCAATGTCTGTTGGACATTCATGTGAGGCTAGCTTTAAAAAGCACATTTCCTAATACTTTTGTCCAAATTGCTAAGGTTATATATTTCATACAGTTTCAGATACTTGACAATACTTGAGAAATGATTTAAGTGTGTGGAAAAATACTGAACTGAGGCCAGGCGTGGTGGTGCATGCCTTTAATCCCAGCACTGGGGAGGCAGAGGTAGGAGAATTGCTGTGGTTCAAGGCCACCCTGAGACTACATAGTGAATTCCAGGACAACCTGAGCTACAGTGAGACCCTACCTCTTAAAAAAAAAAAAAGAAAGAAAAGAAAAGGAAAGAAAGAAGAAACAGAGAAAGAAAGAAAAATACTGAGCTGTTTTCTCAAACCAAGGAAATGCATAAACTCCAATTATTAAAATATATATATATTTCAGCCAGGCGTGGTGGCACATGCCTTTAATCCTAGCACTCGGGAGGCAGAGGTAGGAGGATTGCAGGGAGTTCGAGGCCACCCTGAGAATACAGAGTGAATTCCAGGTCAGACTGGGCTAGAGTAAGACGCTATCTTGAAAAACCATTTTAAAAATGGTTGGAGAGATGGCTCAGTGTTAAGGTGCTTGCCTGTGAAGCCTAAGGACCCAGGTTCTATTTCCCAGTACCCTTGTAAGCCAGATGCAAAAGGTGGCACATATGTCTGGAGTTTGCAGTGGCTGGAGGCCCTTATGTGCCTATTCTCTCTCTCTCTCTCTCTCTCTCTCTCCATATATATATATGAGAGCCGGGCATCGTGGCGCAAGCCTTTAATCCCAGCACTTGGGAGGCAGAGGTAGGAGGATCGCCATGAGTTTGAGGCCACCCTGAGACTACATAGTTAATTCCAGGTCAGCCTGGGCTAGAATGAGACCCTACCTCGAAAAAAAAAAAAAAAAAGTTTAAGAACTATTTCACAAAAAGCTCAAAGCTTTATATCTTTAAGAGTTTTTCTCAGAATATCACCAAGAAAGGAACATTATGGCACAAGAGTTGGGTGATTTAAATAATTTTCAAAGGATTTGAAGCGAGACCTACTTACAGGGCACAACCATGGAGGTTACATCTAGTCTTCTGAAATGATCCAGCCAGAAGCCCTATAGTTCTGATATTGCATGGTATACAGTCAAATTACTAGCATGTTTAGTGGGTGAAATCTGTACAATTTTAGCAGAGATAGTACAGTTTAAAGTCATATTGGCCCCATTCTGTATAACTACTCAATTGGCAACCTTCCAGAACAAGGATGAGTGATTTCCCAGATGGTGCATAGTCTATACTATGCGAGTAGAGTCTGGGGTGACCTGGTCTTTCCAGCTGTGGTTTATGTGGTTTGTTTTATTTTATTCTGTTGCTTTGTTTTGTGTCAGGCTGTCTTGGAACTCACTATGTGTCTGAGGAGAATCTTGAACTTCAGGTCCTCCCACTTTTGCCTTCTGAGTGCTGGGATTAAAAGCTTATATCACCACATCCAGTTTATGCAGCACCCTAAGAGAACACAAGGCTTTGTGCATGCTAGGCAAACATTCTACCAACTAAGCTGTGAGTACCCCAGCACTCTAGTTGTGGCATTTGTTATATAACAGGTCTACTTACCATGCATGCATGCCACACTGTGGAGTCTTTATGTGTCACATAAAAAATTAAAAAGGAGGGCTGGAGAAGATGGCTTAGTGGTTAAGGCGTTTGCCTGCAAAGCTAAAGGACCCCAGTTCAATTCCCCAGGACCCACATAAGCCAGATGCACAAGGAGGCACATGCAATGGCTGGAGGCCCTGGTGCACCCATTCTCTCTCTCTCTCTCTCTCTCTCTCTACCTCTTTCTCTCTCAAATAAATAAATAAATAAAATAAATTTTTTTAAAATAAAAGAATTATAAAGGACAAGTTTTGCAGTATACAATTTAGCCTTACACACCAGTATGATTATGAGTAAGGATCCTGAATTACACACAAGAAAATCTACATTCATAGAAGCCAGGCGGAGGGGGGGATGAAATATATCTGGTAACCTTGGAGAATCAGAGACTTGGGTTTGAAGTTAGATGCATAGTTCCCCAATCACACAACCCACTCTTTTGGTAAAGCCCCCAAAGCAGTCATAGGCAGACTGTTCACATGATTCACCTTAGCCAGGATGGGAAGCCACCAAGAAAGCTTTGGCTACCACTATTACAAAGCCAATGTCAAATGAAAGACTGGAGCCTATCTCTCTGTTCCCTTCTTTAGACAGGAAATTGTTTCTCTTTGCACCTGACTGCAGGGCTTGGGGGTTAAACTTGGTACCCTGGCTTCAAGAAGACAGACAGAACAAGTGCTAGCCTATAGGAAGTGTCAAATAATAAATGTCAACTTACATAGTTATTACTATTGTGTGCAGAATCATTACTATTACTTGCAAGCCCAGTTTTCTTTAGGAAAAACAGGTTTCATTCAAACACAAATGAGGTAGGACAAATTTTAAAAGCCTTGCTTATGGGCTGGGAAGATGCCTAATAGCACTTGGTTGCAAAGCTTGCCAGGCTAGATTCAATTCCTCAATACCTACTTAAAGTCAGATGCACAGAGTGGCATATGTGCCTAGAGTTGATGTGCAGTAAGAGGTTCTGGCATGCTCATAGTCCACCCCCTCTCACTCTCTTTCAATCTTTCTCTAATAAATAAATAGATAAAAATATAAAAAGCCCTATTTCTATCTTACCCTCTATCATTGCTATGTAATTAAGGCCTATCTAACTAATGAGAAAAATTGGTTTTCAAAGCCATAAGTTTGGAGAGTGTAGAATTCTCCAGTATATGTTTTTTTTATATAGTTGTGATTTGATTTCTGTAAAAAAAAAAACCTATATAGTATGTGTCAGCTTCTTCATGTCTGTTCTCAGTTATTATACATGATAATTTAGGTAACAATGAATATTAATTTGGAAAGAAGTTATGTTTTCAACTGTTAGATATCTTGAAAAAACATAAATATTAAGTGTTTTTATATTAATATTTCTAAAGTCAATCAAAGAATTTTAAAGAGTTAGAGTATAAAATAAATTTAAGTTTTGCAAAAAAATAAAATGAAACTTTCTAGAAAAGTATTGTTAGTTACTACATGGAGGGGGAAAAGGAAGGAAAGGTTTTCAGTCCACCAGACAGGTACCAATTCCTCCAGATGCACAGTTTTTAGACCAACATATCTTGATTATTCTATTTTTTGCTAAGCAATTATAAAGAGAATTGGTGATTAAGCTACTTTGAAGCAATAAATCAAAGAAAGTCAAGTGATTAATAGACTGCACTTAAACAGTCAACACTGGACATAGTTATGGGGCCATGAGCTTGCTGATTAATCTTTGTGAATCCACATCATAAAGCTTCAAGGTTGTGTGAGAGCCAGAGAATACACAGTAAACGCCTAGAATAGAACCTAGAGCTCAGTGGAAGTATAGTCAGAGCGGATGGCCCATGCTACCTCTCCCTCTACTACACCAGCCCCACAAGGGATGCTTACAGTGATATGAGCATGGAGGAGCCCCACAGCGTCCTTCAGAGAGGACAGGAAGTGATGGTTGGTTGGGCTCAGGAGTTCACGGCCAGTGGAAAGGTAAAAGGAAAGCACACAGCTTTCCCGGGTACAGTTTCCGCATCTCCTCAGCAGCTTAGACACTGGCTCCTTGTAGAGGGTCATGGCCTTCCCTGCTTGAATCACAAAATGTTCAGTCACATGAGAGCACAAAGGCTCCAGGGAACTCCATGCGTGGAGCCTTACCTAGAGAGAAAGGAAGGAATCTAAATGAATGGTGTTGGTTGCTGTCTTTTGAGGGAATAATAATAGGAATAACGGCTGAGTGTGAGAACAACAGAACTGGTTTAGACTTTGAAACCTGGATTTTAATCACATTCTCACTAAGTTCTAGCTATGAGATTAAGTTCCTCAGCTTCCCAGCCTCCATTTCTTCACTTGTGAAATGAGACTAAGAACATGAGTTTTACAGGCCATTACGGGAATTAAATGAATCACCCACGGAAGGTAATGAGTGTGGCGCAGCGTTAGCTGCCTACAAACCTGACTATTCCCAGTGTTAGTAGCATCCTGCAATCTGTAGCCATCCAAGACACATCACTTCTATCCTTTCCTTTTACCCAAACTTGTTTAAAATATAAGCTTACTTTTCTACATACGCATGCTGGATCACTTTGCTGATTTCAGCTTTATTGTAACATTTTCAGCTATTTCTTTTTGTAACACGTGGACTAACACTAGCTTCTCATGACTATAAATAATCTTACATTCATATAACATTTTACATAATTAGCTTTCATATCATTCTTTAATTCAATTTTCATAGAAAACTTTAAAGGACACAGGCTAGTAACATTTTACAGTTGAGAATATTAAATCACCAAGACCATAAGGGTGCTGCTTGAATCATGTAATGAGCAGCTGAGTTTTACCCTAAATGCTGTATGTCCTGCATTCTCACTCTAAGGGAAGCCCATCTTGTGCTGTAGGCACTAAAAATATTTTGGTACAAATTAACTTCTTTTTTTGTTTCCCAAACAATGAAAGCAAAGTAGTAAGGAAACTATCTAACAGTACTCTCCTATCTTAGAGAAAAAAAAAAACAATCTAAGTCACTTACAGTGAGTGTCGCGTTACAGTCTGTGTGAAGATCAGATACCCCGTAGATATAAAACACATCATGATTCTCAAAGCCTACCGGCAAGAGTGGAGCGAAGAAATGCCGGGCAAAGTAATGCAGCATTTTCCACTTTCCTCCGTACTCTGAGAAGAATCGAGAGAAAAGTCAGGTAGGAACAAGGAGAGAGTCTGAGTCCACACGGCCCGGCTATGTGTGGCTCCTCAGGTTTTGTGGAATATGTGAAGGAGGTGGAACTGGAGGAGCATGTTGTATGAGCAAAGGTTTGGAGGTTGTGCCATGTCAATCTCATACCACCAAGGAGAACTAAGCATTAGAAACCTACTTTCCACAGGAAGAAAGAACGCTCCTGCACTTAAATAAATCATGGTGGACACAGTCTTGACCCCAGATCTGACTCCAAGACAGCCCTTTCTCATATTCAACTTTGCTTCCAGCAACCAACGTTCTTTACTCTAGGACTTCCCTCCTCAGTCTCCTGAGTGCTGGCGTGACAGTACGAGTGTGTCACCACAACAGCTATCACTCTTCCTCTTTACCACATGCATGTGAAGGAGGAAATCGGCTGTAGTAGCGAACATTTGTTACTAATTATATAAGAATTATCTAGAACTTAGTCTCCCTCTTCTCACAGCCACAAAATGTTAGCAAAACAGACAACCACCATGCAAATGGCTGTCAAAATCAGGCTGGAAGGAAGCATCCAAACCAATGGTAATTAAAAATGGTTCCTGAGGGCTGGAGAGATGGCTTAGTGGTTAAGATACTTACTTGTAAAGCCTGAAGACCCAGATTCAATTTTCCAGAACCCATGTAAGCCAGATGCAAAAGGTGGTGCATACATCTGGAATTCGTTTGCAGTGGCTGGAGGCCCTGGCACACTCATTCTTATTCATGTTCTTTCTCTACCTCTATCTCTCTCATAAATTAATGAAAAATATTTTTTAAAATGGTTCCTGAAATACCATTAAAAGTTGTCAAGAACTGGACATTGTGGCACATGCCTTTAATCCCAGCACTTGGGAGGGAGAGGTAGGAGGGTCACCATGAGTTCAAGGCCAGCCTGAGACTACAGAGTGAGTTCCAGGTCAGCCTGGGCTAGAATGAGAACCTACCTCAAAAAAAAAAAAAAAAGGTTTTTAAGAATCTGTGGAATTCTGTGCCTTGTTGACATGTCTAATATGCCGTCTTTATGCATCTTCCTTTCTCAACATGTATCTAATTGAGAATGAATACCCTTCTCCCACAAAGTACTCCATTGCTAAACTTGGGGACAGCAGCGATAGAGGAAGACAGAGAAAAAATATTTCTCAATGAAGAGGAATTATAAAACAAATTTAAATTTTACTAAAAGCATGGAGTGAATTTTCTAGAAAAATATTATCATTTACTATGTGGAGAAAGGAAAATAAAGGAAAGAAGGTTCATTGATTAGGTAACAGTTTCTCTGGCTGCACAATTTTTAGAACAATCCTGATCATTCTATTTTTTCTTGGCAGTTATAAAGAGATTTGGTGATTAAGCTACTTTGAAGCAATAAATCAAAGAGAGTCAAATGATTAATAGACTGTGCTTAAACAGGCAAAACTGGAGTTTCAACTGGGCTCCAATGCAACCATGAGCTTGCTGCTTAACCTCTGCGAACCTGTGTTCTCACTTGCAAAGCTGGTTTTAACACTTCAGGCTTGTCATGGAAGTCAGACAGCATGCAGCAATCACCTAGTGCAGAGCATATAACCAAGTGGAGGTTCAACTGCCTCCAGTAAGAGAAACAGAGACATGAGGGTAGGGCAGAATATATAGTACAATCTGTGGAGATGGAAAACTGATTTAAAAGACCTGTTTCAGGTTTTTGTAAAATTATAAATTTTAGTCTTTCGTGTCCACTGTTATTTCCTCAAAACCTCAATTAGTGGAGGAATTATCGTGTGGAGAACCCTTTCCTAATAGGTTTATATAAAAATGAACCAGAGCTTACATTGGGAACTTACATTTCTCTCATGTGTGACATCCATGACTGGAAATGTGTGGTTCCAGAAGTCAAGACCACAAACAGAATATACTCAGGAGGACAGGGATTCAAGCAGAATCTACTTCCTCAGAGTTGGAGTTACAGGTCTATATCACCACATGTGGTCATATGCAGCAGTGCTGAGGATCCAGCCCAGGGCATTGTGCATGCTAGGCAAGTACTCTACCAACTGAGCTATATCTCCAGCACCCTCCTTATTTTAAAAAATATATACCAAAGCCAGGCGTGGTGGTGCACGACTTTAATCCCAGCACTTGGGAGGTAGAGGTAGGAGGATCACCGTGAGTTCAAGGCCACCCTGAGACTACAGAGTGAATTCCAGGTCAGCCTGAGCTAGAGTGAGACCCTACTTTGAAAAACTCATATATATATGTATATCTCAAAGCAATGGAATTGTTCAAACTGGTGTTCCATCCCAGTCATCTCAACTTTTGTTAGTTGAACTGGTTCAACTGGTAACTTTCCTGTTTGGACTCCTGACTCCACTACCTTTCCTCCAAGGATGGAAAGAGTAGATAAAGAGGAGCCCGAGAAGGGACAGGTAAGTAAGCCATTCTACCACTTGGCTGAGTTCTCCCACCCAGAACAAGGATGATTAAGTTCATGCTTTCTGGGCCTTGCAAAATCCTCTTAAATGAGTTCAAAATGCTATACAGAAACTGCAGCACAAGGCTCAGATCTCTGCACATGAATCTACCCCCTGCTAGTCTTCTGTGACTGCCCAGCACAGAACTCACAGGTACCTCTCAGGCTGGGTTAGGCGCAGTTCTCCTTGGGGTAATCTGATCCTTTAGGCTTTATGCTTTCTCTGCCCCTTTCTCCACACACTTTGCTTCTCTCACACCCACAAAGAACATAGAAACACTTACCTAGAGAGGCCCAGGAAGGAGCCTGCCAGATGTCATTCAACTGCCAATAAAGTGCCCCCATTGTGTGGCCTTCTGTACCCACTATCTCACTGCGGCTGCGCCTGTAGAATTCAGTTTCTGTTTTGACACACTGGGCCTGCATCACCTGATATAAGGGAAAACGTTCACACATACCGATGATATTGTTTCATGTAGGCTGTCAATATCTCAGAAAAATTATAGGCTTTGGTATTTCATTCTGTTTTAGTGCAGATTGGAAAACTTAGAGAATTGGATTAGCATGAGGAATGTCATTATTTTACTAAATCTAAACCTAACTTCTAAGCAAGAGAGAAGCTGTTTTGTATAACAGAAAGTTTGTCTGGGAGACTTGGTATTTTGTTTTAACAGTGAGTGACAAAGAAAATAGGATAGTAAAATAAAATAATAATGTAGAAAAAGAAGGAAAACAAAGACCATTCATTATTCCAGGAAAAAAAATTCTATATATAGTCAAACATTAGGGTTTTCCACCAGTGGATTTTGCTAATAAAGTCAGAGATCTTTTTAAAACTATTATTTAAAAAAAAAAAAACTTTAAAAACAACAACCTTGTGAACCAAATCTTATCCAGTCCCTAACTTTTTTTCTAGTCAAACTACTGTTTTCACATCATAGTGTTTGATAATTAATGTGACATTTCCTATGACCACAACTCCTTCATTAGAGCACGACTGACCCTAAGATGCATCACGCTTAGTGACACTGTGTACCATCTGCTGGTAACTTGGGGTTCTACTCAAAAGGGGTGTATGAAGACATCAGGAGAGATTAGAGAGATCATCAGAGCTGCAAGCATTTCAGTCAGAGAATTAGAAAAGCCTTAGAGTAGGGCATGGAATGGATTTTTACCCAGTAAAGGAAAAGGATTCATCTATAGTCATTAGGACAGTATATCCAGATGTGGACCTACACGACCAAACAAAAACCCTCAGATAAAGGTTTGAATAGAGGTAGCCTGAACTGTGAGGAAGTCATGGATGAGGTCACCACTCACATGCATCAGAGCCATAAAATTCCAGAAGGGTGAGGTCATGGTCATTTGAACAATATTTGTAAGTATACACAGTGCATGTTATATGTGCATGATGTTAAACCTCTTCTCCAAGAAAAATAAAAAAGAAGATACAATCCACCTCTGCGGAGTTTATCAGCTTTAGAAGCCATAAACCTTAATATAGAAATCAACACAAAGAAACATAAACTTCAGACAGTAAGAAGTGCTAATAAGAGGTGCTAATAAGAGGTGTCATAAGCTTGTGTAGAGCTTAGTGGAGACATGAGAACTGGCCTATAAGAAAAGGGCTGACTTCCAGCCAGAGAGGATGGTGTCTGTCTGAGGAAAGGAGACTGTACAAGCTGCCGTGCACTTAAGGAAGGCTAAGACAGCCTGAGCACAGCAAACTGGGAAACTGTAGGAATCTGGAGAGAAATGCAGAATCCAGACCAGGGAATGCTATGGAAGGCAAGCTCAAGGTCTTGATGCATCCTAAAGACAACAGAAGTCACAATACTTTTTAATATTTTAATTTTTATTTATTTGAGAGAGAAAGAGGGAGGGAGAGAGAGAAAAAAATGGGCATGCCAGGGCCTTCAGCCACTGCAAACAAACTCCAGATGCATGTGCCACCTTATACATCTGGATTATGTGAGTACTGGGGAATTGAACCTGGGTCCTTATGCTTTGCAGGCAAGTGCCTTAACTGCTAAACCATCTCCCCAGCACTGCAATACCTTTTAGGAGAAAGAATGATGTGACTGGCCTGAGCTTCCAAAGACTCAGTAGGACTACTGAATGGAGGAGGGCTGGAGTGGGCTAGAAGGATTTAGGGTGACTATGTACACAGCTGATAAAGCTTCCAGGCCAGAGATGCTGTTTGTTAGCTCTGAGCACAGAAGCCCCTCCCACTTAGGGGCCAACTCACTAGGACCATGGCAACGACAGCTGAAGGAAAGTGTGTCTCCGGAACAATAGGAATCTCCATGCAAACAGTGCAGGTGCCAGCTCAGAATGACCACAGGACACAGGCTGAATGGGTTAGTCCAAAACCATGTCAGGGCATGCAGCAAAAATAGACTCAACAACATTTCTGTCGGTCTCAGCCGCAATTAGACTCAGGATCAGTAGCCAAGTTCTTTGTCTCAACAAACCAGAAAAGAATTTGTCAAGTTTAGAGGCTCCCAAAACCTCATCAAGGAAGCAGAACTAAAATGACCCCAATGTGGCTCAGGGAAACTCGCGGAAGAGGGGGCGGAAAGATTGTTAGAGTCACAAGTTGGGGCATTATGCACAGAGACTGGGGCCTATCCACCAGAACTCTTGAGCAAACTCACAATGCACGATCCACATTCCCCATTGATGAGGGTCCCTTTGAAAGTGGGAGGACGGGGAGGAGGACAATGGAACCAATAATATGAATGTAAAATCAGAATAATATAAATAAAATATATATATATATTAATATAAATAAAATATATATATATTTATTTTTTAAAAAACAGTAAAAAAAAAAAAGGAATTTGTCAAGTTTAAAAGCTAGATGCCTATACATAGGGGGAATGGATCCTTTTCGTGAGCATCTGTGCATGTGTGTTGAGTTTCTGTACCACATCCCACATTAGTGTCGCACAGCATTTTCTAGAATGTTCATTTTAGATGATATAGCCAAGAAGAAAACTGTCAGTGGAGGTCTTTAGGTCATTGAGAGGTGGGCTTTCATGGGAGACTGTGGGACCCCTCTCTTTTACTTCATGGCCCTGAGGGGAGCAGCTTTACTCCACCATGTGCTCCTGTCACCAGGGGCTGCCACAAGCCGGAAGCAAGGGGCCTGCCTCTCATCGACTCTGAAGTCTCTCAAACTGTGAGCCAAAATAAACCTTGTCTCTCTATTTTTTTTCTCCTAGGCATTATTTGCCAATGATGGAAAGTTGACACACACACACACAAAAATAATAATAATACAGAGAAGTGAGATGGTCACTGTTACAGTTAAGATGATATGAAGAAACTCTTGGAACTGATTTACAGGAAGAATTTGGAAAGGGGGTTGGGTAAATGGTTCAGCAGTTAAAGGTGCTTGCTTACAAAGTCTGATGGTCTGGGTTCAATTCCCAAGTACCCATGTAAAGTCAGATGCACATTCTTTGCTGCAGGAAGAGGCCCTGGAGTATCCTTTCCCTTTCTCTTTTTGTCCTCACAAATAAGTAAAATATTTTTAAAAGAATTCTGAACAGTGTGGAGGAATAGGCTAGATGAAACCCAATGAGATATGAGCAGAGTTTAATGGCCAATTCTGATAGGGGACTCTGATAGGAATATGGAAGGCTATAGTGATGAGGTTTCAGATGGAAAAGTGATTCTATTGGGAATTAGACTAGAGGCCACTCTTGTTATACCACAGCAAAGGATTTAAATGTATTTTGTCCATGTCCTCAGACTTTGTGGGAGACTGAGCTTATAGAAGACAGATTAGTGTATATGACAGAGGACATTTCAAAGCAGTAAGGCATTCATGCTGTGGCCAGCAGGGCACTCAAAGACCAAAGCTGTGGTTCATGTGGGTCCAAGAATGGCATAGTCATGCCAGCAACAGACCTTGGAATCTTTCATTGACGTTGGTTTTGCAGGCAAGACAGGCAGAATGCAAGTTACTAAGTCATGGAGGCTTTTATCCAGATTTCAAAGGAAAATTGGGGGTGGGAGAGCAGGCAGCATACTGCAGTGTCAGAGTCCCTGAAAACAATCCCCGGGGCTGTGAGTGAAGCTGAAGCTACATGGGAGACACTAGGAAGTTAGAGATGCAGAAACATAAGAAAGCCCAATGAGGGAAGCTGCAGACGGTATGTGTGGCCCTGTGGGCTGCAGGGCAGCAAGGCTGTAGATGAAGATATTCAAGCTCCTGGGAACCCACATCTCAGCAAAGTGCCCTGGGTGCTAGACATGGGGGAGCCTACTACCAGCACAGTGGGGCCTGGGAGCCAGGCATGGGGGAGACCACCTCCTAGCAGAGTGGGCCCTGAGTGCTAGGCATGGACTTTTCAGATTTAATGTATGTCCTGCTGGGTCGTGGTTGTGTTTTTATCTGATCAGTCCTTGCTAGTTTCCTGTTCCTCCCTTTGGGGATGAAAAGGTTAATCTGTGACACTATAATTTGGAAGAGTGTAGCGTGTGTTTATTTTGGTTTTAGAAGGACTCACAGAACAGCTTGCCTTTAGCCCCAGAGGAGACTTTAGACTTAGACTTCTGACAATGCTGAGGCAGTTCAGACTTTGGAATTCTTAGGGATGGGCTGAGTGCATTTTCCGTTGTGAGATGGACATGAGCATTTGTGGGACTGGAGAAAAAACACTATGGTTTGGGATGTAGCCCCCAAAGGTCCCTATGTTCAAAGCTTGGTCCCCAGCCTGGCACTATTGGGGGTGGTAGGAACTTCAAGAGGTGGAGCTTAGTGGGAGATCCTTAGGTCACCGGGATTGTGCCCCCAAAGAGTACTGCTTCCTGAGCTGGAGGGATGGCTTAGCGGTTAAGGCGTTTGCCTGCAATGCAGAGGACCCAAGTTCGATTCTCCAGGACCCACCTTAGCCAGATGCACATAGGGGTGCATGCATCTGGAGTTTGTTTGCAATGGCTAGAGGCCCTGGCGTGCCTATTCTCTCTCTCTCTCTCTCTCTCTCTCTTTCTCTCTCTCCCTCTTTCTCTGCCTCTTTCTCTGTCAAATGAATAAATAAAAAAAAAAATAAAAACTGTAGTGCTTTCAAGAGTACTGCCCCCTCTCTCTGCTTCTTAGATGGCAGGTGAGCAGTCTTCCTCTGCCATCACGTGCTGCCACAGCACAAAGCAATGGGACCAACAAACAATGGACTATCGCTTCTGAAACTGGACACCAAAATAAACCTCTATAAACTGGTTATCTTCGGTATTTTTCTTTTCTTTTCTTTTCTTTTCTTTTCTTTTCTTTTCTTTTTTTTTTTTTTTTTTTTTTTTTTTGCACGTGTGGTGTGGTGTGCATGTATCTATCCATGTTGGTTTGGGTGTATACGCACGCACGTGTGCATATGGAAGCCAGAGGTCAATGTCAGGTATCTTGCTCAGTCACTCTCCATCTTACGTATTGAGACAAGGTCTCTCACTAACCCCAGAACTCACTGATTTGGCTAGTTTCGTTCTTCAGCTTTCCCCGGGGATTCTCATCTCTGCCTCCCAAATACAGGTATTATAGGTACACAGCACCACACCCAGCATTTGTGTTAGTGCTGAGAAGCCAAACTCAGGTCCTTAAAAAATTAAAAAATATACACATGCATAAAAAAATAAATACATATACATATGCACACTCAGGTCTTCATGCTTGTGTGGCAAGCACTTTACCAAGTGAGCCATCGTTCCAGCCCCATCAGGTTTTGTTTTGTTTTGTTTTGTTTTGTTTTGTTTTCTCTTTTTCAAGGTAGGATCTCACTCTAGTTCGGGCTGACCTGGAATTCACTATGTATCTCAGGGTGGCTTCAATCTCACAGTGATCCTCCTACCTCTGTCTCCCGAGTGCTGGGATTAAAGGCATGCGCCACCACACCTGGCTCAGATATATATATGTATTTTTTAATTTTTTTGTTTATTTTTATTTGTGAGTGACAGACAGACAAAGATGCAGTGAGAGAGAGAATGGGCACACCAGGGCCTCCAGCCAGTGCAAGCGAATTCCAGATGCATGTGCCACCTTGTGCATTTGGCTTATATGGGTACTGGGGAATTGAGCCTCGAACTGGGGTCCTTAGTCTTCACAGGCAAGCACTTAACCACTAAGCCATTTCTCCAGCCCAAGATATATTTTGTTTTAGTGATAAAATCTGACTAGCACACACATTTTTTGTTCATAACAATGTAGAAGCAATTTCCCACTGTACTTCCTAAAGGAATGTTATACCATCATGGTCCCCTACAAAATCTCTGAAACTGCCGTTTTCCCTTTAAAATATGTACTTATACTTCCCCACAGTGCACCCTTTTCTAAAGGAGGCAATCTTTACATAAGAAACAGATAAATGCTTAGTCATTTCCTAGGTTACTCAGTCCCGCTGTCAGCAGACAAAGTCTTATTTTAGTTTTAAAGTACGTCTACTTTCAGCAACTGGCTTGATTACACTTCTGAAATCGTCTCCTTCAAGAGACAGATGGTACGGTGAAAAGAAATTGAACGGGGACACCCAGACCTAAGCCGCAATTCCAGCTTTGCAGCTGCAGTGGAGGTTGCTAGCTGCCTTCCCAAGGAATCCTGCCCCCACAGGGAAGGAACTGCTCTTCCCAGAAACACATTCTCCAGCCTCAAACTAGGAGGAGCCATGTAACTAAATTCCTTCCATTTTCAGATTCTTTATTCACTCAAAGTATCCTGACAATAAGAATTTTCCAGTAAGGCTGTTTCCTTAACTGAGATATAATTGGTATATTAAATAAAATTCATGCTTTTAGAGTTTATAATTTATTGGTTTTTAGTATAGTCACAAGATTGTGAAAATTTTTCTTCTAATTCCAGGATATTTTCATCATCCCCAAAGGAAATACCAGCTTGGTTAATAGTCATTCCTTTTTTCTCTTGTTCTCTAAATTCTGGAAACCACAAATATATGTCCTATCTCTGTGGATTTGCCTTTCAGAACAGTTCATGTTAATGGAATGTTCGACATACAGTTTTTGTAACTGGACCCTTCACTAAGCATGTACTTTATTCCTTTTCATTTCTGAGTAGTATTTCATCATATGCCACCTTTTGTTGGTCCGTTTACCAGCTGATGAACATTTGGGTTATTTCCATCTTGTTGGCTACTATTTAAAAAATTGCTTTTATGAACATCTAGACAAAAGATTTTGTATAAACCTATGTTTTTGATTTTCTTATCTAAGAATAGAATTGCTGGATCATGTGGTGACTGTCTAAATTCTGAGGAGCAAACTGTTTTGCCCTGCAGCTCAACTATTTTACCTTCCCACCAGTGACATATGAGGGTTCCAGTTTCCCTTCATCTACACCAACAACTGTTACATCCTGTTTTTAATTCTAGATATCCTAGTTGATGTGAATGGTGCTCACTGTCATTTCAAATGACCACTTCTCATGTGTTTCTTGGTGTTTCCCTTAAAGAAATATTCAAATTCCATTCCATTCCATTATTTTGGGGTGTTTTTTTTTTTTCTTTTTAAAGCAGAGTCTCAATCTAACCCAGGCTGACCCAGAACTCACTCTAGCTCAGGCTGGCCTCAGGTTTATGGTAATCCTCCTATCCAGCCTCCCAAGTGCTTGAATTAAAGGCATGCACGACCACACCCTGCAGTCTCAACTTTTTTTTTTTTTTTTTTTTTTTTTCAAGGGAGGGTTTCACTCTAGCTCAGGCTGACCTGGAACTCACTATGTAGTCTCAGGGTGGCCTCAAACTCATGGCAATCCTCCTTGCCTCTGCCTCCCCAGTGCTGGGATTAAAGGCATGCGCCACCATGTCCGGCTTCAACTATTTTTTTAAATTGTCTTTTTCATTGAATTGTAAGTTATTTGATTTGTATTTTCTCTCTTAGTCTATAGCTATCTTTTCACTTCTTTTTGCTGCTGTTTAAGATAGAGTGTCACTAGCCCGGGTAGACCTTGAATTTATGGTAAGTCTCCTTGCCTTAGCCTTCCAAGTGACTTGCACTTTCTTGATAATGTTCTTGGACAATTTATTTTTTTCTTTGTTTTTAGGTATCATATTTAATAAACTACTGCCTTATCAAAAGTCATGAAATTATGAGCTATACAACAAAACATCTAATCCTGATAAGGCTGCCAGCACAGCATTTGCCAAGAATAGAAATTCTGAAATGAATGATACAAATGGGATCCATGAATCTGGAAACAAGGAATCCAGTGACCCAGCAGGCATTCACATGAGTGCATTTGAGAACAAGACCTCATACATAGTACAGAGCTTAAAGGAGTATGAGGGAAAGTGGTTGCTTTTTGATGATTCAGAAGTGACTGAAGAGACTTTCTGAATTCTTTCCCCCTTTACATCTCCTACATCTACTCCTGACTTGCTATTTTATAAGAAATTATAGAGTGAGTATATTTTCATTGCATATATATCAAACAGACTTAGATGAACATTGTTAAAGTTGAGGACATTAAAGAGTCTAGTTTTATCTTCTAAAGCTATTGGATATTGTTGGTGTTGCAGTCAGGTTTGCACTGCTGGTAGAAATCACTTGACCAAGAGCAACTTTTGGGGAAAAAAAAAAGGTTTTATTTTGGCTTATAGACTCAAGGTGAAGCTCCATAATGGCAGAGGAAAACAGTAGCATGAGCAGAGGGTGGACATCATCCCCTGGCCAACATCAGGTAAAGCATAGCAACAGGACAGTGTGCCAAACACTGGCATGGGGCACTGGCTATAATACCCATAAGCCCGCTCCCAACAATACACTGCCTCCAGGAGGCTTTAATTTCCAATTGCCATCGGCTGGGGAACCTAGCATCCAGACTACCTAAGTTTATGGAGGACACCTGAATCAAACCACCACAATTGGTCTCTAGGCTTTTATATAAATGTGAATTACTCAAAACCATGTTAAATTTTTGGAAATCATTTTTCTTAATAGAGACTAGTAATGGATTAGCTTCTGTGAACAAACTTCTATAGGTTCTTAATTGTCCAAAATGGAAGCAGTTAAACACATTTGGATTTACACCTATATCTTGTGTTTGCTTTTTAAAAATAAAGTGCTTGTATTTGTATTCTCCATATTTTAGAGTAATTATTTACTTGATTATAGGTCTGTGGCTTTTCACCCAAGAGACTGAAGCTCATTGAGTACATTTAGTTTTCTAGCAGTTCATGAAGCCTAATCTTGCGTGGGCTGTATCAGAGGCACAGAGTCTAGAATGTGGATATTCATAATGGTGTGCATTTTGTGTCTTGATTCACTATGAAAAGTGTCTTAGAAGGTTCGGACAGTCCCTACTATTATCATAAGAATTTTAAGTTTATATGCAGGTGACTGTATTCTAGTAATCTTTGGGCATGACTAATTTGTATCTCTTCATACTCTGCATGATCTGTATATAGTACAGCAAACTCTTAGAGGTACGATCTTAAATTTAACTTTAAAAAAAACTGGGAGGTCGGGCTGGAAAGATGGCTTAGTGGTTAAGGCACCTGCCTCCTAAGCCTAAGAACGCTGGTTCCAATCTCCAGGTCCCACGTTTAGCCAGATGCAAAGTGACACAAGGGCGCAATGCCGCACTTGTCCACAATGGGGCACACACATCTGGATTTCATTCTCAGCAGCTGAGACACTGCTGGTGCGCGCATCTCTGTCTTCCTCACCCTCTCTCTCTGTGTCTATCTCTGTGTCTCTCTCCAAAAAATAAAAAAAAAAAATAAATTTAAAAAAACTGGGAGGTCAATAAGATTTAAGCTGTTTAACAAAAAAGTCATGATGATTTGCATGTATACATTCTTTGATTCATTTTGAGTTAATTTTGTATGTGGTATGAGGTAGGAGACCAAACATAGGCTTTTACATGTGGATATCTAGTTATTCTAACACTATTTGTTCAAAATACTATTCAGGTCTCGGGAGACAGCTCAGTCAGTAAAGAGCTTGCCACACAAACATAAGGCGCTGCATTTGGAACCTGCTCTCATGTAAAAGCCAGGTGTGGTGACACACATCTGTAATCTCAGAACTGGAGAGACAGAGACAAGAGGATTCCCTGGGCCTTCCTGGCTAGCTAGTCTGCCCAAATGGGTGAGCTTCAGGTTCAGCAAGAGACCTTCTCTCAAAACATAAGATGGAGAGTGAATGAGGAAGACATCCATCAACAACCTCGATAAAATTCTTACAAACAAAGGACACTGTGACTAGAGCAGAGACAACCTACAGAATGGGAGAAAATCTTTGCCAGCTATATATCTAACAGAGGATTAATATCCAGAATATATATAAAGAATTCAAAACAACAAAACAATAAGAAATCAAACAACCCAATGAAAAAATGGGCTATGGAACTAAATAGAGAGTTCTCATCTGAAGAAATACAGATGGCATATAAACATCTAAAAAAGTGTTCTACATCATTAGCCATCAAGAAAATGCAAATTAAAACTACTTTGAGTTTCCATCTCACTGCTGTCAGAATGGCTACCATCAAGAAAACAAATGACAATAAATGTTGGTGAGGATACCAACTTTATAGGCTTTTGCCAAGGCCCTTGGTTTCCCATGGGTAATAGATGGTAAGACTCTATTACTGAAGACTTCACATGCATGGGCAGCAAGATCACTGAAAATTCAAGCTGGTGCTGAGCTGAAAACCTTCTCCCTATAGACCAGCCAAGTGAAAGCTGGAAAAAGCTGCACTGCATGCAGCCCTATGGGAGACAAAAATCATCAGCACTGAAAACAGTGGACACTGGAAGCCTCAAGTTTGTCCAGACAGGCTAAATGACCATACAGGTGCAATAGTGGCATGTCTGCTCTGGGGGAAACCAACTGTTCTCTAATTGGACTGGAGACCCATTCTATGGGAGGGAATACATGCCTAGTACTGAAAACCTAATCAAAAGCCTATGGCAGGGGAACTCATGTGCCTTAGGGGTATAAAGCCTGCTCTTGCCTGGCTAAATGCATATATTATGCTTACCAAACTACCCTGAAAGCACTACACTTAATGTTCATATTCATATATTAATGCTACTCTCACTTTTGGTTAGAGAAGCTTCTCTTTTCAGATGGCGGTGACCACTGGGGTGACCCAAAAGGCAACATAGTGCTGAGAAGTGACAGAAGAGCGCTCAGCACTGAAACTTCTCTATCACACCCTCTAAGGATCAGAGTCCATTGCAGAAGAGGTGGCAGAAAGAATGTAAGAGCCAAAGGAAAGGTACCATTCCTTACAATGCAACATCCCAGACAGAAATTGGCCTTGATATCCATGACCTTGCAGTGCCTAGAAATACCTTCAGAAGGCCCTCATAATAGGAGAAAAAGATGATGACATCAAAATAAAAGAGAGACTAATGGAGAGAGGGAGGGGATATGATGGAGAGTGGAGTTTTGAAGGGGAAAATGGGAGAGAGGAGCGAAATATCATGGTTTATTGTCTGTAAGTATAGAAGTTGTCAATAAAAAATTAAAAAGAAAAAAAGGAAAATATTTAGTTATCATTAGGTTGGAGCAAATTTCTTTTTATTTGGTTAAGAGTTTTTATTATATATAAATTGAGTTTTTAAAATTATTTTAGTTGATTTATCATCCAATGACCAGATTTTAAAATATGTTGATACAACAAAGTGCATTGATGGATTTTCAAGAGATAAACATGTCTGTATCCCCAGGAGAAACCCCATTTAGTCATGCAGTATTGTTGTTATTGGTTCCTGAATTTAACTTAAAAAGGGTAAATGGAACCATTGAAGCATAAAAAAATTCTTGCAAATAGAATACATGAACACATCAAAAGTAATACCCACCTTGATCAAGGAGGTTTCATCCAAGGGATGCAGGGATGGTTCAACATACAGAAACCACAAGCATAATACATCACATAAATAGACTTAAAGACAGGAACCACATGATCATTTCAATAGATGCAGAAAAGGCCTTCTACAAATACAACATCCCTTCCTGATTAAAATACTGGCGAGACTAGGGATGGAGAGTTCATATCTCAACACAAGGGCTATATATGCCTGACCTAAGGTCCATATCATTCTAAATGGGGAAAGACTTGAAACATTCCCATTAAGGCCAGGAACAAGACAGGTGTGTCCACTCTCACCAATGCTTTTCAACATAGTAATTGAAGTATAAGCCCAAGCAGTAAGGTAAGAAAATGAAATAAAAGGGATACAAATTGGAAAGGAAGAAGTCAAACTAGCCCTATCTACAGATGACATGATTCTACACATCATTGTTCTGAAAAACTCCAGCAAAAAACTCCTAGAGGTGATAAATTATTTCAGCAAAGTGGCAGGATATAAAATCAACGCACAAAAATTAGCAACCTTTTTATATACCAACAAGAAATATACAAAGAAAGATATCAGGGAAGCCGTCCCATTTACAATAGCCACACACACAGAAAAAAAATTTAAAATCTTGGAATATCCCTACCCAAAGATTTGAAATATTGAATGAAATATATTGAAATGAAAATTTAAGCTGGGCGTGGTGGCGCACACCTCTAATCCCAGCACTCAGGAGGAGGCCAAGGTAGGAGGATCACTGTGGGCTTGAGGCCAGCCTGAGACTACACAGTGAATTCCAGGTCAGACTGAGCTAGAATGAGACCCTACCTCGAAAAAAAAAAAAATTATTCCTCAATCAATAGAATGGAAATGTACTTTTTACCATACAAGAACCATGATCTCTTATATTTACTACAGAAACCTGTTCAACTCCACAATGCAAATAACTTACCTGAGTAAGGTAGATGGTATCTTTAAATGCACGCAATGGATCTGTGCTTTGGGGAAGTTTGAAGTGAAGTTCAGCCTGTTGAAGCATTTCAATATTACCATTTTCATGATGCTGTCGATGTAAGGAAAACTGGCTGGTGTAAGACCAGTCCTCTTTAGTTGAGACCTTTTTGAATACAGAATAATAGTTACAGATTTCAACATTAAAATTACTCTTCTTATACATTCTTGCCAAGCCTTCCTCCATGGCACTGATTTCATAGCCTTATGCAAGGAAGAATAGTGAAACCAGAATTTGGTACCCATGAGCTTCCTATTCACACCTAGAAATTTACATTTTAATATTGCTTTTAAAAATCAGTGCCTTTGGGCCCTGTACCATCCAAAATCCTCTGTAATTCCTCTTGGACATTTTTTGCCATAATTATAAAAGGGTAACTGAATAAATAGCGTCACTGTTCTTTGCTGTGGCACAGGTTAAAAACTTAAGTGGAGTTTACCGGCAGCATCAAATGTTTCAGCTTTAAAAATAAAAGTAGGGTACAAATTACTTGTTTAGTTCTAGAAAATTTGTGCAATGTGTTCATAACGATGGCCGTGGTTGCCACAAAGTGCCTCGTTTACTTTAAATACTGTTAATGTGTCATGCATGCAGATGGAAGGGGTGGAACTGTGCACTAAACTTGGGGGCTTTAACTGTAGTATTTGGCAGAGTTGCCTTCTACCTGCCAGTTCAAAAGTTCAATCTGTTTTCATATAGAATATATATACTTTAAAAATTCAGTCTGTAAAACAGCCTTACTCTGATTCAGCCTCTTCAGATACTCTCGTGCTGTGCAGCAGTGGCTCTGTGTAAATGCTATGCACTGAGGATACACAAATACGACGTGTACAGGATCATGCCTCATACCAATCAGAGGTCCATTTGTTACTGTGTTTGTTAACAACCCTTTATCTCTTAGTATTATAAACTCTACTGAAAACTGATTAAAGTCTCATTCTTGTCAAAAAAAAAAAAAATCAGTGCCTTAGGCCAGGCATGGTGGCACACACCTTTAATCCCAGCACTTGGGAGGCAGAGATAGGAGGATCATCCTGAGTTCAAGGCCACCCTGAGACTACATAGTAAATTCCAGGTCAGCCTGAGCTAGAGTAAGACCCTACCAAAAAAAAAAAAAAAAAAAAAAAAAAAAAAAAAAAAAAAACTTACCTTATCAAAAGCTATTTTTATTTTCTAAACATTTATTAATTGTAGCATTTTATTTTTGTGAGACCAGATCTTATGTAGCCCACGCTGGCCTGAAACTCACTATATAAGCAAGGATGACTTTGAACTGCTGATTCTTCTGCTTCTGCCTCCCAAGTGCTAGTGTTACAGGCATGTACCACCATACTCAGCTTCATTACTTATGTCTCAGAATACCATTTCTATATTTAGGTAAATATTATCTTCCCATATTAGTTTTTCAAATTAAGTAACAGAGTATAAATCAATATTTTACTAAAATTGTCACAGTTCTTAAATATGAGTAAAATACCACTATTATAACAGTGTTCTAAGTTTTCTCAAATTCCTTATTTGTTTCTTGGTGATTGTCAAACAAAACTAAACAATGCATATTTAATTTTGATATAGTTGAGGGCCCAAACCAAATGATGATACTTGTGTCCATGAAAAATTGTTTATTCTTTTTATATAGGGAGTCATATATCCCAGACGGGCCTCTAACTCACTGTGTAGCCCAGGATAGTCCTGAACCTCTTATCCTCCTTCCTCCACCTCACAAGTGCTGGGAGTACAGATGTATACCACCACACCTAGTTTATGCAATATCAGGATTAAATCCAAGGCTAATATATGCTAAGCAAACACGCCACCAACTGAGCCATCTCTCCAGTCCCAACCTCTTTTTTGTTTTGTTTTGTTTTGTTTTGTTTTGTTTTGTTTTTGTTTTGTTTTGTTCAAGGTAGAATCTTGTTCTAGTCCAGGATGACCTGGAATTCACTATGTAGTCTCAGGGTGTCCTTGAACTCACGGTAATCCTCCTACCTCTGCTTCCTGAGTGCTGGAATTAAAGGCATGTGCCACCTTGCTCGGCTCCAACATTTTTGTTTTTTATAGCCATGTCCTAATGAATATTGTTGGAACAACTGACTCTCCACATGAAAGAGTGAACCATACCACACAGGAAAAAAACTCTAAATGGATCCCAGACCTAAATACAAAAGACCTAAAAATAACAATATCAGTAAAAGACAACGCAAAAGTAAACCTTTGTCATATGGATATGGATAATAGTACCTTAGATGTAACAATCATCAAAAGCTCAAGAGATTGGTAAACAGAACTTCATAAAAATTGTAAAGTTTGTGCTTTGGAAGATACAATCAAGTTAATAACCATTAGATTGGGAGGAAATATTTACAACCAAATGTCTGAAAAAAATATACAGAATATATAAAACTCATAATTCAATAATAAAAAAGACAAATACCCAATTTAAAATTGAGCAAAGAGATGCGCCTAGTGGAACAGGAGTGTAACTCTACCTACATGGGAGGCTGGGACAGAAGGATCACAAGTTTGACGCTCCTTTGGGTGACAGGAAGAGTTCCAGGCCAGCCAAAACAACCTCGCTATACCCTGTCTCTAAGTAAATAAATAAACAAACTGAATAAACATTTCTCAAAGGATGATATACACATGAAAAGATGCTCAAAATAACCAGCCACCAAAAAATGCAAACTTTCTATAAAAGTGTATTTCCACAAAAATGTAGAAAACATGGAAATTAATAAGAATGAAGAAAAGTTGGGACCCTCATAAAACTGCTGGTAGGAATGCAAGATGGTGCGAGCTACTACAGAAAATAATTCCTTAGTTTTCATAGGTATATACCCTGCAGAGCTGAATGCATATGTTCACATAAGAACACGTGCATTAATGTTCATAATGTAGTCAAGAGTAGATGTAGCACAAATATCCATCAACAGATAAATGGATCAACAAAATGTGGAGAATGCAGACAACAAAATCAGCAATAAGAACTAATAACATCCTAATACAACATGGAAAAACCTTGAAATCAGTATACAAAGGCAAGCCAGTCTCAAAAGAGCTCATAATGTATTGTTCTAATTACATGAATTGTGAAGAATAAGTAAGCCTATCAGCAAAGACACAGCTTAGAGGTGCCTAGTGCTAGAGGAGGGAGGTCAGAGGAGAGTACAGAGTGAATGCTAATGGGATCAGGGTTTCTATTGAGAGATGGAAATGTTCTAAAATTAAACTGTGATGATGGTTGTACAAGTCTGTGGATATATCGAAGACACTGGGTTGTACACATTAAGATTGTAAGCTGGGAACGGTAGCACATGCCTTTAGTCCCAGCACTTGGAAGGCAGAGGTCTGAAGATCACTATGAGCTTGAGGCCACCCTGAGATTACATAGTGAATTCCAGGTCCGCCTGGGCTAGAGTAAGACCCTACCTCAGAAAAGAGGAAAAGAAAGAAAGAAAGAAAGAAAGAAAGAAAGAAAGAAAGAAAGAAAGAAAGAAAGAAAGAAAGAAAGAGAGAGAGAGGAGGGAGGGAGGGAAGGAGGAAGGAGAAAGGAGAAGAAAGAAAGAAAGAAAGAAAGAAAGAAAGAAAGAAAGAAAGAAAGAAAGAAAGAAAGAAAAGAAAGAAAGAAAGAAAATAAATTTCTCACTAGGCATGGTGGCACACACCTTTAATACCAGCACTTGGGAGACAGAGATAGGAAGATCCCAGTGAGTTCAAGGCCAGCCTTGGACTACAGAGTGAGTTCCAGGTCAGCCTGGGCTAGAGTGAAGCCCTATATTGGAAGAAAAAAAAACTGTTTAGGCTGAAGAGATGGGTTAACGATTAAGGCGTTTGCCTACAAAGCCTAAGGACCCAGGTTTGATTCCCCAGGACTCACATAAGCCAGATGCACAAGGTGACACTTGCATCTGGAGTTCATTTGCAATGGCTGGAGGCCCTGCTATGCCCATTCTCTCTCTCTCTCTCTCTCTCTCTCTCTCTCTCTCTCTCTCTCATAAATAAATAAAGAAAAAAATTTAAAAACTGCTGCTTAAAACCAGTAAGTCTAAAATGAAATCCTTGGGTATAGAGTGGAAATCCATCCATACAGAAAAGCATATATTCCAACATGAAGAGAAAGCAAGAAGAGGAGAAAAAAGAAATGGGAGAGGAAGAGGAAGAGAGAAAAGATGAGACTTGGTAATATGAGAAAAAGTCTTATCAGATCTATCTCTTTATATATATATATAGAAAGAACAAGGGCCAGAAAGAGAAACAGAGAGAGTATGGGCATGCCAAGGCTTCCTACTACTGCAGGAAACGAATGGCAGACACATGAGCCACTATGTGCATCGAACCTGGGCCGTCAGACTTTGCCAGTAAGTGCCTTTTAACCCCTGAGCCATCTCTCCAGCCCCAGATCCACTTCTTTTAATGTAGTTAAATATCCCGTTCTGAATGTCTACAAATGATTAAATAGTTGGGGAATATATCATCAGCATCAAATAACTTATTTTCTTTTTTTTTTTTTGGTTTTTCAAGGTAGGGTCTCACTCTGGTCCAGGCTGACCTGGAATTAGCTACGTAGTCTCAGGGTGGCCTCGAACTCACGGCGATCCTCCTACCTCTGCCTCCCGAGTGCTGGGATTAAAGGCGTGCGCCACCACGCCCGGCAAATAACTTATTTTCATACGCAAAAATAAATCAGGCTTAAGCAACCTGTTGATTCCACTTAATTTGTAAATACTCCTGAAGTAACATAATTAAAAACATAGAAAAGTTATGAACTCCAAAATGATGATTGTAAACCTCAGCAAAGGTTTAAAAAACATTCTTTTCCATCTTCTTCCTAAATTTTCATTTAAATAAGGAGCATGTCTCACTGACTTCCTGAACCACCATTTAGAAGCAACATATGCCCAGCTTGCCACCCTGGATCACTGGAAAGTCAAACAAGCAATTGCTTACCTTCTGTAGGGAGCTAAAGGAAGGCCAGGACTGATATCCATATTCAGATACAAATCGAGCTTTGGGGAAAACAGTCCAATCCCAGCAATCTTTGTTATAGTCATAAAAATGTACATCCCCATAATGGGTGCTGTAGGGGTTTGCAGAGACCCAGCCTTCTGCAATGGTCTCGGCCCCATTGGTAGGACTGGATACAATAAAAGGACGACTCTTGTCTTCCTGAATACAGAAACAAGATCACTGTAAGGATATTATTTCCATCCAGTAAGGTACACATCATCAGTTTCTTTAAAAACACTATCATGTCCGAGAAATGCCATGTAGCATGAATAGGACCATACATCTCTTTTCCCACCAGCACCGCTCTGCTTTTCATCCATCTTCCATAGCCTTTCATTCCTAGCACCTAATCACAACCCTCACAGCAGTGTTCTCGTCTTCTCAATCATGGTTTACCTCCTCTCTTATCGTCTTAACTCTAGAACTATGAATCTTCGGGGCTGGACAAGTTGGGGATATAAGTAAGGTGTGGGAGTTTCGTGCAGTCTAAGACATTTAGCAGCATCTCTAGCTTATGCCTGCTAGATGCCACTAGTCCCCTCACCTAAAAAAAAAAAAAAAAAAAAAAGTCTATAGCCATGACAAATGTTCCCTGGGAAGAAAATCATTTCCGGTTGAGAAACTTGGGCTAAGAACAGAAACTACTGAGTCAGATGCATTAAGTTTGAATCCCAAATCAAAACCTTGTTAGTTTTAGAAGATCTCAACTTCAGTGTCTTCTCTGTGAAGGGGAGACCACTGCAGTATCTTATTGTAGAGGTGGCATACACAGTAAATGCTTTATTTAGGAGAGAGGCTCAGTGTGTGTCCACCAAAGTTCATGCTTCCATTTCTGTAACACAGAGCTTCTCTAGGAAGTAGCTTCTGAGCCATGCAAGAATCTGTAGAGTGATGAGTGAATGCCTCATTCTCATCTCCCTTTAGTAGTGAGAGTTTGGGGAGCAGGGTAGCTGGACTGCAGAAGGAGCCCTGCTTCTGAGAGGAGCTGTCTGTGAGCAAATCAGGGGGCAGCTACACCCCAGCTTTAGTGAGTAGGTTAAGGGATTGTGTGAAATACTATAGGGTGGGAAATGAGACTATCCATGGCCTTGTCAAGTCCTCAGGCACCAGATCGCTTCTGAATGTTTACTGTGTGCCAAGCCAGCAGTTCTTTCTACATGAATGACCTGTTAAAAGAGGGGACTGCAATCTGGAGGTTAAACCAGACACTGAGCAAGTAACTAAAATGTTGTGAGTGCTTTGGAGGTAGTGTGGTTTCTTTGGGAATGTAAAACATAAGGCAAAATAGGTTTGAAAAATAGATATATAGAAAATAATTTTCTCAACTTGCCACTTTCAGTCTCCCTTTTTTCCCTCTCACCACAAATTTATATTAATGTATGCCTTGTATAATATACAAACAGTAGTGCAAAGAGAACCACCATTAAGGAATAACCCAAAGGTAGAGTTGGAAACTAGATAATCCCTCTCTAAAACCCTTAAATCACTTACCAACGTGTCCATATATGACACACACAAAAGTCTATGCTAGCACACACTAAGAGTGTGGTAGAGAGGTCGTATCACTAGATCCTCTCATTTGAAGACTAAACATTGATGGATCCATGCATGAATGAACGGCAAAGAGGGTGAGACAACCTCCAGTTGTAAGCACTGTATTGAATACACGTGGAGAAGTCCGCACACAAGGCATGATCCTGTCCTATGCTACAGCATTATGACAAAATACTCTGTATTCAGACAGCACTTCTGAAGACTGTCCTTAAAAGAGGCATCAAATATAACACACCACTTTTTAGACCCACACATTTTAAAAACACATTTTTAAAAATATTTCATTTATTTATCTGAGAGAGAGAGAGACATAAGCAGATAGAGAGAGAATGGGTGCACCAGGGCCTCTATCCACTGCAAACAAACTCCAGGCACCTACACCACCTTGTGCATGTAGCTTACATGGATAGGCACTGGAGAATCAAATGTGGGTCCTTAGGCTTCACCAGCAAGCACCTTAACCACTAAGCCATCTCTCCAACCCTAAAAGCACAATTTTTAAGAAATATTTTATTTGTTTATTTGAAAGACAGGGAGACAAAAGCAGAGAGAAAGAAAAAAATGGGCACAACAGGGTCTCTAGCCACTGCAAACAAACTCCAGATGCATGTGCCACCTTGTTCATCTGGCTTATGTGGGTACTGGGAAATCAAACCTCAGTCCTTAGCTTCAGAGGCAAGTGCCTTAACTGCTAAGCCATATCTCCAGCCCACATTTCTATACTCTACTGTTGAAAGCCATTACTCACTGTGAAGACAACTTCTCTGATGTTTTTCACATAGAGCGTCACATAGTCATTGATGTAGGTTTGCAGGTCACTGGGATCTATATCATACCAATTATTCATCAGAGCTGCTTCGTTTTCATTATTGCCACTCCATATGATGACAGAGGGATGAGATTTCAGTCTCTTGACCTGAAATTTAAGGAAATATAAAATGTGTTATCCAGTACTTAACACTGAAACACACAGCTATCATTACTCACAAAATTACAACCACTGCATGTCAGCACATAAACTCTTATGTACCAGGAAACTCACTAGAAAATGGCTAGTCAAGTTAACTGTGGCAATGTATTTTAAGAATTCTCTGAGATTCTTCCTATCTAAACTTAATATGCAATGGTAAGACAGAATTCCTTATCTCTGCTGTATTAAAAACTGAAGAAGGGGCTGGAGAGATGGCTTAGCGGTTAAGGTGCCTGCCTCCTAAGCCTAAGAACGCTGGTTCCAATCTCCAGGTCCCATGTTTAGCCAGATGCAGTGACACAAGGGCACAATGCCACACTTTCCCACAAGGGGGCGCATGCATCTGGATTTCATTCACAGCGGCTGAGAGGCTCCTGGCGTGCCCATTCTCTATCTGTCTCCCTCTCCCTCTCTGTCTCTCTCTGTGTCTCTCTCCAAAATAAATATAAATATAAAAGAAACTGAAGAAGGCGGGCTGGAGAAATGGCTTAGCAGTTAAAACGGTTCCCTGCAAAGCCAAAGGATCCCGGTTTGACTCTCCAAGACCCACGTAAGCCAGATGCACAAGGGAACACATGCATCTGGAGTTCATTTGCAGTGGGCTGGAGGCCCTGGTGCACCCATTCTCTCCTTCTGTCTCTCTCTGCCTCTTTCTCTCAAATAAATAAATAAAATATATTTCAAAAAAATTTAAAAAAAAACTGAAGAAGGGGGCTGGAGAGATGGCATAGCAGTTAAGGTGTTTGCCCACGAAGCCAAAGGACCTCAGTTCAACTCCCCAGGACCCTCATAAGCCAGATGTACAGGTGGTACATGCGTCTGAAGTTCATTTGTAGTGGCTTGGAGGCCCTGGCATGCCCATTCTCTGTCTGTCTGTCTCTGTCTCTCTGTCTCTCTCTCTCTCTCTCTGTCTGCTTCTTTCCCTTTCTTACTCTCTCAAATAAATAAATAAATAAAAATTTAAATCATTTTTAAAAAACTGAAGAAAATACCCATTTTGTTTTTGCTTGAGTGGGCATGTAATGTTGTGTGTATAGCATGTGCATAGGTACATGCCCATGTGGCATGCCATTAGCTTGTGTGCACTTTGTCAGCTGGCCTCTGTGGCCAAAGAAAACCTGTGGTGTCCCATTGCATCCCTCTTTCACCCATTATTATTTGAGCAAGAGTCTCTTAATGATCCTGGAGCTTTCCATTTTTCCACAAGTCCAGCGATTCCAGCATCTCTGCTCCCCTACAGGACTGGGATTACAGAAAGACATGGTCACGCTCAGATGTTAATGTTGGTCCTGGAAATTGAACTCAAGATTTCTCTCAGGCCTCCTCCAGACCTCATGCTTAACCACTGAGACATTTCTCCAGCTCAAAAATAGCAGTAGCACACCCATCTGTAATTCCTGTGTGCCCACGGGCAAGAGCCAGAATTCCAAGTTTGCAGACCATTTAACCTGGGCCACACAGCAGCAAATAAGAGAGACCCTCTCTCAAACAAGGTGGAAAACAAGGACCAACACCCCAAGGTTGCCCTTTGACTTCCTCAAGGCACCACAGTATGCACATGACCCAACACACACACAAAAAGAAAAAAAAAAAAAAAAAAAAGAAAAGAAATCCACCTTGTCATTATCTGATTGTCAAAACAGGTTCCCAGAAACACCAAAGGCAGGAGACATTACAGGAGTTAGTTGTTAAGAGCAAGCAGTAGTTTACTGAACAGAAACAGATGAAGCAGAGCAAATGCTACCCTCATCAGAGGATTCTAGGCTCCCCTATGAACCCTCCTCATTGGTATCTAGAAAAGAAAGAAGATAGAAATATCAATTACCCTGATTTGCTCAGTACACATTGCACACATATATGGTGCTATCACACTGCACTCCATAAATTTGTACAGTTATTACATGTTAGTAAAGTTTTTCATGCTAACTATCCTGATTTGGTCATTAAACTCTTACAGGCCCAGTAAATTTGTACAACAAAGTAAATTGACTTGGTTTTGTTTCTGTTTTTAAGATAGGGTCATGTGTATCCCCAGCTGTCCTCAAACCTGCCATGTAGCCAAGGATGACCTTAAATTTCTCATCCTCCTGCCACAACCTCTACCACCACACCTTGTTTTATGTAGTGCTGGGAATCAACCCCAGGGCTTTGTGCATTCTAGGCAAGCACTCTGCCAGTTTAGCTACAGCCACAGCCCAAAATAATTTTTTGCTTATTTTTCACAGTAGGGTCTCACTCTATCTAGCCCAGGCTGACCTGAAATTCACTATGTAGCCCCAGAGTGGCCTTGAACTCACGGCGATCCTCCTACCTCTGCTTCCTGAGTGCTGGGTTTAAAGGTGTGCACCACCTTTCCCGGCTGATGTATGCCTTTAATCCCAGCAATCAGGAGACAGAGGTAGGAGGATCGTTGTGAGTTCGAGGCCAGCCTGGGGCTACATAGTGAATTTCAGGTCAGCCTGGGCCAGAGTGTGACTCTACCTTGAAAAACCAAAAAAAAAAAAAAAAAAAAAAAAAAAAAAAAAAAAAAAGGCATGAGTCACCACACAGGGCTTAAATTATTTGGGGTTTCCATTAACTTGGTACATGATTAGTGAGGTTTGTGACTTCATGATGCTATTGCTCCTTTTGTAAAATAGGCACATCTCTTCTACAGGATTGCCATGACTATGTGCCATGACATAGCATCAATTAAATAAAAATGTTTTAAAAGTTAAGAAAGGAAGGAAGGAAGGAAGGAAGGAAGGAAGGAAGGAAGGAAGGAAGGAAGGAAGGAAGGAAGGAAGGAAGGAAGGAAGGGGAAAGGGGGAAAAAGAGCCACTGAAAGAAAACACTTAGAGAAGGTTTTACAGAGCAAGTGGAACAAGAGGAACCCTGGAAGAAAAAGCTAATGGTGCTCCAGGTGAGACCAGATAGACAAGTAAGAGAAGATCTCTTAAACAGCTGCCAGGGTCAATCTGAGGTATCAGCTGAGGCTAAGTTACTGAATATATCTAAAGCAAAGAAGAGGAAGTCAGACATTCTACCTAAAAAGCCTGCCAGAGAGACACAAGGATTGTAGGAACTACACCCACTGGGCTGGCCCATCAGAAGGGCAAAAGGATTAAGTTCTGGGATGCATGGACAGACACAAACAGGCTCTGTCCTCTGACATGCTGGGACATGTCCTTTAATTGCACTCCCAAGCAGAGGAGTAAGTAAATGTCTTTGAGAATCACAGTGTAAGTCAGTGGTCAGGAGAAATTCTTCTGGAATATGTTCTACCATGAGCTCACTGATATTTATAGCTTCACTTTCACTGTAACAGCTGATTACAGAAGGAAGGTGAGAAACCTGGGTAAGTAAAGCAGAGATGCATCAAAGGTGTATTAAGGAGTTGCAGTTCATTTAAAAGATGAAAGTATTGTGTTTTCCAAACTAGCCTTGCAAAGAATACAAAATTTCTTCTTTTTAAGCTCGGTGTGGTGGTTCATGCCTATAATCCCTACACTCCAGTGGCTGATAAGGTCACCTGTAGAACAAGAAACATTGTCCCAGGCTACACAGGAACCGCTGCCCCAAACCATGCAAACAGGCTATTAAGAACTAATATAGGGCTGGAGAGATGACTTAGCAGTTAAGATGCTTGCCTGCAAAGCCTAATGTTCAATTCCCCAAGTCCCATGTAAACCAGATGCACATGATGACACACGCATCTGTAGTTGGTTTGCAGTGGCTAGAGTCCCTGGAGGGCCCATTTTCATTCTCTCTCTCTCTCTCTCTCTCTCTCTCTTTCTCTCTCCTTCCCTCTCTCTGTCTCTAATAAATAAATAATAAAAAATCTTAAAAAAAAAAAAAAGAACTGGCCTAGAGAGACAGCTTAGTGGTTAAGGTGCTTGCCTGCAAAGCCTAAGGACCCAGGTTCAATTCCCCAGGACCCATAGCTAGATGCATGAGGTGGTGCATGCGTCTGGAGTTTGTTGCAGTTGCTAGAGGCTCTGGCATGCTCTCTCTCTCTCTCTCTCTCTATCTCTACCTGCCTCTTTCTCTCTCTTTCAAATAAATAATATTAAAGAAAAAAGAACTAATCTAGCCAGACCTAAGAGTCATATCTGGGAAAATGAAAGGATGGAAAAAGCCATAAATGCTTCAAATTCCAGACCCGGCTCTCCACTAGCAAATAGGTAAAAGGTCACCCTTCTTGCTGGTTCAGAGCCTGCTTCCTGCATGAACCTAAGTAAAAAGAACAGGCTTCTGAGTATGTGACTCTGGCCTAGTGAGATAACGGGAAATGAGCTAACTAACTGCTTATCTGGCTTCTGTAAACTGCTTGCACCATAAAAGGAAAGATTACACACAGAAACCCCTAGTGACCTAACTTAACTGCAGTATGTCACCCCCACCCAGGAGCCTGCGCAAATGCAGACCTCTGAGACTATAGGAAGAAGATCATGGTGTGTTACAAATTAATTGGTCCACAGTGCGCGGGCTAGAACAATTTAAAATGATTGGCCCAAGAACTATAGAGTGTCATGGAAGAATTGGTTAGCATTGCGCTGGGCTTCTGATGATGTGAAATGATTGGTTCACAATGCATGGGCTTTGTTATAATCCTATAAAAGCTGTCCTGATTCCGCACTCGGGGCCTTCAGTCCTCTACCCTTGCATGGTGTACAACTGTGGGCCCCAGCGCACTTGGAATAAAAATCCTCTTGCTGTTTGCATCAAGACCATTTCTCGTGAGTGATTTGGGGTGCCACCTTTCCCGAGACAGAGCCCAGGGAGTCCCCGGATTGAGGATCTTTCAAAAACAAGTCAACAAAGGAAATATCCCTGTTCCAGTGCATTCTTTTTTCTCTCCCTTCCCCTATTGTCTGCCCTGCTTGTCCCTTCCTTTAAACATCTAGCTCAGCTGCATCTGAGCACAGCAGCCTCAAACTCACAGAATGGGACTCACTGTCCTTCACTGTTCACCTGCTTGTGCTCCAATAAAGAATAGCCTGCTGAGCCGGGCATGGTGGTGCACGTCTTTAATCCCAGCACTCAGGAGGCAGAGGTAGGAGGATCGCTGAGAGTTCGAGGCCACCCTGAGAATACATAGTTAATTCCAGGTCAGCCTGGACCAGAGTGAGACCCTACCTCACAAAACCAAAACAAACAAACAAACAAACAAACAAACAAACAAACAAACAAAAAGAATAGCCTGCTGATGAGGTTATATATTCTCTATTTCCACATCACTCTACTTGGTGCAGCCCCTACTCTGATCCAACAGTGAGAGCCAATCAAAATTTCTCTTCCAATATATGCACCAGAATGCATGCCTGGGCACGTGCACATGCACACTCAGACACATACAAGCACACACACTACAACACACATGAAGACAAACACATGTATACATACACACACCAAATACCAAGACCTAGGCTATAACAAGACTGTCTCAAAACAAAACAAAACTGGCTAGACTTTAAAACCAGTTGGATATGAGAGATGAAAAAGAAGAAAGTATCAAAGATGACTCAGATAGGAAGAATGTGAATTCTGTAGACAGGAAAAGGCCTGCAAGCAGAGTGTTAGAAGAGGACTCTGCTCCCCAAGGTAAGCATGCTGAGGCTGCTTCAACTAAGCACCATGCTTCATTCTGATCTGACAGCAAAACTGAGCAGTATTATCCATGTGGTACTGGTTTTTAGATGAATGAAAAATGCAACAATGTAACATATAGGGGCTATGGATCATTTCATTTCAGTTCTGGAGAGCCACTGTGGCTAGACATTTTGAGGCAGGATTAAAGTCCCTGCAAGGAAACCCTTTGAGGCCACTGCATAAACCTGTGAAGGTAAACTATAAGTTGCAGGCGAGACCCCAGGATGTTGGAGATGCCAAGACCATGGGATGGCTGCCAAAGAAAGCTGTAGGCTCAGGGCAGACTCTTCCCATGAGAGGCACTACTGGCAGCACAGTTGGAGAGGCAAAGCTACCCAAAGATTTTTGAAGCCCAGAGGATTTCATAAGGAGTCACAGGTACCCGACATGGAGCTACATGAGTTGGTGTTTGCCCTGCTGGGTTTTGGCCTTGCTTTATCCAATCTTTCCGTGCTATTCCCTCATTCCTCCCTCACATTTGGAATGGAAATGCTTAATTTGTGCCATTATAAGTTAGAAGTTATGTAACTTGTGTTTTGATTTTACCCTGTTTTGAGACTTTGGACTTTTGAACAATGTTGGTATGTAAAAACTATGGAGACTTTTAAAGTTGAGCTGAATGCATTTTGCATCATGAGATGGCCAGGAATCTTTGGGGCCAGAGGTAGAATGTGGTAGTTTGAATGTAACATGTCCCCCATAGACTTGTGTATTTAAATATTTATTCTTCAGTTGAGGGTGCTGTTCAGGAAGGTTGTGGTACTTTTATGTGGAGCCTTGCTGGAGAAAGGATGTCACTGCGGGAGGGCCTTGAGGATTTCTAGCCTGACCTCTCTCTACTTACTCTCTGCTGATGTGACAGTGTGACGACTTCCTTCTAACCATGCCTTCACGACAATGATGCACTCTACCTCTAGATCTAGAAGCCACAATAAACTCTTTCCTTCCCTAGGCTGCTTCTGGCCATGTATTTTGTCCCAGAAAAGAGAAAGTAACTAATGCATGATTTTACCTGATGTTACTGAGAAAATGAATTTATTTCTTCCTTGGACATACTGCAAAGTTATAAAATTTATTCAGTATGTCTGCAAAGTCTTGTACACTCTAGAAAGTACCAATGGTCTAGTCCAGTGATTGTTCCTTCCTTCTTAACGTTTATTTTCTGTTTGTGTTTCTTATGTTTCTGTCTACAGGCAGGGTTCAATGTAGCCCAGGTTGTCTTTATTCTATATAGCCAAAGCCAGCCTTTGCCTCCATCTCTTCCTAAGTGCTGGGTTACAGGCTTATACCACCACACCAAGCTCTCCAGTGGTCATTGCTAATGGACACCAGTGAGTCACTTCAATGAATGTTTCAGTAGAATTTTGCTAACATATGATATATTCACTAATGGGTACCTAACTGTATTTTGCAAGTATTTTCTTGCAAGGAATTTTCTTGTACTGCTAAGAATGCCAAATTGACTATATGTAAACCTGTGTTTCCATGGACTTAAGATCTGGCAGAGATGTAATGAGATACAAACTGTGTTTCAGAATAGAATCACCCCTCAAACAGACCTTACTGCAAAAACAAAAAAACCTCAGATCTATGGCTAAAGTGATCATTTTATCATATTACAACAAATACCATAAAGCCATTAAAAAGGATAGTCAAGAATCATCTATTTTTTAAATTATTTATTTATTTGAGAGAAAGAGAGAGGAAGAGGAAGATAGAGAGAAAGGGAGAATAGGCACACCAGGGCCTCCAGCCACTGCAAACGAACTCCAGACACATGCACCCCTTTGTGCATCTGGCTTACATGGGTCCTGGGGAATTGAACCAGGGTCCTTAGGCTTTGCAGGTAAATGCGTTAACTGCTAAGCCATTTCCTCAGCCCAAGAATCATTTTTTTTTAATGTAAGATTTAGAACCCTCTCCTCACCCCTCACTCTCTCTCTGTCAATGCTGAAGACTGAACCTAGGACCTTATGCACACCAAGGAAATGACCCATGATTGAACTACACTCCCAGCCCAAAACTAAGAATTTTTTTTTGTTTGGTCAGTTGGTTCTATTTTGTTTTATTTTTCATGGAGCTAAGGATCTCACTGCATTGCCCATGCTGACCTCGAACTCCTGTACTCAAGTAGTCCTCCCCTCTCAACTTCCTAAGTACCTGACACTACAGAAACACACCATGATAGCTTCTCTCTTCACAAAAAGATTTCAGTTGTCAGAACACTCAATACTCCTAGGTGTGCCAGTGTTTCCAGGACTTTTCAGTGGACAAAGAGAGCATATTATCTTATATTTATGCATCTATACATATGAACAATGAGGATGTGTGTATATGTGAAATGCAAAACAAGCCATGGAGTCAAGAATTACTGTAAATTTGGGGGGAGGGGAGGAGAGGGAAATATCATATGTTTTTTGTATGTAAATATAGAAGGTGTCAATAAAAAATTAATAATTAAAAAAAACTTTTAGCATAAAAAAAAGAATTACTGTAAATTTTTGTCCTGAGCATTTCAGAATGGTATTGTCATCTGCTGGGGAAAACTACAGAAAAAGCAAGACTGAGAAAAGTGATACGTGTGTTCAGATGTGTTACTCTGAGATGCCATTAAACCTCCAATCAAGGCCCCGTATAGGCCATTAGATAGAAAAAGAAAGATTCAGCAGAGCAGACTGGACATAAATCTGGGAGTTGTCAGGAAGTAGGTGGTGTTACAGCCGTGACACTGGGTAGAACCATCCAGGGAGTCAATTACCTGACTATAAAATGAAATGGGGTGATTTTACAAAAGGCAAAACTAAAACATATGCATTTTCTCTCTTCTTGGAATGGAAATAACATACCTGGTAAGCAACTTCTGCTCTCACTGACTCCACGAAGCCCTGATCAGTTGGATACAGGGCACAGGCAAACATAAAATCCTGCCACACCTATCAAATAAAAGACAAGAAAGCACTTCTGTAAGTGTTATTACATAGGCAGTCTTCACTGAATTTAGGAGATTATCTTTCAAACAGACAAAAGCAAGCTCTCTAACAAGTGTGAGCATCTGAACACCACTGTGCACGAAGGCTTGGAGGAAAGTCCTCAAGCATCTCAGACTATCTAGGGCAGCACAAAAGTGTTCAGAAACCAGGAACAGGAAAACATTAAGAAGGCAGAAAAGAGAGCCGGGTGTGATGACACACGCCTTTAATCCCAGCACTGGAACTCGGGGGGCAGAGGTGGGAGGATCTCCATGAGTTCAAGGCCACCCTGAGACTACAGAGTAAATTCCAGGTCAGCCTGGGCTAGAGTGAGACCCTACCTCAAAAAAACAAAAAAAAAAAAATGAAGAAGAAGAAGGTAGAAGAAGAAAGAGAAGGAGGAAGAAGAGGAGGAGAAGGCGGCAGAAAAGAGCCAGGTGTGGTGGCACATGCCTTTAATCCCAGCACTTGGAGGGCAGAAGTAGTAGGATCGCCATGAGTTCAAGGCCACCTTGAGCCTACAACATGAATTCCAGGTCAACCTGGGCTACAACAAAACCCTATGTCAAAAAAAACATTTAAAAAAAGAAGAAGAAAGAAGGAGAAGAGGAGAAAGGCATAAAAGATGACGTAGGAAAGAGAATTCGAAAAAGAAAATAATGAGTGAAATGAGACAAAATTAAGTTTACATAAGACTTTCTTTGTTTTTAAGAGGTATTTGTATCTGGAGGTGCACCAGACTTAAAAAATATACTTTTTTGACAAATGAATTAACTTTTTACAGTAAAAGAATTCCTATGTGTCCAGTTTAATAATGAAATTATGAAGTCCCTTCCTACAGAGGCTGAGTGATACAGTGAATAAAAGCAGAGCCCCTAAGCAACCTGCCCTCTTGGGAGTCTTGATCCTGCCATATCACAGACAGTGTGAGTTTGGACAAGGTATGTAACTCCCCATGAGACAGTTCTCTTCCCTACAAATGAGGACAGTGGATGGGCATGAAGAATAAATAATATGAAACAATCAAACATGCATAGCATGTAGCACGGAGCTTGGCACTCAGTGACTGTTACAGATTATGGTCACCATTACAATGATCAGCATCATTGTTAATTGTGGTTACAACAGTTCCTACTCTTCTGTGGTGCTTGCCGGTCTGAGCACTGTAAGATTAGAACTACAATATGCAATTAGCTCTCCATATTCATGAGTTTGCATCAATAGATGCAATGAATCAAAAATATTCAATTAAGTAAACAAAAATAACACCTACAGTGAATGTGTATAAACCTTTTTGTCCTGTCATTCCCTACACATTCACCTTGTGTAAGCATCTTAAGTCATCTAGAGATGACCTAAAGCATATGGGAGGATGTGTATAGGTTTGCACAAAATTCCATTCATTTATGTGGGGAAATTAAATATATGTGTATTTCCATATATAAAAGGGCCTTGGAGCCAATACTGATACTGAGGGCTAATGGCATTTCCTCTGCTTAATCCTCATAATTACAAAACATATCAAGGATACTTTCATAATAATGCTAAGCAAATCTTGTCTTTAATTTTATTATCTTGTTTCTCTAACCCTAGTTAGAGCTGCTTAAAGTAAAATTATTTAATATTTTATTTTATTACACATACTTAGCTGGGCATGGTGGCACATGCCTTTAATCCCAGCACTCGGGAGGCAGAGGTAGAAGGATCGCCGTGAGTTCAAAGCCACCCTGAGACTAGAGAGTGAATTCCAGGTCAGCCTGGGCTAGAGTGAGACCCTACCTCAAAAAAAAAGTATTACGCATACTTATATCACAAGGAAAATTATGAAAATAAACATATAATTAGACATAAGTAATACATATATACTATCAAATAAATAATTCTTATATTTGTTATCAATTATGGCTCATTTATTCCTTTGACCAAAAAAACTGACTCATTCACAACAGGAGGTCAAACTGAGATTATAGTATACAAGAAATTTCAGTACACAAGATGTTCTCAACCACTCACCATGATTCCTAGTTCATCGCAGAGGTCATAGAACTCATCCTGCTCATATACCCCTCCTCCCCACACTCGGAGGACATTCATGTTAGCATCCACAGCAGACCGCAAAAGGAGCCGCAGTCTGGAAAAGGAATTATAGAACCAAATATGAATGCAGAAGCTTTGGAGGATTAAAAAGGATTTTAATGTAGTTTTCAACTCTGTTAGGAAAAGAAAACACTTGAAAATCATGATGCTAATGCTAAAGTAAGTGACATAAAATAATCCAGACCCTAATTGTAAGTATATGAGGCAAACATACAGAAATACTGTGGGTGGTATCTTTACTTCAAAATTATCAGTAATGTTACTATATATATATGTGTGGTTTGTTTTGGGGGGGTGGGGGTTTCAAAGTAGGGTCTCACTCTAGTCCAGGCTAACCTGGAATTCACTGTGTAGTCTCAGGCTGGCCTTGACCTCATGGCAATCCTCCTACCTCTACCTCCCGAGTGCTGGGATTAAAGGCGTGCGCCACCATGCCTGGCTTTTTATTTATTTATTTATTTATTTATTTATTTATTTATTTTTGGAGAGAGTCAGAGAGAGAGACAGATAGAGAATGGGCGCACCAGCAACCTCTCAGCCACTGTGAACGAACTCCAGACACATGTGCCCCCTTGTGTACAAGTGCGGCATTGTGCCCTTGCATCACTGCATCTGGCTAAACGTGAGACCTGGAGAATCGAATGGGCATTCTTAGGCTTAGCAGGCAGGCACCCTAACCACTAAGCCATCTCTCCAGCCCCATTTTTTTTTTCCTTCCTTCTTTCTTTCTTTTGAGGTAGGGTCTCACTCTAGCACAAGCTAACCTGGAACTCACTATATAAGACTGGCCTCAAACTCTCAGCACTCCTCCTACCTCAGCCTGTCATGTGCTTGGGTTAAAGGCATACCCCACCACACCTGTTTATGTTATATTATTTTTAAAATTACTTTGTTTCATATTTTTTCCTTAGCTCTTTTCTCACAGTTCCCCTTGCCCAGTACTTCTTTCTCCAGGAAAGGTCTTTCCTACCTATTTCAGCACTTGTTCCCATGATCCACAGGAAAATAGTTTGAGAGTGTGGCACCTCCACCATCCCAGAACACTGCCCAAGAGAGCAGTAGGATGCCACAGAACAGGCTGGTGGCCCAGCAAAGGCCAAGACCAAGCAACTGGCTCTACTGTGCTAACAGCAGGAGCCACCCCTAACTGCCTACTGGGAGGAGACAGGACATGGGAAAGGAAAAGACAGCTCACATTACTCCACATCTGCACCTCAAGGGAGTTTCATTTCCTTATGAAAAAGAAACTGTAAGTAGTTATAAGTAATATGTTTTTGTAGCCAGGCGTGGTGGCACATGCCTTTAATCCCAGCACTTGGGAAGCAGAGGTAGGAGGATCGCCATGAGTTTGAGGCAACCCTGAGATTACATAGTGAATTCCAGGTCAGTCTGAGCTGGAGTGAGACCCTACCTTGAAAAAAAAAAAAAAAGTAAAATTTTGTATGTTAAACCACTAATTAAGTAATAAGACAAAAATGTGTTCTCCAGCCTATGGGTTCCTAGCTCTTAAAAACTATGCTCAAAAGTGTTTAAGGTTGGGCTGGAGGGATGGCTCAGAGGTTACAGGTACCTGTTTTCAATGCCTGCTGGCCCAGATTTGATTCTCCAGTACCTACATAAAGCCAGATGCATAATGTAGCACACATGTCTGGAGTTTGTTTGCAACAGCAAAAGGCCCTGGCACACACATACACACTCTCTCAATATAGTCACTCTTTCTGTCTCTCAAATAAATAAATAATTTTTTTTCTAAAAGTATTTAAGGTATTCTTTGAAGAACATTTTTAAAAAGCTAGATTAATACTGTGTTGTTTTTTTTCTGGGACTGACTAGTCAAACTATGAATGTGCCATTTTCTTCTTTCTACAGAGAAAATATATAATAGCTGTCTAAAAACTGGAAGGCTTCAGCAATCTAAAACAGTTTAGCTGTAAGACTATGTATAGCTAAGAGAACTGAATGTTTGATTAAGAAGCCTTGTCCAAGCTGGGCATGGTAGTGCACACCTTTAATCCCAGAATTTGGGAGGCAGAGGTAGGAAGATTGCTGTGAGTTCAAGGCCAGCCTGAGACTTCAGAGTCAGCCCAGGCCAGAGCAAGACCCTACTTTAAAAAAACCAAAAATAAATAAATAAATAAATAAATAAATTTTTAAAAATAAGCCTTGTCCATTCTGAAATGTCCATCATCCTAGAATTCTGTAATATGTCTCAGCTCCTTCCCCTGGGAGTAAAGAGTAAAAGTTAGTAACTCTTAAGTTTAGTGGGACCATTAAACAGAAGAACAAGAAGAAGAAAAGAAAGCTAACACTTACAAGTCAGAGGTCACTCTATCCTGGAACGAATCAGCTGGGATCCAGTTTGAACCTTTCAGAAATATAGGCAATCCATTAATCTTGAAGTAGAAACTTAGACCAGGAGACCCTTCTATGGGCTCTTCTATAAGTTCCACTGTCCTAAAATAAACCTGTCATGAGCAGAATTAAATATTGAATATCAAATTAAAAGCATATGCAAAATTGTTTTTTTTTAAAGGAAGTGTACATTTTGAACAACTTATTCAGAAGAATTTAATGTAGGTTTCTGGGAAAGATGGCAGGCTAGAAGCTGCCCTTCTGTGACCCATGAAAGAGGATGTCATAACAAAAAAAAATAGACTCTTCCAAAGACAGAAGGAGAGGGACAGCTTTGAAAATCCACAAAAGGAGTAATAGCCTAGTGGAAAAGGGTGACAAAGCAGAGAGGTGACAAGGTTGAAGGTATGGAAAAAGTGTTTTAAGAGATTAATTTAAGGCAGGAGTGTGGCACACAACTGTAATTCTTCCTGAGCACTCAGGAGGCAGACAGGAGCTAGAGTTCAAAGCCCAGCTTGGGATATATAGTGAGAGCCTAGAGATAGAGATGGATCATATAGACAGATAGACAGACAGACAGACAGACATGGGAGATGGGGAGAGAGAGATTATCTGTTTGTTCTCAGAACTTTTACTATCATTTGCTATTTGCTCTAGTATCAGTAGCCCCACTCTTGTTCCCTAGTATGAAACCCCCAAAGTTTCCCCTGCAACCTACACTGAAACATAAATAATAGGTTACATTCATTATTTTGATTCACAGAAATAGTTTAAATTTTAAAAAATTTAATCAAAACTCACTTTAGAGTTGAACAATATTTCATTCTATAAGAAAATTTAGGGGCTGTAGAGATGGCTTACCAATTAAGGCACTTTCCTGCAAAGCCAGAGGATCCAGGTTCAATTCCCCAAGACGCATGTAAGCCAGATGCACAAGTTGGCACATGCGTCTGGAGTTTCTTTGCAGTGGCTGGAGACCCTGGTGCACCCATTCTCTCCCTCTCTCTCTCTCTCTCTCTCCTCCCTCCCTCTCTCTCTTCCTCCCTCCCTCCCTCTTTATCTCTCTCAAATAAATTTAAAATTTGGAGGGGGTTATTATTATTATTATTATTATTTTGTTTGTTTTTTGAGGTTGGGTCTTACTCCAGCTTTCCAGCTCAGGCTGACCTGGAATTTACTATGTAGTCTCAGGGTGGCCTCAAACTCATGGTGATCCTCCTACCTCTACTTCCCGAGTGCTGGGATTAAAGGTGTGTGCCACCACACCCAGCTTTTTTGGTTTTTCAAGATAGAGTCTCACTCTATTTCAGGCTGACCTGGAATTCACTATGAGTCTCTGGAACTCATGACAATCCTCCTACCTCTGCCTCCCAAGTACTAGGATTAAGGGCGTGCACCACCATGCCCAGCAAAATAAAATGTTTTTTTAAAAGAAATTTTACCCAGCACTCGGGAGGCAGAGGTAGGAGGATCACCTTGAGTTCAAGGCCACCCTGAGACTACACAGTTACTTCCAGGTCAGCCTGATCCAGAGTGACACCCTACCTCGAAACCCCCCCCCAAAAAAAAAGAGAGAGAGAAAATTTAGTATGTTTTTCCTAACTTAAGGATAAATTATTAAAATATGATTAGAGTACTGAAATTCCCAACCTACATCTATACTGTCTATATCTAAAAATGCTGGGAAATAAAGCACACTGAGGGACTGGAGAAATGGCTTAGCAGTTAAGGCACTTGCCTGCAAAGCCAAAGAACCTAGGTTCGATTCCCCAGGACCCATGTAAGCCAGATGCACAATGTGGTGCATGCGTCTGGAGTTTGTTTGCAGTGGCTGGAGGCCCTGGTGCACCCATTCTCTCTGTCTCTCTTTTTCTCTCATAAATAAATAAATAAATAAATAAATAAATAAATAAATAAATATTTTTTAAAAGGACACTGACAAGAGAATCTTATAAGAAATTGGCATATAAGAGAAACTAGTTAAACTATAACTAACAAATGAAATTATAATGAAAGGCATTTTTGTCTGATTTATAGATATTAATAATGTATTGTGCCATGCCAATGGAACATCTTTTAGAAATATTCATGGGAAGCTGATTACATTCTATGGCCCAGGGAACTGAGTGGGCCAGTTATGGTCTGGATGGCAGCAAAGACTGGGGAGATTCAAGTCCCATCAGTACAAGAAAAGAAAGCCCAGGAAACATTACAGAGAACGTGGTGGATTAAATATGAGTGCTGCTCTCACTGTTATCCAGAGAACCTTCTCCAGGTAGCCAGCTGTAGACACTGAGGAAACTCAAAACTCATCAAAAGCAGAAAATCAGAAGCTGCTGAGAGCTCAGAACTAAAAGAGACTTAAAACACATCCTCCAAACTGGGTGTGTTGGCACACACCTTAAATCCCAGCACTTGGGAGGCAGATGTAGGAGGAATGCTGTGAGTTCAAGGATAACCTGAGATTACATAGTGAATTCTAGGTCAGCCCTGGCTAACCTTGAAAAAAAAAAACCCCAATGCTCAGGGAACATTACAGAAGAGGGAGCAGAAAGAATGTAAGAGGGCTGGAGAGATGGCTTAGTGGTTAAGGTGCATGCCTGCAAAGCCTAAGGACCCAGGTTCAATTCTCCAGGTCCCACGTAAGCCAGATACACATAGTGGCTCATGAGTCTGGAGTTTGTTTGCAGTGGTTAGAAATCCTGGATCACCCATTCTCACTCTCTTTCTCTTTCTCTCTCTCTCTCTCTCTCTCTCTCTCTCTCTCTCTGACTGTAATAAGTAAATAAATTTTTTTTAAAAAGAATGTAAGAGCCACAGGATGGGAAGCTGTATTATGAGGCATTGTCCCCACCCCACAGAGACTAACTAGTACATTTATAACCCCACAGTGAATACCAATAACCCCACTGAAGAGGGAGGAGAGGAAAAATAATAACTCACCATTCATAATGGCGCATGTCTTTAATCACAGCACTTGAGAGGCTGAGGTAGGAGGATCCCTGGGAGTTTGAGGACAGCCTGAGATTAATTCCAGATCAGCCTGGGCTAGAGCAAGACCCTACCTTGAAAAACCACACCTTTAATCCCAGCACTCAGGAGGCAGAGGTAGGAAGATCATTGTGAGTTTGAGGCCACCCTGAGACTACCTAGTGAATTCCAGGTCAGCCTCGGCAAAAGCAAGACTCCATCTCAAAAAAAAAAAATAAATAAATAAATAAATAATTAATAAAATAAATTTTAAAAGAATATATTTTGATGAGACTATGACCAATATGCAATATGTTCACATATACAGTAAAGTTCTCTATCAAAAAGGAAGAAAAACATTCATGGTACAGTTGAGCTACAGTGTCATTTTGGGATCAATCATTGGGGATGTAATGAAAAAGAAATCCAATATTTGTTTTTATTTTTTTATTTTTGTTTTTTGGAGAGAGACCCAGAGAGAGACAGAGAGAGGGAGAGGAAGACAGATAGAGATAGACGCACCAGCAGCCTCTCAGCTGCTGTGAATGAAATCCAGATGCCTGCACCCCCTTGTGGTCAAGTGCGGCATTGCGCCCTTGCGTCACTTTGCATCTGGCTAAACGTGGGACCTGGAGATTGGAACCGCTGGAGATTGGAACCAGCGTTCTTTAGGCTTAGAAGGCAGGGGCCTTAACCGCTAAGCCATCTCTCCAGCCCAAGAAATCCAATATTTTAACCCTACATATAATAATAAGCTCTTTAAGGGCAAAGCATTCTTGGTATAAAACCAAGAAGGTCCTGCAGCCTCTCAGAGGGCGACATGCTGCACGGACGACAGAAGTGCGCACAGCGCATAGAGGTGCACAGTTGGCTTTGCTGAATTCCTAAAGATGAAGAGCAGGAAAAGAAGTCACAGCACTGCCTCTTTGCAGTGACATGGTGGCTCCTCTAATTAAAGGACTACTTAGCGGCTGCAGCAGGAGTGGGCTGATAGCTCCCCCGAGGCTATGTCTGCCTTACAAATGAATGAATCTCAGCCATCGATGGACTTGCTGTATTGTTTCCACTTGTCTGTTCTCAGCACGATAAATCAAAGATCTATTATATGAACTTTTGGCACCAAAATTCAAGAAGTGTTGAATTAATTATTCAAAGTACCGGATAATTTTTGAACCTCAAGGTTATCCTACAACATGTATTCACAGCCGCAGATGTTGCAAAAGGAACACTGCAGGTGTCTTAGCAGGAGGCAAGGTGGCCATGCCGAGCTATGACCATCACTGTTTCCTTCCTTTTTGTGCTTTAGCGGGGGCGGAAAAGTCAGTTTCACTCATGGAAGTCCTTGAAAAGCTGAAAAAATATATTGGTTTTATTAAATCTCAAGACTAAGTAGGTATCATTTTACAATTCAGGTAATAAAAATGGAGAATACCCATCAAACACCAGTCAGTGGATGGCCTGAGGGAAAGCAGCTGCGTGAGCAGAGTGGCCCGACTTGATGATGGAGCCCCCAAAGGAAGGCACAGCCAAGAACTACCCTCACTCAGACTGCAATGCCTGGCAGGCATGTTCTGAAGTAAGGATGCGCGGTCAAGAAGACAACTCCCAGGACTGTGGCCAAGCTTTCAAGTATAAGTCAGGATTTGGAAAAACTTGTATCCACTACCCTGAGCTTGACATTATCCAATACTTAAAGACTTCTCAGGTGGAGAAATTAACAAATATGAACCAGATATAATGAAATGTTTCAATATTTGGCTGGGAATTTCAGCAGCTAAAGGTGCTTGCTTGAAATATTTCAACATTTGGAAAACATATGACCCTCAAGAAACCAGTAATTTTCAAATCACCAATATGTTATATTACAGTATCACATGACTGTAGAGTGCATTACAAGTGTGGAAAGGCAATGAATATTAATATAACAGAATGAAAAGTTCATTCAAGTGGCCTCAGAGTCTGTACTGCAACTAACTTGTCAGAAACTAGAGCTTGTTACATTCTTGTCTAGTACCAAAGAATATCCACAAATACCTAAAATGACTATTAAAGTCCTCCCCTTTTCCAATTATAGGTCTCTGTGAGAGCAGAGGCTCTTCATGCTTTGACCTAAACAGCACTGCAATGTGACTAGAAGCACACGCAGGTGAGAATTGAGTGGTCTTTGTTAAAATATTAGACAATGACAAATATGTAAAGCAATGTTATTCTTCACACCAAATTTTTAATTTTATAAACATTTATTTTTCAAAAGGCACATCAAATATGCTAACATATCATGGCCTTATTTTATGGTGACTGCAAATGAATACATAAATATTAAATTCTCAGGGTTTTGTTTTTTTGTTCTTTTTAGTTTTTCGAGGTAGGGTTTCACTCTGGTCCAGGCTGACCTGTAATTCCTCTATGTAGTCTCAGGGTGACCTCAAACTCACAGGATCCTCCTACCTCTGCCTCTTGAGTGCTGGGATTAAAGGTGTGCACCACCACGCCCAGCTTTTGAACTCTCAGTTTAAGTACTTGCTATGGTAAGTACCAGGGCCCACAAAAACATACATGTAGCACACTGCTCAATACTTTCTGTGAGTGTAAAGTAGTTCTGGGTCCAAAAATAAAAGAAAAAGAATAAATTGGAGATCTCTAATGAAGAAAAAAATAAATCATTTATTTCTTAGTATTAAAACTACAAATAGTATGCACTATAAATTATAATATTTTCAACATATTTTCTGCCTCATGAAAAGACATCTTTCCTTATCCCCAAACTCCTACAGTAAACTTTACAACAGAGGTGACAGTGTGCCCTGAAACACCTGGCAGAGCCCCCATGAGGGCATAGTAATTACCAGCCACCTTGCCCTAGGCATTCTTAGACATGTTAAAAGCTAGTGCACCTGTGATAACTGTTACCTTATCCATGTCCTCTGGCAGTCTTGACAGGCAACACTAAAAAAAAAAAAAAAAAAAAAAAAAAAAAAAAAGCCTTCTTCTGCAATGGGTATTTTAACTTCACAGAAAATAAGGTTCTCCGAATTATTTTAAGATCCCTGAGTAACACATAATTACATCAAGAGTGAGTATATCATCTTCCTATGAAACTAAACAGTTTGAAATAGCCCAACAAAGCAAAATGTTGTGTAAAAGTAGAAAAAAGCATAAACATCCAAGAACCTAAAAGTGTATGTCAAGCACTTTGAATTTAATTTTTTTTTTTAGGTAGATCTCGTTCTAGCCCAGGCTGACCTGTAATTCACTCTGTAGTCTCAAGCTGGCCTTGAATTCACGGCAATCCTCCTAACTCTGCCTCCCAAGTGCCAGGATTAAAGGCGTGCACCACCATGCCCAGCTATCAACAGTTTTACTTAGCTATAGACACTGTATGTTACAGGATATGCCCACTAGGGAAATAATGGCATGACTGTTATGAGGGTAACCACCTGCTTTCTGACTGGGTTTTAGGCCTGCACAAGAGGTAATTCATGCCTGGTACTGAAAACCTGGTCAAAATCTCATGGCTAGGAAGGTCATAGGAACATATTATTGTTGTTATGCTAAATTGACAGGTTATCAAATTACCTTCTAAATATTGATGTTATACCCATATATTAGTGTTGTTCTCAGACTCAGAGAAGTTAATTTTGCAGTGGGCACAGATTAATGGAGAGACACGTAACTGGCCAAAATGCTAAGAATAAGTGACATAGCTCTAAATGAGACATCTGCATCACACCCCTCCAAGGCTCAGATCAGCGAACTTTGTGGAATGTAAGAGCCAGAGAATGTGGAGGAGTGCTGTGAAAGGCCATCACTCATGAACGCACAGCAGCTGTGGTTTCTTGCATAAGTTTAAACCTGTCAACTTTCCATCACAGATGGAGGAGGTGGTCAGAAGACCCTCCCCCCCCACATCCTGAGGGGAAGTTTAATACAGGAGGAGGGGTCATGTTCTCCAGTAGTTTAGCTCTCATAAGTTGCCCATGCTCCAAAAAATAGCCCTGCCCAAGCAACCCTAGTTAAACCCAGTGTCTCTCCCACACAGAGTGAGAGGGAACCATGAAAACAGGAAGGGGACTAGCTGGAAAAAAGAAGGGGCTTGGCAGGAATGGGAGAGGAGTAAGAGAGGGCAAAGGGGGCATATAGCATATATGACCAAAATACCATATATATATATATATATATATATATATATATATATATGAAATTGTCAACGTTTAAAAGATTTTCTTTTTTTTTTTTTTTTTTGGTTTTTCAAGGTAGGGTCTTGCTCTAGCCCAGGCTGACCGGGACTTCACTATGTAGTCTTATGAGTGGCCTCAAACTTATGGCAATTCTCCTACCTCTGCCTCCCAAGTGCTGGGATTAAAGGTATGTGCCACCATGCTTAGCTTCTTTTATTTTTAAGAATGAAATCTAGCCGGGTGGTGCATGCCTTTAATCCCAGCACTCAGGAGGCAGAGGTAGGAGGATCGCCGTGAGTTTGAGGCCATCCTGAGACTACAGAGTGAAGTCCAGGTCAGCCTGGGCTAGAGTGAAACTCTACCTCAAAAAAAAAAAAAAAAAAAAAAAAAATAAATAAATAAATAAATAAAAGAAAAAGAATTCAGCTGGGCATGGTGGTGCACACCTTTCATCCCAGCACTCAGGAGGCAGAGATAGGAAGATCGTGGTGAGTCTGAGGCCACCCTGAGGCTACACATTTAATTCTAGGTCAGTCTGGTCCAGAGTGAGACTCTACCTCAAAACAAAAAAAAAAAAATAAAATAAAATAAAATAATTTGATTAAAAAGTGTAGAAGACACGAAATAACCATAGCACTCATAAACTCACAAAGTTGTGGTTTCCTACACATCATTGATCTTGTCAAAACCTCACCATCAATTGGGGAGGGTACCCGAGAACCCAGATCTCTCAGAGTAGCTAAAAGTTGCTGGGAGAGGGAGAGTTATGTGCATCAGTGATGAAGCCACTAGCACGTCACCCATCCCATGGTAAATAACCTTTCACCAATGATTGTGCCAGCAACCCTGATTTAACTCAACAATTTTTTTGACAAAGGTATGAAAGTAAGGGGATTAATGGAGAAAACAGGTGTTAATGGGAAGGGGAGGGAATAAGAGATGGTAACTGAGGGGAAGTTAGGATCAAAATGTATACTTGCATGAAAATGTCAAAAATGGAAAGAAATAAATAACATTTTTTTAAGTGCAGAAGAGATGAATGAAGTCTTTGAGATAGAGAGCTGGGGTTACTGTAAGCAAAGGTCCTAAGAGGTGCATGAGTGATAAGTAAATACTCCTCAAATTCCCTTCTCTCACTGATCAAACAGATCATGATTCATAAACCAAGTGTACTACTGCTCAGCTGTCTGTAACCAGATACTTAAGAAGCTGTCGGTCATTTTCTTAACAAAAGCCACTTGTTTCTAAACACTGGCAAGCTTTATGCGGTCTAAAATTGTTTCATACCTACTGCTCGCATGTCGAGAGACAAAAACTACATTTCTGACACTGCTCTGAAAGGGCTTCCTCCTGCAGAAATATGAGCAAACAAACTCAGTATCTCCACAGATACTGCAGGCCTGTGTAAGATGACAGAAGCCTCTTCACTGTACCCTTGCAAACAACACAAAAATAAGTTACCAAGCAAGCATTGTTAACTTCATTGTTCATTGTTAATGAAGGGTTTTCTTCAATTAAATTTATCTTAAGCTTTAAAAAAAAATAAGTTACCAAGTTGACATTTACATCTACAGCAGAATTATCTGAGGTCTCTGGAGCCAGATGTGTATCTAGGATATCTGATACCAAATAGAATCATTCTTGACACTTCCCTTTCTTGTTTTTAGCAGTCATCATAAAATGATGTAAATAATAATGGCCAAAAGACATAAAGATAGTTATAATATTCTTTTAATGGCCTTTGTTTGCATAATCATGATAACTTGTCAGTTAAAAAAGGTACAAAAAGAAAAAATATTAGATTCATATTTTTATGATATTAGTGTTTTCAAAAAAAGAAGTGACATCTACATATTGGTTTGTTGTCACAATGAATAATAATATGAGCTGTCTTGAAATGTATTTCTAAAACTCTGTTGATAACTTTCTCAAAAGCAATTATAAGGCTGGAGACATGGCTTAGCAATTAAGGTTTTTGTCTGTGAAGCCTAAAGACCCAGCTTCAATCCCCAGTACCCACATAAGCAGATGCACAAGATGGCACATGCATCTGGAGTTTGTTTGCAATGGCTAAAGGCCCTGGTGTGCCCATTCTCTCTCTCTCTCTCTCTCTCCCTCTTTGTCTCTCTCAAATAAATGATTTTTTTTAAAGCAACTATATTGGTTACTCTGTGTTGCTGTGACCAAACATGCACCCCCAGCTAGAGAATAAACATTTAACATACACGAGTCTGAGGGAAACATTTCAGATCTGAACCATAACATTGAACATATTTGGACATACATGTTCAGTAAAGAGCACAGTCAGATTTGTCAGTCTATCTTGTCACAGCTGAGGGGGGAAATGCTGATAATTTAAACTTAGAAATGTTCACTTAAGTCAAGCCAAAGATATACAAATGTTTTGGAAAAGTATTAAAACATAAAAGTAAGTCTGGAAGAGATTCATATAAATTCACCTTTACATTAAATTTTAAGTAATACAGTAGCATCCCTGTCTTTGTTTATTTTTAGCTCAAACTGCTTGCAAATGTTTCTGGAACTTGAAAAATAAATAATGCTGTACCTAGAAGCCATAGGTCACTACAGGAAAATCCCAGTAGCGGAGGCGGGGTACTTCCCAGTGAGTTGCTGGTCAGGGAGGTTCCTGAGGTGCCTAAAACAATACAGACTATCGGCAATGCTTTTGGTTGCCTACCAGAACAAGGTGGTAAGACCCTGTTGCTGAAGACACCACATGCTTTGGTTTCAGGACACTGAAAAATAAAGCTAGAACTAAGCTGGAAGCCTCCTCCCTCCTAACTAGCTGCGATAGTGCTAGAAAATGCTATGCAAGTTGTTGAAGGATAAAAGTTAACAGTCTTACCCAGCAGTGGACCCGGTGAACTATATAACTAACCAGTTAAGCAAGGTGTGCCCATTAATGCAATACTGACCATTTCATAGCAGGAAATTCATTCCTGGTACTGAAAATCTAGTCCAAAACCTATGGCTGGGAAGGTCACAGGCTCTAAGGGGAAAGCAACTATTGTTTGGCCAAATGGATGTGTTTGTTGTTCCCATCAAATTACCCCCTAAATATTTATGTTTCTGTCCATAAACTAATGTTGCTCTCACCTTCACTCAGAGAATCTTTGTTTTGCTTATGGAGTGACTACTGGGGAGTCTCAAAACTCATCAAAGTGCTGAGAAGAAGTGATAGTGTTCAGCACAAAGAAAGGCATGTCTATCATAGCCTCTGATGCTCATGGGATACATTAGAAGAGATAGTGACAAGAATGTAAGAGCCAAAGGATGGGGAGGACGGCTCTGAGACATAAACTTTCAGACATGAAGTGGCCATTGCATTCACGACCTCACAACACTTATCGTGGCCTGCACAAAACCTGCACAAAACCTGCATTGGACTCATCAGTGTGCCATCATGGATGACAGAGAAGGGCAAATTAAAAAATACAGGGGCTGGAGAGATGGCTTAATAGTTAAGCGCTTGCCTGAGGACCCCAGTTCAAGGCTGGATTCCCCAGGACCCATGTAAGCCAGATGCACAAAGTGGTGCATGCATCTGGAGTTCGTTTGCAGTGGCTGGAGGCCCTGATGCGCTCTCTCTCTCTCTCTCTCTCTCTCTCTTTCTCTGTCTGTCTGTACTCTCTAATCAACAAAAATAATCTCACCTAACTATAGCAGGAAAAAAGGAAATTCCAAATAGAATAGTTGCACACTGAAGAGAGCCAGATGTGCACTGAATCAGAGGGCTCATTGTCTTTAGTTCACAGAACACTTGGACTCCAAAGTTCAGATGAGCTTCTCAGGATCCATGTCTATCACACCCCAGCTCCACAGTGGAATTTCCAGACTTTACACAGCTTTGCCATTGATGAAGTGAAATTTTAAAATAATGGAGAGTTTTTCTGAAATTCTAAAAAAAAAAACCACGTATGAAGAAATGTTCCCAGAAGAACAAATCCCACAAGGTTCAGAGAATGACTTCCAGAGACAGAGATCATATCTGGGATTAATTTTTCTACATGAACTCCACAGTGGCTGTGGGCCACCCAGGTGGCATTTTTCTCCTGGAACATGCAGAGAGCTAGGACACCTGGGTGCAGTTGCTCAAAGCTGTCTCCTGAAAGGCCAGCAGCTTTCTTCCAGCAATGTAAGTGTGACTTCTCCCCTTCAACTCCACCAGCTCCTATGGACCTATCTGACCAACTTACATGCCTGCATGCAGCAGCTAAAGGACACACAAAATCCAATATAACCAGTTTGGAGGATATAACTTTTCAATTCACCGAGGCAACCAATGGCCAAAGCACAAGTGAACAAAGTTGTTATTCTATCTACCCAGAGAGTAGCCTCTCCTGCTCCTACTTATACACAAAACTTTCTCTTTTGTTAAAACATCAACTTAGTGTCGGGCATGGTGGCACACACTTGTAATCCCGGCAAAAGAAAATGAGAATTCTAGGCCAGCCTGGGCTACATGAAATCCTGTCTCACAAACAACAACAACAAAAAAATCAAGTTAGCTTCCCAAACTTATAAGTGGATTTCTCCAGACTCTCATTCTAATGTTCCTTCACACAATGACTTATTTGGCAAAATTTATGAAAACACTTATCTTCTGTTTATTACTTAGTAATTTTTAAATTATTCTATATATGCAAACTATTTGTTCCAATATCATTATTTTGGTCCTTTTTATGTTCCTAAACAAAATACCCAAAGTAGGAAATTTATGAAGAAGATGTAATTAGTTCCTGGTTCTGGATGTTGGCGGTGGCGCATCTGAGCACAGCACTTCTATCTGGCTGGCTATTGGTGAGGGTTTTCTTTCTGCATTACAACATGGCAGGAGGTATCAGAGTAAGACAGAGCAAACATGCTAACTTGAGTATCCTCCTTCTTCTTCTTCTCTTCCTCCTTCTTCCTTCTTTTATTCAGTGTTGGAGATTGATCCCAAGGCTCATCCAGGTTGACAAGAACTCTACCACTGAGCTAGACCAGCTCTCCTCATCTTCTTATAAAGCCACTGATGCTACCATGTGGGCCTTTCATGGCTGCAAAGTAATTCTAATTACCTTCCAAGGTCCCTTGTACACAAGGTCATTAATACATGACCTTGGGGATTCCTTTTACTTTTTTTTGTTTGTTTGTTTTTCAAGGTAGGGTCTTGTTCTAGCTCAGGCTAACCTGAAATCCACTATGAAGTCTCAGGGTGGCCTCAAACTCACAACCATCTTCCTACCTCTGCCTCTGGCATGTGGAGTGCTGGATTAAAGGCATGAGCCACCATGCCTGGCTGGGATTACATTTTTAACATGTGAATTCTAAGGGCCAAACTTTCAAAATAGCACATTCGTGTCAACATTCAGAATATTCTGTTATAATCACAAAGAAATGTAGTCAGTGCTTTCCCCACTCTCTACTGCCTGCATTCCTTGTATGATCATATATATATTGCTGTATGGGCTGTGCCCCAAACCTGTGAGGGCCCAAGGCCTTTTCTGCTGCCTTGTGACATAGCAAATGAAAAGTTAAAACATCTGTCTAGCCTCAGCAGAACAGAAGCCAGCCAGAAGGATTCCAATGAGGTAGTAACAAATTGGAATGGTTTTGCATAAATCAAGTTCTATGAGAGCAATACAACCACAGGAAACAAGCATAACAAAGGCAAGAGACTTAGGAAAGGCTGGTGAAGAGAAAACAGTATAAAGTCCCATCTGACACAATACCACACGCTGGTAACATGTGACCATGTGGGACAAAAGTGAATCTCCTTTAACCACTCTGGAAGCAATTTGGTACTGTCTGTAAATAGTACCAGATTGGACTGCATGCCCTATGGTCCAGCAGTTCTACTGACAGCAGAAATGCTCCTGAGGACATAGGTACTCCAAGTATGGCCCAAGCTGAAAATGTTCCAAATATCAATAGTAGAATTGTAGCACTATGAAATATTATGCATCAATATGAACAAACTACAGCTATACATAACAACAATCTCTAGAAGTCACAGACTTAGTGGCAAACCAAATTTGCCAGAATAAAAACAACAGCATATAGATCATGTGGTTCCTTGTGTATGCAATTTTAAGACAGGCAGAAATATAGCAGTATTAGGCCAATCAAAAAAAAAAATGGGCTAGGGCTGGAGAGATTGCCCAGTGGTTAAGGCACTTGCCTATAAGGCCTAACTACCTGAGTCTGATGCCCCAGTATCCATGTAAAGTGACACATATGCATCTGGAGTTCATCTGCAGTGGCTAGGGGCACTTACTTCTCTCTCTCTCTCTCTCTCTCTCTCTCTCTCTCTCTCTCTCTCTCTCTCTCCCTCTCTCTACTGGAAGATTCCTCCCAGCTAACTAGCTTTCATAGTGCTAGAAGTTTTTATGCAGGAGCTAGAAGAGCAAAGTCATCAGTGGTCTTACTCAACAGGTGACTGTGAGCTACACAACCAACCAGCCAGCAAGATGTACCACTGGTGCAATAGAGGCATGACGGTATGAGGGTAACCAACTGCTCTCTGATTAGATTCTAGGTCCATTCTATGGAAGGGAATTCACACCTGATATTGAAAATCTAGTCACAAAGCCTATGGCTGGGGAAGTCATAGTTCCTAAAGGGAAAAACTACTACTGTTGTTTGACTAAATTGATATACTGTGCCCATCAAATTGCCTTCTAAATATTTATGATTATGCTCATAAATTAGCACTGCTCTCATCTTTGGTTGGAGAAGTTTCTTTTTGCAGTAGGCAGCGACTAGTGGACAGGCTCAAAACTTATCAAAGTGCTGAGCAAAAGTGCCTGTTGAGGGCTGGAGAGATGGCTTAGTGGTTAAGGTGCCTGCCTCCTAAGTCTAAGAACGCTGGTTCCAATCTCCAGTGGTTCCAATCTCCAGGTCCCACATTTAGCCAGATGCAAAGTGACACAAGGGCACAATGCCGCACTTGACCACAAGGGGGCACACACATCTGGATTTCATTCGCAGCAGCTGAGAGGCTGCTGCCATGCCCATCTCTATCTGTCTTCCTGTCTCTCTCTGTCTCTCTCCAAAAAAAAAAAAAAAAAGTGACTGTTGAATGCTCAGCCCTAAATGGAACATATATTTCACCCTCTCCAAGGCTCGGGGAATGTTGTGGAAGAGGGAACAGAAAGAATGTAAGTACCAGAGAATGGGAAAGAGTACTGTGGAACACTGCCTTCTAAACATAACATAGCCATTGCACTCGTGAGTCGACAGCTCACGTGTCAGTGACAACTGTCACTGCCCTCACAAGACCCACACAAGATTGAGGCCACCAATGGTCCATTGTGGATGGTGGAGGGACTCATCAGGGCCTCACTTTTTCTGAGGAATTACTGGCTATTCATGGTTCCTGGGGGAAAGAGAGAGATTTTCTTCACTGGTAAGTTGTCCATATTCCATTAAATAACCTCAAATCCATGCTTACTAAAGCAACCCAGCTAAACTCAGTGGGTCACCAAGAAAAAAAAAAAAGACATCAAAATTGAAGTAGGACTAGGTGAGAAAAAAAGAGGGTTCAGTTGGAGGGGGAACAGGAGACAGTACTGGAGATAAATATAACCAAATATAGTACATACAGTTGCCAAAAACTGAATTTAACAAAGAAATTGGGGGCTGGAAAAATGGCTTAGCAGTTAAGGTGTTTGCATGTGAAGCCAAAGGATCCTGGTCCAATTCTCCAGGACCCACAAGGGACACATGCATCTGGAGTTCATTTGCAGTGGCTAGAGGCCCTGGCATGCCTATTCTCTCTCTGTCTGCCTCTCTTCTCTCTCTCTCTCTCTCTCTCTCTCTCTCTCTCTCTGCTTGCAAATAAATAAATGAAATTTTTTTAATTAGAAAAAAGAAATATGGGGCTGGAGAGATGGCTTAGCAGTTAAGGCACTTGCCTATGAAGCCTAAGGACCCAGGTTCAATTCCCCAGAACCCACTTAAGCCAGATACACATGACAGCGCATGTGTCTGGAGTTGGTTCACAGTGGCTAGAGGCCCTGACATGCCCATTCTTTCAGCCTCTCTCTCTCTCTCTCTCTCTCTCTCTCTCTCTCTGTCTTGCTTTCTTTCTCTCTCTCTCATAAATAACTTAAAAAAATTTTTAATCTTTTAAGTGTTCAATGTCAGGAAAGATCATCAGTGATCAAAGAAGTTCCCAGGGGCTTTGAGGCCCTCAACATGTTCTATATCTTGATTGGGATAATGGCTTGAAAGTGCTCATCTTCTGATAATTCGTGAAGCTTTTAACTTATACTCTGTATGTTTTCCTATACATGTGTTGTATTCCACAAAAATTAAAGAGTGAAAAGAAATCCCAGTCTGGCACATTCCCACTAGAGAAAGACTGAAAAACTTTAGCCAGGACACAGTTACCAATGGCAAGCCTACAGGTGCTTGTTAAAACACAAGCGCCTCTGAAATCTCTGACAAGACTAGGAAGTTTAAGATTAGTAAGAAACTGATTTCCTGGGGGAGAAAAACACCCTGAATGGAAACAATGGCGAACTAGATATCATCTCCTTTGTCAAATTTGGCATTGACTTTTTAATCTTAATTTCAAAAGCACACCTTGATCCTGAAACTTATAAAAGAGGTTGAATTCTGATGTCATTCGATTGGGCAATGATAGAGTTGCAGGGAGGCAATCCTGCCTCCACCATCCCAGTCAAATGAACAAACTGGCAAAAATACCATTTCAATGTTCACAGTACAATGAATACTGGAATGTTCTTCAGCTGTCCATTCTAGCATGAACACTCTTATGTACTACAGAGCCTCTCCTTAAACTGACCTTAATCTCACATGTTCTACTCTGAGCTCACTCCATTTGCCACAATATCCCATTGTAGATGTATGAAAAACACATATGAAGCAAGCTAAAGAGATTCCAAATCTTCCCTTAGCTCTTCTCTAGGTACATTGTCTTACTGTTCTCATCTTCATAGCCCTCTTCTGAACCTTCTAGTAAGCATAATATACAAGTGATTAAAATATTTTAGTCTAAATAAAACAGGAGTCTAACTGCTACAGTGGCTTGGGAGTTAGCTCAGTACCCATGTGAAAATGCTGAGCAGGGGACATAATAGTGGATGCTGTAATCCTAGAGCTGGGGAGGTGGAGATAGGAGGATCCCTGGGTCTCATTGGTCAGCTGGTCTTGCAAGCTCCAGACCAATGCGAGACCATCTCAAACAAAACAAAAGGTGGGTAGCATTCCTGAAGAACACCACCTAATGTTGTCCTCTGACTTCCATACACATGGGCACATACCTGCATGTGTACCCACTCATACAGACATACACATGTGTACTAAAGACTCCTACACAAAGCAGAAGAATTGTTCTTAATCCATTTTAGAAATAAGAAAGTAATATCAAAACCATAGCATTAAATGGATATGTTTGTCCATCAGATTGCCTTCTAAATATTTATATTTGTGCCCATAGATTGGTGCTGCTCTCACCTTTGGTCAGAGAAGCTTCCTTTTGCAGTTGGCAATAAGGAGGCTCAACATTTGTCAAAGCCCTGAGAATAAGTGACTTTGAGTGCTCAGTGCTACATAAGACAGCTATATTGTCCCCTTCTTTTATTGTCAATTAAAAAAAAAAAAACTTTTTAGTGATGGAGAAATGGGTCAGTCGTTAAAAGCACTTGCATGGAATGCCTGATGGCTCAGGTTTGTTTCCCCAGTATCCAGTAAGGCCAGATGCACAATAAGGTGTATGCTTCTGGAGTTTGTTTACAGTGGCAGAAGGCCCTAGAGTGCCCATTCTCTCTGTCTCTCTCTTTCTCTCTGTTTCAAACAAATAAATTAAAACATTTTTTAAAGTTTTTACAAAAATTGTTTTAAAATAGGAAAAGAAAAAGTAAAAAAAGAAAACATAGCATTAAACCCACAAATCCAGAAATAAATACAGCAGAAAAACACCATGTAGCCCTAGTTTCATACCCAAGACTCTCTTCAAAATTTAAAGCATTGATCTGGGTGGGTGGTGCACGCCTTTAATCCCAGCATTCAGGAGGCAGAGGTAGGAGGATCGCTGTGATTTTGAGGCCACCCTAAGACTACATAGTGAATTCCAGGTCAGCCTGGGCTAGAGTGAGCCCCTACCTCAAAAGAAAAAAAGGAAGGAAGGAAGGAGGGAAGGAGGGAGGGAGGGAGGGAGGGAGGAAGGAAGGAAGGAAGGAAGGAAGGAAGGAAGGAAGGAAGGAAGGAAGGAAGGAAGGAAGGAGCACTTCTTTCCATTTCTTAGTGCAGTATCACAAAATAGGCAGGTCTGGACTTTAGAAAGCATCAGTAGAAGCATGTTATCCTGGAAAATAAAGACAAATGTCTTTTTTGGTTCTGGGAATCAGAATTAAGAATAGGAAAGGTTGGGCTAGAGAGATGGCTTAGCAGTTAAGGTGCTTGCCTATGAAGCCTGAGGACCCATGTTCAACTCTTCAGATCCCATCTAAGCCAGACACACAAAAGTGAGGTAAGCATAAGGTCACACATGCCCACAAGGTGGTGCAAGTATCTGGAGTTCGATTACAGTGGCTGAGGCCCTGGAATACCAATTCTCTCTCTCTCACTCTCACTAAAAAAACTGTTTTTTTAATTTTAAAAAAAGAATTGGAAAGGTTGGGGCTGGAGAAAATACTCAGTGGTTAAAACTACCCTATTTATGTTTCACATGAAGCCTGTGGCAGCAGACATTTAGAGTTCTACATACATACAACTTCTATGTGGAGCACAATTTAAAAGCACAGCTGCAGAGGAGCTGAGGATATAGCGTATGGGTAGAGCATCTGCCTGGCATGTGTGAAGTCCTGGTTAAACCACAGCACCAAGAAAACAAGAAAAAGGAAAAGGAGGAGGATAGAAGGAGTATAAAAAGACAGGGAGACCATTGCCAAAATAATATATAAAGTCTGATCCATTTTAAAAATATAAATCAACATAGTGACACTCTGTGGTGGTTTGATGTAGGTGTCCCCCATAAACTTGTGTGTTCTGAATGCTAGGTCCCCAGTCGGTGGCAATTTGGGAATTAGTGCCTCCTGGATACAGTGTATTGTTGGGGGTGGGCTTATGGGTATTATAGTCGGCTTCCCCTTGCCAGTGTTTGGCACACTCTCCTGCTGCTGTTGTCCACCTGATATCAGCCAGAAAGTGATGTCCACCCTCTGCTCATGCCATCATTTTCCCCTGCCATCATGGAGCTTCCCCTCGAGTCTGTAAACCAAAATAAACCCTTTTCTCCCATAAGCTGCTCTTGGTCGAGTGTTTTCTGCTAGCAATGTGAAGCTGACTGCAATATACTCCTGTAAGTTTTTGAATGCTATTCCTCTGAGTGACAGGGTTATATCATTTGTTCATTTCTTAATTTCCTTCAAAGATCATGTACTCCTGTTTTATCAAGATTTTTTTTCATAAAATATATTATTTACCTACCTTAGTTGATTTTTCAATATTTAAGCCTCCATCCAGTACAAAAAGAACTGTCGTGTTGTACCCAGTCTGGTTTCCATGTCCATGAGGCCACCACATTTCCACAGCAATGCTCTTTTAAGAAATAAGTCATTCTGAGTAATATAACATATTTTCAGAAAAAGAATATGAGTTGGAGCATTCTATCATTTCTAAATAATAAAGCTGAGATTATGTTCTAAAACAGTATAAAATAAATCTCCTTGCCTGTAGCACGCCAATCATACCAAATCACTGACAACATCTTGAAATCAACATGCTGGGAGCATAGCAGATTAACACACCCAGTAGAAGGAAGAGAGCAGAGTGCCAGGATGTTCAGAAAACACCTCTTCCCAGCTCCACCTCTCAAACATTGACTCTACAGTCTTCACACCAAACTGGACTTTGAGGTTGACTCTTCTTTCAAGCCCAGCATTATAATAATGTGAAGCTCTTGCTATTTAAAAAATTTACTGATTTTGCATCATCTTTTTCATTTCACAATTATCAACCAGATTAATATAAAAGGGGAAAGGAAAAAGTAAAACCCATCCCACCCTTACCAAAGAAAGATCTTGAGTTTAGAGTGAGAATTCTACTTGTAGAGTATCGTTATGCAAAATAGATAAAAGTACCAAAAACTAACACGGCAGTTAAATATATGTCAGGCTGGGGAGATGGCTACATAGTTAAATCCAGGTCAGCCTGGACCATAGTGAAACCCTACCTCGAAAAACCAAAAAATAAAAAAATAAAAAATAAAATAAAATAAAATATCCATATGTAGGAGCTGAAGATATGGCTCAGCAGCTAAGGCACTTGCCCGCAAAGACTAATGACCCAGACTCAATTCCCCCGTGCCCATGTAAAGCCAAATGCACAATGTGGTGGATGCATCTGGAATTCATTTGCAGTAGCTAGAGGCCCTGGCCTGCCCATATTCATTCTCTCTCTTCTTCTTCTTCTCTCCATCTCTCTCTGTTTGCAAATAACTAATGAATAAAAGAAATAAAAAAGAAATGATGTTTTTAAAATATCATATGTAGAATGTATTTTGGATTTACTCAGTGGTTAAAACTACCCTATTTATGTTTCACATGAAGCCTGTGGCAGCAGACATTTAGAGTTCTACATACATACAACTTCTATGTGGAGCACAATTTAAAAGCACAGCTGCAGAGGAGCTGAGGATATAGCGTATGGGTAGAGCATCTGCCTGGCATGTGTGAAGTCCTGGTTAAACCACAGCACCAAGAAAACAAGAAAAAGGAAAAGGAGGAGGATAGAAGGAGTATAAAAAGACAGGGAGACCATTGCCAAAATAATATATAAAGTCTGATCCATTTTAAAAATATAAATCAACATAGTGACACTCTGGTGGTTTGATGTAGGTGTCCCCCATAAACTTGTGTGTTCTGAATGCTAGGTCCCCAGTCGGTGGCAATTTGGGAATTAGTGCCTCCTGGATACAGTGTATTGTTGGGGGGGGGGCTGTGGGTATTATAGCCAGCTTCCCCTTGCCAGTGTTTGGCACACTCTCCTGCTGCTGTTGTCCACCTGATATCAGCCAGAAAGTGATGTCCACCCTCTGCTCATGCCATCATTTTCCCCTGCCATCATGGAGCTTCCCCTCGAGTCTGTAAACCAAAATAAACCCTTTTCTCCCATAAGCTGCTCTTGGTCGAGTGTTTTCTTCTAGCAATGTGAAGCTGACTGCAATATACTCCTGTAAGTTTTTGAATGCTATTCCTCTGAGTGACAGGGTTATATCATTTGTTCATTTCTTAATTTCCTTCAAAGATCATGTACTCCTGTTTTATCAAGATTTTTTTTCATAAAATATATTATTTACCTACCTTAGTTGATTTTTCAATATTTAAGCCTCCATCCAGTACAAAAAGAACTGTCGTGTTGTACCCAGTCTGGTTTCCATGTCCATGAGGCCACCACATTTCCACAGCAATGCTCTTTTAAGAAATAAGTCATTCTGAGTAATATAACATATTTTCAGAAAAAGAATGAGTTGGAGCATTCTATCATTTCTAAATAATAAAGCTGAGATTATGTTCTAAAACAGTATAAAATAAATCTCCTTGCCTGTAGCACGCCAATCATACCAAATCACTGACAACATCTTGAAATCAACATGCTAGGAGCATAGCAGATTAACACACCCAGTAGAAGGAAAAGAGCAGAGTGCCAGGATGTTCAGAAAACACCTCTTCCCAGCTCCACCTCTCAAACATTGACTCTACAGTCTTCACACCAAACTGGACTTTGAGGTTGACTCTTCTTTCAAGCCCAGCATTATAATAATGTGAAGCTCTTGCTATTTAAAAAATTTACTGATTTTGCATCATCTTTTTCATTTCACAATTATCAACCAGATTAATATAAAAGGGGAAAGGAAAAAGTAAAACCCATCCCACCCTTACCAAAGAAAGATCTTGAGTTTAGAGTGAGAATTCTACTTGTAGAGTATCGTTATGCAAAATAGATAAAAGTACCAAAAACTAACACGGCAGTTAAATATATGTCAGGCTGGGGAGATGGCTACATAGTTAAATCCAGGTCAGCCTGGACCATAGTGAAACCCTACCTCGAAAAACCAAAAAATAAAAAAATAAAAAATAAAATAAAATAAAATAAAATATCCATATGTAGGAGCTGAAGATATGGCTCAGCAGCTAAGGCACTTGCCTGCAAAGACTAATGACCCGGACTCAATTCCCCCGTGCCCATGTAAAGCCAAATGCACAATGTGGTGGATGCATCTGGAATTCATTTGCAGTAGCTAGAGGCCCTGGCCTGCCCATATTCATTCTCTCTCTTCTTCTTCTTCTCTCCATCTCTCTCTGTTTGCAAATAACTAATGAATAAAAGAAATAAAAAAGAAATGATGTTTTAAAAATATCATATGTAGAATGTATTTTGGATTTAAGAAACTTCAAACACTACAGAAAACAAAACAAGATGTAACTGACCAAATTAGCCAGGCGTGGTGGCACATGCCTTTAATCCCAGCACTCAGCAGTAGGAGTGTCTCCAAGAGTTCAAGACCACCCTGAGACTACATAGTGAATTCCAGGTGAGCCTGAGCTAGAGTGAGACCCTACCTTGTAAACCCCAAAAAAAAAAAACATCGCCTAATTAATCACATATTCTTCATTACCTTAATCCTGATATTTGTAAAGAATCATTCTTTGGCTAATACATAAAATATGAAAAGTCAAAAATAAAGGAGAAAGCGCCAGGCATGGTGGCACACACCTTTAATCCCAAGCACTCAAGAGACAGAGGCACAGAGACTGTTGTGGAAGAGGGGGAAGGAAGAATCTAAGAGCCACAAGATGGGTACATATCCTGAGACACAGCTCCCCCAGAGACAGAGGCCCTAATTACCCCACAGTGAACCCCAATAACCCTACTGAGGGCCCACAGGGAAATGGGAATAGGGGAGAAGGGATATACTACAATGTATATAAATGTATTTTTTAAAAAAGAGACAGAGGTAGGGGAATCACTGCAAGCTGGAGACCAGAGTGACCTTCATAGCAAGTTCTAGTCCAGCCTGGGCTACAACCCTGTCTCAAAAATAAACAAAGGGGCTGGAGAGATAACTCTGTGGATAAAGCACTTACAACACATGTGTGAGGACTGGAGTTCAACCCCCAGCACCCATATGAATGCCAGTTGGGCAAGGCAGTTGTCTGTAATGCCAATCAATGGGAGGCAGAGACAAGAAATCCCCATGGCAAGCGGGCTAGCTGAATCAGTGAGCTCTGGACTCAAGGACAGATCAAAAATACAGAGCAAAAGTACAGAGGACAGGGCTGGAGAGATGACTCAGCAGTTAAGGCACTTGCTTACAGAGCCTAAGGGCCTGGGTTCGATACTCCAGTACCCATGTAATGCCAGATGCACAAAGTGGAGAATGCATCTGGAGCTCGTCTACAATACCAAGAGCCCTGGCATGTCCATTTGCCCATTCTCTCTCTTCCACCCCCCCTCTACTTGCAAATAAATAATAAATATTTTTAAAATAAATATATAAAGACACCCACATCAACCTCAACCTCCAGCCTCTACACATGCACATACATGATACACACATACACACTCAGAAAAAGAAAAAAAAAAAAAAAAAAAAAAACAAGGCCAGTCTCTGGTACATAATAAGTTCCAAGCCAGGCTGTGCTACATTGTGAGGCCCTGTTTCCAAAAATAAATAAATAAATAAAAATATTTTTCACTCAGTCCCTTCTTTCTAACCCCTTCTTTTAAAAAAAAAAGGTGCATTATTTATTTATTTGCAATTTTATTTATTTCTAACCACTTCTCATTTATTTATTTATTTATTTATTTATTTATTTATTTATTTGGCTTTTTCTTTCAAGATAGGGTCTCACTCTAGCTCGGCTGACCTGGAATTCACTATGTAGTCCCAGGGTGCCCTTGAATTCACAGCGATCCTCCTACCTCTGCCTCTCAAGTGCTGGGATGTGCCACCATGCCCGGCTTAACCACTTCTTTTTAAAAAAGTTTTTTTTTTTTAATTTATTTGCAAGCAGAGAGAGAGAAAGAAACACATAGAGAGAATGGGTGCACCAGGGCCTCCAACCACTGCAAATGAACTTCAGATGCATGCACCACTTTGTGCTTCTGGCTTTATGTGGGTACTAAGGAATCAAACCTAGGTCGTTAGGCTTTACAGGCAAGTGCCTTAACCTCGGATCCATCTCTCTATCCCCTAGCCCCTTCTTTTTAATAACATGTTCTTTCATCCTGCTTCTCAGGAAGTACCATCACTCACCTTGTTAATTTTCACAAGTAGGTCAACAATCCTCTCCCCAGGCTGGAGCTCAATGTTGTGCATCTGCTGTACTTGCAGTTTAGGGATAGCCACAATCACCTGACCACCAATGGGCTTTGTGCTGACAACATCAAAAGAGGCCTCTATCTCAAGTCTCCATTCCTGGGTCATGTTATCTAAAGCACCAAGCACAACAAGAGAAACAATGTGTGTATATATGCTACGCACTATCCCTGGAGTCCCTGGGTGCAGTGGGATGAGATCAAGGCACTGCTGAAATCAAAAAGCACTCCAGGGCTGGAGAGATGGCTTAGCAGTTAAGGTGCCTGCCTCCTAAGCCTAAGAACACTGGTTCCAATCTCCAGCAGTTCCAATCTCCAGGTCCCACGTTTAGCCAGATGCAAAGTGACACAAGGTCGCAATGCCGCACTTGACCACAAGGGGGCGCACATATCTGGATTTCGTTCACAGCAGCTGAGAGGCTGCTGGTGCGCCCATCTCTGTCTTCCTCTCTCTCTGTCTCTCCCTGTCTCTCTCTATATAAATATATTTTATATATATATAAAGCACTCCACAATGCTGTCATAATAAAAGTTCAGTGGGGTGCTGAGGAGATGGATCAGTGGTTAAGGAACTTGCCTGCAAAGCCAGGTTCAATTCCCCAGTACCCATGTAAATCCAGATGCACAAAGTAGAGCATATATCTGGGGTTCGTTTTCAGCAGCTGGAGGCCCTAGTGTGCCCATTCTCTCTGCCTCTCTTCTCTCAATCTCTCTGCTTGCTAATAAATATATAAATAGATAGTTCAATTGAAATGTCCTTCTAGTGTATAGAGTTGAATTCTTCATGGTACACAATAATCCAAAGTATAGATCTTGTGCAGACTTCCAGTAGCACAAGGAAAATTCAGCAATGGAGGCACCAAAGCATACAATCTTAAATACCAGTCATTTTCCTCTTATTATTAAGTCATTTTCTTTTTACTTACTAACTTTAAAAATGTGTGATCCGCCTGGCATGGTGGCACATGCCTTTAATCCCAGCACTCGGGAGGCAGAGGTAGGAGGATCGCCATGAGTTCGAGGCCACCCTGAGACTACATAGTGAATACCAGATCAGCCTGAGCTAGAGTGAGACCCTACCTCAAAAAAAAAAGTGTGATCCTATTTCTGGATGAGGAGACATCTATTTTATAAATTAGGGCCCACATCTAGAATACGACTTCCTATCAAAGCTCTTCTAGTAGACACAGTTAGCATCTTCTGAAGAAGACTTCTGAAGAAGATAATGTCAAGTAGTCCTGGGCTTGAAGGCAGGAAACTGGACTGCCATGCCCAACGTCTGTGCCTCTCAGTTTCACCGAGTTTGCCCCCCCCCCTCCTCATTCTGACACTCTAGGCCTGGGCAAGATGGGATTTCTTCATGAAACCAATAAACAGGCAAGGCTGGCCTGCTGCTCTTTGCAAGACCTTCCTGGGTCTGAAGCCTTCATCTTCACAAATGTCCTGTGCTAACACAGAGAGATTATAGTTCAGTTCAGTCCTATGACCTCAATGAGGAAGGCAACCCAGAGGATAGCAGAGAATGTGGGTTCAACCCAGTGACTCATTCCAAGATTTCCCCAGAGCCAGTTCAAGAGAGTTCTTGGGAAGGAGGGGGAAAGGGAGGGAGGGAACAGTGAGTGTCTAACCTGAACAGAAGTTTGTAGTGAGACTAAGTCGATACATAGCCCAGATTAAAGTTTACAGTTCCTAGGCTGGAGAAAAGACTCAGTGGTTAAAGGTGCTTGCTTACAAAACCTAAGGCCTGGGTTCAATTCCCCAGTGTCCATGTAAAGCCAGATGCACAGAATAGTGCATGTATCTGGAGTTCGTTTGTAGTGGAAGCAGGCCCTGGCATGCCTGTTCTCCCTCCCCCTTTCTCTTTCTCTCTCTTTCTCTCTCAAAACATAACTTTTTTTAAGTTTACATCTCCTTCCTTCAAAGGATTGAGGAATTATTAAGACATCTCTAGTACATGCCCAAAACATTAGACTTTATCAACCTCTAAAGAGGAGGATCTGAGAGTGTGACTAAGTGGTAAAGGGCTTGCATAACATTTGTGAGGCTCTGGTTCCATCTCCAGCATGAGGGTGGAAAATATACTTTAAAGAATGGCAGCTATTGTGCTGGAGAGATGGTTTAGCCATTAAGGTGCTTGCCTATTAAGCCTAAGGACCCAGGTTTGATTCCCCAGTACCCAAGTAATGCCAGATGCATAAAGTGGTGCATGCATCTGGAGTTCTCTCCCTTCTCTTCCCTCCTTCCCTGTCTCTCTTTCTCTCCCCTTGCAAATAAAATGTTTTTTTTAAAAAAAAAAAAATAGCCAGGTGTGGTGGCACATGCTTTAATCCCAGCACTCAGGAGGCAGAGAGGTAGGAGGATCACCGTGAGTTTGAGGCCTCCCTGAGAATACATAATGAATTCCAGGTCAGCCTGAGCTATAGTGAGACCCTACCTCGAAAAACCAAAAATAAATAAATAAAAGAAAAAGAAAAAAGCCAGGCGTGGTGGCGCATGCCTTTAATCCCAGCACTCGGGAGGCAGAGGTAGGAGGATCGCTGTGAGTTCAAGGCCACCCTGAGACTACATAGTGAATTCCAGGTCAGCCTGAGCTAGAGTGAGACCCTACCTCGAAAAGCCAAAAAGGAAGAAAGAAAGAAAGAAAGAAAGAAAGAAAGAAAGAAGGAAGGAAGGAAGGAAGGAAGGAAGGAAGGAAGGAAGGAAGGAAGGAAGGAAGGAAGGAAGGAAAGAAAAGAGAATGGCAGCTATTGCGTTACTATACATCCACTTCTTCGTCAGGTTGTACTGACAAAAAAAGAAAAGAGAAGGAAAGAAAGGCTTTATTATTGTCTAGTTGTCTAGAAGAAAAATACATATGAAGAAAAGACATGGAGAGCCTAGCATTCTAGGGTAGGCCTACAATCCGAGCATTTGAGAGCTGGAGTCAGTAGGATCAGGAATTCAAGGTCATCCTCACCTACTCACAAAGCACCAGGAGGACATGCTCTCAAACCCTATCTTTGCTTTAACCTGTGCTTTAACGTGCAGTAAAGCCTCAAGTATCAATGTCTTCATCTACTCATATGTTGGGCTTCAAGAGAAAAGGGGATCTTCCACTTTTAAACACTTAAAAAAAAAAAGCATAGAATGTTAGAGGCAAAAAGAAACTTGGCAGCCTCCTGGCATTTTGCAAGAGGCTTCTGAAACCCTGACTGCAGTCCTCCCTCAGTCTCCAGAGACAGTGAAAGATGAGGACCCAGGAGTCCTGACTCCAGTGCTCTCACATATTCCCACAAGCCTTCTATGGAGGTGTCTACCAAAGAGAATGATGCAAGGGGGCACACAATGATTGACATTTGTTTATGAAGGCTTAGAAACACCAAAAGTATCTTTCACTTTCCCTAGTTCAAGTCCAAATATCAAATACATTCAATGTGAAACAAAGCCTCTGGAGGGAAGTATAACAAGAAAATCTTAGCCTTTTCCTAAGGGAGTCTTGTAGAAAGGAGATGATGCTAACTTTGACAGAGAATGTCTGACCAACCACTAATATATGAGTCCATGGTGTCACAGCCCCTCCACTCTTTAAAACACCATCTTTGGGGCTGGAGAGATGGCTGAGCGATTAAGGCATTTGCTTGCTAAGCCAAAGGACCCAGGTTCGATTCCCCAGGACCCGTGTAAGCCAAATGCACAAAGTAGTGCATGCATCTGGAGTTCATTCGCAGTGGTTGGATGCCCTGGCATGCCCATTCTTTCTCTTTCTCTGCCCCTCCCTCCTTCAACCTTTTTCTGCCTCTTTTCTCTCTCTCTCTTTCTCAAATAAATAAATTAATAAAAATATTTTTTAAAAACACCATCTTTGTACCCTATGCTACCTGAAAAGGACATGAAAACAATTACATAAGCATTGCTGTCAAACGAAAGACACCTGAGTAATTGCTGTCTACAAACTTTGACAGGTACTATAAATTATATGCCAAGCCACAGGGCAAAAGTGCTGTCCCTAACTCTGAAAATGTACTTAGAGAAACAAAATCTATCCAAACATCACATTCATAAATGCCAGATGACTTCTGGGGCTTAAGGACTAGCAGAGAAATGCAAGTTCAGAAGCAAGGCCCATTCAGGTTGACATGGGGTGGATGTGCAAAGTTGGCAGTGTGTTTGTGCACGAGGAAAGGGATGGCATATCTCACTGATGAGAAAAGCTGTTGAAAGACACCTGCCTTGATTAACTTTGCCCGCACTCCAGAATTTCTCACCCCCTCCCGTCTGCAAGAGCATCTTTCACAGAACATGAAAAACTGGAGAGAGGAGTGATCCTGTGCATAAAGTTCAGAGTAATGACCACGCTGCAATGGAACAACATGGAATGTGCAAATTCGGACACCAGACGTTTTCCTGGACTCAGAGGACAGATTTAAGCAGCTGCTTCTCTAAGAGCTAGCAGCACAACTGGCCAGAAAAGCAAGGCTCACAGTTCATTACAACAGCTGCCTCCCCACCTTCACAAACCAGGGAGAGCTCTTTGCCTATTTAGCAAGTCAAAATACTCAAAAAAAAAAGTTCAATTTCCAGGACAAAATCCCCAACAAATTATTAACAAACTACTAAGCTTTATAAGCCAGGAATATACAGATATAATAATATAACATAATCATATAGACATGTATATATATGATGGAGAGGATAGGATAGATGATGTGACGTGGTATAAGCAACCAGACAGCTAATCAGTATCAAGAAAATTCAAGCAACCTATCAGCACTGGTATTTCAAGCAAGGGTACTGCTATGTTAGGGGAAAAGCAATTCACAGATGAATGAAAAGGGGAAATGGAATGAAAAGAACAGATGGATGAAGTGAATCAGTACCTACCAAATAGGGCACCACACAAGACTGACCTAAGTTTGCAATATGTTTTCATGTTTTCCTTATGGAGCTAGGAGCGATGCCCTTCAACTTGGGTCTCCAGTAAGCAGGCCACCCTGTAGCTGAGAGGACAACACACTCTTCCACCTCACAGAGAATCATCTAGAATGAACGAGGGGCTTTGGGCTGAGGCAGTATGTACACATGGACAAGGAGGGGAAGGAGCACCTCAAGGCAATTATACCACTCCTGGGCATATACCCCACCAACTCTATACTACCACAGAGTTGCTTCACACCCATGTTAATTGCTGCTCTATTCACAGTATCAAGGAAATGGAACCAGCCTAGATATCCAACAACAGATGTATGAATAAGAAAAATGTGTATACATACAAAACGGAATTTTATGCAGTCAGAAAGAAAGATGAAGCCAGGCGTGGTGGTACAAACCTTTAACTCCAGCACTTGGGAGGCAGAGATAGGTGGATCACCATGAGTTTGAGGCTACCCTGAGACTACCTAATGAGTGCCAGGTCAGCCTGGACTAGAGTGACTACCTCGAACCGCCCCACCCAAAAAAGAAAGATGAAATTTGCAAGAAAACAGATGGGAGTAGAGATCACTGTGTAAGCAACGCGTCCAAGAGTCAAGACAAATACTGCATGTTTTCTCTCATATAGATTCTGGATTTTAATTTGGGGGGGTAGGTAATGAAACTAGAAAGGTGACAATGAGGGGGAAAAGTGGTCTTAAGAAAGGTTAAAGGAGGGAAAGAAAAAGGCATAAGACATGAAAGCAGAAGAAGGGCAGGAAGCTGGAGGAGGGGATGAAGAAGAAAGTCATCAAAAGCATGAAAATCCCCAAATAAAAACTTTGTTATGTGTACTATGTGTAGTGTGGCAGTGTGGGGGCGGGGGTTGTGCCGGTATGTGTGCAGATGTGGAAGTCAGAGAATGTCAGTGTCTTCCTTTATAGCTCATTCCCTTGTCTCCTTGAGAGGAGTCTTTCGTGACACTCAAGCAGCTGATGGGATTATTTTATTTTATTTTGTTTTGGGATTTGTTGTTTTTTCCAGTTAGACGGGCTAACCAATGAGCCCAATGATTCTCCAGCCTCCACGTGGCGTTACAGGCATGCGTGGTCATGACCAGCTGTTTACATGGGTGCTGGGAAATCAAACCCAGGGCCAATCAGACCCTCAAGCTCTTCCCCACTGAGTCACCTCTCCAGCCCTGTATACTTTATTTATTTTATTTCTTTATTTCTTTTGGTAATGCAGGCTATTGTCAAGGCTCTTGGTTGCCCACCAGAACTAGAGGGTAAGACTGTATTGCTGATGACACCCTATGATTCAGTTGCAAGACACTGTGAAATCAAGCTAGAGTGAGCTAGAAGCCTCCTCCCTGTTGACTACCTGTCATAATGCTGGAAAGTGCTATACAGCCTGCTAGTGGATCCTGCAAGCTACACAACTGACTACCTAGGCAAAATGGGCCCATAGTGCAACAGCATCATGTCTGTTTGGGGGTAACCAACTGCTCTCTGATTGGATTTGAGTTCCACTCCACAGGAGAAAATTCATGCCTGATACTGAAAACTTAGTCAAAAGCCTAAGGCTGGGAAGGTCCCAGGCCTAAAAGTGGAAGTTACTATTGTTGTTTGGCTACATTGATATACCCACCAAATTGCCCTCTAAATACTTATGCTTATGTCTAGATGTTACTACTGTTCTCACTTTTGATCAGAAAAATTTCTCTTTTCAAATGGCAGTGATTGCTGGGCAGACTCAAAGCTTGTCAAAATGCTGAGAAGTGACAGTCGAGTATTCAGCACTTACTGACACATTTCTATCACACACTCCAATGAAGCAGGGACTATAGTGGAAGAGGTAGCAGAAAGAATTTAAGAGCCAAAATATGGGGCAGAATGTTTTGGAACACTTTCTCCCAGATACCCAAAGTGGTCATTTTATTCATGACCTTATATTGGCTGGTGTTACCTACCCAAAACATGATATTTGGCCCATCAATAGGTTGTCATGGATGATAGAAGAAAGCAAAAAAAAAAAAAAAAGGAAGGGAGGGAGGGAGGGAGGGAAAGAAAAAAAGGGAAAAAAGGAAGGAAGGAAAAAAGAGAATGAAAAAATGGAAAAAAAGAAGAAAGGAAAAAAGAAAGAAAAAAGGGAAGAAAGGAAGGAAGAAAAAAGAGAAAGAAAAAGGGAAAAAGGAAGAAAGGAAGAGAGAAAGAAAGAAGACATCATATAGAATAGGTAATAGTAGGAAGAAGAGAAGAGGAGGTTCAGTGGAAGGGGGTGGGAAGGGGGACAAAGGACTATGGCGAGAGAATATTATATAACTTTTTAGTGCTTCCTGTTTCCTTTACTCTTTGTATTAACTGTTATTTGAGTATGGTTTATTTTTTCCTGTTTCCCCGTGTGTGTGCTTTTCTTTCTCTTCATCATGAAGGATCCCTTCAAGTATTTTCGGTAGAGCTGGCTTAGTGGTAAAATATTCCTGGATGCATCATTCAAATAAATTTTTGTGAATCAGTTGTTTTGCTTTGGATTGAATTGGTCTCATTTTATGAGACAAGGTCTCATCAGGCTGGCCACAAAATTGCTATGTACTCAAGAATGACTTTGAATTACTGGTCCTCTTATCTCCACCTCCCAACTACCGGGATGACAAGAGTGAGCCAACATGGCCAGCTTTTATTCTTTTTTGTTGTAGTTGTTTTGTTTTTTTCTGAGGTAGGGTCTCACTCTAGCCCAGCCTGACTCACAGCGATCCTCCTACCTCTGTCTTCTGGGTGCTGGGATTACAGGTGTGCGCCACCACACCTGCCCCCCTTGATTGGTTGGTTTTTTAGACAAGGTCTCAGTCTGTAGTCCAGACTGGCCTTGAACTCTTAGTTATCCTCCTGCCTCAGCCTCCCAAGTGCTGGGATTGCAGTCATGCAGCACCACATGTACACCTGTCATAGTTGAAGAATGTTATTCCAATGCATTAGTATCTCCCGGTACTTAGGATCCTATGAGATTTTTTTAAACTGACTTTCCCCCTTTAATCTCAGTATTATTATATTTCATCTTAAATATTAGAATATGTGAAAGCTAGGACTTGGATATAGCTTAATGGTAGAACACTTGCCTAGCATTAAGAGGACTTGGGTTCAATCCCCAGCATTGCAACAAGCAAACAAACTTGAATATATGAAAATCACAGGAAGCTAAAGTTAAAGTAAATTCAAACAAATAACCACAGGATATCAAAAGTAATTGGGTGTGGTGGTGCACGCCTTTAATCCCAGCACTTGGGAGGCAGAAGTAGGAGGATTGCTGTGAGTTTGAGGACAGCCTGAGACTACATATTGAATTCCAGGTCAACCTGGGCTAGAGCAAGACCCTACCACAAAAAAAAAAAAATGTGGGCTGGAGAGATGAGCAATTAAGGCATTTGCCTGCAAAGCCTAAGGACCCCAGTTCAATTCTCCAGGTCCCACATAAGCCAGATGCACATGGTGGTGGATGTGTCTGAGTTCATTTGCAATGGTTAGAGGCCCTGGCGTGCCCATTCTCTCTCTCTATTCCTCCCTCTCTCTATCTCCCTCTGTCTCAAATAAATAAATAATAAATAGATTTTAATATGGTCACTTCGCAGTTTTCTAACCTCAACAGTGAAAAAACAGAAAGTGTCTTGCAGATAAATTATTTGGCTGAAATGACTAACTTGGCTTAATAAATATTTTTCGCCCTGAATATATTTATAATTCACGTTCAATATAGAAATTCTAGAAAGGAAACTAAAGCACAGAGTAGAACAGCATGACTGATCTCTACTATGACTCAGAGAGGTACTGTTCAAGTTAGTTTTAAGCAACCTCATTTCATGCCTAAATTTTTAACATGACCACTAGTCAGTCAGGTATGGTAACACATGCCTTATCATCTCAGCACTCAGGATACAGAAGCAGGAGGCTGGAGACTGTACAAGTTTACATAGTGAGTTTGAGGCCAACTTAGGCTACATAAAACCCAATCTGAAAAAAAATCAGCTGGGCGTGATGGCACACGCCTTTAACCCCAGCACTTGGGAAGCAGAGGTAGGAGGATTGCCGTGAGTTCAAGGACACCCTGAGACTACATAGTAGGTTCCAGGTCATTGTGGGCTAGAATGAGACCCTACCTCAAAAAAAAAAAAAAAAATCAAAGCCAGGCATGGTGCTGCAAGCCTTTAATCCTAGCACTTGGAAGGCAGAGGTAGGAGGATTGCCTTGAGTTCAAGGCCACCGTGAGGCTACATAGTGAATTCCAGGTCAGCCTGAGCTTCAGTGAGACCCTACCTAGAAAAACAAAACAAAACAAAAAATCAACAATACAACATTGCTGATTAAGCTTAAAAGCTATTGATCTGGAGAGATGGCTTAGTAGTTAAGGTATTTGTCTGCAAAGCCAAAGGACCTCGGTTCGATTCCCCAGGACCCATGTAAGCCAAATGCTCAAGGGGGCACATGCATCTGGAGTTAATTTGCAGTGGCTGGAGGCCCTGGTGTGCCCATTCTCTCTCTCAAATAAATAAATAAATAATATTTTTTTATAAAGCTAAATGCTAAAGCTGGGTATGGTGCTGCATGCCTTTAGCCCCAGCACTCTGAAGGCAGAGGTAGGAAGATTGCTATGAGTTTAAGGCCACCATGAGACTTCATAGTGAATTCCAGGTCAGCCTGGGCAAGAGCAAGACCATACCTTAAAAAATAAATAGATAGAAAAGCCAAAAGCTAAATGCTAAGTCAGACCCCTTCTTATACTAGGCTTTATGATAGGTTGAGTATTCCTTATCTAAATTATTAAACCAGAAGTGTTTTTTAACATTTTTTATAGTTTATTTATTTATTTGAGAGAAAGAAAGAGGCAGAGAGAGAGAGAGAGAGAGAATAGGCATGCCAGGGCATCCAGCCACTACAAACAAACTCCAGATGCATACGCCCCCTTGTGCATTGACATGGGTTCTGGAGAATCGAACCGGGATCCTTTGGCTTTGCAGGCAAATGTCTTAAACACTAAGCCACCTCTCCAGCCCCCAGAGTGTTTTAATTTGAGATTTGGTGGAAGGTAAAATATTTACATATATATTATGAGACATCTTAAGGATGGAACCCAAGACATAATTCATTTACATTTCATATACACCTTATACACACAGCCTGAAGTTAACTGTACTCTTTTTTTTTTGTTGTTTGTTTGTTTGTTTGTTTGTTTTGTTTTTTTTTTTAAGGTAGGGTTTCACTCTAGTCCAGGCTGACCTGGAATTCACTATGTAGTCTCAGGGTGGCCTCAAACTCATAGTGATCCTCCTACCTCTGCCTCCCAAGTGCTGGGATTAAAGGCGTGCGCCACCACACCTGGCTTACTCTGTATTTTTTTAATACTTGTGTATATTAAACAGATGCATGGTGTAAATTTTTCCATTTGTGGTATCATATGGTTAGGATGTGTGTGTGTGTGTGTGTGTGTGTGTGTGTGTGTGTGTGTGTGTCTGTCTGTCTGTCTGTCTGTCTGAGGAAACTTATGGATGGTGATAGGGGAATAAAAAAGAATGAATCATTATTTGAGTTCAGAACAAACTCCTCAGTTTATAGAAGACTTAAGAATAGTTTGAAGGCTGGGAAGATGCTCAGTAAGTAAGTGTTTGCTATGCAAAAATGAGAGCCTGAATTTGAATCCTCAGAAGCCATATAAAATCCAAGTATGGTGGGGCCCACTTCTAGCTCAAGCCCCAGGGAGACAGAAGGACCCATGGGGCCACTGGCTAGCTAATCTAGTGAAATTGGTGAACTCTAGGTTAAGTATGAGACCCTTTCACAAAAAACCAACCTGCAGCCTTGATATGCACGCAGAGAGAGAGAGAGAGAATAAACAGATATATAAGCACACACACTCACACACAATGCACATGCAAAAAAATGGATAGTGGGGCTGAGGAGATGGCTCAGAAGTTAAAGGCACTTGCTTGCAAAGCCTGACAGCTGGGGTTTGATTCCCCAGTTACAAATCCAGATGTGTAAACTGGCTTTGCAGTAGCAAGAGACCCTGGAGTGCTTGCTCTCTGTGTGTGTGTGTGTGTGTGTGTGTGTGTGTGTGTGTGTGTGTGTGTCAAATGAATAAGTAAAAATATTTTTTAAAATGAATCATAGAACAAAGAGTAAAAACAGAAAAATGAATCACTTGAGATGCACTAAAGAACGATAAACAGCCACATTTCTATGTGCAATTTAAGTTAGATCTTTTAATGCCCTTGTAGCATTTAGAAAACACCAAATAATCTCTTGAATTGACTAGTCATCTCTCATTTGCTTTTATCTTTTATCTTTAGGAAATACAGATTACAGCTTTGTTTGGTGTGGATTGCCTGTAATCTCAGTACCGCAGGGGAAATGGAGGCAAGAGGATCATAAATTCAAGGCCACCCTGGACTACAGAGTAAAGCCCTGTCTCAAAAAGGATGGCTTGGGGAGATGGCTCGATGTGTAAGTGTTGGTTGTGCAAGCATGAGGACCTAAGTTTGACCTTCAGCACCCATGCAGAAAGCCAGGCACCATACACACACCTGTAACCCCAGCACTGAGGGGGACAGAGACAGGAGGATTTCTGGGGCTTGCTGGTCAGCCAGTCTAACAGAAAAAAAAAAAAAAAGAGCAAGGTACAGGTTCAGTGAGGGGCCATGGTGCGGGGAAATAAGGTGGAAAAGCGACAGTGGGGGACACAAGATGTCCTCCTCTAAGCTCCGTACATGTACACATAGATCACACATAGCTGCACACACATACATGCATATGCATACACACCACACATATCATTACTACTTCTACTACTACACACGCATCAAAAAAAAAAAAAAAAAAAGGAAGAGGAAGAAAAGGTACAAGAAACAGATTTGGTTCAACTGAACAATCTAGGATCACCATGGCCCTAGGGGTAACAGAACTCTTGAGCTGACACACCATGCTCTCTTCCTGGTTTCCCTAACTCGGCTTCCACGTAATTGGACTGAAAATTCCAGGCCACCATTTAAGATCACATTTGTCTCTTGCCTTCACTGGAGATTCATCTACCTTCTAGAATCTTCACTGGCCTTTGGTTTTCTGAATGACTGTGGCTGTCATCCTGAAAGACCATTTACACAGGCTTGCCTGATCTGGTCATTGCTTCCCTCCACCCACACCCCAACCCCACGGTCCACAAGCACAGCACACTGGGGAGGACTAGACATACTCCATTACTTTCCTATGCCAAGCAAACACAGGACTCAGCAAAGAAGTCTACAAATATTTGACCAGATTTTAACCGATTCACAATCATCTGTGAGATTTCTGAAGTTTCATTTCAGTTTCCTTGGTAGTGACTAGCTCACACTCTTCACTGCATTCAGTCTTCTTTACCATCCAGTTCATGTTCAGCCTCCCAAGGCGGGTGCTGGGCCTCAGCGGGCACTGAGTCGTGAGCTGTGCAGTGACAAACGTCAGTGCAGAGAATGGAACAAACCAACAGCCCTGCCTTCTCCTTTCTTCCCTTTCTCCTTTCCTTCTCTTCTCTTCCCTTCCCTTCCCTTTATTTCCTTTTCCTTTTTCCTCCTTTGTCTTTTTACTTTCTTTTAATTTCCTTTTCTATTTTTTTCCCAAAATACGCTAAAAAGGTATATATCTACTATAAATTATTTTGGTAAATCAATTTGTACCTATTTCATACTGTGTTAAATTGTTTGTGATGCATTATGTTTTATATTTATTTATATTTATTTATTTATTTATTTATTTGGGAAAGAGAAGACACAGAATGGGTGCACCAGGGTCTCCTGCCACTGTAAACAAACTCCAGGTGTATGTGCCACTTGATACATCTAGCTTTACGTGGTACTAAGGAATCAAACTCGGGCCATTGGGCTTTGCAAGCAAGCTGAGCCATCTCTCCAGACCCCTACATTATTTTTTAAAGTCTCTGAAATAAAACTATATATTCAAGCCAGAGTGGTGGCAAACACCTTTAATCCCAGCACTCAGGAGGCAGAGGAGGAGGATCGCCGTGAGTTCAAGACCACCCTGAGACTACATAGTTAATTCCAGGTCAGCCTGAGCTAGAGTGAGACCCTACCTCGAAAAACAAAACAACACAAAACAAAAAAAAAAAACTATATATTCAAAGTTGAAGTACAATTTTTGTAACAAAATGAGACTAAAAAATTACAAGAAATCACAATTCTTTGCTTACCGTATAATGGTGAAAATGTGAGGTAATTCAGATGGCACGTATTATAGGCTTCAATTCTAACATCTTTCCAGATCCCCTGGGTAGGAAAGGAAGGACCCCAGTCCCAACTAAAGGAACACTGCGCCTGTAATTTCAAGAGAAGGAAAAAAGATGCATTCTGGTTAATTCAAAATGTAAACATTATGAAAAACACTTTTGAGGGACAAATAAAGACATGTAATGATGTCTAGATGTCTACATATGAAAATGTCACAATAAGACTCATTTCTGTATGCTAAACCAAAAATAATAGAAAAGAAAAAGATACTTTCTTTTAAATATTAGATGTGTATGTCTCCATCAATTTTCTAACCACCCCATGGCAAAATACCTCCACATATGGCTTTTACCAAGGGAAATTCATTTCCTCACAGTCTGGAGGCCAGAAGCCCAAGGCTGAGGTGTCAGCAGGTTTGGTTGCTCAGGCTTCTTCTGGCTTGCAGTTGGCTACTTTCCTCGGTGTCCTCACTTGGCCTTTTTCTGTGATCCAGGATCTCTGCTCTGTCTGTCTGTCTGTCTGTCTGTCTGTCTGTCTGTCTTCCTTTCTCTCTCTCTCTCTCTCTCTTCCCTCCCTCTGTGTCTGTGTGTGTGTGTCCCTCCTTCCCCTTCCCCTACCTCTCTCTCTTTCTCTCATATCCAAAGGTCCACTTCTTACACAGATACCAGTTATGCAAGATTAGGGCTTATCCTACCTCAGTTCAATTTAATCACCTTTAACAAGACTATCTCCAAATCCATTCTGAAATATTGGGGTTACACCTTCAACATGTGAATTTTGGAAACACAATTCAGGTCCAAAATTGCGTGTACGTGCATTCTGCCTCTGCTGTGGCCTCCTCCTGGTATTCATGGCCCTCTGGGCTCCCCTCCCCAACATATGTGCTGGATATCAAAAACACCTCCTACCAATGGGATACAGAAGAAGAAGTGATGTCATTTCCAAAATTAGATTACAGAAGACTGAGCCTTCTGTTTGGGGCCCTCTCCCATGCTGTGTCCCAAGCCAGCTGCTGCGTCCTGAGGAAGCACAGCAGGGAAGCCACTCTCAGGTCTGCCCAGAGCCAGGAGTGAGCTCCAACACACAACAGTCCTCGTCAAGGCATGAGGTGACTGCTTGATTGTGAGATCCTGAGCCACAGGCCCTCAGCCAAGCTGGATTCCTGACTCACAGATTCTGTAGTAACAAATGGGGTTTTCTGCTCAGAAGTATGCACAGGATATATATGTATTACAGTAACTAAATATTAAGTCTATACAACAATATTCAACTTGGCAAAACAGAAAGAACATGCAATTCAATTACAAAGAGTTTTACATTCATTCTTCAAAAATATAATACAGGCTGGGGTGATATCTCAGTTGTAAAATGTCTGTCTCACAAACACGGGGACCTGAGTTCAATCCCAAGAACGCATGTGAAGAGGCAGGGGCAGGGGGAGAAGGAGTGCTTGTAATCCCACTGCTGGCAGGGAGGAGACAGGAGGCTCTCTGGGCTTGCTGTCCTATCAGGTTAGCCTAATTGGCAAGTTCCAGGCTAGTGAGACACCATCTCTCAAAAGGTGGCTGGCACCGAAGGAACGCTGTCTGAGGCAGTCCTCCAGCTTCCACATGCATGTATACATACATGGACATATGTTTACACACACACAAGTGCACACACGCAAGTACACAAAATTGAATGCATATTACATTAATGCAACACTATTTATTTATTTGGTTGGTTGGTTTTTGTGAGACTGGGTCTCGCTATGTAGCCCAGGCTGGCCTTGAGCCAGTAATTGCCTTCTGAGTTTCCCAAGTACTGGGATTTCAGACAAACACCATCACACCCAGCTAATAGTTAACTTTTTTTTTTTTTAAATGTCTCCAAAATATCTCGGGGCCAAACCGGTTATTATATTTATCTCTAAATTAAGTATAATAACTACTAAGAATAAGTAGCCAGACTAAAAGATAAAGATATAATAAACAACTTTAAAAAGCAGCTACCTCCTTAAATATGAACTCAGAGTCCTCATTTCTGCACACAGCACAGACACAGTCAGTTCCAACCTCAGACACTGGCATGGGTGGCCCCAGCAGACATTGTCTGATCTTATCTTTCTTGGCTATCTCCCTGAGGGATGCTGACATGTCACCTCTATATTATAAAGTGACAAAGGTTCAAATTCAGAAGTAGGAAATAATTCTTTTGAGATAAATTCTTAAGATGAGCAGAAAAGAGGGTAATGGAATAAATGCGATGACAAGAAAGCAAAAGGGAGGACTCTCTGGAGAAAGGAAGGGAAGTAGCCTGGGGCAGGGAGAAGGCACAGTGAGAACAAGGAGAAGGGTCTACTGAGAACAAAGTACCTTACAGAGGTCTGAAAATGTCATGATGAGACTCACTACTTTGTATGCTAGGCTAAGCCTTTACTTTAGAAAATAAATGAATAAAAACAAGATAAAGTCCTTTCAATCAGAAAATTTTCTCCTACGTCTTAAAAAGAAAAAAAGTATTTTCAAAACAGTTAATTAAACAGTACGAGGCTCTGAGTGAAGCTTGAAGAAGGAACAAGGTGGCAGAAGCATTCAGAGCACCCCAGAGGCCTTCTGAGACAGAGCCTCAGGATTTGGTCAAACTGTACTCATTTAATTATTACCTCCCTGACTCTGTATTTATGTAAGATAAAGACAAATGTGTGTCCACTACAGAGAGAAAAAAAAAAAAAAAAAAGCCGGGTGTGGTTGCTTACGCCTTTAATCCCAGCACTGGGGAGGCAGAGGTAGGAGGATCACCGTGAGTTTGAGGCCACCCTGAGACTACAGAGTGAATTCCAGGTCAGCCTGATCTAGAGCGAGACCCTACCTCAGAAAATAAAAAAAAAAAAAATAAAAAACAAGAACTAAAGCAACATCAGAGCTTCTACATCTGTCTAAATACACAACATAAGTATCAGATTTTCACATTTAAAATGAAAACCATCCTGGAGCATTTTCAAGTGTGTGTGTGTGTGTGTGTGTGTGTAATTCTTTTATTGGCACCAGGAAGAAGAGGAAAGCCAAGTGTCCTACATTTTACAGGGCAAAATATTTCCCCAATACAAGCTTCAAATCACTTAGCTCACTCATTATCGACCAACCAGAATTGTGGTGGTGCACACCTTTAATCCCAGCACTTGGGAGGCAGAGGTAGGAGGATCACAGTGAGTTTAAGGCCACCCTGAGACTACATAATGAATTCCAGGTCAGCCTGGGCTAGAGTGAGACCCTACCTCAAAAAAAAAAAAAAAAAAAAAAAAAAAAGTGTTTGGGGCTAGAGAGATGGCTTAGCAGTTAAAGCACTTGTCTTCAAAGCCTGAGGACTCATGTTTGACTCTCCAAATCCCACATAAGCCAGATGCACAAGGTCATGCAAGGTCGCAAATGCACCTTTAATCTCAGCACTCGAGAGGCAGAGGTAGGAGGATTGCTGGGAGTTTGGGGCCAGCCTGGGCTAGAGTGAGACCCTACCTTGGAAAAACCAGAAAGAAAGAAAATTAAAAAAAAAAAAAAATCAGCCACTTATTTTTCTTCTTGTTCTGATTCTACCTAAGTTCTGAAACATGCCTCAGATAGAAAACCTAGAAAGATGAAGATTCTCCACAAACATTCAGAGACTTTCTGGATCTTATTTCAAATCTGCAAGTCCTACGTGCAGGATCCAGTCTCCTAGAAATCTCCAACTTTGAAAATGCTGGCGGAGTCTTCAAACAAGTATTCAGGTGCCCCATATACCCGCTTCTCAAGGCTGAAGTCCCATCCACTAGAAAGAGCATTACCTTTCGGATAAAGTTGACGTGGCACTCCCCCTTCTGCACGGGTGGAGGGCATTCTGGGGGCACGCGGTAGCGAGCGTGACTCTTGCTCTGCCGTGCTGCGTACAACACTGCAGACTGGAAGTGCAGCTCAATGGAGTTCACGTCTCTGACTATATTGGTAATATCAAAACTCTGGAGTAAAGGGAAAAAACAAAGAGACCCATGAGGCAGAAGTAGTCTTGTGTGTAAAATTTTAGGAAGGCAGAACACATAAGATACCTAAAATAATTTAATCTAGGGTTAGCCTCATTGGCAGGAAATATCCTTCCAAAATATAACTTAGTCGCTCACTTTAATTAGAGCTAAGCATGTTCTCCTACCCAAACACAGACTTCTAGGTTTCTCCTTCTATTTTTACTGACAGAACAATGGTCCCAGAGAAGCAAAGAATATCTTTAGGCCTGGCATGTCGGCTCTGCTATTTGTATGTGGCCTTGAACTGCCAAGGGTTCCTAGACACTTCATGACAACCCGACTCTCTGGAATGCACAGCATGTAGTTCTGAGTCATGAGTTATTTTTGCTTTGAAAAGTACACCCTTGAAATGGCAGGAAAATGAGGATGCAATGTCAATGTAATTGTTCCAAAAGCAAACATTCCTTTGACAATCACGTATCAGCTGTCATTTCCCTGGAAACTCTGAACCGGACAACAGAGACGTGACTAGCAAGGTCAGACACGTCCATCTCACAACATTCACTTGTTAAAGTCCCACGAAATCCCATGGGATTTATACTGTTTCCCAATTGTGCCACAACTGTGCGCCTAAGAAATACAGTAACTTTCCCAGTGTTTCATAAACCTTGCGTTTGTCCCATGGCCCACCATGTAATTACCTTTCTAGTCACAACAAGAACGCAAACACACACATGTGCCCTTTCTAAGCTGCAGCACTGTGTACTTACATATGAACGGAACATGTTATCTGTTGTCCCAACAGCAACTTCATTGAACAGGATTTTTGCAACTGTATCAACTCCTTCGAAAATCAGATTTACTTTCTGCCATTGGCTAAGAAAAAGAAAAGACTTTTAAAACAAAATGTATGAAACATGTAGCTACCCTCATGTTGCTGGGACAAAACTTCTGACCAACAAGAAAAGGTTTACTTTGGTTTATACTCTCAAGGGGAAGCTTCATGATGGCAGGAAAAAGCATGGCATGAGCAGAGGCTGGACATCACCTCCTTGCCACACCAGGTGAAAAATAGCAGCCAGACAGTGAGCCTGGTTCTGGCAAGGGGGAGTTGGTTATAACATCCCTAAGTCCACCCCCAGTAACACACCTCCTCCACCAAGGCTCCAACTCCCAAAATTGCCATCAGCTAGGGAACAAGTGTTCAAAATACATGACTTCATGGGTGACATCTGATTCAAACCACCACAAAAAAATTAACTTACATAAACCTTTTGTTATTCAAGAAGTAAAGAGATAGCCAGGAGTGGTGGCACATGCCTTTAATCCCAGCACTTCGGAGGCAAAGGTAGGAGGATCAACCGTGAGTTCAAGGCCACTCTGAGACTACATAACGAATTCCAGGTCAGCCTGCTCTAGAGTGAGACCGTACCTCAAAAAAACAAAAAAAAGTAAAGAAATAAATATTTCACAGAAAATATGTATTTTTTAAAGTAGCTTCTCATGTAGCCAGGCTGGCCTCAAACTCACTATGTTGCTGAGGATGAACTTGAACTCCTGATCCTCCTGCCTCTACCTTCCAAGCAAAAGAATTTTAGGCATGTGCCACAATGCCCACTTATTTTTGCAGTGCTAGAGATCAAACCCAGGGCCTCAGTCAAACCAGGCATACACTCTACAAACTACGTACATCCTCAGTCCACAAAATATACACTCTTAGCTAACAGTTTTCAATGAAATGTTCCTGAGTATTGGTTTGGTACATGTATATTTCTTTGAGTGATCTAGCTTGTTTCTCTCTATAATGTAAAAAGTAATCAATCACCATAAAGTCAAGAATACAATTTATAATTTCAAAATAGCTCATTTGTTTCTAGTTACTTCACAAAGTTCTTATGTGAGCCAAGTTAAGTAATACACAAAAGGTTTGCCAAAGCTATCACATTTACTGGCACTGAGAGATGGCAGTGACCATTATCTAGTATCTGTAAGTGAATGCATGTGCCCAGAATTCTGTTGAGCCTCATAGGAAACACTTTCTGAATTTAAGGAATCTGCAGTCTGGTTGGCTAAGGACACAGGAATCAGACAGAAACCTTTTGCTCTATTCATGAGCTTTTGTTGGACACCTACAAGAGCTATCAGAATTTATCCCACCAAGACTTCAAACCAGGTGTGGTGGTGCACGCCTTTAATCCCAGCACTCAGGAAGCAGAGGTAGGAGGACAGCCATGAGTTCGAGGCCACCCTGAGAATACAGAGTGAATTCCAGGTCAGCCTGGGCTAGTGAGACCCTATTTCAAAAAAAAAAGAAAGAAAGAAAGAAAGAAAGAAAGAAAGAAAGAAAGAAAGAAAGAAAGAAAAGAAAGAAAGAAAGGAGGAAAGAAAGAAAGACTTCAAGAAGAAAATAAAAGCTTAAAGAAGAAATAAAGTGTGGAAGAGCCAGGTATGGTGGCATACATCTTTAACCCCAGCACTCAGGAGGCTGAGAAAGAACAATCACCATGAGTTGGAAACCAGCTTAAGGCTAGAATGAGAGTTCTAAGTCATCCTGGGCTGCCGTGAGACCCTAGCACAAAAAAAGGAATTCAACAATGACACATGCTACAATGTTGATGAGCGTAACTGTTTGAAACAATCACACTAAACAGAAGCCCTACACAAGGGACCACACGTGGGTCAGTGTATGCACTTTCTACATCAGGCAGACCCATAGAAACAGAAAGCAAGCTAGTGGCTGCAGCCTGGACTGGGAGAGGATATGAGGCCCTGGTTTGATTCCTAGTAACATCCCACATATACATACATAGCAGCAACGACTTCCCAAAAATACTATAAATAAATATCCTCTCCTACTTACTGGGGAGGTAAGAGGGACCATATGACTAAGTCAATTGACTCCATTATAACTACAGGGAAAATGACTCTATAAGACACAATTTCATGAGTAATATGATCAGTGGCACCACCCTCACCCGTGAAACCAAACATAAACCATGCCTTCATGCTTAGACCACAAGGTTTTAACCTGACCTGACTCTCTGAAATGCAACCTAAGCAGAAAAAAAGAAAAACTCAGGCTTGGAAAGATGGCTTTGCAGTTAAGGCACTCGCCTGCAAAACCTAAGAACTCATGTTTGAATCTCCAGGTCCCACATAGCCAGACACATAGTGATGCAAGGGCACAATATTACATATGCACATATCTGGAGCTGTTTACAGCGGCTAAGGCCCTGGCGCATTCTCTCACTCTCTCTCTTTCAAAAATATGTTTTGTTGTTTTTGTTGTTGTTGTTTTTTGTGTTTTGGTTCTCCAAGGTAGGGTCTCACTCTAGCTCAGGCTGACCTGGAATTTATTATGTAGTCTCAAGGTGGCCTTGAACTCATGGCGTTCCTCCTACCTCTGCCTCCCGAGTGCTGGGATTAAAGATGTGCACCACTATGCCCAGCTCAATAAAAAAGTTTTAATTAAAAAATATTTTTAGCCGGGTGTGGTGGTGCATGTGTTTAATCCCAGCACTCAGGAGGCAGAGATAGGAGGATCACCAAGAGTTCAAGGCCATCCTGGGACTACATAGTGAATTCCAGGTCAGCCTGAACTAGAGTGAGACCCTACCTCAGAAAAAAAAAAAGAAGAAGAAGAAGAATTTTTACAAGCTCAAGTAATAATGTAGTCAATGCAAATATATACATACCTAATATTAAAGGGCACTTTGAACTTCTTGCTGTAAGTCCAGTTATCTAAGGAGACCCATCTGTAGTTAAGGTCATTGAATCTGTAATAAGGGTCCTGTTAACACAATTATCAAAGATTATGGTAGGTAGCTAAATAGGCCAAAATAAATCAATAAAACAAATTGCAAACAACAGCTACTAGTCACCTAAACATTAATGCACTCTTGACCTTGAAGTATAAACAGCTAAGTTAGATCATTAACACTAAGAATGTGGACGGGCACAGGGGCTACAGATACAGCTCAGCAGAGAAATGGCTGCCTAAAATGCATGAGGTCCTGAGTTTAATATCCAGCATTGCAAAATGACAAAAAATATGGGAGGAAATTTCTACAAATATACTTGAAAGTGCTCTAAGATATAAACGATATACTTTAATTATTAAAGAATATGTGTAGAGATTAAGATCAGCTGCCCCTTTTAAAACCAGATGCTAAAAAGAAAAAGAAATTAAAACCAGACCCAGAACTTTCAGAGTATGGGCAGAAAATGAAAGAAGTGACTGCCTTCATGACCGGTCTTCGCTTGTTGCTGTCACTACCCCAGATGGCCGCCAGGGGGAAGCACTTCTCCTCTACGGTCCAAAGGTCAGCAAAACTCACTCCTTGGAGCCCTTTAGCATTTCCAATGTTATTTTTCACTTGGTTTTCCTGAGCACAGAAAGGACCTTGTTCAGAGAACACACAAGCTCACCGCCAAACTTTAACCTTCTTATATTATCCTAAACTAGGTCAGCAAACTGTAACCCACAAGCCAAATGCAATTCACTGCCTGATGGTGTGGCCAACAAGCCCAGAAGGGCTATGTGCTCACACTTGCCATGCCTTTACGAATTATATGTGGCCTTCGTGCAGCACTTGCAGAAATGAATGGACACGACTGCAACCAGATGACCCTCAAAGGCTGCTGTGAGGACAGTCAAGCCCTGCGCTGAAAACATCAGCCACCCTTTAGCCCTAGATGACCAGCCTCAGTATTCACCCATCTTGTTCCGTTCCATCATCCAGCCCAAGTCCTCTCTCTCATCATCCCTAGGTCTTTCTTCCCAGGTCCATTTTCCATCTTTCCACTTTCCCAGAGATGCTGCCAGACGGGAGGCAGGCCCTACAGCAGTATGTGAAGCAGTATGGTCATCTATGGCTACAGAGAAGGAAGTGGTACTGGCATGGAGGGAGGGCTTCCTCCTCCATCAGAGACAAGGACAGGGGTTACTGTCTCATGGACTACACCTCAAGAAAGAAAAGCCAGCTTCATCAAGTTTCCAACTGGATGGTCCTGTTCAGCTGGCAATGGCTGACTGGGCAGTGGTCCAGGGCATCCAGCCGTAAAGAGGTACTGCTTGATACAATGTGACTGTGGGAGGGGATGCATCAAGACCAAGATCACTTATCTGCCATGCTGTGCTCCAGATTAGAAGAAATCTTTGATAAGCGACCGTGGGGACGGAGTAATAGATGAGATTTATGACACTAAATGAGTGTTCAGTTCTGATTGAATCATGGTAAGGTTTGGTTCTGTTAAATGGTGTGTGCAAGTCCCAGCCAACAAGCCTCCTCTTCAGCTCTTCCCACATACAGGACAGCCTCTCCAGTGAAGAACATGGGCACACGTTTAAAGAGATACCTAATTATTAGCTTGCCCAAGTGTCTCCACTCAGCACTGTTTATAACTCTGCACTGTGGACTTGATCCAATATAGCTAAAAATACCAGTAGAAGCAAAGTGTGAGGACAACTCAACCACAACACCTCGACGTGCTAAGCTGCAGAGCCCCCTGGCTTCCAGAAAGCTACGTGCTGAGCAAGCTTCCTAGATGTATTTTCTCCACATGAACAGAATTTACAGGTTAAACATTTTCTCTGTATTGAACAAAACCCTCAGTCTGTTCTGATTCCAAACACAGGACATTCTAGATGTTCAGCAAAAATTATGAGAGGCCATGCTAAGCGTCACTTAAACAAACTGTAGTGATGCTAGGTAGATCCATAAATAGACCAGTTTTTTCCTGAAAATAGGAGGTTCTAGTCTACCTATAGTAAGTGTAATAAGAAAGTCTGTGATCCTTGATTTAAACTGTCAGGATAACTTGAGGGGGGAACACCCACCCTGGATGTGGGCAACCCCAGGCCATGGGCTGGGATCCAGACTGCATAACTAAAGAATCAAAGGAGAAAACCAGCTAGGCGCCAGCATTCCCTGCTCTCTGCTTGCTGTTCTTCCAGGTATGAGGAGCGTCAGCACGTGAACTGCACCACGCCTTCCCGCCATGATGGAATATAACCTGAACTAAAACAAAACACCTAAGGCAGGGCATGGTGGTGCTCACCTTTAACCCCAGAACTCCAGAGGCAGAGGTAAAAGGATCGTCCTGAGTTTGAAACTGCCCTGAGAATCATAGTGAATTCCAGGTCAGCCTGAGCTACAGAGAGACCCCCTACCTCGAAAAACAGAAACAAAACAACAACTCTACACATGTGCACCATCTTTTGCATAAGTGCAACCTTGGGCACTTGCATCACTTGTGCATCTGGCTTACATGGGATCTGTAGAGTCTAACATGGGTTTTTAGGCTTCACAGGCAAGTGCTTTAAGTGCTAAGCTATCTCTCCAACCCATGATTTCTTATTTATTTATTTGCAAGCAGAAAGAGAGAAAGAGATAGAAGAGAGGCAGACAGACAGAGAATAGGCATGCCAGGGCCTCCAGCCACTGCAAACGAACTCCAGATGCATGTGCCCCTTGTGCATCTGGCTTACGTGGGTCCTGGAGAATCGAACCAGAATCCTTTGGCTTCCCAGGCAAATGCCTTAACTGCTAAGCCATTTCTCCAGCCCCTCATGATGATTTTTTAATCTACTGCTACCATTGTCTAGGGTGAATTCTCGTTCTGTTTTAGAGAATGAAAGTTGCTCTGATTCGTTAATCCTGAATCAAATCTCATTTCATTTTTAGCCTGGGTTGGTGGTTTGTAACCCTAGAACCTGAGAGGTAAAGGGAAGAATATCTGGCAAGAGTTCAAAGCCTCAAATCCATTTTTGGCTATATACACAGTTCAAGGGCAGCCTGGGCTACATGAGACCCTGCCATAATGCACAAACACAAAATGCCAATTGGATGTTTTACTGAATTTGTTTTTGTAATTTTGTCTTTTGTAAAGGCAAAGCTGTGAAGACAATGAAAGGACCAGTAGTTACCAAGAGCTGACAGGGATACAGGAATGAATATGTGGCATACGGAGTATTCTAGGCACTGAAACTATTTAGTGTCATCCTGCAATGATGAATGCATGTCATTACACATTTCTCCAAACCCATTGACTATACAGCCAGTGTAGACCCCAGTGGAAAAGTGCAGACTTGAGGAAATAATAATGGTCAGTGTTTTACTCTTTATAACAAACGTACCACTGTGGGGCAGATGGTGAAGGGCGGTGGGCATATGTGGATTAGGAGGTGTGTGGGAACTCTATTAATAGTCCAACTTTTCTCTGAACCTACTACAATGCTAAAAAAGTCTATTAAACTTATTGTATTTTTTCTTATTTTTGGATCAAAGACTTTATTGTAACAGGGGAGAGGGAGGAGGGAGCATACAGAAAGAAGAGAAGGGACAGAGGTTGTGTGCACCAGAGAAATGGGCAGAGGGGAGAAAAGCAGTGATGATGCAAACACCTGAGAAGAAGGAAATCCAGAACAAGAAACTTCTTGTTCTTAATAAAGGAATTTATACTATACAAAAAAAGGTTCAAAGATTTAGATTTTATTTGTAATAGTTACTCTAAATGTTAATCCTCCAACTTAATTTGGTCCCAGAGTGATTGGTCCACTTTGAATCATATTAAAACCTGATTCCTGGGCTGGAGAGATGGCTTAGTGGCTAAGGCGCCTGCCTGCTAAGCCCAAGAACGCTGGTTCCAATCTCTAGCGGTTCCAATCTCCAGGTCCCATGTTTAGCCAGATGCAAAGTGATGCAAGGGCGCAATGCCGCACTTGACCACAAGGGGGCGCACACATATGGATTTCGTTCATAGCAGCTGAGAGACTGCTGGCGCACCCATCTCTGTCTCCCTCTCCCTCTCTGTCTATCTCTCTCTGTCTCTCTCTCCAAAAATAAATAAATAATAATTTTTTAAAAATAATTTAAAAAAAAACCTGATTCCTGTTTACAGCAAACAGAATAGTCCAGCCCTTATCTTGCCCCAGCCCCTCCCCAGACTCTGCACCACGCCTCCCCCTCCCCGGTCCTCCAACACACACCCAAAAAATAGAAAGAAAAAAGAAAAGAAAGCAAACAGCAGGTCAGAGTTACCTCCCATTACTAGGGGGCAATGTAAGTGCTGAATCACTGAACAAACCCATGAGCTCTAAGACTAATATGCTATCATTTGTTGATTATTTACTATATATGGGCCTACAGCAGAGACACCTGCATACTCCTATCATTATAATAAACATGTACAGTTTAACAACAATTTATCTAGGAAGAAACTTAAAGCTACAAAAGGTGAAGTAACTTTCTTAAAGCCCAAGACTGAGCAGAAGCGTCTTCATGAATGAAAAAGCAACTTATTATTGCACCACTGTGGTCTGCATTCTTACAATCACACTACAGTACCTCACACCATATACACTTACACTGCTAGGCCAGGTGATACCTGCAACAACAACAAGAGCCAGCAGTTTACTGCCTGTGACCTACTAAGTAGATACCATTATCATCCCGTTTGCTAATGAAGAGTTCAAGGCTCAAAGTCAAATAGCTATTAGACAGGGGGCAGTGACTCAGACCCAGAAAATCTGGCTCAGCTTCCACACACTTAATCATTACCCACTACTGTGGCTCGTCATAGACACCATCGATACTGACAATGTCAGTGCTGCTTGCAAAGTGAGTATGAGAAGACAAGCACGTCATGCGTGTGCCTGAGCTAGTCATTTATAATTGGCATTTACCATGCTTCTTATATAGCAACAAACCATGTGAGCCAGGCATGCACATCTATAATCCTGGCCCAAGGGAGGTTAAGGCCAGAGGGTTGCTATGATGTCAAGGTCAGCCTGGGCCACAGAGTGAGCTCAAGACTAGCTGAGCCACATAACAAGACAATGTCTCAAAAAGAAAACTAGAGCCAGGCGTGGTGGCGCAGGTGGCAGAGGAGGAGGTGGCAGAGGTAGGAGAATCACGGTGAATTCAAGGCCAGTCTGAGTCTACAGAGTAATTCCAGGTCAGCCTGGCCTAGGCAGAGACCCTACCTTGAAACAAACAAACAAAAAAGAAAGAGAAAGAAAGAAACAAACAAAGAAAGGAGGGAGGGAAGGAAGGAGGGAGGGAGGGAGGGAAGGAGGGAGGAAGCAAAACAGAGAGGGAGACCCAGCCCCTCCTCCTTTGAGTCTCCCAACCATGTGGTGTACACTTGTTCCACTGCACACTGACATCATGATGTGCCACCTAGGCCCCAAAACAATGAAGCCAATTGAACTGAATTGAAAACTGCAAAACTGGGAGCCAAAATAAACCTTTTGTGTTTATAAGCTAATTAGATCAGGTATTTATTACAGTGATGAAAAGCAGATGGGTACTGTGGAGGAAGTGGGAAATGAAGCAGCAAGTAACTCCATGGCACTGATGGTGTGCAGGCTTACAAACTGGATGGTGAGTAGAAGGGTTTTCACTTAATTGTTAGAACTTAAAATGATCAATATATATGCATATGTTATCAACATAGTTATATTAACATAATCATTAACATATATACATCACATGACCTCCCATGTGCCAAGTCCTATAAAATAAATATAAAAATAAATAATGTTGCTGCGATGCTAAGCTACCCTACGCTGCATGGAGGTATCAGCGTGCTCCATTCAGCAAAAGCTGTGCTCTCCAAACCAGTTTCTCAATTGCCAGCTGCGAGCCTTCAAAGAGTGCGTAGGTACAGCCCATGCATCAGTGTTGAGTACTCAGCCATAAATGGGACATCTGTGTCACACCTTTCAAGGAGCATGGGACATTGCAGAACCAGTGGCTGGAAAAAGGGAAGAGTCAGAGGATGGGGTGTGTTGTTTGGCTTCTGGATATAACATGGGTGTTGCATTCATGAACTCACAGAGCTGTGGTTTCCCTACACAAGACTGAACAGTCAACATTCCATCATGGATGGGGAAGGGGCTCAGGAGACCCCGCTCCTCCCCAGAGGAGCTACCGGCAGTTAATAAAGTAGTGATACAACTAAAAGTCAAACTATGTGAGGACTGAGGGCAAGAGTAAGTCACGAACAGGGCTGCTGCACTCATGAACTCACAGCACTTGTGGTCATCTGCACAAGATCAGGCCCATCAACCTCCATCATGGGTGGGAAAGGGGTTCAGAGGGGTCCCACCCCTCTCTGAGTTGCTATTGGAAGTTAATGGTTGCTGAGGTAGGAAGAGATGTTTTCTTCAGTGGTGGAGTAGCCAGTGGTAAGTTACCATGCTCCAGTTAATAACCCCTACCCATGCTCTTTTTAAATATATATTTTATTTATTTATTTATTTATTTGCAAGAAAGAGACAGAGAGAGAGAATGGGCATACCAAAGCCTCCAGCCACTGCAAACAAACTCCAGATGCATGTGCCACCATGTGCATCTGGCTTACGTGGGACCTGGAGAATCAAACTGGGATCCTTTGGCTTTGTAGGCAAATGCTTTAAACACTAAGCCATCTCCCCAGCCCTTCTTTTTTTTTTTTGGTGGGGGTTGGGAGGAAGGGGTTTCAAGGTAGGGTATTGCTCCAGCCCAGGCTGACCTGGAATTCACTATGTAGTCTCAGGGTGGCCTTAAACTCACAGCAATCCTCCTATCTCTGCCTCCTGAGTGCTGGGATTAAAGGCATGCACTACCATGCCCGGCAAACATTCATTTTTTAAGACATGAAGGAGCTGGGGAGATGGCTCAGCCTTTGAAGGCGCTTGCTTACAAAGCCTGTTGGCTCGGGTTTAACTCTCCAGTACCCACATAAGGCCAGGGGTACAAAGTGACACATGTTTTTGGAGTTCATTTGCAGTTGCAAGAGTCACTGGCACAGCCATGTTCATTCTTTCTTTTTCAATCAATCTCTCTCTCTCTCATAAATAAATAGATATATAGATAAATAATTTTTAAAAAACATGAAGTAGTGTTGTAAAGTGCTATGCAGCTGCTGGGGAAGAAAAGTCTTCAACAGTCAACCCAGCAGTGGACCATGCAAGCTACATAACCTCTTAGGCAGGGAAGGCGAATGGCATGACTGTTATGAATGGGAGTGTGGTAGTTGTAACTTAGGGTCCCTAATAGACACAAAAGATTTATTAAAGCTGTAACCTGGATTTCCAGTGGCCTAGCTGGAAGAAGTGTCACTGTGGGTGGATCCTAGGGTCCAGCCCTGTCATGTTACTGGGGGCGGAACTGAATTCCAGCCTAAGTATGCATGATGCTTGAGCTCTGCCTGGAGTTTCCTGCTGTTTGGTTCTTACTTGTGGTGCTAGTGGTTTTTTTTCTCTGCATGAATTTGATAAAGGGAGCCAGCTTCTTCCACCATTATGGAACTTCCACTGGATCTGTAAGCCTGAAATAAATAAAACTGTGTCTAGTTTGGAGGTTCATCCCAGCAGCATGGAGCTCACTATGACAGGAAGTAACTAACTACTCTCTAATTAGATTTGAGGCACACTCCACACAAGGAAATATTCATGCCTGCTACTGAAAACTTGGCCAAAAGCCTATGGATGGGAAGCCAGGTGTGGGGGCACACACCTTTAATCCCAACACCCGGGAAGCTGAAGTAGGAGGATTGCTGTGAGTTTGAGGTCAGCCTGAGACTACATAGTGAATTCCAGGTCAGCCTGGGCTAGAGTGTGACCCTACCTCAAAAAAACAAAAAAAAAATTTTTTTAAGCCCATGGAACTGGACATGGTGGCGCACACCTTTAATCCCAGCACTGGGCGGCAGAGGTAGGAGGATGGCTGTGAGTTCAAGGCCACCCTGAGACTACATAGTGAATTCCTGGTCAGCCTGGACTACAGCAAGACCCTACCTCAAAAAAAAAAAACAAAAACAAAAAAAAAAAAGTCCATAGATGGGAAGGTCATAGGCTCTAAGGAGGAAGCTACTACTATTGTTTGGTTAAATGAATATGCTGTAGCCATCAATTTGCCCTCTAAATATTTATGTTTATGTCCATAGATTAGTGTTGCTCTCTCACTTTTGATCTGAAAAGCTTCTTTTTGCAGATGACAGAACATGGTAGTTTGAATGTATGTTCCCCCATAGACTCAGGTGTGTGTTCTTTTAATCTTTATTTTATTTTGTTTATTTATTTGAGAGAGAGAGAGAGAATGGGCATTCCAGGGCCTCTAGCCACTGCAAACAAACTCCAGACACATGTGCCACCTTGTATATCTGGCTTACGTGGGTACTGGGGGCTCAAACCAAGGTTGTCATGCTTTGCAGGCAAGTGCCTTAACTGCTGAGTCCCAACTCAGGTGTCTTATTAAAGCTTGTAACTTGGAATCCCAGCTGCCTGGCTGGAAGAGGTGTCATGGTGGGGGGTAGATCCTGGGGTCCAGCTCTAACCTGTGCCTAGGGGAGATCTGATTTCCAGCCCAAAAGGTATGCAGAACAGTCTGAGCTCTGGCAGGCCCTGTTGAATGTTGTCAGTTTGTGCCTGTTGGTTTTGGTGTTTGCTGGCCGGTGATGGTTTCTCTCTGCTTGGATGTATGGAAACAGATACTTCTGCCACTGATGGAACTCCCACATACACACACACCTGGATCTATGAGCTTGAAATAAATCCCTTGCTCCCCTAAACTCTGCCTGCCCTGGATGTTCATCCCAGCAACATGGAACTGTGTATAACACAGTTACTACTGAAAAGATTCCAAACTTGTGCTTGACAAGTAACAGTTGAGTCTTCAGCACTAAATGAGACTTCCTTCTCTAGCACATCCTCCAAGACTCAGGGAACATTGCAAAAAAAGGTGGTGGAAAGAATATAAATCCCAGAGGATGGAAAGGAGTGTTTTGGAACACTGCCCTCTGGACACAAAACAGCCATGGCATTTATGACACCACAGCAGCTGTCATGACCTGCAAAAGACCTGAAAAATATGGAGCTCATCAACATGTCATCATTGACTGTGGAGGAAGAAAAAAAAAAAAATGACATCAGAGGAACTAACTGGAAAGAAATCCTATGGAAAGAGGTAGGGGACAAAAGAAGGTAATGGGAGGAGATTATGATCAAAATACATTACATACATATACCCATTCAGTACCACCTAACTCAAAAAGATTTTCCAAGTATCTGTGTTGGGCATTGCTAAACACGGGTGAGACAGTGAGGAAGTTGGCCTGGGCTGTTGGACATGACTGGGGACCTTGGGCTGTGGGGGTTGCAGCTGGACCCACTCTGGCAACAGATTGGCCCTCCCTGCCCTAGGGCAAGGTGGTACTGTGTCTTGTCATCACCCAGAGTGGGCAAAACTGGTGGGCCCTCTTCTCTATCCCAAAAGCATCTGACCATTCCATAAATCAGGCTTTGCCCCCACAGTTCCTGACCTTGTGGCTAACTGCCCAAGAGACCCTTACATGGCTGAAGTCACATAGCTTTGCCTGCTATACGTCCATTATCTCCCTTCAGCTTCTCCCTCACGACTTCTGCCTTTCAACCAATTTGATAGCAACCCATAAACTATCTATCTAATTGCCGTGTAGTCTGTATGTGCCTTCTCAACCTTTCTCAAGTGCTTATAAACCCACTCCCCTTTTGAATAAACGAGAGCACACTATCCATCAGATGGCCTCCCGGGTGGTTCGTGGCCTGTCGCACTCACCTACTCCAGGACCCTGCTTCCCCCCAACTTCTCCTGTGCCCGGGATGTCAGTGGCCAACGATCCCCAGGAACAGTGAAGACCCACATATCCGTGAAGATACAACCTTGGAAATGACTCCCATGATGAAGTGTTTGTTATTACACAATAATCACTCTTTATCACTAAGTAGTCACCACCTCTTTTTTCTTGATATGCAGGTAGCCTTATAACATGGGGCAGCCATCTGATTTGCTAAAGTCACTATGTCCCATTGGATTATTAGATGAAAAAGACCTTGTAGAATAAACTCAGGCATTCTCAAAGCAGATGAAAGTGAAGACTCAGGATGCCAGGGTCAGTTGTGGCTAATATCACATGTAGTTTGTTAAATAAGAATAAATTACTTAAATTTGAAAATGATTGACCTTTAAAAAACATATTGGATGCAACTGTCCAGATAGAAATTGGCCTTGATATCATGACCTTGCAGTGCCTAGCAATACCTCTGCAAGACCCTCATAATAGAAGGAAAAGATGATGACAACAAATTAAAAGAGAGACTAATGGAGAGAGGGAGGGGATATGATGGAGAATGGAGTTCTAAAGGGGAATGGGGAAGGGGAAGGAAATATCATGGTTTTTTTGTATGTAAGTATAGAAGTTGTCAATAAAAACAATTTTTAAAAAACATATTGGAGAGTAGTCACTGCAGTATACAACATTCACTTTCTTTCTGATATCTTCCATAGAAGACAGAAGGGGAGGGAGGGAGCTAAGGAGAAAAGAAAGGAAAGAAGGGAGGGAAAAGGAATGAAAGAAAAGAGGGAAAGGGCTGGAGAGTTGGCTTAGCAGTTAAGTCACTTGCCTGAAAAGCCAAAGGACCCAGGTTCTATTCCCCAGGACACACATAAGCCAGATGCATAAGGTAGTGTATGCATCTGGAGTTCGTTTGCAGCAGCTTAAGGCCCTGGTGTGTCCATTGTCTCCCTTCTTCTCCCTCTCTCTTCCTCTTTCTCTGTCAAATAAATAAAATAAAATACATGTTTTAAAAAAGGTGGAGGGAGGGCTAATCAAAATCTAAGAGGATATAAAAAAGTCATATGGAAACCTACTTTTCTGAACAATGGAACACTCAGAAGCCATAGATTGTTACTAGAAAATTTTCAGTGCCAGGGATGGGATACCTTCCAGTGAGCTGTTGGCCAGGGAGGTCACAGATACCCCCAAAACATTATAGTCCATTGCCGAGGCCCTTGGTTTCCCACCAGGAATAGATGGTAAGACCCTATTGCTGAAGACTCCACATACTTGGGTGGCAAGTTCACTGAGAAATCCTGCTGGAGCTGAGCTGAAAGCCTCATCCATGTGGACCAGATGACAGGAAGTTGGAAAAAGCTACACTGCATGCAGTTCAATGGGAGAGAAAACACCAGTGAAGGTACTCAACAGTGAACACTGCAAGTTTTAAATTTGGCCAGCCAGGCCAAATGAGCCAATGGGTGCAATAGTGGCATGTCTGTTATGGGGGAAACCAACTGCTCTCTAATTGGACTGGAGGCCCGCTCCATGGGAGGGAACATATCCCTGATACTGAAAATGTAGGACGGAGTAGTCATGATCCCTAAGGGTGTAATGTCTGCCGGTGTCTCGCTAAATGTATATACTATGCTCACCAAACTGCCCAGTAAGCACTTCTCTTAATATCCACATCCATATATTAATGCTACTCTCACTTTTGGTTAGAGAAGCTTCTCTTTTCAGATGGTGGTGACCTCTGGGATGACTCAAAAGGCACCATGATGCTGAGAAGTGATGGAGGAGTGATCAGCACTGAAACATCTTTATCACACCTTCCAAGACTCATTGTCCATTGTGGAAGGGTGGTGGGAAGAATATAAGAGCCAAAGGAAGGATAGGACTCTTTGCAATGCACTCCTCCAGACACAAAATGGCCTGGATACCCATGATCTCACAGTGCCTAGTACTACCTACACAAGACTAGTATAATAGGATGAAAAGATGATGACATCAAAATAAAAGAGAGAAGCTGGGCATGGTGGTACACACTTTTAATCCCAACACTTGGGAGGCAGAGATAGGAGGATTGCCAAGAGTTCAAGGCCACCCTGAGACTATGTAGTGAATTCCAGGTTAGCCTGAGCTAGAGTGAGACCCTACTTCGAAAAACCAAAATAAATAAATAAGTACATAAATAAATATATAAATAAGAGATTGATTGAGAGGATGAGGGAATATGATGGAAAGTAGAGTTGTGAATGGGAAATGGGGGGAGGACATTATCATGGTCTATTGTCTATAATTATGGAAGTTGTCAGTAAAAAAATAAATTAAAATGCATGATTTCTGAGTCATGTATGATGGCACAGACCTGCAATTCCAATTTCTTGGGAGGCTGAGGCAAGAAAAGTCACAAGTTCAAGGCCAGCCTGAGCAACTTCAGGAGACCCTATCTCAGAAATTAAAGTAAAAAAATAGAGGTTTTATATTTCAAAACACTCTGGTTAGCATGGCATGGTATAGCATCCAGACTGTGGGGTCAAGGCCAACCTAGGTTAAACTTCTGTTTCTGTCATCTGGTTGCCATTTGATACTGGACATGTGCTGTAACTTCTGTGGACTCCATAACTCCATACTATTCATGAAATCCAGGAACGGTCTGGGGAAATAGCTCAGTGGTCAAAGGTGCTTGCTTGCAGGAGCAGACCCTCTGGCTGCCCTCCTACCTACCCATGCCTCTTCCATGGGACAGGCCACCCCACCTGCCCACGTGAAGTGGCAACGCCTTCCCCGCCCTGGGCTGAGCCCCCACCTGCCCCCCGCCCGGCCTGGCCCGAAAGTGAGATTGCACATTAACTACTGTAAGGGGAGGAGTGGCGTTGGGAAATGTGAACCTGAGTCTCAGTGCTGATGAGAATAAACGAACCGCCTTTTTAACAGTCCAAAAAAAAAAAAAAAAAAAAAAGATGCTTGCTTGCAAAGTCTGGGGCCCAAGTTCAGATGCATGAAGTCGTGCATGTGTCTGGACTTCATGTGCAATGGTGTTCCCTGTGTACACACACACACACACACACACACTCACTCACTCACTCTCTCGCTCTCTCTCATAATTACATAATAAAAAAAAATAAAGACATACAGAAAAGACTTCCTACTCTCTAGAGTTGCTAGGAGAACTGGACCATCACATGCTACCCACACGCATAGCAAGGACAAGTACATCTTGTGCCAAGCAGAGATCTAAGAACATGTGTGGGAAGAGCAACAGCAAAAGCAGTGAAGGGTGCAAACCCCTGAGCTCTGGCTGCCAAGCACGAGTCTGTAGGCTGGAGTAGCCATCTATATGTACATCCCTCACTCTCTCTGTGTCACACACATACACAATCTCACATGTCCTCTGAAAAAACACTGACTCTCAACCGAGTCAGGCTTAACCATGGCATTGGCTGGGGCTGGGGAGATGGCTCAATGTGTGGAGTACAAACATGAGGACCTGCATTTGGATCCCCAGCACCCACGTAAGATGTCCAGTGTGGTGATATGTAAGAGGCTGTCTTTAGGAATAAGATGGAGAGTGGTGGAGAAAGATACCCCATGTCGAACTCTGGCCTGTATATGCACCAGTGCACTCTTGTACTCATACACAAATGAACATACATACACGCATGCACACACACCACACACATATATACAAGTAGAAAGTGATGCAGGTTTCCTGCAAAAATTAATATGACAGTTCCTTAAAACATTAAACATGAGTGGAGAGATGGCTCAGAGGTTAAGGCCCTCGTCTGCAAAGCCTAATGATCCTATTTGCCCATTCTATTTGCCGATTCCCAGTACTCACATAAAACCAGATGCAGTGGCACATGCATCTGGCGTTCATTTGCAGCAGCTAGAGCCCTTGGCATGCCTTTTCACCCTCTCTCTTCCTCCCCTACCCCTTTGCTTGCAAATAATTTTTTAAGTATTTTTTAAAAATAAAATCAAGGCTGGAGAGATGGTTCAGCAGTTAAGGGACTTGCCTGCAAAACCTAAAGACTGGGGTTCAATTCCACAATACCCACATAAAGCCATATGCACAAAGGGACACATGGATCTGGAGTTCATTTGCACTGGCTGGAGGCCCTGATGTGCCCTCACTCTCTCCCTCTTTATCCCCCCTCTTCAATCTCTCTCTCTCTGCTTGCAAATAAATAAATAAATAATTATTAGGCCTGGCATGGTGGTGCACACCTTTAATCCCAGCATCTGGGAGGCAGAGGTAGGAGGATCCCATGAGTTCGAGGCCACCCTGACTACATAGTGAATTCCAGGCCAGCCTGGATTAAAGTGAGACCCTACCTCAAAAAAACAAAAAAAGAAAAATTCTTGGGCTGGTGAGATGGCTTAGTGGTTAAGGCATTTGCCTTCAAAGCCAAAGGATCCCAGTTCGATTCTCCAGGACCCAAGTAAGCCAGATGCACAAGGGGGCATATGGATCTGGAGTTCGTTTGCACTGGCTGGAGGTCCTGGCATGCCCATTCTCTCTCTCTCTCTCTCTCTCAAATAAATAAATAAATAAAATATAAATAAATAAAATATATATTTAATAATATTTCTAAATAGACAAGAAACAGAATAAGACTCTTTCTTAAAAGTACAGAAACCAGAGATGCAGGGGATGGTTCAACATAAACAATTGATAAATGTAATTACACTGTATAAATGGACTGTAGGACAAAATGACATGATCAGAGCCAGGCATGGTGGCGCACACCTTTAATCCTAGCACTCAGGAGGCAGAGGTAGGAGGATCGCGTGAGTTCAAGGCCACCCTGAGACTACAGAGTGAATTCCAGGTCAGCCTGGGATAGAGCGAGACCCTACCTTGAAAAACAGAAACAAAAACAAACAAACAAAAAAATCACATGATCATCTCAATAAATGCAAAAAAGGCATCTGACAAAATCCAACATCCCTTCATGTTTAAAAGTCCTACAGAAGCCGGGCGTGGTGGTGAATGCCTTTAATCCCAGCACTCAGGAGGCAGTGGTAGGAGGATCACCATGAGTTCAAGGCCACCCTAAGACTACATAGTGAATTCCAGGTCAGCCTGAGCTAGGGTGAGATCCTACCTCGAAAAAAAAAAAAAAGTCCTACAGAAACTGGGAATAGAGGAAACATATCTCAACATAATAAAAGCTGTTTATGACAAGCCTACAACCAACATAATACTAAATGGGGAAAAAACTTGAAGCTTTTCCACTAAAATCAGGAACAAGACAAGGGTGTCCACTGCCCCCACTTTTATTTAATATAGTACTGGAAGTCTTAGCCATAGCAATAAGGCAAGAGACACACACAAAAGGGATACAAATTGGAAAGGAAGAGATCAAATTATCATTATTTGCAGATGCTATCATTCTATACATAAAGGACCCTAAAGACTCTACCAGCAAATTGTTAGAGCTGATAAACGTTTTTAGCAACACAGCAGGATACAAAACAAACAAAGAGAAATCACTAACTTTCCTACATACTAACAACAAGCATGCAGAAGATGAAATCAGGAAATCTCTCCCATTCACAATTGCCTCAAAAATAAATAAATAAATAAATAAATAAATAAATAAATAAATAAATCACCCTGGAATAAACCTAACCAAGGAAGTGAAGGATCTCTACAATGAGAACTTTAAAACACTCAAGTGAAAAATTGCAGAAGACACTAAGAAATGTAAAGACATCCCATGTTCTTGGATTGGAAGAATCAATATTATGAAAATGTTAATCTTACCAAAAGCAATCTACATATTTAATGCAATCTCCATTAAAATTCCAATGGTATTCTTCACAGAAATAAAAAAACAATCCTGGGCTGGAGAAATGGCTTAGCAGTCAAGGCGTTTGCCTGCAAAGCCAAAGGACCTAGGTTTGATTAGGACCCACATAAGCCAGATGCACAAGGGGCACATGCATCTGGAGTTCCTTTGCAGTGTCTCTTCTCTCTCTCTCTCTCTCCCTCTCTCTCTCCTTGCAAATAAATAAAATAATCAAAAGAAAGAAAGAAAAAAGAAAAAACAATCCTGAAATTCATTCGGAAGCACAAAAAAACCTCAAGTAGCCAAAACAATTTTGAGCAAAAAATAAAGCTGGGCAATCCTAAAAATCCCATTTGGAGGCAGAGGTAGGAGGATCGCCGAGAAAAAACCCTGAGACTATAGTTAATTCCAGGTCAGCCTGGACAATTTTGAGCAAAACCAAAAAAAATAAATAAATAAAGCTGGTGGTATCACCATACCCAATTTTAAGCTATATTATAAAGCCATAGTAACAAAAACAGTATGGTACTGGCACAAAAACAGACACATAGGTCAATGGAACAGAATAGAAGACCCAGATATTATCCAGGCAGCTACAGCCTCTGTTTTTTGACAAAAATGCCAAAAATTCTTCAGTAGTGAAAAGACAGCCTCTTCAACAAATGGTGTTGGGAAAAATGGATATCTATATGTAGAAAGAAGAAAATAGATCCTTGTCTTTCTCCATGTACAAGAATCTGGTCCAAATGGATCAGAGACCTTAATATCAGACCTGAAACTCTGAAACTGCTGAGGAAAAGGTAGGGGAAACCCTTCAATATATTGGCATAGGCAATGACTTGCTGAATATAACCCCACTTGCTCAGGAAGTAAAACCACTAGTCAGCCACTGGATTCTCATGAAATTACAAAGCTTTTGTACAGCAAAGGACACTGTGAATAGAGCAAAGAGACAACCTACAGAATGGGAGAAAATCTTTGCCAGCTATACATCTGGCAGAGGATTAATATCTAGAATATACAAAGAACTTAAAAAACAAAACAATAAGAAATCAAACAACCCAAATAAAAAATGGGCTATGGAACTAACTAGAGAGTTCTCAAAGGAAGAAATACAGATGGTATATAAACATCTAAAAAAGTGTTCTACATCCTTAGCCATCAGGAAGATTCATATTAAAACTTCTTTGAGATTCCATCTCACTCCTGTCAGAACAGCTACCATCAAGAAAACAAATGATAATAAATGTTGAAACCCTTCCACACTGTTGGTGGGAGTGTAATCTGGTACAGCCATTGTGGAAATCAGTGTGGAGGTCTTGAGACAACTAAAAATAGATTTACCATATGATCCAGCTATAGCACTCCTAGGAATAGATCCTAATGACTCTTCTCACTACCTTAGAGATACTTGCACAACCATGTTTATTGCTGTTCTATTCACAATAGCTAGGAAATGGAACCAGCCTAGATGTCCCTCAACAGGTGAATGGATAATAAAGATGTAGTACATTTACACAATGGAGTTCTATTCAGCAATAAAGAAAAATGAAATTATGAAATTTGCTGGGAAATGGATGGATCTAGAAAGGATTATACTAAGTGAGGTAACCCAGGCTCAGAAAGCCAAGCATCACATGTTTTCCCTCATATGTGGATCCTAGCTACAAATGTTTAGACTTGTGTGTGTGCTGAAACCAAAAATCAGCAGCAGAGGCCAGTAAGCTAGAAAAAGGCTATAAGGGAGGGAGGAGAGGGAAGGACTTTAGGGGAGTGAAATGATTGAGCAAGAGAAGGGTGGGGGAGGATCAATCAAAATTCAAGATATTCTGAATAAGACATATGAAAGTCTATTTTTGATAATGCACACCCAGAAGCCATAGATTGTTACTAGAAAATTTTCAGTACCAGGGATGGAATACCTTTCATGAGTTGGTGGTCAGGGAGGTCCCTGTTGCCTCCAAAACATTATGGACTATTGTCAAGGCCCTTGGTTTCCCTTGAGAAACAGATGGTAAGACCCTATTGCTGAAGACTTCACATGCCTGGGCATCAAGGTCACTGAGAAGTCAAGCTGGTGCTGAGCAGAAAGCCTTCTCCCTGTAGATGAACCAACTGAAAACTGGTAAAAGTTGCACTGCAGGCAGCCCTGTGGGAGACAGAAGTCATCAGAGGTGAAAACAGTGGACACTGGAAGCCTCAAGTTTGGCCAGACAGGCCAAATGACTGAACGAATGCAACAGTGACATGTCCACTCTTGGGGAAACCAACTGCTCCCTAATTGGACTGAAGGCCCTCTCTATGGGAGGGAATACATGCCTGGTACTGAAAAACCTAATCAAAAGTCTATGGTAGGGGAGGTCATGAGCCTTAGGGGTATAAAGCCTGCTCTTGTCTGGCTAAATGCATATATTATTCCCACCAAACTGCCCTGAAAGCACTACACTTAATGTTCATTTGCATATATTAATGCTACTCTCGCTTCTGGTTAGAGAAGCTTCTCTTTTCAGATGGCGATGACCACTGGGATGACCCAAAAGGCAACACAGTGCTGAGAAATGACAGAAGAGTGCTCAGCACTGAAACTTCTCTATCACACCCTCTAAGGATCAGAGTCCATTGTGGAAGAGGTGGCGGAAAGAATGTAAGAGCCAAAGGAAGGGTACGACTCCTTACAATGCAACTGTCCAGACAGAAATTGGCCTCAATATCCATGACGTCACAGTGCCTAGCAATACCTTTATAATAGGAGAAAAAGATGATGACATCAAAATAAAAGAGAAATTAATGGAGAGGGGGAGGGGATATGATGGAGAGTGGAATTGTGAAGGAGAAAGTGAGGGAATTATCATGGCTTATTGTCTGTAAGTATAGAAGCTGTCAATAAAAATTTTTTTAATAAAAAAAAAAAAAACCCTACAGCAAAACCCTTCAAAACAGAAGTCCCACGGGCTACAGCTATCCCACTCCTGAGTATATACCTGAAGAGTTGCAAGTCAGCACACAACAGAGATGTCTGCATATCATTTTATTGCAGGACTCTTCACAAAACCAAGTTATGGAATCAGATTAGGTGACCATCAACATGAATGAATAAAGAAAATGCTTTAAATGTGTATTGGCACAATGGATGACTAAGGTCATTCTGGCACTATGAGGCTATGAGGAAAGTAAGTAGAAAAAACCAGGGGGACAGGCGACAAGAGCAGGTAATAGGGTATGAATATAAGCAAAGTACATGATGCACAACCATGAAAATGTCATAATGAAGCCCATCACTTTGTACAATGAGTATACACTAAGTTTTTAAATTTTTATTGTTATTTATTTATTTGAAAGTGACAGGCAAACAGAGAGAGAAAGAGGCAGAGAGAGAGAGAGAGAGAGAGAGAGAGAATGGGCACACCAGGGCATCCAGCCACTGCAAACGAACTCTGGATGCATGCACCCCCTTTGTGCACCTGGCTTATGTAGGTACTGGGGAATCGAGCCTTGAACCAGGGTCCTTAGGCTTCACAGGCAAGTGCTTAACCGCTAAGCCATCTCTCCAGCCCTACACTAATTTTTTTTTTTTTAAAGTGGGTAGGCATGGTGATGCACGCCTTTAATCCCAGGACTCAGGGCTGAGGTAAGAGGATCGCTGTGAGTTCGAGGCCACCCTTAGAATACATAGTGAATTCCAGGTCAGCCTGGGCTACAGCAAGACTCTACCTTGAAAAGCCAAATAAATAAATAAGTTATTTAGGCTTTAGGATGTAGGATGCAGCTGGATGGTACAATGTGTCGTTAGCATAAACAGGGTTTGGGTTGCAAGAGTACGCACGTGCGTACCCCCGAACCTTAAGGCTTGGCATGAGCACCCACAAATCCAATTTGATTCTGATAGGTCTCATTCTCCTCAATCCCTTGCACCGATAGCAAATCCAACTTCCCAGAAAAACTGAGACATAACTCTCGATAAACCCTGACATAGCTAAAGACAATCCTCAGATCAGTTAATGATAATCTCCCATCGGACGCTGGAGCCGAGAACCATAGCAGTAAGAAAACTACTCGGAGAAATCGCTTTTTCTCTGCGAACACTTCCGCTCTCCGGGGTTCCCGCCGTCGCCGCAAGGGTGAGTCAGTCCCCACTAGCCTGCACCCCCGGGCCTGAGCATTTTGCCTAAGAGGGCACACTCGCCGGGGGGAGGTGAGTGCGGTGCCAACAGACTCCGGGGAGGGCGCAGCGTGGGCGGGCGTACCTGGATGAGCCCCCGCCGGAGCAGGGCGCTGTGCACACAGCCGGGGACGGTGGCGGGCAGCTCCAGAGAGCCGTTCCCGTTGCGCAGCCTCCAGCGGCCCCGCAGGCTGCAGCGCTCGGCCGCGGACCCCGGGCGCGCTGCGCACAGCGCCAGCAGCAGGAGCAGAGGGCCGCGCATGGTGGCCGCACACGCCCGAGCCCTGGCCATGAGGGGAGCAGCTCGCCTCCCCGGCTCAGGCCGCCACAGCGGGTGGAAAAAGCCCGCTGCACCTGGCTCCGCCCCCAGGTCAGCTGAGCTCTCGCCAGCCCCGCCCCGCGGGCTAGGGGGACCCGGAACCGGACGCCCGGGTCCCAGCTACTGGCCCGGCTTGGTGTCCCTGCGCTACGCAGCTCCTCCTCCTGCAGGTTAGCACCTTGGGCGCGAAGTGACTAACTCTGTGGGAGATGGGACGCCAACAATATGGGAAACCACAGAAAGGTTCTTTGCTCTTGCCCAAAACGGAAAAACCGGGACCAAACGAACCCCGGATGCATGATCCACTTTGTGCATCTGGCTTTACGTGGGTACTGGGGAATGGAACCCTGGACATGTGCCTTTAACCGCTGAGCATCTCTCCAGGCCTACTCTCGAGTTCTGTGGTCACATACATACCTGAGTCCTGTTTTTTACAACATATTGTTATTCCATTAATCCTATGAAGTCCAGAGAGAATCCCACATTGTGTAAAATACTTACTACTTTGTTAAATATCTACAAGTTTCCCTCCCAACAAATCCAGTCCTTGTTCTGCCTGAAATAGCCTCAGTCTGTAGATACACTATCATATTTCACTTTGACAGGGTTAGCATTCTCACAACCTTATCATCTTGGCTTAGGGACACTGGATTTTCCACTCAACACCATTGCTCTTATCTCCAAAGAGGTCAACTGATTTGCCTGTTAAACTCGGTAGTAGACAGGACTAGGCCCCTCCTCTCCTGGCTGCTATTCTCTTTTCAATAGAGCCCACTTGTATTTCAGGAGAAGGGTTCTGCTCCTTCAAGCTTCCTAACTCCAAGAGCATACTTGCTTTTGACATGAACAAAGTTCTTAACTCAAATAAGACATCCTGTTTCATGGCATGAAAAGCCAGCCATGGTCATAACACTGATGACAAGGCTTATTAACAAGAGTGGCAAAAACAATCCTCAGATCAGTTAATGATAATCTCCCATCGGACGCTGGAGCCGAGAACCATAGCAGTAAGAAAACTACTCGGAGAAATCGCTTTTTCTCTGCGAACACTTCCGCTCTCCGGGGTTCCCGCCGTCGCCGCAAGGGTGAGTCAGTCCCCACTAGCCTGCACCCCCGGGCCTGAGCATTTTGCCTAAGAGGGCACACTCGCCGGGGGGAGGTGAGTGCGGTGCCCACAGACCTCCGGGGCGGGCGCAGCGTGGGCGGGCGTACCTGGATGAGCCCCCGCCGGAGCAGGGCGCTGTGCACACAGCCGGGGACGGTGGCGGGCAGCTCCAGAGAGCCGTTCCCGTTGCGCAGCCTCCAGCGGCCCCGCAGGCTGCAGCGCTCGGCCGCGGACCCCGGGCGCGCTGCGCACAGCGCCAGCAGCAGGAGCAGAGGGCCGCGCATGGTGGCCGCACACGCCCGAGCCCTGGCCATGAGGGGAGCAGCTCGCCTCCCCGGCTCAGGCCGCCACAGCGGGTGGAAAAAGCCCGCTGCACCTGGCTCCGCCCCCAGGTCAGCTGAGCTCTCGCCAGCCCCGCCCCGCGGGCTAGGGGGACCCGGAACCGGACACCCGGGTCCCAGCTACTGGCCCGGCTTGGTGGCCCTGCGCTACGCAGCTCCTCCTCCTGCAGGTTAGCACCTTGGGCGCGAAGTGACTAACTCTGTGGGAGATGGGACGCCAACAATATGGGAAACCACAGAAAGGTTCTTTGCTCTTGCCCAAAACGGAAAAACCGGGACCAAACGAACCCCGGATGCATGATCCACTTTGTGCATCTGGCTTTACGTGGGTACTGGGGAATGGAACCCTGGCCGTGTGCCTTTAACCTCTGAGCATCTCTCCAGGCCTACTCTCGAGTTCTGTGGTCACATACATACCTGAGTCCTGTTTTTTACAACATATTGTTATTCCATTAATCCTACGAAGTCCAGAGAGAATCCCACATTGTGTAAAATACTTACTACTTTGTTAAATATCTACAAGTTTCCCTCCCAACAAATCCAGTCCTTGTTCTGCCTGAAATAGCCTCAATCTGTAGATACACTATCATATTTCACTTTGACAGGGTTAGCATTCTCACAACCTTATCATCTTGGCTTAGGGACACTGGATTTTCCACTCAACACCATTGCTCTTAGCTCCAAAGAGGTCAACTGATTTGCCTGTTAAACTCGGTAGTAGACAGGACTAGGCCCCTCCTCTCCTGGCTTTTCTTTTCAATAGAGCCCACTTGTATTTCAGGAGAAGGGTTCTGCTCGTTCAAGCTTCCTAACTCCAAGAGCATACTTGCTTTTGACATGAACAAAGTTCTTAATTCAAATAAGACATCCTGTTTCATGGCATGAAAAGCCAGCCATGGTCATAACACTGATGACAAGGCTTATTAACAAGAGTGGCAAAAGTATTTTTGAAAAAGAAAGAGAGAGAGAGATAGAAGGAGGGTGGGAAGGAGGGAGGGACGGAGGAAGGAAGAAAGGGAAGAAAGAAAGAGAGAGATAGAAAAATAAGCCGGGCATAGTGGCGCTTGCTTTTAATCCCAGCACACAGGAAGCAGAGATAGTTGGATCGCCATGAGTTCCAGGCCACCTTGAGACTACATACTGAGTTCCAGGTCAGCCTGAGCTAGAGTGAAACCTTACCTCAAAGACCAAAAAAAAAAAAAATTTTTTTTTGCACACACCACATACTTTTTTTTTCCAAGTAGAGTCTCACTCTAGCCCAGGCTAACTTGGAATTCACTATGTATTCTCAGGGTGGTGTCGAACTCACAGTGATCTTCCTACCTTTGCCTCCTGAGTGCTGGGATTAAAGGCGTGTGCCACAACGCCTGGCTCACCACATACATTTTAATAAGCCAAATCAAAGGGAAATTTGTCTAAACCAATGCAGAGATTTTCTCCCAGTCTGTAGGTTGCCACTTGACTTGATTAACATTCTCCTTTGCTGTACAGATGTTTAGTTTCAGAAGATCCCAATTGTCAACTGTTTACCTTATTCCCTGAGCAAAAAGATTCTTATTCAGAAAGGCCTTACCTAATGCCTTTATCTTGAATTGTCTCTACTCTTTCCCCTAGATTTTCAGTGGTCTAGAGGTTAATCCTGTAGCAGGAAAAGTGGGTCCAGGTAAAAGCCAACACAATTATAACCTGGACCCTTTCTTTTATTCTTTTGATCTACATGTTTGTTTTTGTGTCAGTACCATGCTGTTCTTTTTACTGTGGCTCTGTAGTAGAACATGAAGTCAGATATGGTGGCACCTGTACCATAATTCTTTGTCCACAGGATTGCCTTAGCAACTAGGGTCTTTTTTTCTTCTATATATATGAATTTTTTGTTTTGTTTTGGTGAGGTAAAGTCTCACTCTAGCCCAGGGAGACCTGGATCACACTCTGTAATCCCACGCTGGCCTTGAACTCACAGAAATCCTCCTACCTCTTCCTCCCAAGTGCTGGAATTAAATGCATGCACCACCATGCTCAGCTCATAAATATTAGCTTTTTTTTTTTTTTTTTTTTTTTTTTTTTTTGAGGTAGGGTCTCACTGTAGCTCAGGCTGACCTGGAATTCACTATGTAGTCTCAGGGTGGCCTCGAACTCAGAGCAATATTCCTACCTCTGCCTCCTGAGTGCTGGGATTAAAAGGTGTGTACCACCACGTCCTGCTTAGCTCATAAATATTAAGATTGAATAACATTTAAAATATAGAAAAATGGGCCTAGAGAGATGGCTTAGTGGTTAAGTGCTTGCCTGTGAAGCCTAAGGACCCCAGTTCAAGGCTTGGTTCCCCAGGACCTCACATAAGCCAGATGCACAAGGTGGTGCATGCATCTGGAGTTCATTTGCAGTGGCTGGAGGCCCTGGTGCACCCATTCTCTATCTATCTGCCTCTTTCTCTCTCTGTAAATAAATAAACAAACAAACAACAAAATACCATAAATTAATATATATATTTCTTTTATTTGTTTGTTTGTTTTTTGTTTTTCGAAGTAGGTCCTCACTCTGGCTCAGGCTGACCTGGAGTGCACTATGTAATCTCAGGAAGGGTGGCCTCGAACTCTCGGCAATCCTCCTATCTCTACCTCCCAAGTGCTGAGATTAAAGGCATGCGCCACCATGCCCGACCAGAAAAAATATTTCTTTAAATAATGATGTTGGGAGCTGAGGAAATGGCTCAGTGGTTAAAAGCACTTGCTTGCAAAGCCTGCCAGCCTGAGTTCAATTCCCCAGTACCCATGTAAAACCAGATACACAAAGTGGTACATGCATCTGGAATTTGTCTGCAGTGTCAAGAAGCCCTGAAATGCCCATATTTCTCTCTCTCTCTCTCTCTCTCTCTCTCTCTCTCTCTCTCCTTGCAAATAAATTTTTAAAATATATTTTTATAAGAATGGTGTTGGAATTAGCCAAGCATGATGGTGCATGGCATTAATCCCAGCACTTGGGACCCTACCTTGAAAACCAAAAAAAAAAAAAAAAAAAAAAAGAATGGTGTTGGAATTCTACTCAGCGGTATAGAAAAATGAAATAATGAAATTTGCAGGAAAATGGATGGACTTGGAAAAGTCACACAGGCAAAAAAAGACAAACTGCACATGTATTCCTGTTTGTGGTTCCTAACTGGGATCAACTGAAAATGAGTGGAAGTGGTAGTAAGCACCAGGGATATGGGCATAAAACTAGAATGAGGGGCTGGAGGGATGGTTTAGCACTTAAGGCACTTGCCTGTGAAGCCAAAGGACCCAGGTTTGATTCCCCAGGACCCATGTAAGCCAGATGCACAAGGGGCACATGCGTCTGGAGTTTGCAGTGGCTACAGGCCCTGGAGTGCCCATTCTCTCTCTGTCTCTCTTCTATCTCTCCGTGTTTGCAAATAAATTAAATTAATTTAATTAAAAAAAAAAAAAAAAACTAGAAGGAGACCAGGAGATCTTCCAAATGAGCCACCTTCATGAAACATGGATTGTTTCAATTTGAAGAAAATGGTTATACAATATTTGGTTAGGTTTATTCCAAGCTGTATTTTTTTCTAGATAATTGTGAATAGGTTTGTTTCCCTGATTTCTTTCTCAGAATGTCACCACTATACAGGAAGGCCACTGAATTTGTGTTAATTTTGTATCCTACCACTTTGTTGAAAGTATTTATCAGCTTTGAGTTTTCTGGTGGAGTATTAGAGTATCTAATGCACATTATCTACAAATCATTATCTACAAATAACAAAATACCTGGACTAGAGTGAAACCTTACCTCAAAAAACAAAAAACAAAAAAACAAAGAAGAGGAAGAAAATAAATTTTCTGAAAATGTTTATTTAATTATTTATGAGAGAGAGAAAGGCAAAGAGAGAGAGAGAGATAATGGAACCAGACCTGGTGGTGCATGCCATTAATCCCAGCCCTTAGGAGGCAGAGGTAGGAGGATTGCCAAAAGTTCAAGGCCACCCTGAAACTACATAGTGAATTCTCAACCTGGGCTAGAGACCTGGGATACTTTGAATAGATGGCCCCCAATATATTCAGTGTTTTATTAGTTTGTAGTTTGCATCTGCAGCCACCTGGCTGGAGGCAGTGTCACTTGGCAGATCTTTTTTTTTTTTTTTTTTTTTTTTTTTTTGGTTTTGCGAGGTAGGGTCTCACTCTGGTCCAGGCTGACCTGGAATTAACTATGTAGTCTCAGGGTGGCCTTGAACTCTCGGCGATCCTCCTACCTCTGCCTCCCGAGTGCTGGGATTAAAGGCGTGCGCCACCACGCCCGGCTCACTTGGCAGATCTTAAGGTGTGGTGGTAGGTTTGAGATTTCAATCTAAAGATATGCAAAGTGTGCCTAGCTGGGGTTCCTGAAGTGTGCTCTGTGGCTTTTGGCACATTCTTCCCCCCCCCCCCTCTCTCTCTCTGGTCCTGTGAAGGCAAGCCAGCTTCTTCTGTCATTATGGAACTTCCCCTGGATCTGTAAGCTTCAATAAGTATCCCTTTCTCCATAACTTTGCCTGGTCTGGAAGTTCATCTCAGTGAACCTGAAGCTGTCTACTACAAGACCCTACCTTGAAAAACCAAAAATAAATAAATAAATAAATAAATAAATAAATAAAAATAAAATTTAAAAATCAGAGTTAGAGAGGCATCCCAGGGACTCTAAGCACTGCAAACAAACTTCAGATGCATGCGCCACCTTGTGCATCTGGCTTTACATGGGTACTGGGAATTTAACCCAGGTCCTTAGACTTAACTGCTGAGTCATCTCTTCAGCCCCTTGTTCTATGTTTTAAAAATATTTCATTTCATTTATTTATTTGAGAGAGAGAGAGAGAATGCAAGACAGAAAGAATGGGCATGCCAAGGTCTCCAGCCACTGCAAACAAATTCCAGACACATGTGCCACCTTGTGTATCTGGCTTACGTGGGTCCTGGGGAATCAAACATAGGTCTTTTGGCTTTTCATTCAAGTGCCCTAACTACAAAACCATCTCTCCAGCTCCTCTTTTTCTATTTTTTAAAATAAAAATAAATTTAACCATGGTGATGCATGCATGCCTTTAGTCCCAGCACTTATGAATAGGAGGATCTCTATGAGTTTGAGGCCATCCTGGGACTACAAAGTGAATTTCAGGTCAGGCTGGGCTAGAGTGAGACCCTTCCTTGAAAAAAAAGCAACAAAAAAGTCTTTTTATTGCTTTTTTTTTTTTTTTTTTCAGTTTTTCGAGGTAGGGTCTCACTCTGGCCCAGGCTGACCTGGTATTAACTATGTAGTCTCAGGGTGGCCTCAAACTCGTGGCAATCCTCCTACTTCTGCCTCCCAAATGCTGGGATTAAAGGTGTGCGCCACCATGCCCAGCTTTTTTTATTACAATTATTTTAAAAATTATTAAAATTCTTTTCCCCCCTCCTCAGTCCCTCCATTGACCCCTTATTCTTTCCTACTGTTTCCTCTTCTATTTTTTTTTTTTTTTTTTTTTGGTTTTGCGAGGTAGGGTCTCACTCTGGTCCAGGCTGACCTGGAATTAACTATGTAGTCCCAGGGTGGCCTCGAACTCTCAGCGATCCTCCTACCTCTGCCTCCCAAGTGCTGGGATTAAAGGCATGCGCCACCACGCCCGGCCCTTCCTCTTCTATTTTAATGTCTTTTTTTTTGCCCTTCTCTATCATCCACAACAACCTATGCTGGGGCCCAATAATAAGCAGGTCTTGTGTAGGTAAGCACACTTGCTGTGAAATCATGACAGTATGGGCCTCTTTGCATCTCTAAAATAGCATTCCAAAGCACTCCTCTCCATCTCTTTGTTCTTATATTCTTTCCTCCGCCTTGAACCCTGTGGTTCCTGAGCCATTAGAGAGTTGTGGTAGAATTGTCTCAGTGCTGAACACTCAGCTGTCACTTCTCAGCACCTTAACAAGTTCTGAGTTTCCCCTAGTCAGGGCCATCTGAAAAGAGAAACTTCTCTAACCAAAAGTGACATATGATGTATTAGTTCAGGGTTTTCCAGAGGAACAGAACCAAAAGAATGAATTTTATTAAAAGGGAGTTTATCTTACGGCAGTCCATTAGTAGCAGTTTGCTGGCCTGAGAGTCAAGGAAGCCAGTAGCTGCTCAGTCCACCAGGCTGGATGCCTCAGCTGTCCTGATCCGGCACTGAAGGCCTCGAGGCTTCCTGGAGAGATGCTGCTCTTTAGTCCACGCTGGAAGGCAGCACTGTAGCCAGGTGGGAGGAGGGGATTCTTTTTCCCCAGAGCTTCCTTAGATAAAGCCCCCCATCAAACAGGGGCTGCCCACTCTGGGGGAAGGACTTCCTCCTTCAGTTAATCCTTCCCAGAAGCAACCTCAGAGACTCACTCAAGAGGAATGTCTGTGAATTCCTAAACAGATCAAGTTGATATATGGGCATAAAAATAAAATAAAAATAAGCCTTTAAAAATTTTTTATTTTATTTGAGAGAGAGAGACAAAAAAAAAAGGACAGAGAGAGAGAATGGGTGTGCCAGGGCCTTCAGCCACTGCAAATGAACTCCAGACACATGAGCCACCTTGTGCATCTGGTTTGCATGGGTCCTGGGGAATTGAACCTGGGTTCCTAGGGTTTGCAGGCAAATGCCTTAATCGCTAAGCCATTCCTCCAGCCCAAACATAAGCCTTTAGAGAGTGATTTGATGGGCATCCCTCCTTCCCTCCTAGGTATTATGACCTTCTTAGCCATAGGCTTGTGACTAGGTTTTCATTATCAAACAGGAATTTTCTCCTATGGAGAAGGTTTCAGATTGGATTTTAAATGCCACTATTGTCCTAGTGGGTACATCTTGCCTAGTTGGCCAGCTATGTAGCTTATAGCTGGTCCACTTCTGGCTAATGCCACCAATGACTGCCTCCCCTAATCAGGCTATGTAGCCCTTTCCCTTTCTATTTATTTGTTTATTTATTTATTTATTTTTAAGTATAAATTTAGTATGGACACATCATGTGTTGGTATCATTATTTCCCACCTCTCTGCCCTCATTCCACTGAAGACCCTCCTCAGTGGGATTGCTGGTATTTACCTTGGCATTGTGAGTTATGAGTTGTGAGAGCAGCTGTCAGATTTTTGGAGGGAGGCAATATGGTAGTGGTTTTGGTGGAAGCAATGCCTCTGGATATTCCCTCTGTCCTTGTGGCTCCTACAATCCTTCTGCCCCCTCTTCTACAAAATTCCCTAAACTGTGGTGAGTGTGTTTTAAGTCTACTTTAGTGTTGAGCTCTTAGCAGCTTCTGGATTTCTGCTTTGGTACATTTGACTATCCTCAGTGTCTTTTTCCATCACTCTGGCACATGTTGTCAGGCTCTCTGTGGAAGCAGCATTCTTTCTTGCTAATCTCACCAGTTCCTCTGTAGTTTCACCTGGGCCCTAGCTGATGTGTAAGGGGTGGTTCATCTCCTGCCCAGGGAGTCAGCTACGTTTTCTTGTCTTGTTGATAGAGGTTTGCAGTCCTCAGTTCTCACTGCCTTCCAAAAAAGAAAAACAGATTCTCCAGAGAGTGAGATTAGCATAGGTTAAAGGGGTAGGCATTGATAATTTAGAGAGATTTTGATAGGTGTAACCTCACTTTGGGCCAAAAAACTAGTGGGAGCTTCTCCTTGGAGTCCATAATATTGCTCTCCATAGGATTCTGACTCATTTCCCAGTTCTAGCTATGGGTTACTTTCCACTGAGTGGATCTCTTAGCCAATCAGAGAGCCATTGATTACCCACCTAGGCTGTGTGCCACCTATTGCACAGGTGTGTACATCTTGTCAGGCTGGTTGCATTTGTATAGCAGTGTCCCCTGCTTGCTCACAATGTTTTTGGTCACGTTTTGATCACCAGTAGGTCATGTAGCACTTTTCAGCACTATACTGGCTAACTATCCAGGAGCTGGCTTCTTTCCAGATTTCAGCCACATCTCTCCATGTTCTGTGTCAGCAGCATGTGGTGTCTTCAGTAATCAGGTCCTAACTTTTACCTCAGGCAGGTAATCAAGTACTTTGATAGAAGCCTATCTTGTTTGGGGGAACCTCATAGGTTTTTTCACTCAATGTGGGTTGTAACTAATTTCTGGTGCTGAGAGTAACAAGCCAGAGCCAAATGTTTTAGGGTTAGACTTCATCCCACCCTCACCAGGGCCTGTCTTAGACAGTTCCCCCATACTCCTACTGAGTGATATATATAGGCTTTTCAAGGTAGGGTCTCGCTATGTAATTCACTATGTAGTCTCAGGGTGGCCTTCAACTCATGGTGATCCTCCTACCTCTGCCTCTCAAGTGCTGGGATTAAAGAGAGAAAGACAGAGAGAGAGGGAGAGAGAGAGAGACAGAGAGAGAGAGAAAGAGAATGGGCATGCCAAGGCCTCCAGCCACTGCAAACGAACTCCAGATGTATGTGCCACTTTGTGCATCTGCCTTACGTGGGTCGTGGGGAATCGAACTATGGTCCTTTGACTTTGCAGGCAAGTGCCTTAACTGCTAAGCCATTTCTCCAGCCCTTTTAAATATATTTTTTTAATTTATTTATTTAAGAGAGATAGAAGCAGACAGAAAGAGAGAGAAAGAATGAGCACTCCACAGCTTCCAGCCACTGCAAATGAACTCCAGATGCATGCGTCTCCTTGTGCATCTGGCTTACATGAGTCCTGGAGAATCAAACCGGGATCCTTTGGCTTTGCAGGCAAGCACCTTAACTATTAATCCATCTCTCCAGCCCTTAAGTGTTATATATATTTTTGTTTTTCATTCTTTTTATTTTATTTTATTTATTTTTTATTGACAACTTCTTTAATTGTAGACAATATCCCATGGTTATTCCCTCCCTCCCCCCCCACTTTCCTTTTTGAAAGTTCACTCTCCATCATATCCCTTACCCCTCTCAATCAGTCTCTCTTTTCAGTTTGATGTCATGATCTTTTCCTCCTATTATGATGATCTTATGTAGGTAGCGTCAGGCACTGTGAGGTCATGGATATCCAGGCCATTTTGTGTCTGGAAGAGCACGTTGTAAGGAGTCCTACTCTTCCTTTGGCTCTTACATTCTTTCCGCCCCCTCTTCTGCAATGGACCCTGAGCCTTAGAAGGTAGGTTTGAGATGTTTCAGTGCTGAGCACTCCTCTGTCACTTCTTCTCAGCACGATGGTGCCTTCTGAGTTATCCCAAGGTCGTCACCATCTGAAAAAGAGAAGCTTCTCTAACCAAAAGTGAGAGTAGCATTAATATATGGGTGTGGCTATTAAGAGAAGTGCTTACTGGGCAGTTTGGTGAGCATAGTATATACATTTAGTCAGACACCAGCAGACATTACACCCTTAGGGCTCATGACTACCCCTGTCATATGTTTTCAGTATCAGGGATGTGTTCCCTCCCATGAAGTGGGCCTCCAGTCCAATTAGAGAGCAGTTGGTTTCCCCCATAACAGACATGCCACTATTGCACCCATTGGCTCATTTGACCTGGCTGGCCAAATTTAAAGCTTGCAGTGTCCACTGTTGAGTACCTTCTCTGGTGTTTTCTCTCCCCCATTGAACTGCATGCAGTGTAGCTTTTTGCAACTTTCTGTCAGCTGGTCCTCATGGAAGAGGCTTTCAGCTCAGCTCCAGCAGGATGTCTCAGTGAACTTGCCACCCAAGTATGTGGAGTCTTTAGCAATAGGATTTTACCATCTATTCCTGGTGGGAAACCAAGGGCCTCGGCAATGGACTATAATGTTTTGGGGGTATCTGTGACATCCCTGGCCAACAACTCACTGGAAAGTATCCCATCCCTGGCACTGAAAATTTTCTAGTAACAATCTATGGCTTCTGAGTGTTCCATTGTCCAGAAAAGTAGGTTTCCATATGACTTTTTTATATCCTCTTAGATATGGATTAGCCCTCCCTCCACCATTACTTTACTCAATATCTTCCCCTGACCTCACTTAGGCATTTTCACCCCCTTTAAAGTGTTATATTTTTTAATCTGCTATCCAAAAGGAAGGTTTCTATGTTATCAATTCATTTTGGATTTAGTTTTCTGTGTACCTGCTCCTGCCCTCCCATTCTCCTCTCCCCAGACTCTTCCATCCCTATTATCTGACCCTCAAGTTGCCTGTCAAGTATGCCTGTAACTTAAGCTGTTTCAGGTTAGGAACCACATATGATGGAGAACATGTGACGTTTGTCCTTCTGTGATTGTGTGAGTTTGCTCTGTTCCAAATCGTTTCATTTTCCTACAAATTTCATTGCATCATTTTTACTTACTGCTGAGTAGAATTCCATTGTGTATATGTACCACATATTTATTCCCCATTTGTCAAACAATGTGCATCTGGGTTGATTCCAGTTCTTAGCTATTGTGAATTGAGCAGCTATGAACATGGTTGAGCAAATTTCTCTGCAATGAGGCATGGAGCCTTCATGGTAGATGCCCAGTAGAGGAATAGCTGGGCCAGTTGGTAGCTGTATTTTCACCTTTTCCAGGAATCTCTGTATTGATTTCCATTGTGGTTGTGTAAGTTTGCAGTCCTTCCAGCAGTGAATGAGGGTTTCTCTTTCCCCACACCCTCACCAATATATATTGTCAGTTGATTTTTTTAATGATAGCCATCCTGACTGGAGTAAGGTGAAATCTCATAGCCATATTAATTTGCATTTCCCTGATGGTTAAGGAAGATGAACATTTTCTTAAGTGAGTATTAGCTATTTGTATTTCTTCCATTGAGAATTCCCTAATAAGTTTTCTGCCCCATTTTTTAAATTATAATTAAGTAAAAATTTGTATGGAGGGCTGGGTGTGGTGGTGCATGCCTTTAGTCCCAGCACTCAGGTGGTAGAGGTAGAAGGATCACTATGAGTTCAAGGCCACTCTGAGGCTACATAGTGAATTCCAGGTCATCCTGGGCTAAAGTGAGAGCCTACCTCGAAAAAATAACAACAACAACAACAACAACAAAAAGTTGTATTGATACATCATATCTTAGTACCATCATTTCCCTCCTTCCTGCCCCCATTCCACTGAGGGCCCTCCTTAGTGGAATTGCTGCTTGGTATTCCCCTTAGGTTTGTCAGTTATGAAATATGAGAGCATCTGTCAATCATTGTAAGAGGAGACTGCCCCATTTTTGGAGTGAATTTTATTATTATTATTATTTGAGAGAGACAGAGAGGAAGAGGCAGAGAGAGAGAGAGAGGGAGAGGGAGGGAGAGAGAGAGAGAATGGAGATGCCAGAAGGCTCTCAGCTGCTGTGAACAAACTCCAAATGTATGCGCCCCCTTGTGGGCAAGTTCGTCATTGCACCCTTGCATAACTTTTTGCTTCTAGCTAAACGTAGACCCTGGAGACTCAAACGTGCATTCTTAGGCTTGGCAGGCAGGTGCCTTAACCACTAAGCCATCTCTCCAGCCCTTGAGTGGATTTTTTTATTGCTTAGTTTTTTAATTTTTTTTAAAAAATTTAAATTTATATTAGAAAGAGAGAGTGTGTGAATATGTGCCAGGGCCACTAGCCACTGCAAACAAACTCCAGATGCATGCAGTTCCAGTATGCATATGGCTTATGTGTGTACTGGGTAATTGAATCTTGGTCTAAGTTAGGCTTTACAGGCAAGCACCATAACTGCTAAGCCATTTCTCCAGCCCTTATTGCTTAATTTTGAGTTCTTAGTAGATTCTAGATATTAGGCCTCTGTTAGTAATATAGTTGGTGAAAATTTTCTCCCATTCTATGGGTAGTCTGTTGGCTCTGTTTATGTTATGTTTGTCTCTACAAAAGCTTTTCAGCTTCATGAGATTCCACGGGTTGAATGATTCTTTAATTTCCTGGGCTACTGAGATCGTGTTCAAGAAGTCTTTCCCCACTCTGATATCATGGAGAGTTCCCCCTATTTTTTCTTTTAGCAGTTTAAGAGTTTTGGGGCTTATATTGAGGTCTTTACATTTGGAGTTGATTTTAATGTATGGCAAGAGGTGTGAGTCTAGTTTCATTTTTCTACATGTGATTGTCCAATTTGTCCATCACCATTTGTTGAAGATGTTGTCTTTCCTCCAGTGTATATTGTTGCTCCTTTGTGAAAGATCAAGTAGTTGTAGTTACTTAAACTAAGGGCTGGATCTTCTATTTTGTTTCATTGGTCTATATGTCAGTTTTTATGCCAGCCAATATCATGCTGTTTTTGTTACTATGGCTTTGTATTATAGCTTTACACTGGGTATGGTGACACCTCCAGAGGTATTTCTTTTGCTGAGGATATTTTTGGATATCTGTGACCTTATGCCATTATGTATGAATTTTAAGGTTATTTTTTCTATCTCTGGAAGAATGATGCTGGGATTTTTATTGGTTTTACATTGAATCTGTATATTGCTTTTGGTAGAATTGTCATTTTCACAATATTAATTCTACTCATATAAGAACATGGAAGGTCTTTCCATCTTCTCATGTCCTTTTCAGTTTCTTTCTTGATTTTATGTTTTCATTATATAGGTTTCACATCCTTGGTCATTCCAAGGTATTTGGTTTCTTTGTATGTGTGTGCAGCTCTTGAAACTGGAACCATCTCACTGATAATTTATCTTTTCTTTTTTTTTTCAAGGTAGCATTCTCACTCTAGCTCAGGCTGACCTAGAATTCACTATGTAGTCTCCGTGTAGCCTCAAACTCACAGCGATCCTCCTACCTCTGCCTCCCAAGTGTTGGGATTAAAGGTGTCTCCCACCATGCCTGGCTAATTTGTCTTTTGTGTAAAGGAAGGCTACTGATTTTTGTGTGTTGATTTTGTATCCTAGCACTTTGCTAAAGGAATTTATCACCATTAGATGTATTTTGGGTCACTTATGTATAGGATCGTGTCATCTGTAAATAGGGTTAGTTTGATTTTTCCCTTTCCAGTTTGAATCCCTTTTATATCTTTCTCCTATCTTATTGCTTGACCTAGTACCTCTATCACTATGTTGAAGAGCAGTGGTGAAAGTGTGCACCCCTGTCTTGTTCTCACTTTTAATAGGAACTCCTTGAGTCTTTCCTCATTAAGTATGATTTGGGGGCTTTGTATTTACCCTTTATTAGGTTGAGATATAAACTTGCCTTGCCTAGTCTCTCTAGCATTTTGATTATGAAGTGATGTTATCTTTTGTCAAAGGCCTTCTCTGCATCTATTGACATGATAATGTGGTTCTTGGGTTTATGTGGTTTATTATGTTTATCATTGTCCATATATTGAACCATCCTTGTATTATGAGGTTTTGTGCTTTCTTGGGCTTTGAACATTTTTGTGCCTGCTCTGGTTTTGTTTATTGTTTCCATCCTCTTGTAGGCTCTTGAGGTTGGTTGTTTGACTCTTCTATGTGGAGTATTCACTGAAGTATTCTCTGTAGGTTTGGCTTTGTGTTTATAAAGCTGGCTTTTATCATGGAAGGCTTTCCTTTCACCATCTATTGTGAGGAATTCTTTCTCTGGGTACAGTAGTTTGGGTTGGAAGCCATAGCTTTTTAGACTTTGGGGTGTTCCATTCAAGCCCTTCTGGATTTCAGAGTTTCCAGCAAAAAATCTGAGGAAATTCTGATGGGATTGCCTTTCTATGTAATGAGTTATTTCTCTCTTAATGCTTTTAGCACTCTCTCTTTGTTTTCACTGTTTAGAACTTTAACTATGATGTGTCTCTTTGGTCCAGCCTCTTGGGTGTTCTGTGAGCTTCTTGTATTTGGATGGGTCTCTCTTTTGAGAGAAGTTTTCTTCAATAGTTTTCTTGAATATGTTGTCCATGCCTTTGACTTGAATTTTTTCTCCTTCTGGTATACCCATGGTCTGGATATTTGGTCACTGTAGGGTATCCCACAATTCCCTTACATTCTTTTTGCATAATATTTTGAACTTATCAAAGTTTTTGGATGCCTAACCAGTTTCCTCTGTCTTGTCTTCCAGATCTGAGATTCTATCCTCCACATGATTAGCTCGTTAGTGAGGGCTTCTAGAGAGGCTTTTACAAGCCTTTGTCAAGTTCCAATTTCAGGTTATGGTTTGATTTTCTTTTCCTTTTATGTTTTTACTTTATTTTTTTTAAGTTTTATTTATTTGACAGAGTGAGAGAGAGAGACAGAGACAGAAAAAAGAGAATGGACACAACAGGGCCTCCAGCTACTGCAAAGGAACTCCAGATGCATGCACCACCTTATGCATCTGGCTTATGTGGGTCCTGGGGAATCAAACCAGGGTCTTTTGGCTTTGCAGGCCATCCCTCCAACCTGGTTTGATTTTCTTGATATTTCTTGGAATTCATTCTAGTATTTATTTATTTATTTATTTATTTATTTATTTATTTATTTATTTTGGTTTTTGAGGTAGGGTCACACTCTAACCCAGGCTGACCTGGAATTCACTGTGTAGTCTCAAGGGTGGTCTTGAACTTATAGTGATCCACCTACCTCTGTCTCCCAAGTGCTGGGATTAAAGGTATGTGCCACCATGCCCAGCTTCATTCTTGCATTTAATCATGTCTTCATTAAGCTTAATCAGCTGGTTATTGAAATCCTCTATTTTTTGATTCACCTTCAGTTCATTTATCTCTCTTTTGAGTTTTCCCTGGTTTTCTTCAATTAAGTTAAGCCTGGTGACAAAAGCTCTGTGTTCTGTAAGAGATGATTCCACTCAATTTATTTATGTGATTATTGGTGTTTTGATACTTTGCTTCCAGTTCATCCATTTGCCTGGTCAAGGTCTCATTGAGTTTATTAAATAAGTTTATTGTGCTTTCATTTGCAATTCAATTTCTGTCAACTCCTCTGTTTTCATTCAAAACTTCCATTGTGGAACTTGGCAACCTTGGTGGAGATCTCTAAGTTTGTAGTCTTTTGGGGTTTTTTTTTTTTTTGTTTGTTTGTTTTTTAGCATTGGGACCTACAAATCTCTGGGTGAAAGTATTGTTTAATTATGGAGGAAGGAAGTATTTGTTCTTACAGTGAGTGTTCTGTTTTAGATTTGAATCAGATTGGAGTGGGATGTATCTACAGATGTGCAGGTCATGGAGCTCTGGGCTGGCGGCTGATATGAACACTGCATTTGAAGATACAGAATCTGATCTAAAGAACAGGCCTAAACCCTGGATCTGCAGAGTTGGCCAGTACAGGGGCTTTTGTGCATGGAGGTGGCTAGCAGTCAGAGGAGGTGGCCAAGACCAGAAAGTTCTGGTGCTGGCAACATGTGTGGATGGTGCAGGGTATGGAGGAGGCTAAGGATTGCTGTGAGTTCAGGCCAGTCTGAGACTACAGACTAAATTCTATGTCAGCCTGGGCTAGAGCCAGACCCCACCTCAAAAAACCAAAAAGACGGGCGTGGTGGCACACACCTTTAATCCCAGCACTTGGGAAGCAGAGGTAGGAGGATCATCATGAGTTTGAGGCCACCCTGAGACTACATGGTTAATTCTAGGACAGCCTGGGCCAGAGTGAGACCCTACCTGGGAAAAAAAAAAGAAAAAAAAAATCTAGAAAACTAGAAGTGGTGTCAAAAGCTTGTGATTTCAGCACTCTGAACATGAAGGCTGGAGCATCAGAAGTCCAAGGTCATTCTCAGCTACACAGTGAGGCATGAATTCCTGCTTATGAGTGGTCCTCATATCCAACCAGAGAGCTGTTGATTACTCTTATAACCTTTGTTCAATATTGAACCAATGGGTATATCTTGCCTGGCTGGTTGCTTTTGTAGTTTACAGGATCCACTGCTTGTTCACACTCCTGGTCACTTTTATTCTCCGGTGGCTCACATAGTGCTTCCCAGCACTGAGAGCTAGCCAGAAGGGAAGCTGACTTCCATCTCAGTTCCAGCATCTCTCAATGTTCTGTAGTCACAGCCCATGGGATCTTCACCAATAGGGTCTTACCATTTAGTTCTGGTGGGTTCACAATGGCCTGTACTTTTTGGGGATCTGATAGGCCTTCCTTACCAGCAGCTCACTGTGGTGGAGATAGACTAATTCTAACACTGGGATTTATCAGCAATATAGTTTTAGGGTAACACTTTCTCTACTCCAGCAGGGTGCTCCTGCCCAAACTCTTCTTTTTCTCTCTCAAAGTTATACATTTTCATTAGCTAACAAGGGAGGTTTTTATTGAATTGATTCATGCCCACATTAGTTTTTTTTCATTAATTTTTTTATTGACAACTTCTATACCTCACATTAGTTTTGCATCTTACCTCCTTTCTTTCCCCTGTCCTCCCCAAACCCTTCCACCCCCTAGTTTCTGTCCATCTACTTGCCTGTATACTATCCCTCCCCTAATCCCTTCCTGTTTCTCCTCTCTTCAAGCCTCTTTCTACCACTTATAAACAAATCAAATTATTCCATATTAGGATCCACATATGAGAGAACATGAGGCATTTGCCTTTATGAGCTTGGATGACCTCACTTAGTGTAACTTTTTCTAGGTCCATCCACATTCCTGCAAATTTCACTTTTCCATACTACTGAGTAGTACATTAAAAAAATTTTTTTAATGTATTTATTTGCAAGCAGAGAGAGCAATAGAAGAGAGGCAGACAGAGAGAGAATGGGCACGCCAGGGCCTCTAGCCACTGCAAACGAACTCCAGATGCATGTGTACTTATGCATCTGGCTTACGTGGGACCTAGAAAATCGAACTGGGATCCTTTGGCTTCGCAGGCAAACGCCTTAACTGCTAAGCCATTTCTCCAGCCCCGTGAGTAGTATATTTTGTAAATGTACCATATCTTCATTATCCCTTCATCAGCTAGCTGATGGACATCTGAAATGATTCCAGTTCTTAATGCTAGCACTTTTTTTTTTTTTTTTTTTTTTTTTGGTTTTTCGAGGTAGGGTTTCAGTCTAGTCCAGGCTGACCTAGAATTCACTATGTAGTCTCAGGGTGGCCTTAAACTCACAGCAATCCTCCTACCTCTGCCTCCTGAGTGCTGGGATTAAAGGTGTGCACCACCATGCCTAGATGCTAGCACTTTTTTTTTTTTAAAGAACTTTTTTCTATTGAATGGCTTTGTGTCATTCTTTTTTTTGGAGGGGTTGGGGGGTTTCCGATGTAGGGTCTCACTCTAGCTCAGACCTGGAATTCACTGTGTAATCTCAGGGTGACCTTGAACTCACAGAGATCCTCCTACCTCTGCCTCCCAAGCACTGGGATTAAAGACGTGTGCCACCACACTCGGCACATTCTGGAAATGTATGGATCTCCTACTTACAGTTCATGACATATGTATTTAGTCTTATTCCAGTACCAAATGATTCACTGTTTTGATTATTGAAACCTTGTAGCTTGGGAAGTTGCCTAGACAAGACCACAATATGAGAACAAAATAAAAATCATGACATCAAAATAGAAAAGGGGGCTGGAGAGATGGCTTAGAGGTTAAGGCGCCTGCCTGCCAAGCCTAAGAATGAATGCCTGTTCGATTCTCCAGGTCCCACGTTTAGCCAGACGTAAAGTGACACCAGGGCACAATGCTGGACTTGGCCACAAGGGGGTGCATGCATCTGGAATTCTTTCACAGTGGCTGAGAAGCCCCTGGCTTACCCATTCTCTGTCTCTCTGTCCCTCTCAAAAAAAAAAAATAGAAAAGGGACTAGTTGGGAATAAGAAGGGGTTCAGTAAAGCGGGAATAGGAGAGAGGGAATGAAAAAGTGTGGAGGAAGGGATTGTGATCAGCGATCTATCTATCTATCTATCTATCTATCTATCTATCTATCTATCTATCAAAGTTGTCAACATTTTTTCTTAATTTTTATTTAGTTATTTGAGAGCAACAGAGAGAGACACAGAGAGAGAGAGAGACAAAGAGAAAGAGAGAATGGGTGTACCAGGGCCTCTAGGCACTGCAAATGAACTGCAAATGCACCCCTTTTTGCATCTGGCTTACTGGGGAACCGAGCCTCAACCCTGGGTCCTTAGGCTTCACAGGCAAGTGAAGCTCAACTGCTAAGCCATCTATCCAGCCCATCAATAAAGTTTTTTTTTTTTTTTTTTTTTTTAAGTTACATTTTCTGCTTGAGTTTTCTGGGACTACTGGCTAATATTTTAGGGTAAAAAGCTTCACAGAGGCCTAACTTATTTCTAATTCTTAGAATATTTCCAGTGATTTTGGGCAGAACATCATCATCCAAGGTAAAGCATACACTCCTTATTTGTTGGGCGTTGCTAAAAACAGGCTAGGACTGTGAGGAAGCTGGCTTGAACTGTTGGACATGGCTGGGGACCTTGTGCTATGGGGGTTGCAGCTGGCCTTATTGTGGGGAACCCACCCTGGTGACAGTGACTGGCCCTCCCTGCCCTCAGGCAAGGTTGTAGTGTGCCCTGTTCAACGCCCAGAGTGGGCAGAACTGGCAAGGCCCTCCCCACTTTTGTTCCCAAAGCATCTGACCATTCTATAAGTCAGGCTTTGCGGCCCCCCCCCCACAGTTCCTGCCCTTGTGGATAGCTGCCCAAGAGAGCCTATGTGGCCAAAGTCATATAACTTCTCCCACCACTTCTGTTATCTCCCTTACAGCTCCTCCCTCCCAAGTCTGAAGTCATGTAGCTTTTCCCACCACTATCTCCCTTACACTTATGCCTTTCAACCAATTAGATAGCAACCCGTAAACTATGTATCCAGTCACCATATAGTCTGTGTATGTCTTCTCAACCTTTCTCAAGTGTTTATTAACCCACTCCCCTGTTGAATAAACGAGAGCATGCTATCCATCAGACTGCCTCCTGGGTGTTCATTGCCCGTTGCACTCACCTGCTGCTCTAGGACCCTGCTTTCCCCCAACTCCTCCTGTGCTGGCCAATGACCCCTGGGGATAGCGAGGACCCACACTTATTGGGATGGAGTTCTCCAGTTTGATGCCACTTTTTGGGTGTATCCTAGTCTGTTTGTCAAGATCATGAAAATTAAGTGTCTTATTCATTTGGCACTTGAAAGACTTCTCAAGAAATTGGCTTCCTTTTTGGTTTCCCATTTTCAATTTGGTTTTGGCCTGAGGATACTTCCCCCCGCCCCCTTAGATAGGTTCTTGTTATGTAAGCCAGTCTGGTTTTCCAATTCTTGTATCTAGTCCCTTAGCTTCTGAATGCTGGGGCTACAAGTGTGTACCACTATGTCTGTCTCGTTTCTTTCTGGTTAGAATAATCTAAATGTATATAAAGTTCCCAGCAAGTTTGTTTTACAGAATTTTCCAGGGTAATCATTATGCATGCTAATAGAAACATAGTTTAGAACCTAGATTGTTGTCACAACCCCAAATGGTGACACGAGTGGAAGGTGACTAGATTTGGCAGTGGTAAAATGTTTCTGAACATGCAGCAACCAAACATTAAAATCAAGCCCTCAATAAATGAGGTGCTTCTGGAAGCACTGGTCTGTGTTATGTTGCCTGGCCTTACCACAACATTGGTTCCAAACAATATGCACACCTCATATTGCACACACCACCATGCCAAACACCACAAACACATATTGCCCAATAGTGTATGCTATGTATTTTAACTGTATACACAAACTTCCCTGCGGTTACAGAAATACAATGGTTTTATTCAGGCATGGTAATAAATGTTTATATCTATCTCAGCACTTGGGAGGCAGAGACAGGAGGATCACTGTAAATTTGAGATCAGCTGGTTAACATAGCAAGTTCCAGTCCAGCCAAGTCTACACAAGACTTGGACTTAAAAAAAAAAATGTATGTTTGTGTGTGTGTATGTGTATTGGCACCCCAGAGCCTCTTGCTGCTGCAATTGAACTCCAGATGCATACACACCTTAAAAAATATTTTATTTACAAGGAGAGAGGAGAGACACAGAAATGGGCATGTCAGGGAATCTAGCCACTGCACACTCCAAATGCATGTGCTACTTGGTACAATCAGCTTTACATGGGTACTGGGGAATCAAACACAGGTCATTAGGGTTTGTAGGCAAGAGCCTTAACTGCTAAGCCATCTCCCCAGACTTTTTTTTTTTTTTTTGTTTTTCAAGATAGGGTCTCACTCTAGCCCAGGCTAACCTGGAATTCACTGTATAATCTCAGGCTGGCCTTGTACTCATGGCAATCCTCCTAACTCTGCCTTAACTTCTGCCTTAAAAAAACAAAACAACAACAACAAAAAACAGCTGGCCAGGTGTGATGGCATACTCCCTTAATCCCAGCACTTAGGAGGCTGAAGTCGAATTGAAATGGCCCTGAACATATTTCTGCCATTTTGTACCATATATTTATGCGAAATAGCATTTTCACCTATGATTAAAAAATCTCAGTGCTGGAGAGATGGCTTAGCGGTTAAGGCATTTGCCTGCAAAGCCTAAGGACCCTGGTTCGATTCCCCAGGACCCATGTAATCCAGATGCATAAAGGAGTGCATGCGTCGAGTTCGTTTGCAGCAGCTGGAGACCCTGGCATGTCCTTTCTATCTGCCTCTCTCTCAAATAAACGATAAAGTAAAATATTTTAAAAAACTCATCTCTCAAAAATATTGAAGCTTTACATGTTATAGTATTATTCATCAAGATTTAAATCTTTATGTAAAAATAAATACACACATCCATTTCATTAATAGCATTTGTTTTGGCTTAATAAATGGTAAATTAAGGCAGGCATGGTGGTGCACACCTTTAATCCCAGCACTCGGGAGGCAGAGATAGGAGGACTGCCATGAGTTCGAGGCCACCCGGAGACTACATAGTTAATTCCAGGTCAGCCTGGGCTAGAGTGAGACCCTACCTTAAAAAAAAAAAAAAAAGTAAATTATATGTACAACAAAGAATTGTTTTAAAATTTACTATTAGTAAATTTTTAGTTTGTATCCTTATATACAGATGGAAAAAATTAAGATTCAATTAACTATAATGCAATTATGCTTATTCTTATGGTTATGATTTTTTTTTGAGGTAGGGTCTTGTTCTAGCCCAGGCTGACCTGGAATTCAAAGCTGGCCTTGAACTCACAGCAGTCCTGCCTCGGCCTCCCAAGTGCTGAGGTATGCACTTAAAGGTATGCACCGTCGTTTGGCTAGAACTCTTTTTTTTTTTTTTTGGTTTTTGCAAGGTAGGGTCTCACTCTGGTCCAGGCTGACCTGGAATTCACTATGTAGTCTCAGGGTGGACTCGAACTCTCGGTGATCCTCCTACCTCTGCCTCCCGAGTGCTGGGATTAAAGGCGTGCGCCACCACGCCCGGCTAGAACTTTTTTTTTTCTTTTGTTTTTTCCAGGTAGGATCTCACTCTAGCTTAGGCTGACCTAGAAATCACTATGTGGTCTCAGGGCAGCCCTGAACTCACAGTTATCCTCCTACTTCTGCCTCCTGAGAGCTGGGATTAAAGGTGTGCACCACCATGCCCAGCTGGTTTTCTTTTTAAAAAAATATATTTGAGAGAGAAAGAGGTAGAGAGAATGGAAGTGCCAGGGATTCCAGCCACTGCAAATGGACTCCAAATGTATGCGCCCCCTTGTGCATCTGGCTTATGTGGGTCCTGGAGAATCAAACCGGGATCTTTTGGCTCTGCAGGAAAACACCTTAACTGCTATGCTAAGCCATCACTCCAGCCCCCCCCCCCTCCTTTTATCTTGAGACACAGGGAGAAGGGGAGAGAGAATGGGTGCAATATGGCCACTGCAAACAAACTCCAAATGTATGTACCACCATATGAATCTGGCTTACTTGGAACCTGGAGAATTGAAACTGGGTCCTTAGGCTTCACAGGCAAGTGCCTTGACCGCTAAGCCATCTCTACAGCCCAAGAATTATTTCAAAAATACTTATTTGCAAGCGAGAGGGGGAGAGAATGAGAATGGGCACACCAGGACCTCATGCCACTGCAAACTGTGCCACTTTGTGCAACTGGCTTTATGTGGGATTTGGGAAATTGATCCTTGGGCCCTAAAGCTTTGCAAACAAGCACCTTGAAAGGCTAAGCCATCATTCCAACCCAATGGAATTTCACTGTGTAGTATGTGGTATTCGCATGTCGCTTATGCATGTGCATGCACATGGAGGCTAGAGAAGACATCTAGGAGAGAAATGAATGGGGCATGCCAGGGCCTTTGGCTGCTGCAAACTCCTGATGCATATGCCACTTTGTGCATTTGCCCAGCCTTAGTACACATAGTATACTATAAACCTGGTCAAAAGGTCTAGAGAGCAACTCCCTATTGTCATGTTAAACATGTCCAACTGTCTTTTAAATATGGTTATACTCCTAGGTTGGTGCTGGTCTCAGCCTCCGTTAGTGAGCACTGGTTATTGCAGGATCACATCTGACCAGTTTAGAATGATTGTATATACCAGCTTATTATAGAACATTGATACCACCTCCACCAAGGCTTAGGGAACATCACACAATAGAGGGCAGAATGTTCAGATCCTTCATGGATGTGGGAGGGGCTCATGAAGCCTCACCTTTCCCCAGAAGACCTACTGGTAGGAAGTAGCTCCTGGGAGAGGACTCATTTTCTTCATGGGTTTACCCATTTTCATGTAAGCAACCCCTAATTAAATGCAGTGGGTCAAACGTACACACAGGACATCTAAGTGGGGAAAGGACTAGCTGGGAGAAAGGGGTTCAGTGCAAGTGGAAAAGGTGATAATGGGGGGTATCATTAAAATATACTTGTATGAAGTTGCCAATAAAAACAAATTTTAAAAAGGAATACTTTTGGCAAAGACATTATCCTAGGTAGAGAATAAAAACATCTTTGGAGAAAGTGAAGAGCTGGGACAGAGCAGAAGTCTCCCTGCTGGCTGCAAGTGCTGGAAATTTAGTCTGCTGGGGAGAATAATCAAGACTCCCCCAGCAAGCTACACAACCCGCCACCAGAAAACATGTGCTCACCAGTTACAGGCCTGTAACTGATTGGCTGAGTTCCACTGAAGAAGGAATCCACATGTCCTGGAACAACCTGTCAAAAAGTCCATGGTTGAAAAAAATCACAGGTCCTAGAAGGGATGCTACTCCTGTTTGGCTAAATGGAAACATGCCCAACAGATTGCCCTCAATATTTATGTCCATTGCTTAGTACTGCTCACATTTATGATCAAAGCTTTTGGTAGATGGGGTTACCAATATGCCATTCCCAGGAAATATTGTAGAAGGGGCAGAAAGAATTTAGGACTCAGAAGATAGGAGTGCTTTGGAAATGTTTTTTTGGACAAAAAGTGGTCACTGCATTTATGACCTCAGGGCAGCTGTTGCTCCCTGCCCAATACTGGATCCGTCAATATGCTGTCATGACAAAGAAAAAAAGACATTAAAATGGAATAATTGGGGGGGGAGTAGTTATGTGGAAGTGGTATGGGGGAGGACAAAATAGGTGGGCATCATGATCAATATAAATTCTGTGCATGCACATGTAAATGGTAAGCAGTCAGGACTGGAGTCATAGCTTGACACAAGGTAGAGAAGACCACTGTAGGTGATTACAATAATCCAATTTAAATGCTTTACCCTAGTTCCCCAGAAGGTTCTGTGTAAATTTAAAGAGAACTGAGGACAGTTTTGATTGGAAAGAGTTCAAGATGGGTTTTGGGTCAGTGCATTTACATTTGATAAGACCAAGGCTAAATCTCTGGAGAAAAACGAGTTGTGTTACAAAGATGTTCAGTTTACAGCCGGGTACACCTTTAATAACAGTACTTGGGAGGCAGAGGTAGGATCACTGAGTTTGAGGCCACCCCGGGACTACATAGTGAATTCAACGTCAGCCTGAGCTAGAGACCCTACCTTGAAAAACAAAAATGCTCAGTTTAACCTGAACAGGAAAAATAATTCAGAAGTGGGAGGTAAATGAGTGCTCCTGAACAAGGGGGCATGAAAAAGAAACTTATTTTTGTGTTGCCCCTATCCATACTTGATTTAAACTAGAAATCAAAACTATGCAGAGGCTGCCAATGGTATGTCAAGATTGTACATTTCACAAAGTTCCTATAGTATTACTGAAAAGTGAAGGCTTCCATTTACAATAGCAGTTTGGATTAACAATGGGGAATTTTGGAAAGCAGTTTAAACATAATTATCAGGAACTGTGAACCTGAGACACACATAGCAGAAACAATCAAAAAGGTGGCCATTATAATCCTGTTCTTTCTAGCCTTTGAAGTTTTTATTTGCACACGTGTATGGGTATACCAGGGCCTCTTGCTGCTGCAAACAAAAGCCATATATACTTGCACCACTTTTTACGTTACATTGGGTGTCTCGGGAAACAAACCTGGGCCACTTTAAATAGCAGAAAGCCATATTCATGGCCCTCTTGCTAGCCTTTCTTAAAGAAAAAAAAAAAAAAAAAAACCTTTTAGTATTGGTCCTGTGTGACACTTTGTTACTTAATTTTTTTTTTTTTTAATTTGAGGTTGGGGTGGGGGAAGAGAATGGGCTCACCAGGGCCTCTACCCACTGCAAACGAACTCCAGACACATGCACCACCATGTGAGTCTGGCTTACATGGAAACTGAAGAGTCGAACAGGGGTCTTTAGGCTTCACAGGCATGTGCTTTAACCATTAAGCATCTCTCCAGCCCTCTATAGCACTTTTTGTTGTTGACTGCTATGTTTTAAATATTTGCCAATGCTTACCATTTATTTTTCCATTGCATTAGGAAAGCACAATTATCTGCCTTAGGAGAGCATTCCATTAGTCTTTTTAAATTCAACTACCCATAGCTGGCCATGGTGGTGAAGGCTTTTATTACCACCAGCATTCTGGAGAAAAATAGCAGAGGTAGGAGGATCACTGAGTTCGAGGCTCACCTTGAGTGAGACTGTACCTCGAAAAACCAAAACAAAATTCATCTCTTCTACTACGAACACTATTCACATTGTCAGTTTCCACTGGGATAAAAACTGTTATAGCTTAATAGTCAAAATATGCCCTCTATAACCAAACTGTAAAATAACTAGTTTAAAAAAATTCTTGGCTGTAGTTTGTCACAAGGGAATGTTCAAACTTAAAAAAAAAAAATCTCTTGCCTGGGCATGGTGGCTTAGAGTGGCCTATAATCACAGCATTTGGGAAACAAGGGGCAGGATTGCTAAATTAGTAACACTCTCAATCTTTACCAATCACTTGTTAGATTTTACAATGTACCACATTCCACCTCAACTCAAATTTAATTACCAGAATCAAGACAGGGCCTGCTAAGAAAGTTTTCCAGATGGTATTTTTGGCTGTCATACTTTGAAAACCATCATAATAAATCCTTTGCAAGTGCTGCTTTAATATGTTGAAAATCAAGCTCACACAGCATTAAGTTCAAGTATGGACTTCATGTTAGCTGTAATTACTTGAGTAAGACCAAAGTGTGTTTAAACACAGACTTTAATGGTAACAATTCCTTTAAGCTCAATTAACTTTAGCTATTACAAGTCTTATGCAGATGTCACTATTAGACAACATTTAGTGACTTGCACTGGGTTCCTCATAAAATAGAAGACAAATACACTTTAAGTGTAATCAACAATCATTTAACAGTTGTTATGCCAACACAAAACATGGCTAATTTGTCACTTCTCCCCCCTCCCCAAATCACAAACACAGCATGATCAATGTCTTAAGTATACTTCAACTAAGCCATAAAAAAGTGAGTGCTTCACTACCCCTGAGACCACTAGTTAACTGTGGTTCATACTTTTAAACGTGAGTACACCCACATAAGCAAAAGACTAAGTTAAAAAAAAAAATCTGATTATCACATTGCAAACTTGCCCAGGAAAAAAAAAAGTCACTTAAAAATTTAAATTTACCATTAACTGACCAACTGGACTTTAAAAACAAAGCATTTAAATGTATGCATTTAAAAGTATAGGACATATACAGGAATAGTCTAAATCAATACTTAAATCTGTTTTATATTTACTTTAGTCCTACACATGGCACTAGTAATGTCAAAACTACTGGGTTGGGTGGGGAAGGAGAGGAAATTCTTGGATTCTTTTGAAAAGTCTTATTGTGGATGATCCCAAGTCCAGTCCATACATTCAAAACTGTTGGGTTTTTCCAGGTACTTTACAGCTCTCTTAGACCTGGAGAAGCCTCTATGGCTTATTCCCTTAGAAGTGACATGTGAAATGTTGTATAAAGCATCAAGTCAAAGATAAAGAACTGGACATACCCATTAATCACGGCAATCAATGGTTTACGGAAATCATCTCCATAAATACCTAAAGCTAGAAAAAGCATCAATTTGAAAGCCAATTAGGGATCCATTCTCTTATAAAAAGTTTTACTTGTTATTTGGCTTCCAAGAAATATGCCTACTAAAGCTGTTATTTTGAGAGTACAAGAGTTTCAGAAATGATTTTTGAAAACAGAGCTAATGAACTCTTACCTTATAGAACACTATTTTCTCATTCATAATTTGAATCCAAAAGCTTTAATAACATGACATCTACCCTGAAGAACCCATATTTTAAGCAGAAAATAAAATCACTCACTGGATAAATTATATAGCTGAACTGGTATTTCTCAATGAAATACTTATTACAGAATTAAAGCCAGAACATCTTCAGAAAGCATGCATTTCACTTCCAGTTTAGAAGAACCTTAAGTCAATAAATCATGTCCAAATTACATATTAAAAATGTTTATAAAAAATTAAGCTTTAACATTTATTTCTAGCTTTCCACATCTGTGAGCAGACAGGATTAAGACTGCAAGTAAGTGTAAGCAGTGCAAATGTGAAAGTGGAGACATTTTATGTGCTAGATATCAAATACAGGTTTTTAAGAAATAAAGCAATGGATAAAGCTAGAAAAAAAACCATAAAACTCTAGGACCAGAATTAGAAAGAGTGAAGCATGGTAATGCCCTTGTTACTACAGAAGCTTAGTGGCACAGATGGCACTTGTCAAACAAAATAATAATAAAAAAGCAATCCAATAGCATTGACTTTTATTCATTCATGTTAAGTCACCTGAAATGGTATCTGCTGCATATAAATATGCTCATTAATGTAAATGGCTGAACAAATCCATTTCAATGGATACTCAATATCCCACAGTTAAGTCACTTCAACACATCCTCACGACAACTCCCACACCAAAACAGTACTTTATTTCGTAAATTTTGACCCATCATCACTCCCAAGTTATGTCTCCTTTTTCAGCTGTTAAGTGTACAAGATGAAGAGAAATTTTAGAGAAGGGGATGCACCTGGAAAATAAATTTCTTCAAACTCCATATACACGTTTCAAAACTGCTGGGTCCCAAGTCCATTTATGAACTCTAGGGCTGCCAGTATTCGTGCAGCGTATTAAAGCTACACTATTTGAATAGCTTATAATTCTGCATAAATCAGGTCAAGCAATGTGCCAACCTGCAACAGACTGTGCACTTTTAACTGAACATGGCAAAATATTCACTCTTTTGAACTTTACATCATTATTTGATGTCAAACAATGAAGCAAATCCCAACAGTATATACAAAAACAGCTTTGCATTTACAAAAGATTGTTTCCCATACTGATTAATCCAGGCAGCTAACTCATTGGTTTATGCAACTTTATTGAAGAAAAATAAATCAATTACTAGCAGAGCTATTAGTTGATCACTCATCCATCGACAACTTGCATCATGTATTCAGTGCTATATTAAACAGTGTATTGGAAGATAGATTAACTAATAGCTCCAAGCCTCCTAACAATTTTAAATGAGAATTACAAAATGTTTTGAGACCCTATTTTGGAATACAAAGGGTGTTTGACTTCCAATTTCCATTCTCTGTAGAACAAGAACAGGTCATTCCTTTATTGACATGCATAAGATACATCACATTTTCTGTTCTGTTGATGCTATAAATTCATTACCAATTCTCCAGACACATCAGTTATGAGCATAAAGTATATCATGTAACCTCAAATCTCTAACAGTGGAAGGCTTAAAAACAAGAATGGATGCTGCTAGAATGTTTCCTTTGATGTGACAGCAGAACATCCATCTCCCTCCCCCTCAGATGACTTCTTCAGCATGTTAGAGCAGTGAGGAATGGTTTAGTCTCATAACCAAGTTAGAGTGAAGACATTGGCCACATAATACACATGCTCCATTGTTTAAAAAATTTCTGAATCTTGGGCAACTGTTCTCTTGTGACTACTTTACAGTTTCTAAAAGCAGTTATTGTCCAAAGCTGGAAGAACTTACGTCTTCTCAGATGAGCATGTGAATGAGTGGAGGGAGGTCAACAAAAAATAAAATTAAAAAAGATGAGGTCTGATAGGGGAGCAGCCGGATAAGAAAATCAAAAAAGGAACAGTAATTTAAAGTTTATTCCAGCTATAATGCAGGTTATTCTGACTTTAAGGTAGCATCACATGGCATACTTCTGAGTCCATTCCCGAGATATTCTGTTGTACCTGCAAATAAATAAAAAGTCATTTAAAAGGAACTTAAAATTAAGAAATATTAGTGTCTTAAAGGAAAAGATTTTTTTTTTACCTGTGGATTCATTTTAAGTCACCAATAACGGCTATGAGTAGAATAGTCAGCAAAAGATAGAAATAGTATTGGTACTCAAAGTAGTATGCAAAATGAGAAACAGCAGTGTTATTTTAATAAATAAAAGTGGCACTGAAATTGAGGGGCCAACAATTAAAGATCTCATATCTTTGCCATCACAGCTAATGTCCTACAAGAATTCTAAAATTGGTTGTACATTATGACAGACTTTTACAGTCTCACTCTAGCCCAGGCTGACCTGGGATTCACTATGTAGTCTCAGAGTGGTCTCAAACTCATGGTAATCTTCCTACCTCTGCCTCTCGAGTTGCTAGGATTAAAGGCATGTGCCACCACACCCAGCCCTGACAGACTTTCACATTTCATCACCAGTGTTTTTCAGAATAGTATATACATTCTGTACAGCAATAGACATTTCTATCAAAGCTAGAACTAGACAAAGTTAATAGAAAATTATACCTGAAAACTAGACTTTGAGAAGTTAGCTGGTGCTGGGCGAGGTGGTGCATGCCTTTAATCCAAGCACTCAGGAGGCAGAGGTAGGAGGATTGCGGAGAGTTCAAGGCCACCTGAGACTACATAGTTAATTCCAGGTCAGCCTGGACCAGAATGAGACCCTACCTCGAAAAACCAAAAGGAGTAGAGAAGTTAGCTGGCTCTAATGCCTTTGAAATTTGAGCGGAGAAGAGACATTTTTGGGAAGGGCGACGAAAGCAGTTAATTTTCAGGAGATATGACCTAAAGCCATGTGTATTGCTTTAAAGAAAATGATCAGAGCTAGTAGACCCCACTGAGACTGGGAATCCCAAAAAGTGCAGCAATGACATATCTACAGTAAATAAGAAATTAATCTTCGACAGTTACCAATCCTTACAATATAATATTTTCCTAGAGTGCACATATATTTAGCTACTTACCACAACAAAAATAGTGAGAAGACCTTAAGAAATGAGTGTACATCAAAGGGCATAAGAGAACTTTTAGATTTATATAAACTTAAAATATTGACTTTATTTCAAACCAAGAATTAAATAAGGTTCAACTTTTTTTTTTATACTTCAACAAATAAATTGTTATATCATTTAAAGATACCCTCTTCAAAAACCCAGCACTTTAAAACAAAGGCTTTATTTAGCATACAGGGAAGCCACAAAATATAACTAACACTAATGCATGCTTGTCAGTAATAATGAACATTTAGTTTAGATGCTGAGGCTTAAATGTTTTTCCCTTAGAACACTACCTCTTGGAAACACCTGAATAAAATTGCCACATTGTACATAGTATTCATTAATACAATGTTTCAAGCTAAAACTTAAAGACCCTGGCAATTCAATAAAGAACAAAGATGCTCTTTAAATTTCCTACTATTGCTTTATGTAACTGCTTTGCCATGCAAGAATAATTTCAAGCAGTAATGGAAGACAACTGAGTATATACTTTCACACTGAACAGAGATCAAGCAGTTAAGGGTACAGTTCTCAGAAAACTGCCATGTCTGTTACCTTTTGTTAGTTAATACAGTGCCTTGAAGCATGCAGCACTCAAGTGCTGGCAGTACCATGAATAAGCGCACCAGAGTGCAGATCTTCTTACCCTACAACATAGCGTATTTCTCTGTCCACTCTCTTGCTAACCTATTGTACCTAATTGAACAAGTATACTTAGCATTAATTGTAATATGTGAAAGTTACATTAGTTAAGCTGAACATAATTCAAATACACAAATTATACGAAAAATTTTACAATACTACTAATATTTTTTGGAAAAGCACACTATAAAGGTGATGAACAAGTGCTTTCTTTCCCCAAACTTGAGAATTAAGTGACATAGTGCTTAACACATTAGAGGGGAGGGGAAAAAAAAGCAGTCACCGCAAAACCCAACCACTTCAAAGGGGCCATTACTCACTGGGATATATGTGAAAACATAGTAATTATTTAAATAATTTATTTCTTTTGAGACATGATCCAGGTTGGCTTCAAGCTTCTAACCCTCAGTGTGGGGACTGTTAACATGTACTACCATGCATGGTCCATACAGTTTTTCTTAATATTTAATCATTAGCATCCCAGAAACAAGTGTTCTTGGCATTGTCACAACTTACAATAGAAATAAGCCTAATTCATTAAGTAAAACCATTTTTTATAAACTACTGCATACTTACTTATCTCTGTCTGTTTTATAGATCCGTGCAATCTCTGGCACTAGTGGGTCGTCTGGGTTTGGATCACATAGCAGTGAACAAATGGATAAAAGAACTAGAAGAAAACAAACAGCTTCAAGTGTTTGGATAAACAAGTGTTAGAACTTACAAACACAATCCACATATCAAGCCACAAAAGGTTTTATTGTTAGTTTGTATAATTTCAATGAGAAAGTTTTATAGAAAACGAGGGGCTGGAGAGATGGCTTAGCAGTTAAGAAATTTGCCTGTAAAGCCAAAGGACCTCAGTTCAATTCCCCAGGACCCACATAAGCCAGATGCACAAGGTGGCTCATGTGTCTGGAGTTCGTTTGCAATGGCCGGAGGCCCTGGCGCGCCCATTCTCTCTCTCTAAATAAATAAATAAATAAATAAATAAATAAATAATAAAATATTTTTTAAAAATGAAGAAAAGAAAATGAGCTCCTAATAAATAAATGAATTTTGTTGGCATCAAAGTCAGTACTGATCAGCTGTACAAATATTGCCAAAATGAGGAGTTTTAATTTAAAAGTAGTAAAATGACGTCCCATTAATTTCTTAAAACCTAGGCAGGTATAATAAGCATCACCAGAATTTAGAGTTATTTGAGGGGATGAAAAATAATCAAAACCCATGGATATAAAGCCATCACTCGTGTCACAATATTCTTGCACTTTGTGTACAGATGCATACGTCCTGTACGTCTGTAAGTAGAAGACTGGAGGTCTTCACTGACTGTTCTCTACTTGGTTCCATTCAAATAGTCCCTAACTGGACTGTTTTTTTTATGGGGGGGGGGTGCATACTAGTGAACCCTACTGATTTCTCTGGTCTCTTGTCTGCCTTAGGACTGTGGTTGCAGGTATAAATGACCATGGCCAATGTTTTTGCCTAAGTGCTGGGAAGAAAACTCAGGTCTTCATGCTTATATGCATGGCAAGCCCTCTTACTCACTGAGCCATTTCCCCAGCCCAGTGTTACATTATTCTTAGCTAGAAGACATAACCTAAACAATTCATTACTCTGTCTTAGAAGATTCTCACAACAATGGCCAACTGGGCTGGGCATGATGGTACTATGCCTTTAGTCCCAGCACTTGGGAAGCAGAAGTAGGAGGATCACCTTGAGTTTGAGAGCACCCCAAGATTACACAGTAAATTCCAGGCCAGCCTTAGCTAGAGTGATGCCCCACCTGGAGAAACAAACAAAAAACCAAAAAAGGACAAGCTGCTCCATTGAATCCTTTGTTTCTCTGCATATGTAAAGTGGAGATCATGTTCCTCTGAGGGTTGGTTGGTGCAAACAAACAATAGTAGGATTCCTTAGTGCTTAGTGAGCTTTCCTCACAGCTCTAGTTCTTACTCTGGCACTTCTATCAGCCAACTAAGAAGATGATAATGCTTAAAGACACTGTCACATAATGTACTGTTAACATCACAAATAACACACTTCCAAATGAAATGAGTGGTGGAAGGTAAACAGGTTACAGAAGACGACAGTAACTAAGGAAAAAAGATGAAAGTTTTATTTGTGACTGTCAGCTTAATAATCAGAATATATAACTGTCAAAATACCAAATTACCTCAAAAAACTGAGAAACTGGCAATGAGAATATGAGAATGTGATTTTAGCAGGGGTTAAAAACCAGAGTGGAGGAGCTGGAGAGATGCCTTAGTGGTTAAACGCTTGCCTGTGAAGCCTAAGGACCCTGGTTCAAGGCTCAATTCTCCAGTACCCATGTAAGCCAGATGCACAAGGTGGCACATGCATCTGGAGTTCGTTTGCAGTGGCTGGAGGCCCCGGTGCGCCCATTCTCTCTCTACCTCTTTCTCTCTCTTGTCTGTCTCTCTCAAATAAATAAATTTAAGAAAATCAGATTGGAGGGGCTGGAGAGATGGCTTAGTGGTTAAGCACTTGCCTGTGAAGCCTAAGGATCCCAGATTGAGGCTTGGTTCCCCAATATGCATGTAAGCCAGATGCACATGGTGGCACATGCATCTGGAGTTCGTTTGCAGTGACTAAAGGCCCTGGCACACCCATTTTTTCTCTCTCTTTCTCCCTCTTTCTCTGTCTCAAATAAATAAATAAATAAATAAAAATAATAAAATAGGAAAAAAGAATAAATAATTCCTCTGTGGAAAAAAAAATCCGAGTTGCAAAAAGACTGGTATGGTGGTGCACAACTTTAATCCCAGCACTCGGGGGCAGAGGTAGGAGGATTGCTGTGAGTTCAAGGCCACACTGAGATTACATAGTGAATTCCAGGTCAGCCTGAGCTAGAGCGAGACCCTATCTTCAAAAAAACCAACCAACCAAAAATCAGAGTGGAAAACTGGTCAAAAGATTTGAAAAAAATCACTGAAGTTATGATACCATTTACTCAGTGATAAAATTTAAGCTAAATACAAAAGTTGGAAAATACTGCACAACTGGATAGAGATTCAAATGTATTGGAAGAATGCCTATATGATATACTACCTTTTATGGAACAGAACTGCTCCATTTTCTATTCATCAAATTCATATAATATAGTTACCCAGTAAAATACTAAGAATTATCCAAAACACTTTCTGGACATGATGAACTTATCCCAGTACTTGGGAGGCAGAGGTAGGAAAATGGCTGTGAACTACACAGTGAATTCCAAGTCTGCCTGGACTAGAGTGAGAAACCAAAATGCTTTAAGAGGCACCACCCTCAAATACCCTTCTACGTGTTAATTATTAACATTAAAAATCCAATTCTGCCAGGTATGGTGGCTCATGCCTTTAATCCCAGCACTCAGGAGGCAGAGGTAGGAGGAGCAACATGAGTTCAAGACCACCCTGAAACTACATAGTGGGTTCCAGGTCAGCCTGAGCTGGAGTGAGACCCTACCTTGAAAAACAAAAACAAAACAAACCCAATTCTCACTACCCAAGAAATGTTAAGCCCGATACCAAAAGGCAAACAGCTAACTAGACATGTTAGCTGAAGAGAACAATTTCTACTTAAGATATTCCTGCAGAATGGCCAACTAAGTATCACATACATTTCTACTTAAAACACAGAATCAGAATTAATCTACAGACCTTTCCAAGATTCCACACTTTCAGTGTGTTATTAAATAGAAACAATCTACCAACATCTAACTAAAGGTATGTTTAAATAAAAATAAACCCAGAAAAATCAACCACAGAAATTTCCTGGAATAGAAAGCTCAAGATTTAAAACCTTGATCAAATCTAGTTATACTACACCACTCACACTAAAATGGCAATGAGTATGAGATGAATAAATGGTTTAGCATTTAAATTATGAAGTTTTATTAAATTAAGTTTGCTATTATATAAAGGACTCTCAGGCAATTTAACACCTTCCCAACCTAATTTTAACTTCTGCCATAAGTTGTCTACAGAATTTTTATTGATGAAAGAGTGAAAACACCAACAAAAACATTTTCCTTTTTTTTTTTTTTTTTTTGAGACAGGCCTCATGTATTTCAAGGTTGGCCTTGAATTCATAATCCTCCTTCCTGCATCCATCTCCCCATTGCTGCTGTATAACAGGTATATACTCATCATGCCTTATGCGATGCTGGGGACTGAATCCAAGGCTTCAGAACAAGTAAGCTTCTTATTTCTTCCCTACTTCTTACCAAAGGACAATGAAATACTTAGGCTGTTAGAAAATTAGCTAAGACTATCCCACTCAAAAGTGTTTTTACCTTTAGAAATAGTTAAAGCAGGAGACCACTGTGATCTTAGAATATCAAGACAAATGCTGCCATTACTGTTAATATTTGGATGATAAATTCTTGTTGTAAATGCAACCTAAAAATAAAACACACATACACATGTCAAATATAACCTTTAGATATAGTACGTATGACTAAGTAACCTAAATTTAAGAGGGAGACTTTAAAAGAAAGGTTGAATGTAACAAAAGTAATGGGTGGGAAGAAGGTAAAAAATATCTATATTATATATTTGTATAAAGATATAATGGAACCCATTATTCATACAATGAAAGCTAATCCCCACAACAGAAAAAAAAAAGTCACAACTAAAATAAAGTGGTTTGTATATTCTGACCACAATTCTAAAAGTTCTTTTCTGGAGCAAAAATGGTGTTACAGTGTAACTATCACAGGTCAATTTGCTTTATTTAAAGGGGTGGGGCTTAAGGTAGGGTCTCGCTCTAGCCCAGGTTGACCAGGAATTCAGTGTAGTCTCAGGCCGGCCTCAAACTTAAGGCAATCCTCCTATCTCTGCCTCAGAGACCTGAGATTAAAGGTGTGTGCCAACACACCCAGATGGTCAACTTATTTGTGTTACCTCATATGTAAAATAAGCATAGTATCTACCTTAAAGCTAAGAATACCCATTCAAAGCAAGCTAAATGCGGTGGCAGGAACATGCTTGTGGTTCTAGCTACTGGGGTTGGGGATGGGTCAGTCGCTTGAGCCCAGGAGTTCAAAGGACAACTGAGCATGAGTCAACCCTATTCCATTCTTTTTTAAAAAAACATTCTGGGCCCAAAATTAAATAATAGTAATATTGGGCACTGGGGGAATTAACTCAGGTCATCAGGTTTAGTAGGCCAGGGCCATCTCTCCAACCTTCAATCCCAATAAAAATTCTATTCATTATGTATATCTATTAAGAGTTTACAAAGCAAACTGCCTTGCACACAGTAAATACTTATCTTCTGCCCTTCATACATCTCAGATCTGATGTTACTTTCTCTGGTAAAATGTTTTACTTGGACTTGTGGCAAGACTCACCTCTCAACTGAGTCCAGTTTCCTATGCATTCTGAAACACTAAAAGCTTTAACAAAAGGGGAGTTGTGAAGCATTGTTTTACTGAAATCACTGAAATTATAAAAAGGCAAAGAAATTTCTCAAGGCAAATCTTCACAGGTTATCTGAGTAGCAACTTTCAATTTCTACTTGAAAAAAAATTATTTGCAAGCAGAGAGATAGAGCTTATTTGGGTACTGGGAAATCAAACTCAGGTCACTAAGTTTTGCAAATAAGTGCCTTTGCTACTAAGCCATCTCATCAGCCCTCAACATTTTTAAAATGTATTTTTCTAAAGATTTTTTAAATTACTTATTTGGGGGTGGTGCAGATAGAGAATGGGTGCACTAGGTCCTGCAGCCACTGCAAACAAACTTCAGATGCATGTGCCACCTTGTGCATCTGGCTTATGTGGGTCCTGGGGAATCGAACCTGGGTCCTTTGGCTTTCAGGCAAACATCTTAACCACTAAGACATCTCTCAAGCCCCAGCCCATTTTTACTTCTGCACCCTGAAAACCAACTTGCTAAGTTGGGGAGACTATGGGCTTGGGTTTTTTAAAAGTCTATCCCTAGTGCTGGAATTAAACGTGTGTGCCACCACACCCAGCCTAAAAGTTATTAAATGACACAAATATACATTCAGGTTTGTATTTATACTGCACATAAAACAAACTTCAGCACTTGGGGGAGGGGAGCAGAGGTAGGAGGATCACCATGAGAATACATAATCAATTCTAGGTCAACCTGTGCTAGAACGAGACCCTACCTTGAAAAAAAAAAAACAACAACAAAATTTGAGTACCACCTAAGTATTTGATCCAAAGGAATTGTCACATTGTACTTTTAGCATGTTAAAAGTTTACTTGATTTGTTAAAGTAGGTTCAATTTTTGTTAATGGTTCTTCAAAGTGAAGGACCATCTATTTTTCTGGAGAGCAGGTCTTGAAATTATGATTTGCCATACTTTGACCTACAGAGTTCTGGGACTACAGCTATCTATCCCTATGTCCCGCACAATATGATTTATTTTGGGGCCGTGTTTAGTTTATGTGGTGCATATGCACTAACCCCGCGTGAAAGTCGGGAGATGTCAGGTGTGGTGCTCTTATCTAATAAGTTTCCTTAAGACAAGAGTCTCTTGCTAAAATCAAGAGCTTGCTGTTTTGGCTAGACTAGCTAGCAGCAATTGAGTTACAGGCATGCACAGCTGCATATACCATTTTATGTGGGTGCTGGGTATCAAACTCAGGTTCTTATGTTTGCACAGTACACATGATAACACACTAACTCAAATCCCTAACATGTGATCAACTCAGTCTGTTAAGTTTGCTAAGCTTAAATATAAGAACCAAAGTGATTATAGTTTACGTAAAGTGACACATGTTAAATATAAATATAAAAATATGTGTAAAATATATGCTAACCACACTCTTAACATTAGTTTCCTAGCTAATCCTATAAAGTTGAACATCTAATTCTACTATTACAAGATAATAGGAACAATAATGCAAATATATACAGTACTAACAAAATACATGTGGAAGGGCTTCCACACACTAGCATGCAGTGTAAATGTAAGCCTTTTAAAACAAGGCATATCTTCTCCCCATTTTCAAAGTTACTCTTAAAGATCAAGAGTACTATATCTGTATATAGTGGTGCATGCCTATAACCTAATACTTCTTGGAAGGTAGAGGTTGGAGGATAAAGTTCTAGGCTAGCCTAGCAAGAGTCAGTACTAAGCTCTAATTGCTACAAATGCTTTACTCTTGTAAAACAAACCTTAAACTACTAACGGATTCTTCAGGTACAATACTTGCCTTAGGTGGTTTGAAGGGGTAGTCTGTAGGAAAATGAATTGTCAAAAAGAATACACCGCCTTGATATGGGCTGTCATTCTGTAAGACAAAAAATATGAAGACTGTAATATTAATCCCAATATTTCTATTCTTTTTGTGTATTTATTTATTTATTTATTTATTTGAGAGCAACAGAGAGAAAGAGGCAGACAGAGAACTGGCATGCCAGGGCCTGCAAACGAACTCCAGATGCATGTGCCACCTTGTGCATCTGGCTTACGTGGGTCCTGGGGAATCAAACCTGGATCCTTTGGCTTTGCAGGCAAGTGCCTGAACTGCTAAGCCATCTCTCCAGCCCTGAATGATCTTTTTAAAATTCAACTCACAATATGGAAAAAGTTTACTACAAAGCAAAGAACCCCTAATTTGCAGATCTAAGTTTTACAAATTACCAGAGTTTTGTAAAAAGGAAAAGCCATTGTTCTAAATCCAAATGAGAATGTATACTTGGCTGTAAATTCTGCAAGCACAATTATGTTTCAGTCTGTTAATTTAAAAGCAAAATATTACATGTGTAATTTTCTATAATCAAAGTCTTGTATGTAAAAATGGTTTTGCAACTGAACAAGTCTTTCTTCCTAATAGCATACCAAAATGTAGTTTTTCCAGTAATACACAACTACCTTAAAGAGGAGGTACAATATATTCAAGGACAAGTAATGAATTTGTTCAACATTCTTGTTTAAATCCATAAATGCTTTTCATCTAAAGAATAATCAAATCTTCACGACAAGTCAGTAGACTTGGAAAACATTAAAATTTCTGTCTATAGCCATACCACGATGAACATACCTGCTGTCCTCTAAAATTTAAAGTTACACACCAGTATTCCTTCTCCTTTTCAGGGTTCCTCAGTATGCTTTGATTACAAACAGCTTCCTTACAAATATTTGACAATGTTTATATAAACTAACATTTGAAAGAACCACCTGCTTTGAGCACATCATTTTAACAAGTGTGAAGGAAAAGTTTCCATTTAATAGAATAAAACGGACCGAAGAACATAATCCACTACTGTGTGCACAAATGATAAATATAGTGTAGGATTTTAAGTTAAAAATACAAATTCAGCCAGGTATGTTGGTGCATACCTTTAATCCCAGCACTTGGGAGATAGAGGCAGGAGGACTGCCATCAGTTTGAGGCCACCCTGAGACTACATAGTGATTTCCAGGTCAGCCTGGGCTAGAGTGAGACCCTACCTCAAAAAGCAAAACAAAGAAACAAACAAAATTCAATCCACGGCTTAATAGATGTCATACATAATAGATGTCATAAAAGACCTAGATTTTAAAACAAAAAATATACAAATTCCCATCCAGATGTTATGGTATATGCCTTCATTCCCAGCACTGAGGCAGAAATAGGAGGATCACTTTGAGTTAAAGGCCAGCCTGGACTAGAGACCCTACCTCCAAAAACCCAAAAGCAAATTCCTTAACTGCCTCTGAATTTCCTAAGAGTTAACTTGAAGACATGTTCCGACATTACTTGTGCTCCAGGGTATGCGTATGTGTGTAAATTCACAGGTCTTCTCACTTTATCTGCCATGAATGTCAGATAAAACCATTTTGCGTATGAGTATGTATGGTGTGTGTCAATGTGTGCATCTAGTGCTCCCTACCCCTTCATTGATCATGTGAGTGCTTCCGTGTCTGGAGCCCCAATGATACTTGTTTTTTGCTCTGCACAGGACTTAGATTATAGGCATATGTGGCCATACCCAGCTCTATGTATTGGTGAATCAAATTTGTGGTCTCAAGCATCCTCAGAACCTCTACATTTAAATATAATATCTTACCCACTGAATCATTTCTCCAGCCCCAGTAAAAATATGTCTAAGTGAGTAAGTAAAATTAATTTATAATCTTCTGCAAAAATTCTACAATTACCCCCATATCTGTTAGGTATGTGAAAGAGAACCCATCTAAGATTCCCAAGCAACATGAGAACTCTAAGAGAAAATAAAAATAAGACACTGACCCGAATATATCTGTTAAAGCTACATAAACAGAGAGGTTTGTATAGCACTTCAACAAGACCTAGAAAACAAACACCAAACCAAGGGAACAAAAGAATACTCTGGGGCTGGAGATATGGCTTAGCTATTAAGGCACTTGTCTGTGAGGCCTAAGGAGCCATGGTCGATTCCCCAGATTCTATATAAGCCAGATACACAAGGTGGTACACACGTCTGGAGTTTGATTACAGTGACTGGAGGCCCTGGTGTGCCAATTCTTTCATTAAAAAAAAGGGGGGGGGGAAGGGGCTGGAGAGATGACTTAGCAGGTAAGACATCTGCCTGCAAAGCCAAAGGACCTCAGTTCAATTCCCCAGGACCTACGTAAGCCAGATGGCGTAAGCGTCTGGAATTCGTTTGCAGCAGCAAGAGACCCCAAGACACTCAAACTCTCTCCCTCTCACCTCAAATAAATAAACAAATGAAAGTAAATATAATAAATTTCTCATCAGTCTTACTTGTCCCCTTGCTGTCTCATACGTGTTTCTAGCACTTAAGTTTTGCTAGACCTACAGATGTAGTTTCTGCTTCTAGCCCTCTAGTGTAATACATTCAAATGCCTACTGAATGTACTTGGCCCTTTCAATATACACATTCTAATTTCAAACTCCATCTACTCAACCGTACTTTTCATATACTACAATAGAAAACCATACATCAGGATCTCATATCTGATACTTCCGGTCTCATGACTCAAAGTTTTCCTAAAGAACTTGAAAACTTCAGGTATGGTGGCTCATGCCTGTAATCCCAGCATGTGGGAGGCTAAGGCAGAAGGACGGCTTTGAGTTACAAGTTACACTTGGTTATGTGAGACAGACTCCAAACATCAAAAAGAACGCTGCAGTTTCTTAAATTAGTGTCTTCATGGCCAGTGTCACTATTTTAGCTCAAAATGCATAAACATGTGCAATGGTGCATGAGGGTTAAAGGTCCACTTTAAGATCAGTTCTTGTCTCTCTACTTTGTTTGGATTCTTGCTCTGCTATCCTGGGTGTGCAGTGAGCTTTCTGAGAATTTCTCTTGTCTCCCATCAGAACTGGGATTACAGAGCCTGCTATAACAACTTCTGGCTTTTAACTTTTTACATGGGCTCTGAGGATGAAAATCAGGTACTCTTGGCTTAGCTGTGTTTTATCTGCTGAGCCATCTCCCCAGTCCCAAATATGCCAGTTTTTTTAAGACAAAATTTTAAATAGTAAATATAATAAAAGGTATTTTATGATCTGGTTTCCAACCAATCCAGTTTAATTCATCCTTCTATCACTTCTCTAGAACATATTCCCTAAGTAGTTATATAGCTAACTCAATTTCATACCTATTTTCAATTTTCCCCTCTATTTTATATTACTCCTTAAATAACATAGGCCTTCTTACAGAGTCCAATTTGTTGGTTACCTTTCTTTACACCTCTGTTTATGTACAAGTTATTATGCAGAATACTGATATTTATGTATACTTCCTTCTTTCCATTGGACTAGAAAGGCCTTTATAGAGTAAGGTTAAGGAGGACCCCAAAAAAAATAAATAAATAACCCTGTTCAGGACTGGGGAAATGGCTTAGCAGTTAAGGCATTTGTCTGTGAAGCCTAAGGACCCCGGCTTGTTTCCCCAGGACCCACATAAGCCAGATGTACAAGGAGCACATGCATCTGGAGTTTGTTTGCAGTGGCTGGAGGCCCTGGCATGCCCATTCTCTCACTATCTGCCTCTCTTGTACCTTTCTCTCTGCCTGCAAATAAATATTAAAAAGATAAAAATCAACTTTGTCAAGATAAGCAACATTCATTATATCACACTAGCTCTAAAAAATTGTTTTATAGGTTAGCATGCAAAAGCCCTGAATTCCACCCTGAGCACTGTGTAAAGCTTGATTTGGTGATCCATGCTTGTAATCCCAGCACTTCAAACAAAGATAGAGGCAGGGATTTTAGAGGGGTCATGGTCATCTCCGCAGATAGGATGAGCTGGAGGTAAACCTTAGCATTTAATGTCAGCTCTCAGGAGGACCACAAGTTTGAGTAAAACTTGGCCCACACAGTGAGGCCCTAAACACAAACCTAAACACCACCTCAATCATAAATCTTTTTTATTTGTGTGTCTGCGTCGACATGCCAGGGTCTCTTCCCACTACAAACAACAAACTGGCAGGCTTTGCAAGCAAGAGCCTTTAACTGCTAAGTCATCTCCCCAGCCCCCCAAAGTCTTGATTAACAACAGTGAATATTTTCTTAGTATTAAAAGTAATTTTCATAATTAGACTAGCCTATATAAATTGTCCTTCTGAATCAAAGATGATTTATTTGGTACAGGCATGTAAGCTAAAATGGGCTAAAGGGCTCAGAAAAGCAAATGATTACAAAAACTTGGTAAGAAGTAGGAAGTAGACAAGGTACAAACCATAGCAAATATCACACCTAAACGGAAGTAGCTGCTATTCAGTCATTAGTCATCTTGTTTGTGAAGTGACAGCTTAGGTTTAATTCCAAGGGCAATAATGTTTAAAATGTTGTATAAACTGGGTGGATGCCTTTAATCCTAGCACTTGGGAGGCAGAGGTAGGAGAATCGCCACGAGTTCAAGGCCACCCTGAGTATACAGAGTGAATTCCAGGTTAGCCTGGGCTAGAGCGAGACCCTACCTCAAAAAACCACACACACATACACACAAACACAAAAAAGTTGTATAAAACAAACTGGGTTTGGTCAATGCTCCACTGTGGCTCATCCCTATAATCCTAGCACTTGGGAGGCTGAGGCACGACTTCAAGGGCTGCCTGAGACTGTCTTAAAAGAACGAACCAATCTGTCCAATCAGTACTTGTTGATCTAATCTATTCACTATGAGTAAGTCTTTCAAAGGCATTTTTTCCTTTAGAATTACAATCTACTTAATGATGTTGCTGTCTAGCACATTATTGCCATTAAATAAAATTTCCGAAGTGAAGAAAATTTTCCATAAGATACACATGTAACTTACAACAGGAACCCTAAGATTAATTGTTTATAAACTTAAAGTTCTATAAAAAACTAAAATAGGGGCTGGAGATGGCTCCGTGGTTAAAGGTACTTGCTTGTAAAGCTTGATGATGTGGGTTCGATTCCCTAGTACCAATGTAAAGTGAGATGCACAAAGTGGTACATATATCTGGACTTTGTTTATAGTGGGCAGGAAGCCATGGTGCACCCATATTCACTCTACTCTGCCTCTGACACACTGTCTCAAATAAATAAGAATATTTTTTAAAACTAAAATCAGCCAGGAGTGGTGGCACATACCTTTAACCAGAACTGGGGAGGCAGAGGTAGGAGGATTGCAGTTAATTCAAGGCTACCCTGGGCTAGAGTGAGACCCTACCTCGAAAAACCAAAGAAACACCCTTAAATAACATGGATTATATAGACTAAAATCTTAGCAGCTATTAGAAATAGGTACAATTGGGCTGGAGAGATGTTTTAGTGGTTAAGGAACATGCCTGCAAAGCCTAAGGACCCCAGTTCAATTCTCCAGGTCCCACATTAGCCAGATGCACAAGGGGTACACACACCTGGAGTTCGTCTGCAGTGGCTAGAGGCCCTAGCGCTCCCATTCTCCCTCTCTCTGCCTCAAATAAATTAATATCACTAGATTGTTAAAAAAATAGGTACAATTGGGGGAGTAAATTGACTCTTTAAAAGGGAAAGCCCAATAATTGCTTTTCACTACTGTAAAGGAAAACTGAGACTGAAGCAAATAAGGCATTTCTTATGGTAGGTCCAGAGATGCCATGTCTAGACAGCAGAACCTCATCACAGGGATACATGCAAGGTATATTTAAGAAATGACTATAGTGAATTCTAAGTGAACCTGACCTAAAGTGACACCCTATTTCAATCCCCCTCCCTACCCCCCAAAAGAAAGAAGTGACTTATTCTCTTTCAAAACAGTACAACTATGTTGTAATGTTGTAAAACAGAGCAACTATACATAAAGCCATCAGTTAAAAGTTATAGCCATAAAAATGCTGATTTTTAAATTAAAAGCAAAATTTAAAAAAAATTTAAATACTTACAGGTCCCATAATTGTGGCTTGCCAATGAAACACTAGAGAAAAGGGGAAGAAATTAAGAAAAGCCTCAGTATCTCAAAACACACCACCCTTTCTAAAGTCAGGCCATAAAAATCAACTTCAAAGTTACTTACTATCATCCCCAACTGGACCTGCAGAACATTGTGCTGGAGGGTCACGGGCCAAATCACTAAGTTCCTATACAAAAAGAAAGAAAATGAGAGATCATGTAGATTTAAGGAAACACAAGCAATTAAACAGCCAACTACTTCCAGTTACTTTTATCTCATTTTTAAGTGATATGTAATCTCAATTAACAAACTACACTCCATTAGGGCAGGGGAAAAAAATTAAGTAATCCCAATTCCCAGTTCCTGGAACATGGTGAGTGGTAGCAGACATATACTAAAATAATCATCATCTTGGTTAGGGTTTTTAAAAGTTACTAACGTTTTTATATCCAAGAAGAGTATTTGGGAAAAACAAAACAGATCTAAGGAACCATAAAGCTTTCATGTAACATAAAGCAGGGATCAACTCTGAGGAATCTACCTAAGGGGCTCACACATACTAAACCAAGTACTTTACCACTTATATCTCCAACTCAAAGGAATTTTTTCTTTTTTTTTTTTTTTGGTTTTTAGAGGTAGGGTCTCACTCTAAATCAGGCTGACCTGAGTGATCATGGCAATCCTCCTACCTCTGGTGACAAGTGCTGGGATTAAAGGCATGCGCCACCACGCCCGGCTTACAAAGGAATTTTATGAGGTATGGTCTTCCCCAGTTGACCAGCTGGGCTTCAAACTCAGTCCTCCAACACAGTTAGCACTAGGCATAGATCAATCATGCTCCAATTTGAAAAGGGTACAACAAAGGATAAGCTATTACCACATTATCAATTAAAAATAACACCAACTTTTATTTGAAAGGGGAGTTGGCAAGAGAGAATGGGTGTGCCAGGGCCTTCAACCACTGCAAACCAACTCCAGATGCATGCTTCACCTTGTGCACCTGGTTTACATGGGTCCTGGGGGAATTGAACTTGGGTCCCCTGGCTTTGTAGGCAAATGCCTTAACCACTTGGCCATCTCTCCAGCCCCACATTATCAATTTCAACTGAAACAACTAGTCTTTAAGTTTCTTCCGCCAGAGAGAAGAACTGATGTACTGCAGGATGAACTTGCAATACAGTCACAAATGATTTTGAACTTCTGATTATCCCTAGTGTTGCGATTACAGGTGTGCACAGCTATGCTAAGTTTTATGCCATGCTAGTGGATCAAACCCAGAACTTCATGAGTGCTAGGCAAGCACTTTATCAATTAAACTACACCTCCAATCTCCAATTCTACTCCTGTATTATAGAAATCTAGGTACTTTCAGCCTGTACTAAATAACTCCATTTGCAGGCTGTAGATAACTTTAAAAATGTGTAATTATGTCAGAACCATACTGCTTTTATCAAATATAAATATGTAACTAAAAAACTCAAATGAGTTATGGGTTTTACAAAATGCCTAGAAACCATGTTTTTTCCTAACACATTGGCATGGAACCAGGTTTATTTTTTCCTCCTTCACGTTTTCCTTAAAACATTAGCTGCATTAAGCCGGAATAGTTTTGCTCAATTGCAGATTCTGCCTTTTTTAAAAAACCTAACAAAGGGTAGTGAAAAGAATGCTCTAACACATGATAACACTCTGAAATTTATCACTTTTTCCCTGGTCTTTTTTGGACAAAATGCAAGTATTCTTCTTTTAATAGGACATCTAATAAGGGCCATTAGTAACAAAGTAAGCTTAGGTATGAAGAAGGCTCTAACAGCCAACTCCTCCAACCTTGTGAAATCGAAAATACAGCACTGGCTACTTGGTGTGTGTGCCAACCAAACGAAGTAATCCTCCTACCTCTGCTTCCCAAGTACTGGGATTAAAGGCGTTTGAAACCACACCCAGCAGAAATCTTTTTATTTATTAGCAGGAGGCAGGGGAAGGGATAGGATGGGCATGCCAGGGCCTGTAGCCACTACAAATGATCTCCAGACACATGCTTCACCTTGTGCATCTGGCTTACGTGGATATAGGTACTGGGGAATTGAACCCTGTTCCTTAGGCTTTGCAGGCAAGAGCCTTAACCATTAAGCAATCTCTCCAGCTGAGAAATCTTTTTTTTTTTTTTTTTTAAAGTTCTACAAAGTATTTTTTTGAGCTGTCTCAGAGCTATGGCCCTGGCTGACCTAGAATGCACTTTGTAGGACAGGATGGTCTCAAACTCAGTAATACTACTACCTCAGCCTCCCAAGCAACAGGATTAGGTGTGAACCACAACTGGCTTTAACTTTTTTTAATTGTATGTGTGTTTGCATATGTATATGTATGTCATAATGTCTATGTGAGGTCACAGGACACCTCAGTTGTTGGTTTTTGCCTTCTAGCTTGGGACAAGTTCTCTTGTCTGCCACTGCATATGCCAAGGTAGCTGGCCGTTGAACTTTCAGGATTCTGTCTCTCTGCCTTCCATCTCACCACAGGAACACCAGGATGACGAGACACATTACTTCAACTGTGTCTTTATGTGGGTTCTGAAGATCTGAATTCAGACTGTAGTTCAGAAAGAAAGAACTTTTACCCACAGTAATCTCCCTAGATGTCTTGAGTAGAAATCTTTAACTTTAATTGGTATGCAAAAATGGTACTGCTTTTCAAACGTTTAGCAATCCAAACAGGTTAAAGATTGGAAGATGTGATTTTTCTCTACAAAAGTGAATTAACAATTGGTGTAAAATCCAACTATTATATCTCTAGTTATGCTTTAAATATTTCAATTTATAGATGGATGCTCTTCTGATGGAGTTGCTATTTAAAAAAAATATTTATTGTTATTTATTTGAAACAGGCAGGGGGAGGGAGAGAGGGGGAGAATAGGCAAGCCAGGTCCTCCAGTCACTGCAAATGAACTCTAGATACATGTGTTCCCTTGTGCATCTGGCTTATGTGGGTCCTGGGGAATTGAACCTGGTCCTTTGGCTTTGCAGGCAAGCGCCTGAATCTCTAAGCCATCTCTCCAGCCCGGAGTTGCTGTTTTTAAAGTTTGTAACTAGATGATGACATCAAAATAAAAGAGAAACTGATTGAGGGGGGAAAGGAGACTGGAGAGATGGCTCAGCAGTTAGGCCAAAGGATCCTGGTTTGACTTTCCAGGACCCACATAAGCCAGATACACAAGGGGGTGCATGCATCTGGAGTTTGTCTGCAGTGGCTGGAGGCCCTGGCGTGCTCATTTTTTCTCTCTTAAAAGTGAGGGGGAAGGGGTGTGATGGACAGTGGAGCTGCAAAGGGGAAAGTGGGAGGAAGGAGGGAAATTACCATGGTTTGTTGTCTGTAATTATGCAAGTTGTCAATAAAAAAATTAAAGAAAAAATAAAATAAAAAGCATTCACTATAGCACATGGAAACCTGTTATTTCTAGATTAATAAAAAGTAGTATAGGGCTGGAGAGAGGGCTTAGCGGTTAAGGCACCTGCCTGCTAAGCCTAAGAATGCTGGTTCTAATCTCCAGCGGTTCCAATCTCCAGGTCCCACGTTTAGCCAGATGCAAAGTGACGCAAGGGCGCAATGCCACACTTGACCACAAGGGGGCGCACACATCTGGATTTTTTTCACAGCAGCTGAGAGACTGCTGGTGTACCCATCTCTGTCTCCCTCTCTGTCTCTCTCTGTGTCTCTCTCCAAAAATAAAATAATTAAATTTTTTAAAATTAAAAAAAGTAATATAAATAACTTCCCTTTATTAAGATTTGCTGTAAGCTTTGAAACTTCTTAGCTCATTGATGGTTATCTTCTCAATGAGATAGCTCAGTGGTTAAGGAGTTTGCTTGCAAAGCCAAAGGACCCACATGAAACCAGATGCACAATGTAGCACATGTCTGGAGTTCGTTTGCAGTGGCTAGTGGCCTTGGGGTGCCCATTCTATCTCTCTCAAATAAGCAAATGAAAAAAAATTTTAAATAAATGGTTCTGGGGATATAGTGCAATAGTTGCAAGTGTGCTTTCAGGCCTCAGATCTCTAGAATTGCAAAAATTAATACATTTTAGACTATAATCAAGACTGCTTGCAACCCTCAAAGACAGGCTATTTACACTGAAACAGCAGCACCAGATGTTAGCTTAACAGCTGCTCTATTGTACTTTCTTAAAAAAAAAAATTTTTAAGCCTGGCATGGTGGCGCACGTCTTTAATCCCAGCACTCAGGAGGCAAAGGTAGGAGGATCGCCATGAGTTCGAAGCTACCCTGAGACTACATAGTGAATTCCAGGTCAGCCTGGGCTAAAGTGAGACCCTACCTTGAAAAACCAAAAAAAAAAAAAAAAAAAAAAAAAAAAAAAAAAAAAAAAATTAGTTTTCTTGTTGTGTTGCTCAAGTTGGCCTCCTGAGATGGATCACAAGCCCAGCTAGATATTAGGTCTTGATCATCTATGTAATAATTCCACCAAAAACACTTTCAATTTTGTGCTTGATAAACGTTCTTTCAAGATATTATAACATGTATGAGATCTACATGGTTGGTGGCTCATACTTACAATCTCCAGCTCTTCAAGTTAGGTAGGGAGGACTGCCTTGAGTTTAAGGACAGCTAGAGAGAGCTCTTACCACAAAAGAGGACAGGCACGGTGTTACACACCTTTAATCCCAGCACTCAGGAGGCAGACCACTATGAATTCAAGGCCAGCCTGGGAGTACAAAGTGAGTTCCAGGCCAGCCTGGGCTGGAGACCCTAACTAACACTGGGGTGTTGGAAATGACTGAGTCATCAGGTGCTTACACACAAGCATGAGGACCCAAGTACAGATCCTCAGCACATACAAAAAAGCTAGGTGCAGCAGAGCCATTAGGGTCCCTGGGGCTTGCTTGCTACCTTATCTAGTCAAAAGAGTAAGCACCAGTTTTAGTGAAAAATAAGGTGAAGAGACTAATGAACAATTGTGAAAGATACTTGATGTCAACTAGCCTCCACATATGGAAAACAAAAAGGCTATCAAAGTGGCTGTGGCTAAAAACACTTGCTGCTGCATAAGCACGAGGCATGAGCGTGACTTTCCAGCACTCATGTCTCCAAGGCAGGGGCAAATGCTCACTCATTGGTCAGCCAATGGGGAGACCAATGACAAGTAGGTAGACAGTGAATTCCAGGTTCAAAAGCCTGGGTTAAGAACAAGAGAGAGGACACTTGAATGTGCTCATTGGGCACCTGCATTTTTGCACAAGCATTTATCACATATGCATATGCTAAAAAATTATAACATCAAGCCAGGTGTGGTAGTGCACATCTTTAATCCCTGCACTGGGGAGGCAGAGGTAGGAGGATCATGGTGAGTTTGAAACTAGCCTGACACTACAGAGTTCCAGGTCACTCTGGGCTAGAGTAAGAACCTACCTTGCAAAACCAAATAATAAATAATAAATAAAATAATAATGTTGAACAATGGGAGCAGAGGCAAACACATGTAATCCCAGAGCTGAGAAAGGCTGAGGTAGCAATAGCCCTGGGAATGGTTTATGAGCTTTATGTAAAAACCTTGTTAATAAACAATAGGTCCAGCAATAAATAATTTTGGGGGTGAAGGGGAGGGTTTTAAGGTAGGGTTTCACTCTAGCCCAGGATGACTTGGGTTAAAGGACTCTATACCACCATGTCTGGCTTAGCAATGAAATTGCTGACTGACTCCATGTGGAAAGGGAATTTAAAAAAAAATTTTGCATGTGTGAAATGGTGTATGTGGTATATGCATATGCCCATTTGGCACTCTGTGTGCATGTGGTGGAAAGAGGAACAATGGGTCTTTCTCTCTTCCACCTGTTCACTCACTGATAACAGACATTGCTTTTTCACGCAGGCCAGTGATTCTCATGACTAACCCCTGTGAGACTGGGGTTACAGACTTGCGTAGTCACTGTGAATACTGGGAATCAAGCTTGAGCAATGCCTCAGGCCTACTTAGGCCCTTGTTCGCAAAGGGAATGCTCTTAGCCTGTTGCACCATCTTTCCTTTGGGCTAATGAGTTTTTTTTTTTTTGTTTTGTTTTGAGAAAGGGTCTCGCTGTAGGCCAGGCTGATCTGGAATTCACTATGTAGTCTCTGGTTGGCCTTGAAATCACACCAATCTACCTCCTGAGTGCTGGGATTAAAGGGATGTGCCACCACACCTGCCTAATGAGATTTTTTTTAATATAAGCAAACAAGGCATATATGGTGATTCCAATGTGAAATAATAGCCACCAGCTGGTGAAGCCTTGCTGGAAAAGGTGTCACTGGGGGGTAGGCATTGAAGATTATTAGTCCAGTCTACTATGTATTAAGAGCTGGCTCAACAACTTCCTTCTGGGTAACTGTGTTGATGCAATACCAAGCTGCCTGCTCTACCATGCTTTTCTCCACCATTATGAACCTTCCCCAACAGGCTGGAAACAAATTATCACCTAGAAATGAGTATTTATGATCATTAGAATTGGTGAGTGTACTCTGTCCTATCAATGAAGGAATGAAGGCTGAAATAAAATTCAACATTAAAGTATTAGGGGCTGGGGAAATGGCTTAGCAGTTATGATGTTTGTCTGCGAAGCCTAAGGACCCTGGTTCAACTCCCCAAGACCCACGTAAGCCATGCATCTGAAGTTTGTTTGCAGAGGCTGGAGGCCCTGGTGTGCCCATTCTCTCTCAAATTAAAAAAAGAGGGGGGGATTAGGAGCCAGGCAGCCTCAGCACTTAGGAAGCAGAGATAGCAGGATTACTGTGAGTTTGAGGCCAGCCTGGGCTAGATCAAGACGCTACCTCAAAAAACCAAAAAGAAGGGATCAGGAGCTGAGGATGTGGGTCAATGGCAGAGTGCTCAACTAGTATGTACAAGGGTCTGGGTTCAACGTACAGCCCAACTGCTTGTAAAACCTGTGGGGCCACTACCTATGTAAAGCCAGATGCACAAAGTGGCGCACATGTCTGGAATTCATTTGCAGAGGCAGGAGGCCTTGCCATGCCCCTATCTCTTATTCTCTCCTCAAACATTTTTTTCAGAATAAGTTTTATATTTTTTAAGCAGTGAGAGATAGAACAGAGACAGAATGGGTGCACCAGGGCCTCCAGCTGTTGCAAATGAACCCAACTTTGTGTATCTGGCTCTACATGGATACTGGGGAACTGAATGCGGGCTGTTAGGCTTTTCAGGCATACACCTTAACTGCCCAGCCATCTCCCCAGTCCCCAAATAAAAGAAAAATCAATAGCTTCTTAATACTAACCAATTAAATAAGCAGAATATGGCTCCATTACTACTGCATGAAGAAGAGTAAATATTTGCCTTTCTCTTACACTGCAAATACACTTCAGAATACCCAATTGTTTAGGAATAATCAGTCTTAATGACTTTCTAAAACACAGAATGGCAATACTAAAGGAGCAAGAACTGTCCTAATGGTCAGCCTGTTTCCGAAAAACAACTGCTCATTCCCCAAGATCTACAGTTTTAAGATGATCAAATCAAACCTTTAGCTCTGCCATATAAAAAGACCTTCGACATGAATTCAAGAACAGGAAGAAAATCCACCAAGTACTTTTAAGATTCTGATCAACAGGAATTATAGAAATTCTGATTAGTTAACAAAATTCATTACTTTATATACCTTATATAAGTTACATCAAGGGTAATTTCAGGGCTGGGTATAGTGGCGCTCCTTTGTACCAAAGTACACTTTTAGTACAACACAAACACAATCTAGTTTGTGGAATATTTTAAACACCAAAAATTCAAAGTCGGGCTGGAGAGAAGGCTTAGCCGTTAAGGTGTTTGCCTGTGAAGCCTCAGGACCCTGGTTCAATTCTCCAGGTCCCACTTAAGCCAGATGCACATGGTGGTACATGTGTCTGGAGTTCATTTGCAGTGGCTGGAGACCCTGGTGTGCCCATTCTCACTCTTTCTCCCCCACTAAATAATAAATAAATAAATAAATAAAATCTTTAAAAAAATTCAAAGTCGGGCTGGAGAGATGGCTTAGCAGTTAAGGCGTCTGCCTCCTAAGCCTAAGAAGAACGCTGGTTCCAATCTCCAGGTCCCATGTTCAGCCAGATGCAAAGTGACACAAGGGCGCTGAGAGGCTGCTGGCGCACCCATCTCTGTCTTCCTCTCCCTCTCTCTGTGTCTACCCCCCCCCCCAAAAAAGTCAAAGTCATCATGGGCCTACATGAGTGCAAAATCAAACAAAAACAAAACCATGCTATTCTACTTTATGTTTCCCACCTCTTAAATATTACCTAGTGACAATTAAATCATGTACCAGCAAACACCTTGGAGCTATGAAATACTTTTCACCACATTGAGCTTTAGAAAAGATTTAGGAAACAGACATGCAATTCCAGTCTCTGATTATGTATGTAGGGATTGTTTCCTACAGATATGCATTAGACTGTAAACTGTCCTAATTTCCTTTTAATAGATTCCTTAACGTGGGTCATACCAAGAAAAGGGGGTGGCAAGGAGAGAGCAGGGAGAGGACTCATTCTAAAATTGCTTCAATCTTGATGGGATATTAAGAAATGAAAATGAAGCAAAGTCTCAAGTTAGAGAAGTCACCTGTTCTATTAAGTAGTACGCATCTATCATTGCAACTAGATTAATTTCAAATTGCATTTCTAACATGAAAAGTGTATTAAGCTACTAGCTAAAACTCACCATCATTAATTTTACTCATTAAATCTATTAAGATATTTTCTTTAGAAACTAACTTCATTTGGCAATAATCATTTATTTCTATGAACACTTCTTTCCTAAGCATGTTCATAAAAATACCAAGGAAACATGAAGCCTAACAAAAAGGTACAAAAAACCTTCAGAGTATGAGCTTCCAGACGCACAAAACGGCACCATGTATCTGGAGTTTACATGTAGTGGCAACAGGTCCTGGTATACCCAATTTCTCTCTTACTCAAGCAAATGAATAGATAATAAAAAGCATTCAGGTATCTGCCTGGATTTAAAATAGTGATTTTACCAAACAAAGAGGAAGAGGCATTAAGTAGAGAAACGCAGGTGTTAAAGAACACAGGTTAGAAAAATTCCCCTGAAGAATAAGTACCACAGTGTGATACATAATCAGTGAAGGAGAAGCCAGAAGCATCGATTCATCTTTTAATTACCTTGAATGTTACTTCAGACTATCACTAATATTCTTACTAGATCTTACTTCCCATTTCAAGAACCATGACAAGCCAGGTATGGAGGTGAACACCTTCAGTTCCAGGCCACCCTGAGACTACATAGTGAATTCCAGGTCAGCCTCGGCTAGAGTGAAACCATACCTCAAAAAATTAAAAAGAACCATGACAAAGCCAGGTGCATGCCTAAGGTTATTCTAGCACTGTGGAGGCTAATGCACGAGGTAGCTTTCAAAGTCAGCCGGGGTACAATGAGATCTGGTATGAAACACCACAGAAAAAAGGAAAAGCAAAAAGTAAGCAAAAAGCAAACAAAATGTGACAGAAGGGGTGAGCAACATGTGCCTAACATGCACTAGGCTGAGTATGACCCTAGAGCACTCTAAAAAAAAACAAGAGCTGCAGGGCTAGAGAGATGGCTTTTAGTGGTTAAGGCACTCGCCTGCAAAGCCAAAGGACCCAAGTTCAATTCCCTAGCACCCATGTAAGCCAGATGCACAGGGTGCCACATGCATCTGGAGTTCAACTGCAGTGGCTGGAGGCCCTGGCAAGCCCATTCTCTCTGCCTCTTTCTATCTCACTCTCTCAAATAAATAAATAATTTTTTTTTTTTTTTATAAAAGAGCTGGAGATGGCTCAGCAATTAAAGGCACTTACTTGCAAAGCCTGACAGCCTGAGTTTGATTCCCCTGTACCCATGTAAAGCCAGATGCACAAAGTGGCCAATGCATCTGGACTGTTTACAGCGGTAGGAGGCCCCAAGCATGCCCATTCTCTCTGCAAAATTAAAAAAATAAATAAAAAAACGAGAAATAAAGAAGGTTTCAAAATCCAAATTTTAATTTCTAATTTTTCTTTTTAGGAGGGAGGTGGGGATTGAACCCAGGGCCTTATGAAATGTAGACGAGTATGCTCTACTACATGAGCTACATTTCTAGTCTTAATTTCTGTAATATCTGCAATGTATTAACAACATACAATGGGCTGGAAATGTGGCTCAGCAGTTAAAGCCACTTGCTTGCAAAGTCTGATAGCCAGCACCCCAGGGTGTGATTCCCCAGTACTCACATAAATAGACAGATGCATAAAGTGACATATGTGTTTGGAGTTTGCAGCAGCAGGAGGTGGACATACCCCAGTCTGTATCTCTCTCCAATAAATAAATAAGTGATTTAAAAAAAAAAGAAGCATACAAGGCTAGAGAAGATGGCTTAGCGGTTAAGGCATTTGCCTTCAAAGCCAAAGGACCCTGGTTTGATTCCCCAGGGCTCACGTAAGCCAGATGCACAAGGAGGCACATGCATCTGGAATTCATTTGCAGTGGCTGGAGGCCCTGGTGCGCCCATTCTCCCCAACCCCCCCCCCCCGTCTCTATCAAATAAATAAAATATATCTAAAAAGATAAATAAAGAGCATACAGCACTGTTTTTATCAGGTTTGCAAAGTTTAAATGCTATGTGACCATTTAAATCTTATTTACCCAACTGGCTATAACATTTTTGATAACAAGACTGCCAAGAATCTTGGAAATTACTGACCACTAATCCATAAATACACATGCTTACACCAAATTTTAGTTTGTGAGATGTGACAGATCTTCCTTACCCACACTGTCGGATTTCCGACTATGGAAGACAAGTGAGTATGTAACTATATTCAGAAACTACTACAGAAATTTGGGTAAAAGAACACAAAGTTACTGTGGAAGGAAAAGAAAGATTGTGGGTAAGGAAGTAAGAGATGGAGTGAGAACTAAGTGCACGGCTTTGCACAAGCTAGGAAAACACTACATCAGAGGTATATCTCAGCCATTAAGAAAAGATCTTAAATACCAGGCATTTTATCCTCACACCACCTTATCCCATTAAAGTTCAATGTTTACAAAGGAGCTGCTTAAGCAGGAAAAAGAATGATTACTGAGAAGGTGTCACAGCTCACTGGTTAAGACACCTGCCTACAAAGCCTAATGATCTGGGTTTGATTACCCAGTAGCCACATAAAGCCAGATGCAAAGTGGTGCATGCATATGGAGTTCATTTGCAGAGGCTAAAGGCCCTGGTGTGCCCATTCTCTGTCGTCTCTCTTCTCTCTCTCTGCTTGTAAATATATTTTTAAAAAAAGCTGGGCATGGTGGCGCACACCTTTAATCCCAGCACTCGGGAGGCAGAGGTAGGAGGATCACTGTGAGTTCAAGGCCACCCTGAGACTACATAGGTAATTCCAGGTCAGCCTAGGCCAGAGTGAGACCCTACCTTGAAAAAACTAAAAAGTAATTGCCGGGCATGGTGGCACACGCCTTTAATCCCAACACTGAGGGGAGGAGGTGGGGGGATGCAGAGGTAGGAGGATCGCTGTGAGTTCAAGGCCACCCTGGGCTACAGAGAGACCCTACCTCGAAAAACCAGAAAGAAAAAAAAAGGAGTAATTATGAAGGCAAGTATAGGTAGGACACAAGAGCTTCAGTATACATAAGGTACAATATAAACTAAACTGAGAAAATGACTGAGGCATAAAACCTCAAAAAAGCTCCTTTTTTCTATAAAAAGATGCATGTAGGTTCGAATATTTGATACAGTATTTGGCCAACTGGGGAGGGGGACAACGACACAATCACACCAACCCAAACACTATTAATGAATAGGGTATGGAAAAGTTAATGTTCTTAATCTTGGGACCAGTTCCCCTGAAGCTATCCAATTAGTCTGCATCATACTGTACCAAGTGTGAGTATAATGTTACCCATTTTTCAAGTTACATGGTTTTTAAATCATAGTTAACTGAGGCAATGATCTCTTCCACTCTAAGGACAACGAAGTATCCACTAAAATATTTTTCTAAAATAATTTTAAGCAGGGCATGGTGGCACACACCTTTAATCCCAGCACAAGGGAGGTAGGAGTTTGAGGCTACCGTGAGACTACACAGTGAATTCCAGGTCAGCCTGGACTAGAGCGATACTCTACTTGGGGGGGGGGGGATTTTTTTTTCACCTTATAAAATGAATTTAGAATCCCAAAGTTTCATAGGCTTAGAGATAGAAACAATTCATAAAATTGTTTGAAAAACATGCTGTTAGGCTGGAGAAATAGCTTAGCAGTTAAGGTGTTTGCCTGCGAAGCCAAAGGATCCCAGTTTGATTCTCCAGGCCCCACATAAGCCAGATGCACAAGGGGGACATGCATCTGGAATGCCCATTCTGTCTGCCTCTCTTCTCTCTCTCTCTCTCTGCTTGCAAAGAAATAAATCAAAAACAAAACAAAAACCACATGCTGTCAATGCTCTGTTCCCAGTAGAGACCAGTAATGGCAAGGACCAAAAAGTACAGCTCATTCATGGCACCCATAAAATTTTCATCCTTTGCTGACACACCTTCAGCCGGGTATTAGCATTAACCCCTCATGTTCTTGGCCAAATATTTAAGACAACTGAAATTACAAAATAGCCGTTCAACAGTTTGGCACATACTAGAAGTTGCTAAAGGCTCTACTCACTTTGAAGGGCCAAAGAGATCAATTAAATATATACAATGAGGGATCAATGCTAAGAAACTGTACATCACCTATTTAAAAGGTTAGCCACCACCCCCCACTCTTCTCTTTTGGAGAATCATCTTTCGAATGGTCTCTCCTCAAAACATTGCATAAGCCGGGCGTAGTGGCGCACGCCTTTAATCCCTACACTGGGGAGGCAGAGGTAGGAGGATCACTGTGAGTTCAAGGCCACCCTGAGGCTACATAGTTAATTCCAGGTCAGCCTGGGCCAGAGTAAGACCCTACTTCGAAAAAACAAAAATAAATAAATAATAAAAAAATAAAAAGTGTACATGAGCCAGTTATTGGGAAACATTTTTTCCCCTCTAAAACCCTATGTATAGGAAAGGATGTTAGACTATACTTCCTTAACTTTTTTCAATCCAAGCAAAATGAGATTCTAAAAGCTCTCATGTGATCTTGTTAGGTTTAAGATGCCACAAAAGGATTTAGGACAACAGATGTCATATATCTGAACTATTTCCTGAAGGCCTTTGGGCAGCATAGGAAACACTGGCATTGGATTAAAACAATTTATTTGCCAAACAAAATCTTTCTGGGTTTGATAATACTTAAGCCAGTGAACATTCATCACCTGCAGAAACAGAATTAAACCGTAAGGGACCTGACCATTATGTTTCTTTTTATTTTCAAAATGTTTCTTTTTTGGAGCATCTATATTCAGAGTCCACAGTGCTAACCATTACACTATAGAATTACAGAATTTTGTAGGATTTTTACAGAGCAAATAGAGAATTAAGGTAGTTTCAATCATTGTAATAAACAATATTTTTTACCATTAATTGTTGGAAATGAAAATATGAAATAGCTCACAGCTGGACCTAAATCTAAATATGATGCTGGAGTTTTTTCCTTCTCTGTATCTCTTACTCAATGATGGGTAATACTAGCAGTAAAGTTACCAACCACCACCACTACCAAGAGCAGTAGGCCAAATGACTAAAACCATTAAAAGGCCTGAAGTGATAATGCTGGGAAAACAAATGAACCTTGCCTTCAAGGAACATAATAACGGGAAGTACAAGAATATGAAAATGATGCCGGGCGTGGTGGCGCACGCCTTTAATCCCAGCACTCGGGAGGCAGAGGTAGGAGAATTGCAGTGAGTTCGAGGCCACCCTGAGACTACATAGTTAATTCCAGGTCAGCCTGGACTAGAGTGAGACCCTACCTCGAAAAACCGAAAAAAAAAAAAAAAAAAAAAAGAATATGAAAATGAAGCTATAGACTATATCAGACAAGCATTTACTAAGATTTAATGCTTCTAATACAGATTTACCTGAGTCCTATGAATGTACTTTAAAATTTTTTTTCTTGTTTTTTTTTTTTTTTATTTATTTGAGACAGAGAAAGAGGCAAAGAAAGAGAGAGAGAAAGAGAGAGGGAGGGAGAGAGAATAGGTGCACCAGCTTCCAGCCACTGCAAATTAACTTCAGATGCATGTGCCACCTTCTGCATCTGGTTTAGGTGGGTACTGGAGAATTGAGCCTCGAACCAGGGTCCTTAGGCTTCCCAGGGAAGTGCTTAACCACTAAGCTATCTGTCCAGCCCCTATGAATCTGCATCTGGCTTACGAGGGAACTAGGGAATTCAACCCGAGCCCGTAGGCTTCACGGGCAAGCGCTTTATCTCTCTAGCCCAATAAAGACTTTCAAAATAGTTAAATGTTGAGTCCATTTAATTCTGGAAAATGTGAACTCCTCAGTAGCTCATAAAAACCTGCCAGGTGTGGTGGCAATGCCTTTAATCCCAGCATTCGAGAGGCAGAGGTAGGAGGATTGCCTTGTGTTCAAGGCCAGCCTAAGAATACAGAGGGAATTCCAGATCAGCCTGAGCTAGAGACCCTACCTCGAAAAACCAAAAAAAAAAAAAAAAAAAAAAAAAAAAAAAAAGGTCTTTACAGAAAACCTGTGTGAAACACTACTTAGGGGCTGGATGAAATAAGGGCATGAGGGAATGAAGAACAGTAAGTACCTATATAACTAAATTTTGACATTAAGAGTCACCCTTCGGGGCTGGAAAGATAGCGTAGTGGTGGTTAAGCCATTTGCATGCAAAGCTGGGGGATCCTGGTTTGATTCTCCAGGACCCACATAAGTCAGATGCACAAGGGGACGCATGCATCTCGAGTTCATTTGCAGTGGCTGGGGGCCCTAGAGAGCCCGTTCTCTTTAATAAATAATTAAAAAAAAAAAAAAAAAAAATCAGGGCTGGAGAGACGGCTTAGCGGTTAAGGCACATGCCTGAAAAGCCTAAGAACCCTGGTTTGATTCTCCAGATTCCACGTAAGCCAGATGCACAAGGGGGTGCACACAGGTGGAGTGGGTGGAGGCCCTGGCATGCCCATTCTCAACACCCCTCCCCCGTCTCTCTGTCTCAAAAAAAAAAAAAAAAAAAAAAAAAGAATCACCCTTCACTGTCCATTAGGCAGACAGTATAGTCACTATGAGAAATGGTCATATATAAAGATCAGGTATATCTAAATCTTTTTAGTCTTCAATATCTGGAATTTTTGTTAACTTGAATGAAATTCTTGTGTAGATAAAATGTCAAGGAAACAAAGTTTTCAGAAAGTTACTAGCAAGTATTTTAATATAGATTTGAACTTAATAGAACTCAAGAATCAAAAGAAATAATGCCCTGACCACAATTGGTACACTATACCTATATGCAATCCCTGCGCATGGAAAGTGGAGGCAGGAGGAGTTTGAGCCAACACAGGGAAACGTGACCCTGTCTCAAAAAGTCAAAAACAAAATAATGAGGAATTATCCCTTTTAAAATTCAATTTAGGTCTGGAGAGATGGCTTAGCCATTAAGGCATTTGCCTGCAAAGCCAAAGGACCCAGATTCAACTCCCTAGGACCCACATAAGCCAGATGTACAAGGGGGCACATGCATCTGGAGTTTGTTTGCAGTGGCTAGAGGCCCTGAGAGCCCATTTTCTCTGTCTCTTTCTCTATCCTTCTCTTATCTCTCTCTCTCTCAAATAAATAAATAAATATTTAAAATCCAATTTATTTGCAAGTTGTGAGAAATTCCAAGTTTCTTCAATCATAAAGATTAACAGATAGGTTCTGTACACTGTTGCCTGCTTACATCACTGACAAAGCATTAACTTCCTGTTTAGTTCTAATTATAGGTGAGACAAGCAGACTTGTTTATTAGACAAGGTACTAAGAATGGCCCAAGTGAATAATGCTACAATTTTCTTTCTTTAAATCACCCATGAAGGTAATTAGTTAAGATGCTTTCAGGTAGGAGCACATGGTGGAATGCATGTGTAGCCCTACTAAGGTCATCCTAGGTAACAAAGTGAAGGCACATCTTTAAAAAAAAAAATCCAAGGCATTTCTGTTGTTTTTTTCCCCTCTCCCAAAATAAGGACTCCCTCTAGCCCAGGCTGACCTGGAATTCATTATGTATGTGGTATGAGGTTGTCCTCAAACTCAGTGATCCTCCTCCCTCTGTCTCCCAAGTGCTGAGATTAAAGGTGAACACAACCACACCCAGTTCTGTTCTTTTTTTCTTTAGAGCAGTCTAAGAAAGTCGAATAATGTTCTAAGTTTTGATCAATGAAAGTAAGGCCTTTCATGGATATCAAAAACAAAAGCATACAGAGTAACGAAGATATAACATTGCAAAAGTTATTCAGCTAAATTTTGACCATAACCTAATATGAAGACTCAGCTTGTATAAATATTTCTAACAGACTTACATTCTTGAAAGGTAAACTATAACACTGGTAAATACTGGGCTGGAAAGATGGCTTAGCAGTTAAGGTGCTTGTCTGCAAAGCCAAAAGACCCAGGTTTGATTCTCCAGGACCCACGTAAGCCAGATGCACAAAAGGGGGTGCACCCATCTGGAGTTTGTTTGCAGTGGCTGGAGGCCCTGGAGCGCCCACTCTCTCTCTCTCAAATATATTTTTAAAAAGGGGCAAATAATAATAGTCCTGGTTTGCTTTTTCTACTTAAAGGACAGCCTTTCATGACAGTCTTCCTTTTTGTGGTTTTTCAGGGTAGGGTTTCACTCAAGCCCAGGCTGACCTGGAATTCATGGTATAGTCTCAGGGTAGAACTCATGGCACTCCTCCTACCTTTGCCTCCCAAGTGCTGGGATTAAAGGCATGCACCACTATGCCTGGCTAGTTCTTACATTTATTTTATCCTAGGAATAGATTATTATACCTAACACCAATTATGACCCCAGTTAAGTAATGATGAAATGACTAGCCATTATAACAGGGGTTCCTAACTAAAGAGAGGCTTCAGAATCACCTAGAGAATATTTCAGAATTATGTCTGTATATAGAAGAGGATGAAAAATTTAAAACTCAAAAAATGCAACTCATCAAAACACAGTTAAAAGTCAGGGACGGTTGCTCATGTCTTTAATCACAGTACTCTGAAGGCAAAGGTGGGGGGATCACCATGAGTTCCACCAGGCCAGCCTGGGCTAAACAAGACCTTACCTCAAAAACAAATAAAACCCACCATTTAGTTCTTGTACACATTAATTTCTATTAAAAACTACACGCAAGCCCCATATGGTGGCGCACACCTTTAATCACAGCACTCAGGAGGCAGAGGTAGGAGGATCCCTGTGAGTTCAAGGCCACTCAGAGATTACATAATGAATTCCAGGTCAGCCTGGACTAGAATGAGACCCTACCTCGGAAAACCAAAAGAACACCACTACATGCAAGGGACTGAGGAAAATGGTGCTTGCCTGGTAAGCCATGAAGACATAAGGACTTTGGATCCCCACTATCTATGTAAACACTAGACATTATAGTGTGTGCTTGTAATCCTAGCTTTGGGAAGGCACAGACAGGGAATCTCTGGGGATTTACTGGGTAGCTAGTCTAGTTTAATCAGTGAGCTCCAAGCTCATCGAGAGACACTATCTCAGAAAGATGGAGAACAGCTGAGAAAGATCCCTAACATTTGATCTCTGGCCTTATGCACCCACATATGAATACACACTACACTACATACACATGCAAAAAAAATGCAGCTGGATGTGTTGGCACATACCAATAATCTCAGCACTCAGGAGGTAGAGGCAGAAGTGGACTTAGGTAGACCAAGCCAGCTCAGAACTTATCAAAGAATTCCAGGTCAGCCAATGATACAAAAGCAAAAACCTCACCTCAAAACACAAAATGAAATGAAGTAAAAGTCAATCCAGGAAACTGGGAATAGTGGTTCAGACCTGTAATCCCATAATCTTAGCACCTGTGAAGGTGAGGCAGGATTGCCATGAGTTCCAGGCCACTTGCAAGGGCCATAAATAAATAAATAAATAAATAAATAAATAAATAAATAAATAAATAAATAAGATTTTAAAAATCCAGAATTGTAAAATTGAATCTGAAACATTTCCATTGCCATGTTAGGAATCTAAATGACAGCAAAATGCTTTGGACAACACTCTTAAAAGAACTGACTACATTTTGGACAAGGGACAGCTGAGCCTAGGAATCAACACAGGAAGTTTTGTCACAATAGTTACACAAGCTGCTTTCCCCAGTGCTATATGAATACTCAACTCTATAAATGCATGTGTAACAAAAACTAAATTTACTGTAATAAACATGTTGATGAAAACAAGTGTCACCTTTTATCAAATTAAATATTGAGGTCATTATAAGATCAACAACCCTCTGTCACAATATCCTAAAGTAATAAGAAACAATAAGAAATAAATAGAAATAACCCTTGAAGATGATAAAAGAAACCCTAGCTGGCCTAGACTAGGGGGTAAGAAATGCTTTTTTGTTCACTTAAGATACTCCTAGCTCTTAACCAATACAGTACCTTTTAGCCCTCAAAGAAACTTACATTCACTCCTTACAATACAGTTCTTAATTAACAAATTAGCTATAAATATAAGAACAAGGCCGTTCCTATTACTTAAATACAAAGTAGAGAACTTATAATAAAAACTAAAATCACACTCACTAATAATAGGAATTGAAATGGACTAAAATATAGCCTGATTTTTTTTTTTTTTTGAGGACTATCTGATTAGAATCTTACTTATTTGTGTGACTAGACAAATTGACTTCTGTGGCCAGTTACCTCATCGGTAAAGTGGAATATTATTGGTTATATCAGGGAACAGTACATACCAGAGTCCACATGCTAGGTTTTAGCTATGATAAAAGCCCAAGGAATAGTATGAAAGTATAGTGTTATAGAAAACACAGCCTGGAATAAGGCCTGAGTTCTAATCCCAAATCTGCCACAACACGAACCTAAATGTTTGACTTAATTCTGATTAAAAATGGGAGGTGTAATTGGACCTACTCCTCACATGTGTTAATAAAATTAAATTACTTAATACACATTATTGCTTACAGTAGTTATGAAAGGTATAAAACTATAAAGTCTGAAAAACATGGGTTTGGTTCATGTTAAGAGTTTTAGATTAATATAAAGTTCTTCTCAAATATCCTCAAAGTGTTATGTAAATAGTCATTTCATTTTGGGAGTGGTAAAGTTGTTTCAAGGTCCCAAACAAATTTAGAATTCTGCTTTGATTATTTAATAACCCTAATTAAGGACAAGCTACAGATTGGTGCAAATGAATACAGCTAAAGACAGAGTGAAGTTATCTGGTCAGTCCAAGACACCATCAAATAAAGGGCGCAAGCTAAAGAAAAACATTAATTTAATGGCTTATTCATTACTAGAGTTTAAAGTAGTACATAAAAACATTTCAACAAAACTTAAGTGAGGAAAATATACTAAACGAGTTAATATTTGTTTCTGGTGCAATGGATAAGGATTCAAAATATACCACCAATAACATAATAAAAAATCATACTGACAGGCAATGGCTATCTTGATCCACTGTTTTTAGAAAAGGAAAAAAAAAAAAAAAAAAAAAAAAAAGAGCCCCTTTCTGAACCATCCCCTCACCAAAACTATGTCTGGATCTGAGGTGTATTTTTAAAGTATTCTCATGATCCGACAGCAACAGCTGGGGATGGAGGGGGAATTCAAACCACATACACATGGCATTTTTTTAAAACCATGTGCCACCTAAACAGTTTTCCAATTTAGAAAGTGTGCACCAAGTATGAGTGCTCCATAATTCTTTAAATCTTTAGTACAGGAAAAAACCTGGTATCAACTAAGTTTACTAGACTAGAAGTTATAGTTTTAAACAGTTTTTCAGAATACCTTGTACTAATCAAACAGCACTGTCACGTGCTAGGCCTGTTCACAGCTACACACTAATCCATTTAATCCTCAAAAAAAAAAAAAAAAAAAAATCTAGGAATTTAAGACTTGTTTTCACTACTGCTACCCCAGTATCTAGAACAGTGGATACATACACATATGTATGTGTGTGTGTGTGTGTGTGTATGTATTAAACACATGGATAAACTTGCTCAGAGCTAGAATTTTAACTGGAGAATTTTTGCTTAACCACTGCTGCCTCTCTAGAGCTTTAAACCCTTAAAGTGGTGTCAAAGCAGCTGGGTATCACCTGTAAAAAAGAAAAAAATCTGAGACCTTCCTTTAAAGTCTTCAGTTCTACATGCATAAAAAGCTATATAACTGAGATTGTTTCACATCAGACTGGTCCATACTAATTTCAGGTTTTGATTTGTGTAAAAAAAAATAGATTCTATATTTTGCATGTAGTATGCTGCAAACCACAAAAATGCTTCTCTAATGTGATGTTTGTCCTTAAAAGTGTGCACAAAATGGTGATTACTTTTAAATAATCTTTTACTTTAAACCTTAAATCCTGAAGGTTTTCTTCTTTTCCTTTACATGGCATGAACTCAAAAACATTTTAATATTTTACATGAACCTACAATAATACAATGTCCCTAAAAAAATTAAGATTTCAACATTGATGTATTTAGAGTCAAGATTTAATTTTGTCTTCCATAAAACTCTGTTGTGCAAATTAAACAAGTCATACTTGAGTAACTGTAAATGGGGTAACATCAGGTCTGTTTTAGTAAAGCCAGGTCCTTGCCATTTTTCCATGTAAGTCATCTTATCAAAACCATAATTTCTAACCTAGAACCTTCACTTTTTCTATTAATGTTGAATTTATTCCATGACATTTTTTTCAAGTTAGTTGTAAATACTCCACCCTCCTCGATTGTGCAACAACCAAATACACTACACATACACAACTTACCAAAAAAAGGGGGGGGGGATACAGTTGAATTAGAATTTATGTCAAGTCTGAGCTAAATCTTAGGGCCCTGTACAACCTGATAAAAGTTAACACTTAACAAAGAACATTACTTCACATTATTAGGAAAGGAGATACCGAAAGAACCCGAACCAGTTAAAGCAGCCGCCATCTTAAAATGCAGGACAGAAGTTAGGAGCAAGAAAATGAGACTAAACCACGGGAGGTGGAGGCTCTGCTTACCTCAAAGCTTTGAAAGATTCTAGCTTTTTTTCCCAAAGCAGATTAATTTAATATCAAATCACTCTTAACTACCAAAACAATCCTCCTTAAAAGAGTGGGCCTAGGCAAAAAAAAACCTGGTTGTCCTCCCTTACAGCCACACCTCCGGAGCCCCCTCCCCGAGCCAAACGAGAAGGGGACGACCTTCCACAAAGCATTTACATCCGTTCTCAGTGCTTCTGATAAACAGCTACGGGTGAAAGAAACACAGGAAGTGGCAACACGGTGCCAGCCCATCTCCTGCCAACCCCACTTATGCTTGTGTAACCTGCCCCGATTTGGTGAAGTCTCAGACGCCCTCACTACCTTTAAGCAGCCAGGAATTTAGTCCTCAATAAGTTTGTAACATCTTCTGTTTCGTACTTTTTCACTTTAGAAGGCCCACAGCCGCGGTTCTACATCTAAAGTTTTGAAGCACCAACATGAATGACGTCTGCCGGAGGGCACCTCCACAAACCCACCTCCCCAAACCAGACTAACTCTTTAGGCAGAAAAACCACTGCCTCCTTAACTCACTCTCCTTCGTACCAGATCCAGTTCAATACGCGCGTGCATAACACTCGCTTGCCACAAACACTGTTCCCAGCCCTGAACATCACATCATAAAGTACACCCGCATTATCCGCATTTCCTTAATGGAGGTTCAAGGAGAAGTATTTTCAAAATTAAGACTCCCCCCGCCCCGACTCCCTAAGGCTTGAGGTTTCCTCTCCTCCCACGACCCCATTTCTTTCAGGCCCAACAGTACCTTATTAATCCGTTTCAGCGCCATAGTCTGTGCTTCTCGCCTGGGTCCTCACTATCTCGACGTGTGCTCAAAGGTCCGGCCAAAACTCTTGATTATCCAGGCGACGAGGAAGGATTGTCTTTTCTTCTCACACCGGCTCTGCCAGACACAGGCGCCTTTTGCAAAAAAAAAAAAAAAAAAAAAAAAAAAAAAGGCCAAAAAAAAAAAAAAAAACGGAGCAGATGAGCCTGGAGAGAGCCCCTGCCGGCTCCAGACCCCCGAGAACGATCGCGGCGCGGCCGAGCTGAGCCCCCAACGGCCTGTGTGGGTGCTGCGCTCCCGGCGGGGGCGAGGGGACGGGTGGCAGCCGGGGCTCACTTCCCGGCCAGTCTCGGAGGAAGCGCCCCGGGCCGCACGGGGAAGAGGCGGAGGAGAAAGGGTGGGTGCGGGGCAGGGTCCAGAGCCCGGGCCTAGTCAGCGCGAGGCCGGCGTCACTAGGGCAAAGAAAGGCGAGGGGGGAGGGGAGCCGGGCGGCTCGGGACGGACAGACGGACGGACAGACCGAAGGCCTTCTTTCGCTTTCTGCTCCCGAGGCTTGGCCAGGAAGCGGAAGGAAGCGGGACTGAGCGTATGCGGCCTCCCCGCGGCTCGAGCTGCGGGGCGGCCGTGACACCGCCGTCCCCTCCGCCTTCCGGCGCGGCCGGGTGCGCGCGCCCCGCCGCCGTGTCCCCTCCCCTCCCCCTACCCCACCCCGCCGCTCGGGGTCCCCCGCATCGCCCCGCTCGCTCACCCAGCCCGCCGGGGAGGGGGCCGGCCGCCCTGCCCTCCTCCCCTCCCTTCCTCCCTCCCACCCACCCCCGTTCCCCGGCTGTCCACACCCACGCGTACAGAGGGCCGGGGCCTCCCTCGAGCTGCGGCCTCGGCCTCCTCCCCGCGCGGCAGCTGGTGCCTCCCCGGCCCTACGGGGCTCACGCGCGCACGACACAGCCACAAGATGTCCGCTCTGACGGAACTACTGCCAGCTGCCACGCTCCGCCCCTCCCCCTCCTCCCGCCTATTCACCGCCGCGTATCCGTCCGCCGACGCCGGCGTCGCGAGCGCTGGGCCGGTGCAAGGGCGAACGGGAGCCGTTTGCTTCCCACGTCCCCGCCCAAGTGGCGCCGCTTTCTCTTTTTTCCACCCCCCTTCTCCTTTGCGGAACAGCACCGTCTAAAACGGAACGGATCTCAGGTCGGGATGGGCGGGTAGGGGACGGAGGCGGGTCATGGGCTGAGGGTGCGGGCGGGGGGAGGGGAGGGTGGACGAGTGGCGGAAACCCTTAGACCCAGAGAAGCATCGAGAACCGGAAGGAGACCTTAGGGGGAAGGTAATGGAAGCGGCAGCTGCGCGGTCGGGCTCCACGCCCCTCCCTCCAGCGGGGCCCCCCCAGTTTCCTCACTTGGTGTTGAGGAGGCGGATCTCGCGAGAACCTCGTGGCAGGCTAACCGGAGCCGTCGGTCTGCAATGACTCTAAGGGCAGTTTTGTGCTCTCTTCCTGGCTTGGGCCCGCCCCCAGTTCCGCAAATTCTCGCGAGACAGGTTGGGAACTCAGACTGGGCCTGGGCGGGCCGTGGCCGGCAAGCACCGCCCCCGGATGATGCTTACGGCTGGTGGGAGGGAGAGGAAATGGAATTCCCGCGACTGGTCTGCGCGCGCGGACGCAGCCCTCGCTCGGCCGTCCAATCGGGAACGTGGCCGTGGGCGGTGCCCGGGTAAGTTAGTTACTAGATTCCTTTAGTCAAGGTTGAGCTGGGTTTTGAGGTTTCCGGTGCGAACAGGTGATCGATATTTTACTCGCGGCCCGCCCGGACGTGTTAACCATCGGGAAGGAGGCTCCCCTCCGAGTAAGAACAGTAATTTAAAACACCCTGGCTGACGACTGAAAGCCCTGCACGTGCTCCACGGCCGAGCTCTGTGGACCCACGGGACCGATCCTGAGAAGAACAGTCCCTCGGACGGTTCTCACAAAACCGGCAGCTTCGGAATCAAGCTTAGCGAACTGACCGGGGTGGAGAAGACGAGGGCTGTGGAGGCAGCGTGCTTCCATCGTCCACGTTCGCCCTCGTTGCTAGGTTCAGGGGAGGGACAGTAGGGCCTTTCCTCAGTTTCCTTTACCTGTTGCTGTTTTCAGTTCTTGTGCCGGAAAGCAAAACTTTTTATCAGGAAATGAGGTAGCGTTTGGGATCAGAAAAATCCAATGCTTAAGATACAGAGCATGGTGGGATTAATGTGAAAAATGCTGGCCTCTTTGGAAGGATTTTTAAAGCCAGTAAGCACCAACCTTTCTAAGGTTTTTAAAATTATTATTATTATTTCGAGGTAGGGTCTCACTCTAGCCCAGGCTACCTGGAATTCACTCTGTAATCTCAGGGTGGCCTTGAACTCACATCAGTCCTCCTACTTCTTGCCTCCCAAAAGTGCTGGGATTAAAGGCATGCGCCACCACACCCGGCAAGGTGTTTTTTTTTTAACACTCCATAATTACCCCACTTAAAGTTTAAATCTTTCAGGATTACATAGAAATAATGTTGATTTTTTTTAAAAATCCTGTTGCAGACAGTATTTGCTAATGATAGCTGGTCTAATATGTATCCTTCAAGTGGTTGTCAAGTGTCACTAGAGTAATTAATAAAGCACTGCTCCAACTAGTGACGAATTACCTGAAGTTTTCTTTAAATGCCAATGATTTTGATTTAGTAGGCAAGACTAGGAGCTGGAGATTCTGCAGGTCCGACAATACCCAAGTGATTGTTGTCTGCCAGAAGCATTCTGTGAATAGCAAATCACTGACAATTCAGCACATGGCCTGTTTGGACACCTGACCCTTCTTCCTCCCGAGCAATCCATTGTTCTCTTCTAGCAGGCCAATTATAGTAGCACCACAGGATTAGGCAAGATTTGAGTTCTTGCTTATTAGTTTCCATTTGTGATAGTGGTCTGGTTACTAGTCTACATTTGTTTCTTCATCAAGCTAGATGTAATAATACCTATCCATTCTCATGCAATTATTGTGTATTTTCAATGTCATAATGTTCAAGGACACTGTAAACTTTAGAGTGCTGTATAAAGTGGTTTTTATTCTTTTCCAGTATATAAAATAGTTTCATTGCGACATTTTGATACATATATATCATTATAATTGGTTAATTCCCCACAGCCCCTTTTTTCTCCTTGCTGTATTACTAAAATAATCACTCAGATATTAACTGGATTAATATAAGTGAATGTAAAATAAATGTTTAATAGGTGTAGGTAATAATTATGGAACTTACGGATTTATGTAGTTAAGTTATGTTAACATATAGTAGGTGTACTTAAATGGCAGAAGTAGAATGAGAACTCATTTATTGAATGGAGTTTTGTGGAATAAGACGTTTTATATTTGTACTTTTAGTTGATATGAGTCTTCAATGATTAGAAGATGACATTTCACCTACTAGTGGGGAACTCATATCCAGGGAGGACAATAAAAGAAAGGTTCAAAGAAACCAATTGGTGTTAAAGTAATCTAAACAAGCTTCAGAATAAAAATGTGCTGCAGTGGCACATGCCTTTAATCCCAGCACTTGGGAGGTAGAGGAAGGAGGATCAGGTGAGTTCAAGGCCACCCTGAGAATACAAAGTGAATTCCAGGTCAGCCTGGGCTAGAGTGAGACCCTACCTTGAAAACCAAAATAAAATAAAAATAAAAATGTGCTGGAACACTATTGATATGCATTCATAGAGCCCGATACAGTGGGACAAATTTGAGGTCAGAGTGCTTACCTTTTTTTTTGTGCCTTAAAAACTTGGGCAGAAGCAGGTCATGAGGGCTCATGATTTTAATCTCAGTATTTGGGAGGCAGACTGGGCTACAGAGTGAATTCCAAGTCAGCCTGGGCTAGAGTAAGACTTAAAAAACATGGGCAGTTTAGTGAATCTGTGGCGCCTTCTCAGAATGATGTGTTATGTATATTATGAAATTCATGATATTATAAAGGAAAACATTTGAAAGTATAGTTATCAAAATTGTAAGGAAAAACCAATCCATGCACTCAATGTTTTAAAATTCTAGACAGAATCTTAACTGAAATTTTAATATAGGACACTAATTGATCTTCATAACCATAGGGATTCATTAAGGAAATGTTTTAGTTAACATCCAGTATTCTGAAAGTATATAAGTGGGTAACAAGTTCAGGCAACAGTTTTATCCCATTTGATGATTCTTTTTTCTGTTCTATGAAAATAGTATGGAAAATGGACCTATCCAAAATGATAACAATTCATTTCTGAAAAATTCTAAGTGAGGCTTTAAATACAATGTATGGAAGAAACACAGGGTGAAAATAATCAAGAATGAAATACAGAGTATATTTAAATTTTCAAATAAGTCTTTTCCGTATTTTTTTTTCTTTCCCTTTTGAGACAGTTGTGGTCTCATTTGGCTTCAAACTCATGGCAATCTTCTTGCCTCAGCTTCCCAACTTTGGGATTATGTGCATGATCCACCATGCCCAACTTCAGATAAAATTTTTAACCAGCTGAAGTACGTAATTGTATTCTGGGTCCGTTGATTCGTTACCTCATCAAATTCTAAGTGTACAGATGAAAACACTCAAGGTAATACAACTAATCAGCCTGGGCTGGCAGGCTTTGCAAGTGAGTGCCTTTAAATTCTGTGATCCTCCTACCTCTGCCTCCCTAGTGCTGAAATTAAAGGCATGTATCACCACAACCAGTTTAATCTGCTTTTAAAAATAACCCATCTCTTCTTATTTCTCTCATTTTCCATAGCAAACCACCAGTCTGCTTTCTGATATTATAGATGTTTTAATTTTCTAGAACTGTATTTAAATAGAATCATACAGTATGCCTTTTAATGGCTTTTTTTTTTTACTTAGCATAGTTTTGAGATTTACCTTCAGTAATGCATATTTTATTGCTAACTAGCAATCTATTGCATGAATATACTATAGTGTTCTTTTTTAATATATATATATATATTTGAGAGAGAGAGAGAATGGACATGTCTGGGCCTCCAGCCACTGCAAACGAACTCCAGATGTATGTGCCCCCTTGTGCATCTGGCTTACATGGGTCCTGGAGAATCGAACTGAAACCTTTGGCTTTGCAGGCAAACGCTTTAACCTCTAAGCTATCTATCGAGCCCCTACTATAGTGTTCTTATTCATCTGTCAGTGAGTACTGGATTATGACCAATTTTTTTTAGGTTATTTAAAAACATTTACCACTCCTTACAATGCAACTGTCCAGACAGAAATTGGCCTCAATATCCATGACCTCACAGTGCCTAGCAATACCTTCACAAGACCCTCATAATAGGGAAAAAAGATGATGACATCAAAATAAAAGACTAATGGAGAGGGGGGAGGGGATATGATGGAGAGCAGAGTTGTGAAGTGGAAAAGTGGGGAGGAGGGAATTACCATGGTTTATTGTCTGTAAGTATAGAAGTCAATAAAAAATTTTTAAATTTCATTTTTATTCTTTTTTTTTTTTTTTTTTTTGGGTAGGGTCTCACTCTGGTCCAGGCTGACCTGGAATTAACTATGTAGTCTCAGGGTGGCCTCGAACTCTCGGCGATCCTCCTACCTCTGCCTCCCGAGTGCTGGGATTAAAGGTGTGCGCCACCACGCCCAGCTTCATTTTGATTCTTTTAAAATTTAATTTAAATATATATATGTAAAATTGTGCTCTTTATCTCCTTGCCCCTGCTCTTGTTTCCCTGGGTCCCTCTCAGTGGAGTTACCATAATCACTGTGGGGTCAATGAAAGCCTCAATCAATCCCTGTGGGGCAGGATGGGGGAACCATGCCTCAGGGTATTCCTACCCACTCTGTGGCACTTAACAATATTTCTGCCTCCTCTTCCTGTTGCCAGTTTTTCTTTCTCCAAAGAAGCTGTTTTGAACATTACTGTGCAGGTGTTCATATGGACATAGGCTTTCATTTCTTTGGTAAATAGGAGTAAATAGCTGGGTCATATGGTAGGTATGTTTTAACTTTAAAAAAAATTATTTATTTATTTATGTGTGAGAGAGAGGCAGAGAGAGAGAGAATGGGTGAGCCAGGCCTTCAGCCACTGCAAACAAACTCCAGACACATGCACCACCTCGTGCATGGGTCCTGAGGAATTGAACCAAGGTCCTTTGGCTTTGCAGGCAAGCGCCTTAACTGTTAAGCCATCTCTCCAGCCCTAACTTTTATTTTAATGTTTTTATTTTTATTTATTTGACAGAAAGAGGCAGAGAGAATGTGAGAGAGAAAGGGAGTGGGCATGCGAGGGCCTCTAGCCACTGTAAATGAACTCTGGACGCATGTACCACCTTGTGCATCTGGCTTATGTGGGTCTTGCTGGATCAAACCTAGGTCCTTTGACTTTGCAGGCAAACACACCTTAACTGCTAAGCCATCTCTCCAGCCCTGTTTTGACTTTTTTTTTTTTTTTTTTGATTTTTCAAAGTAGTGTTTCACTCTGGTCCAGGCTTACCTGGAATTAACTATGTAGTCTCAGGGTGGCCTCAAACTCATGGTGATCCTCCTACCTCTGCCTCCCGAGTATTGGGATTGAAGGCGTGTGCCACCACTCCGAGCCCTGTTTTGACTTTAAGAAAAGGATACACTGTTTAAGTGGCTATATCATTTATATTCTTTATAACTTTCTCCTCACAAGAACCCATCTTTTTTTTTTTTTTTTTAAATTTTTTTTTTTTTATTTTTATTTATTTATTTGAGAGTGACAGACAGACTGAGAGAGCAAGAGAGAAAGAGGCAGATAGAGAGAGAGGAATGGGCATGCCAGGGCCTCCAGCCACTGCAAACAAACTCCAGATGAGTTAACTTTCTCCTCAAGCCATCTCTCCAGCCCAAGAACCCATCTTTTTAATTTTAGTTATTTTAAGTAGTGTAATATCTCATTCTTGTTTTAATTTTTATTTCCCTGGTTTCTAATGGTATTGAGTATTTTTATGTGCTTTTCTTTTTGGCCACCTACACATATATTTCTTTGTCCTTTTTTGCTTTTGTCAGTATTTACAGTTCATAGAGACTAAATATCTGCAGTAATCTCAGATGATTTTCAAAAACAATGAAGTCATAACAAATGTGCAAATGGAAGAATATGGAAATGCATGAAATTAATTGGGGGAGTTCTGTTTAGTTTTCTTTCTAATTCAGTGTATGTGTATCAGTACCACAATGGGCATGCAGACATTAGAGGACAACCTTTGGTTTCTCACCTTCCATCTTGTTCAGCACTCCATTTGAGCTCCTGTGTCTGCCTCCCTTCTCACCTTTAGACACAGTAGCCTACCACAGCTTCCAGATTTTACATGGGATCTGAACCTCAGTTCTCAAAGTTGTGCAGTAAGTGCTTTTCCACTGAGACATCACCTCATCCCCCCGTCTCTTTTTTAGAGAGAGAGAGAAGAGAGAGAAATTGGCGTGCCAGGACCTCAGCCACTACAATTGAACTCCACTCGCTTGTGCCACCTAGTGGGCCTGTTCAACCTGGTGCTTGCCTCACCTTTTTGCCTCTGACTAATGTGGGATTTGAAGAGTACAACCTGGGTCCTTAGGCTTCACAGGCAAGTGCTTTAACTGCTAAGCCATCTCTCCAGCCCCCATCCTGTTTTCTTTTTTCTTTTTCCCCCATTTGAGGTAGGGTCTTTTGTCTTGATATGCCCCATCTAGGTTGGCTTTGAAGTTTCAGTTCTCTTCCTCTGCCTCTCAAATGTTGGGGTACCACTATGCCCAAGTGAAAGGTTTTGGTTTTCAAGAGTAGAATTTAACTCGAAAAACCAAACAAAGAAAAAAAAAAAGAGAGGAGAATTTAAGATTTGGCTATGTAAATCTGAGTACTATTTATTTTATCATTAGATAGTAGAACCATTTCAACTTGTATTGGCTATTCCAGCTAGAGGACAGAATCTTAACTGAAATTTTAATATAGGACACTAATTGATCTTCATAACCATAGGGATTCATTAAGGAAATGTTTTAGTTAACATCCAGTATTCTTCAGAAAGTATATAAGTGGGTAACAAGTTCAGGCAACAGTTTTATCCCATTTGATGATTCTTTTTTCTGTTCTATGAAAATAGTATGGAAAATGGACCTATCCAAAATGATAATAAAAATTCATTTCTGAAAAATTCTAAGTGAGGCTTTAAATACAATGTATGGAAGAAACACAGGGTGAAAATAATCAAGAATGAAATATAGAGTATATTTAAATTTTCAAATAAGTCTTTTCGGTATTTTTTTTTTCTTTCCCTTTTGAGACAGTTGTGGTCTCATTTGGCTTCAAACTCATGGCAATCTTCTTGCCTCAGCTTCCCAACTTTGGGATTATGTGCATGATCCACCATGCCCAACTTCAGATGAAATTTTTAACCAGCTGAAGTACGTAATTGTATTCTGGGTCCGTTGATTCGTTACCTCATCAAATTCTAAGTGTACAGATGAAAACACTCAAGGTAATACAACTAATCAGTAGTGGAATTAGGATCTCTAGGCAGGCAAATCTTGTAGCCCACACTCTTTTTTTCTATTTTTTAAAAAATATTTTTATGTGGGCTTGAGAGATGGATTAGCGGTTTAGATGCCCTAGGACCCATGTAAGCCAGATGCACAAGGAGGCACATGTGCCTGGAGTTTTTTTGCACAGGCTAGAGGACCTGGAGTGCCCATTCTCTATCAGCCTCGCTCTCCCTCCCTCACTCCCTCTCTAGAAAAAGAAAACATTTCTTTTTTTGCAAGGAGAGACAGAATGAACAAGTACCAAGGCATCTTGCTTCTACATAGGAACTCCATATGAAAGCACCACTTTGTGCATCTAGCTTTACATGGTTACTGGGGAATTGAACCCAGGCTGGCAGGCTTTGCAAGTGAGTGCCTTTAAATTCTGTGATCCTCCTACCTCTGCCTCCCTAGTGCTGAAATTAAAGGCATGTATCACCACAACCAGTTTAATCTGCTTTTAAAAATAACCCATCTCTTCTTATTTCTCTCATTTTCCATAGCAAACCACCAGTCTGCTTTCTGATATTATAGATGTTTTAATTTTTTAGAACTGTATTTAAATAGAATCATACAGTATGCCTTTTAATGGCTTTTTTTTTACTTAGCATAGTTTTGAGATTTACCTTCAGTAATGCATATTTTATTGCTAACTAGCAATCTATTGCATGAATATACTATAGTGTTCTTTTTAAATATATATATATATTTGAGAGAGAGAGAGAATGGACATGTCTGGGCCTCCAGCCACTGCAAACGAACTCCAGATGTATGTGCCCCCTTGTGCATCTGGCTTACATGGGTCCTGGAGAATCGAACTGAAACCTTTGGCTTTGCAGGCAAACGCTTTAACCTCTAAGCTATCTATCGAGCCCCTACTATAGTGTTCTTATTCATCTGTCAGTGAGTACTGGATTATGACCAATTTTTTTTAGGTTATTTAAAAACATTTACCACTCCTTACAATGCAACTGTCCAGACAGAAATTGGCCTCAATATCCATGACCTCACAGTGCCTAGCAATACCTTCACAAGACCCTCATAATAGGGAAAAAAGATGATGACATCAAAATAAAAGACTAATGGAGAGGGGGAGGGGATATGATGGAGAGCAGAGTTGTGAAGCGGAAAGTGGGGGAGGGGAGGGAATTACCATGGTTTATTGTCTGTAAGTATAGAAGTCAATAAAAAATTTTTAAATTTCATTTTTATTCTTTTTTTTTTTTTTTTTTTTTGGTTTTGCGAGGTAGGGTCTCACTCTGGTCCAGGCTGACCTGGAATTAACTATGTAGTCTCAGGGTGGCCTCGAACTCTCGGCGATCCTCCTACCTCTGCCTCCCGAGTGCTGGGATTAAAGGTGTGCGCCACCACGCCCAGCTTCATTTTTATTCTTTTAAAATTTAATTTAAATATATATATGTAAAATTGTGCTCTTTATCTCCTTGCCCCTGCTCTTGTTTCCCTGGGTCCCTCTCAGTGGAGTTACCATAATCACTGTGGGGTCAATGAAAGCCTCAATCAATCCCTGTGGGGCAGGATGGGGGAACCATGCCTCAGGGTATTCCTACCCACTCTGTGGCACTTACAATATTTCTGCCTCCTCTTCCTGTTGCCAGTTTTTCTTTCTCCAAAGAAGCTGTTTTGAACATTACTGTGCAGGTGTTCATATGGACATATGCTTTCATTTCTTTGGTAAATAGGAGTAAATAGCTGGGTCATATGGTAGGTATGTTTTAACTTTAAAAAAAAAAATTATTTATTTATTTATGTGTGAGAGAGAGGCAGAGAGAGAGAGAATGGGCGAGCCAGGCCTTCAGCCACTGCAAACAAACTCCAGACACATGCACCACCTCGTGCATGGGTCCTGAGGAATTGAACCAAGGTCCTTTGGCTTTGCAGGCAAGCGCCTTAACTGTTAAGCCATCTCTCCAGCCCTAACTTTTATTTTAATGTTTTTATTTTTATTTATTTGACAGAAAGAGGCAGAGAGAATGTGAGAGAGAAAGGGAGTGGGCATGCCAGGGTCTCTAGCCACTGTAAATGAACTCTGGACGCATGTACCACCTTGTGCATCTGGCTTATGTGGGTCTTGCTGGATCAAACCTAGGTCCTTTGACTTTGCAGGCAAACACACCTTAACTGCTAAGCCATCTCTCCAGCCCTGTTTTGACTTTTTTTTTTTTTTTTTTTTTTTTTCAAAGTAGTGTTTCACTCTGGTCCAGGCTTACCTGGAATTAACTATGTAGTCTCAGGGTGGCCTCAAACTCATGGTGATCCTCCTACCTCTGCCTCCCGAGTATTGGGATTGAAGGCGTGTGCCACCACTCCGAGCCCTGTTTTGACTTTAAGAAAAGGATACACTGTTTAAGTGGCTATATCATTTTATATTCTTACCACCTGTGCACTAAGAGTTAACTTTCTCCTCACAAGAACCCATCTTTTTTTTTTTTTTTTTTAAATTTTTTTTTTTGTTTATTTTTATTTATTTATTTGAGAGTGACAGACAGACTGAGAGAGCAAGAGAGAAAGAGGCAGATAGAGAGAGGGAATGGGCATGCCAGGGCCTCCAGCCACTGCAAACAAACTAGATGTGCTTGTGCATCTGGCTTACGTGGGTCCTGGGGAACTGAGCCTCAACCCTTAGGCTTCATCGGCAAGCGTTTTAAGCCATCTCTTAGCCCAAGAACCCATCTTTTTAATTTTAGTTATTTTAAGTAGTGTAATATCTCATTCTTGTTTTAATTTTTATTTCCCTGGTTTCTAATGGTATTGAGTATTTTTATGTGCTTTTCTTTTTGGCCACCTACACATATATTTCTTTGTCCTTTTTGCTTTTGTCAGTATTTACAGTTCATAGAGACTAAATATCTGCAGTAATCTCAGATGATTTTCAAAAACAATGAAGTCATAACAAATGTGCAAATGGAAGAATATGGAAATGCATGAAATTAATTGGGGAGTTCTGTTTAGTTTTCTTTCTAATTCAGTGTATGTGTATCAGTACCACAATGGGCATGCAGACATTAGAGGACAACCTTTGGTTTCTCACCTTCCATCTTGTTCAGCACTCCATTTGAGCTCCTGTGTCTGCCTCCCTTCTCACCTTTAGACACAGTAGCCTACCACAGCTTCCAGATTTTACATGGGATCTGAACCTCAGTTCTCAAAGTTGTGCAGTAAGTGCTTTTCCACTGAGACATCACCTCATCCCCGTCTCTTTTTAGAGAGAGAGAGAAGAGAGAGAAATTGGCGTGCCAGGACCTCAGCCACTACAATTGAACTCCACTCGCTTGTGCCACCTAGTGAGCCTGTACAACCTGGTGCTTGCCTCACCTTTTTGCCTCTGACTAATGTGGGATTTGAAGAGTACAACCTGGGTCCTTAGGCTTCACAGGCAAGTGCTTTAACTGCTAAGCCATCTCTCCAGCCCCCATCCTGTTTTCTTTTTTCTTTTTCCCCCATTTGAGGTAGGGTCTTTTGTCTTGATATGCCCCATCTAGGTTGGCTTTGAAGTTTCAGTTCTCTTCCTCTGCCTCTCAAATGTTGGGGTACCACTATGCCCAAGTGAAAGGTTTTGGTTTTCAAGAGTAGAATTTAACTCGAAAAACCAAACAAAGAAAAAAAAAAAAGAGGAGAATTTAAGATTTGGCTATGTAAATCTGAGTACTATTTATTTTATCATTAGATAGTAGAACCATTTCAACTTGTATTGGCTATTCCAGCTAGAGTGAAATGGCTTATACTGTCTTACAAGTGAGAGTTTAGAAAAATTTTAAGAATTTTGCATAGTATTTATTAAATAGTTGTTGTTAAAAATTAATGATTAAGCCGGGCGTGGTGGAGCACACCTTTAATCCCAGTACTCAGGAGGCAGAGGTAGGAGGAGTGCTGAGAGTTCAAGGCCACCCTGAGACTACATAGTTAATTCCAGGTCAGCCTGGACTAGAGTGAAACCCTACCTCGCAAAACCAAAAAAAAAAAAATAAATAATAATGATTAGGCTGGGAGACATGGTTCCTTGGTTAAGGCGCTTGCCTGCAAAACTTAAGAACCCAGGTTCAATTCCCCAGTACCCATGTAAAGCAGATATACAAGGTGGCACATGCATCTGGAGTTTGTTTGCAGTGGCTAGAGACCTTGGCATGCCCATTCTTTCTCTAAAATAAATAAAATTAAAAATTAATGATATAAACAGTTTTAACCCCAATACATGATTCAGTTAATAAGTAATTAAAGCTATTAATGGTACTTGATATTACTTTTTCCTAAAGTGCTCTAGTTATGTTAGAGCATCTGTATGGTAGAAATATCAAGGATAGTTTAATGGCTTCTCTTCCAACCCTGCATTCTGGGACCTGAGGTAGTCATAATAGTAGTATACAATGTAAGTATTTGCCTGAGGGAAAAATGCAGGCATCCCAGATCAGAGTCACCAACTACAATGTTAAACATTCTGTAGGCCACTGATGGATGACAGGGCCTTCACCCTTGACAGGTTTACTGTTTGTAAGGAACAATTAAAGCTACAGTTACTGGAGAATTTACCTTTGTGGAACACTTGATTATCAAGAAGGGCTACAAAATAAAGTTTACCTATTTTACATGTTTCTCAGTTCCAGGTTCCCTAATGTTGATAATTTCAAAGTCTGATTTAAGGGAATTTACTGGATTTAAGGGAATGCTAACCTATTTTTTCTATGGCTTAAGGTCAAAGTATAACATTTTATTTGGACTATAACTAGAGAGGATGTTAAATACATAACATTGTTCAGGACACAAAAACAAAAAAAAAGGCAAATAAAATAGGTATCTATAACCAAAATTCTGTTCAGGTAAGGGAAACTAGGTTAGAATGGCAGGAAGTAAAGGTGGGCATATTGGTGCATGCTTGCAATTCCAGTGCTTGGAAGGCAGAGGAAGTAGCATCAGATCGGGAGGTGAATGCCATTCTTGGCTACACAGTAACTTTGAGACCTGTCTGGCCAACCTGAGACACTGTCAAAAAAAAAAAAAAATTAGGTTTTACAGATGGTTCAATGGTAAGAGGACTTAGTGAGAAGAAGATATGGGTTAGGAGCAAGATGGCTTTTTTTCTGGTAGTTAGCTAGGGACTAACTCACAGAAACATGGATGCCACCTTGCCTGCTCCTACAAGACTAGAAACTGCATATCTGATTCAGTCTGAACCAAGATGGCTACAAGTAGCAACCCCCAGCAGCACTTCCTACCTTTTCCTCAGTTTAGTGTGTGTGGTCTTCCTGAGTCATTCTCTTTAAGCCACCAACCATCAGGTCTCTCCCTTACACACTGTTCTGATGATGAGGCTCGATATTCAATCCATATAAATGGGCCTGGCCCATATATGTAAGCTTCTTGATCCCCTAGTCCTGGCCTTCTTGTTGGCCCTTGGGCCCCTTGGCAAATTCTTGGCTCTTTCCCAGTACGAGGAGGGTCTTCTCGGTTTCCCGGAAACTCCCCTTTCCCAGCAAAATTTTTGTCCTGGTTTGTTTAGGGTGTTTTCCTGCATGTCTGATCTCTCTCTAGGCTCTGACCTCTTATGCCAGGTGGATCATTTGTCTTGGGCTCTCCTGTCTTGCTTTCCATGTGGCTTCTTCCATAGAGGCCTCTATGTGCGGGAGACTTTACTCCACCTTTCCTCCCCCTTCTCAGCCTCACTGAGAAAGGGGAGAACAACTACTGGCTTGGGCCTTGCTCCTTGCCTTCCCTCTGGATCCTAATTCTCCCTAAAATAAACCTTAGAATTCATAATTTACCCTTGTCTCAGTCCACAGGCCTAGGGTCTCCTATATCATTATGCACATCTAATCTCTTCCTGGACCCCAATCTTCTGCATCAAAAAAACTTGGGCCCAAGAAAACCTGAGACCACTGGAGCTTGATTCTCCAGCACCCACTTAAGCAGCTGGGCGTGGCCACACACATCTGTAACCTGTTCTACAGGGCAGAAACTAGAGAATCTCTAGGCTCTGGGTTAAGTAAGACTCCATCTCAAAGAAACAGGCAGATGAGCATAAAAAGGAGACATGCATACCCTACACATACATCATGTCACATATACTGTACACAACACACACACAAACATACATGCTAAAAAAGAAAAAAAAAAACAACCTAAACTGGGCATGGTGGTACATGCCTTTAGTCCCAGCACTGGGGAGGCAGAGGTAGGAGGATCCTTGCGAGTTCAAGGCCAGCCTGAGACTAGAGTGAGTGTCAGGTCAACCTGGGCTAGAGCAAGACCCTACCTCAAAAAACCAAGAACAAAGGCGGGCGTAGTGGCGCATGCCTTTAATCCCAGCACTCGGGGAGGCAGAGGTAGGAGGATCGCTGTGAGTTCAAGGCCACACTGAGAAGACAGAGTGAATTCCAGGTCAGCCTGGACTAGATTGAAACCCTACCTCAAACAAACAAACAAACAAAAAACCCTGAAAAATGACAGAAGGCAAAGATGTTAGAAGACAAGTTTATTACAACTCCAAATCAGCATTTTAATGGATGAAATAGTTCTAGCCACAGTAGACTATGCTATTAGGGACTAAGTCATTGGATAAATTTAGTTAAATACTATGTCAGTCAGCAGTCCAGACATATCCAAATAGACAAAGGTGGACAAGTTCTGAGTGTGAGAAGATTTAGAGCTAGTTTGAAGGTTGATTGTCCATTATAATTTTTAAAAATACCAGGAGAAATGAAGGATTTATAAAGGTACACAAGGTATCTTACTTTTTTTTTTTTTTTTTTTTTTTTTTTTTGAGGTAGGGTCTCACTCTGGCCAAGGCTGACCTGGAATTAACTATGTAGTCTCAGGGTGGCCTTGAACCTCATGGCTATCCTCCTACCTCTGCCTCCCGAGGTCTGGGATTAAAGGCGTGCGCCACCATGCCCGGCAGGTATCTTACTTTTTTTGGACCTCAATGAAAGTTAAGTGTGTGTGTGTGTGTGTGTGTGTGTGTGTAGAGAGATTTCAAATTTAAATGTATATTATGTATATACTTAAAATTTAAGAGAAACACATTATGCATATGATTCTTAAGGCACTCTGACCTCACAGAACTAATATGATCAAGTTGTTTGTCTGAATTATAAATACTGCACTAGTAACTGAAGCTGTTAGTGGTAATAACTAGCGCGACACACAAAAAGCACAGCCGTTGGGGATAAACTAGAAGAACCTGGCAGATCTTTAATTAATGTCCTATGTAATCACTGTACCAATACATTTAATAAAACAGATGGAACCTAAGTAAGTACTATGTGTGTATTTAAAATTTTTTTTTAAGTTGCATGCAGAGATAGAAGAAAGAGAATGTGTGCACCAGGGCCTCTAGCCACTGCAAACAAACTCCAGATGAATGTGCTACTTTGTGCATCTGGCTTTACATAGGTACTGGGGAACTGAACCAGGGTCATTAGGCTTTGCAGACAAATACCTTAACCACTGAGCAATTTCTCCAGCCCCCAAATGTGTTTTTATTATTATTGATGTTTGTGTTAAATAGGGAATACAAATTCCCTTGGAGGTAACTTCTTTCTCTTCTTAGGAACTTACAATTTTTGGAAGATTGAATAATTTCATATGAAAAATACTTAAGGGGAAAAAAGAAAGATACCTAAGAATATATGATATTAATATATATATGTTAACAGATTTCTTGGTGTGCATCTGTACAATTAAAATTTAAACACTATTATATATATTCTCTAACTCGTCCTGGTTTTCAAAATTCAGTTCCTATTCTGATTGGCCTACTAGGCTGAATACATTTTTCTAGTTACTAAGACTCAGTGTACTATTCTCCATCTGTCACCCTTTTTCCTTATCAGTCTCATTTCTACTTGATGCTTTCTGTGCTAAATTTTAAAGTTTATATGTTAATGTTTTTCATTATTAATAATATAACAACTCCATGGGTTAATTAGAAATTATTAATATTTTATCCAAATGCTTATTGAGGATTTAATCAGGAAGCTGCATTAGATAGGTAAATGGCTTCCTAGAGGTGACAAGATCAGTTATTATGAATCAGTCCTGTGACCGTAATGCCCAGATTCTTTTCATTCTCTGCGATGCTTCTCATCAACTCATTTAGTCCATCCTGTATATGCCTCTTTGCTGTTCTTCCTTCTCAAGTGTATCAGTTACCTTCTTTGCTGGGATAAAATACCTGACAAAAATCAGCTGAAGGTAGGAAGGGTTTATTTCAGCTTCAGGTTCCAGGTTACAGTACATCATGGAGAGGAAGGCATAGTGGCAGGAACTTGAATCAGAGCTGGTCACATTCAACCCCCAGTGCTGAATGTGGGTAAACAGCCTGCTCTCTGCTTTTTATACAGTCCAGGATCTTGGCCCATGAAATGGTGCTGCCCACAGTTAAGATGGGTTTTCCTACCTCAACCTAATCAAGGTAATCCTGCACAAGTGATTCTTTCTAATTCCTGTCAAGCTGACAATCAATATAAGACTTCACATCAAGTCTGTTTTGCTTATCAACACCAGATACAACACAGCTTCATTACAATGTAGCCTAGTGAAGTTTTCAATGTTTTGTTACTGTATAAAAGAGAAAAATCAGAACCCAGTATGATGGTTTACAACAGTTATTCCTAGCACTCCAGAAGCTGGGCCAGGTTATTTTCCATGAGTTCTAGGCCAGCCTGGGCTACTTGGTGAGACTGTCTCTCAAAATACCAACCAACCAAATACATAAATCAGACCTTTATCTCTTAGGAATAAAATCTCTAATCAGACTCTGACTTATCTGAGAGTATGTTTTTGCTTTTGTGTTTCCCCTTGAGTAGTTCCTTTGGGAGGGGTGTGTACGTGTGCATGTGGGGTCAGGTGTCTTCCTCTATTACTCTCCACCTTATTCTTGGAGACTGGGTTTCTCATTGAGCTTAGAGCTCATGGATTCAGCTGGACTAGCTAACTTGCAAGCCCAGGGATTCCTTGTCTCTGCCACTCCACTGCTGGGAGTACAGGTATATGCACCACACCCAGCATTTAAAATATATATATATTTATTTATTTGACAGAGAAAGGGGGGGGGAGAGAATGGGTGTGCCAGGGCCTCTAGCCACTGCAAAAGAACTCCAAATGCATGTGCCCCCTTGTGCATCTGGCTAATGTGGGTCCTGGGGAATCAAACCTCATTCCTTTGGCTTTGCAGGCAAATGCCTTAATCACTAAGCAATCCCTCCAGCCCATTTTTAAAAAAAATATTTTATTTTTATGAGCTGGGTGTGGTGATGCACGCCTTTAATCCCAGCACTTGGGAGACAGATGTAGGAGGATCACCATGAGTTCAAGGCCACCCTGAGACTACATGGTAAATTCGAGATCAGCCTGAGCTAGAGTGAGACCCTACCTTGAAAAGCAAAAAAAAAAAAAAAAAAAAAAAAAAAAAAAAATTAAATTTATTCACATCCAGCATTTTTACATGGGTGCTGGGAGTCCAAACTTGGGTCCCCAGACTTATGTGGCAAGCACTTTACTTACTTTGCCATCTCTTGAGCCCAAAGTCTTTTAAAAATGTGTGTAGGCCAAAGGACAACCTCAGGTGTCATTCATTATTCTATAATACTGGTCACCATTTTTGTTAAAGCAAAGACTCTGATTGGCCTGGAGCTTGCCAATTACTTCAGACTTGATGGTCAGCAAGCCCCAAGGGATCCATCCACTTGTCTCTGTCTCCCCAGCATTGGAATTAGAAGTGTGGTCACCATGCCAGGCATTTTCACACAGGTTCTGGTGATCAAATTCAGTTCCTCATGCTTGTGAGACAAGCAGTTTACTGACTAAGCCATCTTCTCACCTTGAGATGCAAATTCCTGAGTAATAGTTATTGCAGTGGAGCTAGACACATGTACCAAGTGTTATCTATAGACAAAACATACATATATTAACTATCTTATGTTTGAACCCAAAACAAAACTAGCAAAATTTCTTTCAGCTATGGTAGGAGGCCCTGGTGTGCCCATTCTCTCACCCTCTTTCAAATAAATATATGTAAAAATGAATGTACAACTGCTACAGATACCAGTGTGGATGAATATCACAATTTTTTTTTGTGTGGTTTTTTGTGGCTTTTTGAGGTAGGGTCTCACTTTAGCTCAGGCTGACCTGGAATTCACTATGTAGTCTCAGGGTGGCCTCTAACTCATGGTGATCCTACTACCTCTGCCTCCCAACTGCTAGGATTAAAGGCATGCTCCACCATGCCTGACGAAAGTCACAATTCTAAGTGAAAGCAAACATAAACTACACTGATAAGAACAGATGCTACACTTGATCTTAGCTAAAAGGCTGAGAAGTGATATAACTACACTATGTATAACTTACATAAAGGTTAAGTTTTGGCAAAACCAATCAAGGTAATGACTAAGAAGGGATGTTGTAGGAAACTTTTTCTCTGGGGAGAAGTGAACATACATCTTCACCTCAAACAGGGCTCAGATGACAGACCAAAGTATTACATCAATATACAGTTTAGTGAACCAATGAGTTTACTGGGGGGGGGTCACTTAAAGAGAATGGAGAGAGATTGTTTATAGGAATGTGGAGCCCCCAAGCAACCACTTTGATGTGTGAAGATTACTCCTTGGATGTTCCTCCCTTAGCTTCAACATGAGGCTTCCTTGCACTGCATGGGGACCTCAGAGTAGCTGAACCACTTGAGAAGTCTCATCCAGTCCTGAATGATGACTTCCCTGTGGCTTGTTTCAGAAGCACCTTGTTCCCTGCCCAAGAGTATGAGACCCTAAAGCAACACTTCAGTGGGATTACCATGGGATTACCCCCATGGATGCTCCTCCCTCGGCCTTGGGGTGAGGGCTTGCTTACAGAGCAAGAGACCCCAAAGCAGCACCTCAGAGGGGCTCACTATGTTGGGATTTCCCCAGTGGATGCTTTTCCCTCAGTCTCAGGGTGAGAGCTTACTTACAGAGTAGGAGACTCCAAAGAAACTGAGTCGATGGAACTCATTGTTCCTTGATTTTTCACCCTGTATATACTCTTATCTCCCCCTGAGGTCACAAAACCTTGTACATTTATTGTATATAGCTAGTTCAGGGGGCACCTGACTCTCTGGTGGAGGTCTCATGACCCTCCCCATACCCTCCTTGTGAGTTGACCCAGATGTTTTTAACGAAGCTGACAACAGTTGTTTACCCCTTTCATTGCAGAGGAAATTTGCCATACAACAAGGGCATAGTAATGTAATCATTAATGTAGGTGGTGGTCACAGCTTCTTTTATGCTAAGTCACTATGCAGAACAATTTGTACATTTTTTCTATATGTATGCCATGCTGTCATGCTTCCATTAAAAGCTTATTTAAAATAAATTCATATATGCACTAGGGATGTAGCCCAATGATAGAGCTTTGCATGCAGGAGATCTTGGGTTTGATCCCCAGTACAAAAAAAAAAATCTCATGGTTGCCCTCTTGTATGTGGTGTGTAACTTTTCTGGCTGTTTCTAAGGTGCTTGTTTTATCAGCTTGATTTCAACGGGCAGAGGTGTGACTTATTGTGGTTTGCTGAGCTTTGTGGATGTGTCATTTTATGCATTCCACCCAATTTGGAAAATATTTTGCCGCTATTTTCTTTATAAATTAAGAAGCAGGCATTAAAAACCCAGACAGAGGGCTGGAGAGATGGCTTAGCGGTTAAGGTGCCTGCCTCCTAAGCTTAAGAACGCTGGTTCCAATCTCCAGGTCCCACGTTTAGCCAGATGCAAAGTGACGCAAGGGCACAATGCTGCACTTGACCACAAGGGGGCACGCATCTGGATTTTGTTCACAGCAGCTGAGAGACTGCTGGCGTGCCCATCTCTATCTGTCTTCCCCTCCCTCTCTCCCTATCTCCCTCTCTCTCCAAACAAACAAACAAACAAACAAACAAACAAACAAACAAACAGACAGACAGACAGACAAACAAAAAAACCCAGACAGATCATTCTCATTGCCACCCTGAATAACTTCTGGGAAGCTTACACCTTCTCTTTTTTAGTTTAGGCCCATACCACCTTCTAGTATTCAGCATTTCAAATTTGCACTGTTCTCCCAGTGCTCTCTTAAACGAATTATCTAATTTGTTTTCTCCAAGTTCCTGTTTAATCCATCCAGTTATTAGCTAATGACAGGGAATCAGTATGTATACCTTTACCTCAGCCATGTCTCCTAAGGTTTTTATTTTTTTATTTTATTTTATTTTTATTTTTTGGTTTTTCGAGGTAGGGTCTCACTCTGGTCCAGGCTGACCTGGAATTAACTATGTAGTCTCAGGGTGGCCTTGAACTCTCCGCGATCCTCCTACCTCTGCCTCCTGAGTGCTGGGATTAAAGGCGTGCGCCACCACGCCTGGCTCCTAAGGTTTTTTTAACTGTATTTCCTTTTTTTGTTTTTCGAGGTAGGGTCTCACTCTAAAAGCAAAAAAAAAAAAAAAAAAAAAAAGCAGAAAAAAAAAAAAAGGTAAGGAAACTACTACTTTGTTACTCTTTGTTACTCCAAATCCTAGGATCTGTGTTGTGATTATTCCACTGGACCTCTGCAGAGGTTTCATGTTTCCTTCTCTTCCAGGGAATATGGTATCTTATAATGACTACTTCTAGTTCTAGGTGTATGCTTTATTCTGTAGTTCAGCATGCCAATTTTTTTTTTGGGGGGGGGTTCCAAAGTAGGGTCTCACTCTAGCCCAGGCTGACCTAGAATTCAACATGTATTCTCAGGGTGACCTGGAACTCACCGGTGATCCTCCTACCTCTGCCTCCTGAGTGCTGGGATTAAAGGCGTGCGCCACCATGCCCACAGCATGCCAACTTTTAATGAGCTCAGTATTATAAACGCTTGATTCCTGGGTAGGAGAGATGGCTCAGGCATTAAAGCACTTGCCTGCAAAGCCTGATAACCCGGGTTTGACTCCCCAGGACCCACATAAAAGCCAGATGTACAAAGTGGCACATGCATTGAGTTTGTTTGCAGTAGCTACAGGCCTTGGTGCACCCATTCTCACTCTCACTGCTTGCAAATAAATACATTTTTAAAAAGATTTTATTTATTTGCGACAGAGAAAAGGAGAGAGAAACAGTGAGAATGGACACGCCAGGGCCTCTAGTCACTGCAAACGAATTCCAGATGCATGCACCACCATGTGTATCTGGCTTACGTGGGACCTGGAGAATCGAACCAGGGTCCTTGGGCTTCACAGGCATGTGCCTTAACCGCTAAGCCATCTCTCCAGCCTAATAAAAAAAATTTTTTTAAAGGCGTGTGCCACCACGCATGGCTTTCTTTTTCTTCTTTAAAATATATTTTACGTATTTATTTATTTATGAGAGAGGGAAAGAGGCAGAGAGAAAGAGGGAGAGAATGGGCGTATCAGGGTATCCAGGCATTGCAAATGAACTCCAGATGCATATGCACCCCCCCTTGTACATCTGGCTTATGTGTGTCCTGGAGAATTGAACTGGGGTCCTTTGGGTTTGAATGCAAATGCCTTAACTGCTAAGCCACGTCTCCAGCCCATGAAAATAATTTTTTATATTTTTTTGCTTATTATTTATTTATTTGAGAGCAACAGAGAAAGAGGCAGATAGATAGAGAATGGGTGCGCCAGGGCCTCCAGCCTCTGTAAACGAACTCCAGATTCAAGCATCACCTTGTGCATCTGGCTTACATGGGGTCCTGGGGAATCAAGCCTCACACCGGGGGTCCATAGGCTTCACAGGCAAGCACTTAACCACTAAGCCATCTCTCCAGGCCCCCATGAAAACATTTTTTAAGGGCTAGAGAGATGACTTAGCAATTAAGGTGCTTGCCTGAAAAGCCAAAGAACCCAGGTTCAATTCCCCAGGACCCACGTAAGCCAGATGCACAAGGTGGCACATGCATCTGGAGCTCATTTGCAGTGGCCAAAGGCTTTGGCATGCCCATTCTCTCTGTGTCTCTCTCTCAAATAAATGAAAAAAAATTGTTTAAGTTTCATTCTTGTCTGTTAAATGTCTCTATCTATAGAACCCTGCTCCTTTTCCACCAGTGCTCTACCCTTACAGTAAGAAACTATAATAACAGCTTTCAACCAAAGCCACAAACCATCTGTCCAGTGACTAATGAGGAGGCTCCTTCCAAGTTTCAGGGAATTCTGACTCTCCAAATGCATTCTTAATTGTTTATTCATAGTTTTGCTGTTTTTTTTTTTTTTCTTTCTGAGGTAGGGTCTTGCTTTAGCCCAGGCTGACCTAGAATTCACTATGTAGTCTCAGGCTGGCCTTGAATTCACATCAATCCTTCTATTTCTGCCTCCCAAGAGCTGGGATTAAAGGCATGTGCCACCATGCCTGGGAGAGAGAGAGGGAGAATGAGTGCACCAGGCCCTCCAGCTATAGCAAATGAACTCCAGACACATGTGCAACTTTGTCCATCTGGCTTTACATGGATACTGTAGAACCAAACTTGCGTCATTATATTTTGCAGGCAAGTTCCTTAATGGCTGAGCCATTTCTCTAGCTTGAAAGAAAAATTTATAAAGCAAAATTATGGAGGCTGGAAAGATGGCTCAGCAGTTAAGATATTGCCTGTAAAGCCTAACGAGCTGAGTTCAGTTCCCCAGTACCCACATGGTGCATTCTTCTGTAGTTCCTTTGCAAAGGCTGGAGGCTCTGGTGCCACATGCCTTTAATCCCAGCACTCAGGAGGCTGAGGTAGAAGGATCAGTGTGAGTTCTCTGGGTTCAAGGACAGCCTGAGACTAATTCCACATCAGCTTGGGCTAGAGTGAGACCCTGCTTCAAATAAAAACAAAATTGGAGGGGGGGGTTAGACACCCTGGTGCGCCCATTCTCTCATCTTGCTTTCTGTTTGTAGATAAATAAAAGTATTAAAATTTACCTTCTAGGGCTGGAGAGATGGCTTAGCGGTTAAGGCGCCTGCCTGCTAAGCCTAAGAATGCTGTTTCCAATCTCCAGGTCCCACGTTTAGCCAGATGCAAAGTGACACAAGGACGCGCACGCATCTGTATTTCGTTCACAGTAGCTGAGAGACTGCTGGCGTGCCCATCTCTATCTGTCTTCCTCTCCCTCTCTCTCTGTCTGTCTCTCTCTGTGTCTCTCTCTAAAAATAAAAAATTTAAAAAAAATTTACTTTCTAGAGCCAGGAGAGGTGGTGCACACCTTTAATCCCAGCACTCGGGAGGCAGAGGTTGGAGGATCACCGTGAGTTTGAGGCCACCCTGAGACTATATAGTTAATTCCAGGTTAGCCTGGGCCAGCGTGAGACCTTACTTCGAACCCCCCCCAAAATTTACTTTCTAGGAACATAGCTGGACATGGTAGCTCACACCTTTAATCTCAGTACTCAGAAATCTGAGATAGAATCACCATGAATTCAAGGCCAACCTGGGCTAGAGAAGAGACCCTGCCTGCCTCAAAAAAAAAAAAAAAAATCTGTCACACACATATGCTTCTTGCTCTCTTAAATAAATAAATAAATAAATAAATAAATTAAATAAATAAATAATTTAAAAAACTAAATAAATGAACCTTATAGGAACAACACAAGAACAGCCACATGTATCCACAGTCTTTTACTTTTTTTTAAATTTGAGAGAGAGGGAGGGAGGCAGATATAGAGAGAATAGGCACACCAGGGCTTCCAGCTGCTGCAAACAGACTCCAGATGCATGTGCCACCTTGTGCATCTGCCTTACATGGGTCTTGAGGAATCAAACCTAGGTCCTTTGGCTTTGCAGGCAAACAGCTTAACTGCTAAGCCACCTCTCCAGCACAACAACCTTTTTTTTTTCCTTGGAGGAGAAACTTGGTGGATCCACAATCTTTATGAATACATAATTACCATGGTGATACATTGTTTCTACCCTGCTTCCATCCCATATTATTTGGTGGTGCTGTGGTTTGAATCTGTTACCCCACTTCCCCCCAACCACCACCCCAGCCAAGGATTCATATGGTGGAAGTTTGGTCCTCAATGTGAACTTTTGGAGATGGAGAAACCTTTAAGAGGTGGGACCCAGTGGGAAAAATTAGGTCACTGGGGGCATCCCTCTTGGAAGTGATTAAGGTAATTTTCAGTACACTGCTTAGTTCCTGAGGGTTCCCCCCCTCAGGGGGCTTTATAGGTCAAGACCAGAGCCTCCCTGTCCTTTGAATTGGGAGGCTGTAATCCAGAAAGACCATCTTTACCAGTCAGCCTGCCCATAGATTCTAAGGGGTTTTCAGACCTTTTGTATGGATGGACCTACTCCACTCCTCTTGTTCTTCTGGGTGCTAAGTTTTAGGATTATATGCCATCTCTCAACCCTACAAAGCTAGGCCATGTACTACAAAGCTTATGCTCCCCCCCCCACAAGAGAAGTATTCAAGGTGTGTACCTTACCTCCAGGCTAGCAGAGAAAAGCCAGTTGCTGGTTTGTGTGCCGGCTACAGGGGCCTGCATATACATCTTAGGGGGGAAAGTGGAACAGTGGCTACGGTTGTGGGAGTGTCCAGTACTGAGGGTGTTTGTCAGCTAATTGAAGTCTGCAGATGAGGCATCCAGAGAGGTTCATGACCAGGCTTCTTGGTGGAGTCTAAAAGCCAGTAAGAAGGTTTCTGCCAGTGTTCCAGCTCCTAGCTATCCCCAGATTCTTTGGCCATGAAGATTCCCTCCATGTTCTAGGTTCTTGGAAGTATCAAGAAAGGCCAGCAAAGCTAGGCAGTGACTGTTCTCACTCTCCCCTAGGAAAACTGAGCTAAAGGTGTGTGTATGGGGGGGTGAGGGGTGTTGGGTGAAAGTCAGGGCACTACCCTGTACTGTACGTGGGAGGATGATATGAGTAAAGTGAAACTGTTTTTACCCTCTTCAGGGCATCTATTCTTGGACTCCCCCCCCCCCCACCACCAGAGTACTGGAAACTCTTAACTGGTCTGAGTCCCATAAAGGTACTCCTATCTGTGGGTGGTTGTTAAAATTGGTGCTCCGAGGGCTTTGACCTCCTATTCCACCATCCAGTTGATGTCAGTCAGGGTCTTTTTAATCCAATGGTATTATTCCACACAAATGATGCCTGAATTTACTTGTCCAAAGGCAAAATTAAAAGTTAGGCAACATTTATTCTGTGCACAATTGTTACAAATCATTAGATTCCTAAGTTTTTGTTGTAGTCTTTTGAGACAGGGAAACACTGGCTGGTTTTGAACTCTTCATGCTGAGGAGTTCAAAACCTGCTGAGATTATAGGTGTGTGCCACCATGACTAGATTTTGTTTTAGTTCATCAGCTCCTGGAGTAAGCTGATTGCATAAACTTGAAGCAAGAACCTGCCCTACTTAGTTATCAGTTTATTGTTTCATTATTGGTTACACAGGCAGACTAGAATGAACATTACACTTCTTTAGTAGTTTTGGAGACAGGGTCTCAATATGTATGTAGCTCAAGCTGCCCTGAACTCACAATCTTCCTTTCTCGGCTTCTCAAGTGCTCAAAGTACAAGGTGTGCAAGACTGGCTCAATCATTCCAGTTTATGATTGCAAACATGATGTGTATTTGCTTACAGAATTAATAGTAGAGAGTTTTTATCAAAGCTCGTTCCATCATGTATCTAAGAATTTTATATAGACAGTTCTATAACTGCTTTTTTTTAGCACCACAATAATTATAGAAAATAATTTAAGAACAGTTCAACCATATGTTACAAACCACTTCTGTTTCTCTAACTTTTGCCTGTTTCCAGGTTGTTGCACTTCCTCTTGAAAGCTATGTAAAGACAAGGAAGTTCACATAGAGTCCCTCATAAAGGGGAAGTTTAATGTAAAAAAGACAAACACTAAAGTCAGAGTACTTTTCTTTTTCAAGTATTTTTTTAAAGGAAGATTATCTATGAATAAATACAGAGTCTGTGTCCCAGGCTGGCCTTGAACTTCCTATGTAGCCCAGGATGATCTTGAACTTATGATCCTTCTGCATTCTGAGTTCTGGGAATATAGGCATGCCTGGTTTATATAGTTCTGGAGATCAAACCCAGGACCTCCTGCATGCCAGACAAGCATTCTTACCAACTGAACTCCATCCTCACCCATAGATACTGTGCTTTTAAAAAACAGTTTATCCTATTAACATGTTTGAATAGCTGGATATGGTGGCACACATCTTTAATCCCAGCACTCAGGAGGCAGAGGTAGGAGGACTGCTGTGAGTTCGAGGCCACCCTGAGACTACAGAGTGAATGTCAGGTCAGCCTAGGCTAGAGCAAGACCCTACCTCGAAAAACCAAAAAAAAAAAAAAAAAAAAAGTTTGAATAAACACTGACACTTTTTTATTTGCTTTTTGTTTTATAGTCAGTAATTTGACTCCAAACTATAACCAATTATAAAAATAAAAATTGCTTATTGCTTTTTTTTAGGATAGAGACAGAGAGAGAGGGAGAAGAAGAAAGAGATGGGCGTGCCAGCAGCCTCTTAGCTGCTGCGAGTGAAATTCAGATGTGTGCGCCCACTTGTGGTCATGTGCACATTACACCCTTGCGTCACTTTGCATCTGGCTAAACGTGAGACCTGGAGATTGGAACCGCTGGATATTGGAACCAGTGTTCTAAAGCTTAGGAGGTAGGCGCCTTAACTGCTAAGCCATCTCTCCAGCCCTGCTTATCGCTTTTTTTGAATATTTTATTTATTTGCAAGGAGAGAGTGAGAAAGAATGCGTGCACCAGGACCTCCTGCAACTGCAAGTGAACTCAAGATGCATGTGCCAATTTGTACTGTTGTGCCCAGTTCATGGTACCCCCAGTGACCACCAAGGAGGACCAGACACACATGCAAAGGCAAAGAGCTTTATTGCGGGCTTAAACTCAGACTCTTGACTTCACCAACGCAGTAGATCCCTACAAGAGCCCTGAGAATCAGAATAGCAGGCTTCTTATTGTGGTTTTTACAAGCTTAGGGGGTTTCCAGGTTGGCATGCATTTGATTGGTTGACATTTGCAACATTTTGTAATGTTTCTTTACCATTGGTGGGTCCCATTGGGACATCTGGACTGTGACTGCAAGAATGTTGACCCATATTCTAGGGGGTTTTAAAATTATCTCTGATTGGCTCTTTCTAGGGGCAGTTGGCTTGCTATAGCAACCTTGTGGTTTTTCCAGTAACTGCTGTTCTGCCTTAGATTGCAGGAACCTGACACTGAGGCCTACAGGATGACTGAGGCCTGTCATGGTGTCACTTTGGCTCTTGGGTCTTTCATTTCCCCCTCTTTATGTACCTAAGGGGAGCAATCTTAGGTCCTAAATGTTCCAGAGGAACATATTGACTTCGGTTTTTTTTTGTTGTTGTTGTTGTTGTTTTGGTTTTTCAAGGTAGGGTCTTGCTCTAGCCCAGGCTGACCTGGAAATCACTATGTAGTCTCAGGGTGGCCTTGAACTCATGGCAATCCTCCTACTTCTGCCTCCCCAGTGCTGGGATTAAAGGTGTGCACCACCACGCCTGGCCACATTGACTTCTTAAAACCATTAATTGTACAATATTGATGTGGTCCCAGACAAAAGCAACTAGTCTATTGAGAATACAGGGTCCTATGGTAATTAGTAATAGAAATATAAGCACAGGTCCCGCCAAAGCAGAGAGGAAGGTAGTGAGCCATGGGGAATGATTAAACCAAGATTCAAACCAGTTTTGACTATCTTGTGTCTCTTTTGTTCTTTCTTCAAGTCTTTTGCGGACTATAGCTAGACTGTTTCTAATAACACCCAAGTTATTGACATAGAAACAACATTGTCCTCCTAATGCTTGACGTAGTCCACCTTGTTTTAAGAAGAGTAAGTCTAAGCCTCTTCTATTTTGCAAGACTACCTCAGCCAATGAATCTAATGACTGTTCTAAGGGGCATACAGATTTTTCCAATTGAGCTAGGTCTTTGTCAAAATTAGTGAGGGCTTGATAAGTTTTGTCTGCTCTGATTATGGCTGCAGTCCCTGTGCCAATCCCTGCGGCGATTCCTGCTCCTACTAAAGTTGTGAGCAAAACAGCTGAAACTCCAAAGTCCCATTTCTGCTGGTGATAAGCATTATTAGAGAGATCTAAGTAATCAAGATAAGTATCAAAGGGTAAGTAATATATCTGAGGAAAAAGATTTACAAGAACATATAAGCTGGAATTTTGTAAAATGTGAGGATGAATGCAGGGTGTCAATCCTGTTGTACAAGCAAACCATGTTCTCTCGGGGGGTACCAAATAGGATGAATTGGAGGGATTGTTGAAAAAGGTTTGGTTACAAAGATGCTTAAGGTGAGGGAAGTTATCTAATTTTTCTTTTTTACTTTATGATGCAGAGTCCTGACCCAGACACTGACCATAGGGTCAAGGCAGGAGGTTTTCCCCAGGAACATTGGGGAGTGGCTTCTGTGGGCACTGTAAGGTTTCCTAGTGTGGCCCAGCCTGTGTAGTATGGTGGTTTTGGGTCTAGGCAAAGCCAGCATTCTTATTTGGTTAAGTTGGTGGCTGATCTAAGAAACCTAGAGGTTAGGTTTAGTAATTCAAATTCATTAGGAGCGTCTAGTGTGGGCAGTGTTGGAGGGCGTTCAGAGCTGTTGCTTGAAAGTAAAGCCTGGAGAGGAGGTGATTGAGGAGCCCCAATTAGTGGTGAATTTGGGCCTAAGGGCTGACCTGATGTGAGGGACTGATTTAATAATTGAATAGTGAATAGGGCTCCTGAGCTGGAGATTCCTCCATGGTATAATCTTAATCCCCAAGATTTGCCTGTCATCCAACCTGTGGCCTGTTTGCTTTGGGGAGCAAATTGAATTTTTATTGGATTACACCAGGTTATTTTATCTTTTTGAAATAGGTAGTGGGGACAGGTAGGTTTAGCCATACGTGTGACCTTTATGAGGTCATTGGTTTTGGGGGGTGTCCACCAAATGTCCCCTGTTGAAACACAGGACCATGAGGCACAAAAGAAAGATTCTGGACCTCCACAGGTTCGTTTTTGGGTTTTGGTTAAGTCATGACCAGGACAAACATAAAAGTTCATCCCCTGTGTATATGAATCTCCTCCGTCCTGACCTAGAAGCAAACCTAAGTCAAAGTATAGGTCAGGGAACCAAGTCCTGCCGAGTGGGCCAACTTGGGAGGTTTGGTTAAGGCGTCCCCCGTGGCAGTATTTGTAACTACCCATGTTAGATTGAAGGGCAGGTGTGGGTTGGGGTTAGTACATACAGTTTGTAATAGGAGAGTTATTAAGAGCGCTGAAGCTTGAGTTTGAGGGGAGATTTTGGGTCTCATTGGACTTTCCATTCTGGTTGGTAGTCCTCAGGTTCAGCCAGTGGATCCGCTGGATGGATATGGGTGTGATGAGTCCAGGTGGTGATCCCGTCTACTTTAACAGCAGTGGGCGTCGTCAGGATGATATAAAGTCCTTTCTATCGAGGCTCAAGTGTCTTGTGATGATGGTGATGGACAAACACCCAATCTCCTGGCTAATAATCATGTGTTGGTGGGGGAGGTCCAGTCTCATATATGGCCTTTAATCGGGGCCATACTTCCTTGTGAGTCCTAATTAAGGATTGGAAAGACTCACATAAATATTGGTTGTTAAATTCATCAAGTAATTCCTCCTTTAAGTCAGGCAGAATTGGAGGTGGCCTCCCAAACATGATTTCATATGGAGTTAATCTATCATATAAGGAGTGTTTCTTACCCTATAAAGGGCAAAGGGGAGGAGAGGTACCCAGTCCCCGCCGGTCTCCACGGTTTAGTAAGGGTCTCTTTTAGAGTTCTATTCATCCTCTCCACCTGCCCTGAACTTTGGGATCTATAAGCACAATGTAATTTCCAATTTGCCCCCAATATTCTAATTACCTCTTGTGTTAACTGAGAAATGAAAGCTGGTCCATTATCTGAGCTCAAAAGAGCAGGCATTTCATACCTGGGTGGAATGTCTTCTAAGATCTTCTTTGTTACCACCTGTGCTGTTTCATGTTTGGTAGGAAAAGCTTCTGTCCAACCTGAAAAAGTATCTACAAAAACTAAAAGATATCTATAGCCATATTTACTGGGCTTTACTTCAGTAAAATCTAATTCCCAATGTGCTCTGGGTTTGGAGCCTCTTAAGACGGGTTCCAAGCCCTTTAGAATGTTGTCTGCATTTGCCACCTTGCAACTTAAACATTTGTTGGCAATTTCTTCAACTTGAGATCTTAGATTGAGTATCTTGAGGTGACTATGTCTTATTAGCTCCTCAGTCCATTTTGTCCCCAAGTGAGTAGAGTAGACTGATGTAGGTATTGTAGGAGCTTCTTAGCAAGATGGGAAGGAAGAATTAATTTATCATCTCCGGCATGGATCCAGCCTCTGTCCTCTTCTTGAGTCATAGGCATTTTATTGATCAGTTTAAAGTCCTCTGTGGAATATCTGGGAGTGTCAGGTAGGGTAGGAGGCCCTAGGTCTGGGAGTACAGTCAGTACTGTCTCAGTGTCCATTGCAACCCTTTGCAATTTTGTCTGCCTTTTGATTTCCCCTGGCCACCAGAGTGTCATTTTTCTGGTGGCCAGGGCAAAGTATGATAGCCAGTTTAGAAGGCAACCATAAGGCCGCTAGCAAACCTAAAATCTGTTCTTTATTTTTAATGGTCCTTCCTTCTCCTGGAAGGAGGCCTCTTTCTTGGTAAATGGCCCCATGTACATGAGCAGTTGCAAAGGCATAGCGGCTGTCTGTATACACATTCAGCTTTCTGCCTTTGCCTAATTGCAAAGCTTTTGTCAGAGCAATAAGTTCCGCCCGTTGTGCAGAAGTTCCTCTAGGTAGTAATGCTGCTGCCTAGACAGTTTCTGTTTCAGTCACTATAGCTGCCCCTGCATACCTTTGTCCATCTTTCCTGAAACTGCTGCCATCCGTGTATCAAGTGACCTTGGAGTCCAGCAGAGGTTGATCAGTCAGATCTTCTGTAATGTTGTAAACCCAGTTTAGAATGTTAGCACAGTCATGGAGGGGTCCCTCCAAGTCAGGATCCGGTAACAGTAGTGGAGTTTAAAGCTGTGCTTGGGAAGAATTGTTTCTGAGGCAGATTTAAAAGCAGGCTTTGGTGATGAGTTATGCGGGCATTGCTCACCCATCAGTCAGGGGGTTAAGGAACCCCTCTATAGCATGGGGGGGGGTAACCACCTGAAGTTCTTGCCCTGATGTTAACTTGTTTGCATCTCTCACCAATTGGGCTGTTGCTGGTATTATCCTTAGACATGGTGGCCATCCAGCCGCTACTGGATCTAACTTTTTTAATAGGGAGGCAATTGGCCGGTTCCAAGGCCCTAAGGTCTGAGTCAAGATTTCTTTGGCTATTCCCTTTTTTTTCACCCACATAAAGGCGAAAAGGTTTGTTAATATCAGGTAATGCCAATACAGGTACAGTTAGGAGGGCTTGTTTTATTTCACTGAATGCCTGATCATGGGTTGGAGACCATTGGGACTTCCTTCTTTGGTCAGTTCATATAAAGGCTTAGCTTTTTCAGCAAAACCAGGGATCCACAGGCGGCAAAACCCAGCAGACCCTAGGAACTCAAGTACTGCTCTGTGAGTGGTGGGAGTTGGTATACTTAACACAGTTTCTTTCCTAGCTTTGAGATAGCCATCTCTGTCCATCCTTAAGAATATATCCCAGGTATGTTACTTCTCTTATTACAAATTTGGGCCTTTTTGGCGGAAGCATGGTACCCCAAGTCTCCCAAAGTTGTTAATATGTCCTCCATGCCTGTTTGACAAGCCTGCGCTGTGTCTGCGGCTATTAATATATCATCAACATATTGTAACAAAGTCAAATGTGGGCGTAGTTGACAGTACTCATCCAGATCTTCATGGAGAGCCTCATCAAACACGGTGGGTGAGTTTTTGAATCCTTGGGGTAACCATGTCCAAGTTAATTGTCCATTAAATCCTTGTTCTGGGTCATGCCATTCAAAGGCAAACAGTAGCTGGCTTTGTGCTGCCAGCGGCAGACTAAAGAAAGCATCTTTTAAGTCCAAAACTGTACACCAGATTCTAGATGGAGGCAGAGAACTCAAGAGTGTAGGGGTTTGGTACTGTCGGGTGGATGTTCATCACCCACTTATGTACTTCCCTTAGGTCCTGGACTGGTCGGTATTCCCCGGTATATGGTTTCCTTACTGGCAGTAGTGGAGTGTTCCATGGGGAATGGCAGGGGGTGAATACCCCGAAGTCTCGGAGTCGCCTGATACGGGGGGTTATTCCCATATGGGCTTCTCATGACATAGGGTACTGTTTAACCCTGATGGGGGTTGTCCCCAGATTTAGTTCCACCCAAATGGGTGGGCGGTGAGGCCAGTCCCATTCCTCCAGTCTCTGTCCAGGCTCTGGGAAACTTTTGTAACCATTCAGCAATGTCCATCATTGGCCTTGGTTGTTGATGGAGTCTATACTCATCTTCTAATTCCATGGTTAGTATCTGTATTGGGTGTCCATTTTTATCAGTAAGATGAGGCCCATCTGGGTTAAAAGAGATCTGAGCTCCCATCTTGGTAAGTCTCTCCCCAAAAAAGGGTAGGGGCATTCAGGTATGACCATAAAGGAGTGGGATACCCGGCCTGTGCCAAGGTCCACTGTTCTTTGGGTAGTCCATGAGTACTGATTTATACCTGTGGCCCCTTGTACCCAAGACTTTTTATCTGATAGTTTTCCTTGAGGTTTTGTTAGTACTGAATGTTGTGCTTCAGTATCCACCAGAAAATTGGTGTCCATCCACTCTTCAGGTTACCCTGGTCTCGGGGAGGAGGTCTGAACCCTGTCCTCCCTATTCAGCAAAGTGCTCTAATTCAAGAACTTGTACCTGTTCTGGTTGAACACCTCTCTGAGGGGGAATTTTGGGGCAGTCCTTAATCCAATGTCCCATTTCCTTGCAATAAGCACATTGGTTGTATTGGAGTTTGGGTTTGTCCCATGGAGGTCCCCTCTTACCTTGTTCTCCTGCAAGCTTCTTGTATTGTTGGTGTTGGGTTTCAGGGGACTCAGTGGTGCCCACCAAAAGAATCTTGGCTAGACTATGGGTATTCTTTTCATTGGCTGAAGCAATAGCTCTAGTTTGGCATTCTTCAGAGCTCTCTCTGTTGTTGTATACTTGCTCTGCCAATGCCATTAACTCCTGCAAGCTTTTATCTGCTAATCTATCTAGTTTCTGAATCTTTCTCCTAATGTCTGGGGCTGCCTGATTAACAAAACTAAGAATAACTGCTGTCTTATTTTCTGGGAGCTCTGGATCCATGGGAGTACATGTACGGTATGCTTCCATGAGTCTTTCTAAGAAAGCAGCAGGGGCTTCATCTTTTTCCTGCTGAACATCACTAACCTTGGCCAAATTGGTAGGTTGCCTAGTGGTGGCTCTGAACCCCCCCCTCCCATTAGAGTCCGGCGGTAAACCTGGAGTCTCTCCTTACCTTCTGCCATTTTGAAGTCCCAATCAAGTCTAGTTAATGGGGAAAAAGGCATCAATGACAGCCTGGTTGTTTGTAGGATTTCTGTCAGCACCCGGGACCAGTTTTCGGGCTTCTGTCAAGATTCTTTCCCTCTCTTCTGTAGTGAAGAGAATCTGCAAAAGCTACTGGCAATCATCCCAAGTTGGTAGGTGGGTGAAAATGATAGTCTAAAAGATCAATTAATCCCTGTGGTTTCTCAGAAAACTTAGGAGTCTGCATTTTCCAGTTATAGAGATCACTAGTGGCAAATGGCCAATAGTGGTAGGGCTGGTTGCCTGCTGGGTCTGGGGGTCCCATAACCCTGAGAGGGAGCGCCAGTACTTTCTGGGTCTGGCGCTTGGTTTCTAGGGGCTCTACTATGGGTATGAGGGGGACTCTGCAATGTAAGAGGCTGTGGTGCCGGCAGTGGATTCTGAGGATCCTGTCCAGCAGGTTGTGGCAAATCTAAAGGTGGAGGCGGAAACGGTGTGTGTGTGGGGGGATTATTTCTTCCTGTTGTGAATCCTGTAAGACGGGGTAGAAAGGGGCAGTATGTAGGCAAGGGGATGGAGTTAGGAGGGGGTCTGTCCTTTTTCTTGATCATCAGGATGGCTGTCACTTCAGGCTGTGGAGAAAGAAAAGGTTTTAGCCAGGTAGGAGGGTCCTCAACTAGGTCATGCCAGACCAAAATATATCTGATCTGGATGTCCTTTCCCAGAGGAGGAGTTTTGGAAAATATTTTCTTGTTCCCGTTGTATGATAGGTAGGTGAAAGGTCCCTTCAGGTGGTCAGCCTACATGGAAAGTAGGCCATTTGCTCCTACAGAGTGATAAATTTGCCCTTCCTGACATCTACACTTAGGTTAGAAGCCCTTTCTTTAACATCTTTGAAATGGTACATCAAAAGAGAGAGGAGTTGTCTGTGTCTGTCCCATTACACAAATAACAAGTCCAACAACAAACAAGGAGAGGAGACAGTAGACAAGTTTAGCTGGTCAGCGTGCTCCCTGAGGCAGGCAAAACTGAAAGAGGGACAGCAGCGAATTGCTGCTCCATGGGAGTGACCCACGTTGTCCCTCCAAATCCAGGAGGGGAAAGAATTCCCCTCTAGGTGGGCCTGGGGCACCCAGGTCCCACTGTCCAAGCAAAGTGGTCGCCAGGGGTATGTCTGCCTGACCACAAACTGAATTCAGAATACTAGAGAGGAACTGAGAGACTGAGATTCAAAAGAAAACAACAATCAAACACTTACCGGCCAGTAGTTTTAGCTCCACGTGTTGGTGGCCCTCAGGGCTCTCTGAGGGGATCCTGGATGAGCCTCCAAATGTTGTGCCCAGTTCACGGCGCCTCCAGGGACCACCAAGGAGGACCAGACACACATGCAAAGGCAAAGAGCTTTATTGCGGGCTTAAGTTCAGACTCTTGACTTCAACACAGTAGATCCCTACAAGAGCCCTGAGAATCAGAATAGCAGGCTTCTTATTGTGGTTTTTACAAGCTTAGGGGGTTTCCAGGTTGGCATGCATTTGATTGGTTGACATTTGCAACATTTTGTAATGTTTCTTTACCATTGGTGGGTCCCATTGGGACATCTGGACTGTGACCGCAAGAATGTTGACCCATATTCTAGGGGGTTTTAAAATTATCTCTGATTGGCTCTTTCTAGGGGCAGTTGGCTTGCTATAGCAACCTTGTGGTTTTTCCAGTAACTGCTGTTCTGCCTTAGATTGCAGAAACCTGACACTGAGGCCTACAGGGTGACTGAGGCCTGTCATGGTGTCACTTTGGCTCTTGGGTCTTTCAGTACATCTGGTGTTTTTTTTTAATTGACAACTTCCATAATTATAGACAATAAACCATTATAATGCCCCTCACCACTTTCCCAATCACAACTCCACTTTCTTTTTTAATTTTATTTGTTCATTTGAGAGAAACAGGCAGAGAGAATGGGTGCACCAGGGCCTCCAGCCACTGCAAACGAACTCCAGATGCATGCACCCCCTTGTGCATTTGGTTTACGTGGGTCCTGGAGAGTCCAACCAGGATCCTTTGGCTTTGCAGGCAAACAACTTAACCGCTAAGCCATCTCTCCAGCCCCACAACTCCACTTTCTATCACATCCCCTCCCCCTCTCAATCAGTCTCTCTTATTTTGATGTCATTATCTTTTCCTCCTATTACACTTATTGTGTGTAGGTAGTGCCAGGTACTGTGAGGTCATGGATATCCAGGCCATTTTGTGTCTGGAAGAGTGCACTGTACTTTTTTTTTTTTTTTAAATTTTATTTTTTGAGGTAGGGTCTTGCTTTAGCCCAGGCTGACCTAGAATTCACTATGTAGTCTCAGAGTGGCCTTGAACTCTTGTCAACCCTCCTACTTCTGCCTCCCAAGTGCTGGGATTAACCGTGTGTGCCACCACACATAGCTGTTTATCACCTTTAAAAAATATTTTATTTTTATTTATTTGAGAAAGAAATAAGCAGGTAGAGAGAGTATGGGCATGCCAGGGCCTCCAGCCATTGCAATTGAACTCCAGACACATGCACCCCCTTGTGCATCTGACAAAGCCACTAATTAAAAGAAAACTATTCAATGGTCCTTTAGGCTTTTTTCCTCCAATGTATCTCACTTTCAACCATCTCTACAAGGATGGTACAATTATCAGCAGTTATTAAAGATAATAGCTAATGGAACAAGTTGAACTCACCCTTTTTAGGACCATCAACCCCAAATTCCTCCATCCCTCACAATGAAATCATATTGTACACACTATTCAAATCACTTTTGTGTATCATCCATATTGCTGTAGCTCATGAACATGTTTGTATCTAAACATCTGCATGGATTTCCACTGTATGCTCAATTTTTTTTTTTTTTTTTTGAGGTAGGGTCTCACTTTAGCTCAGGCTGTCCTGAAATTCACTATGTAGTCTCAGGATGGCCTTGAGCTCCTCCTCCTACCTCTGCCTCCTGAGTGCTGGGATTAAAGGTGTGCACTACCACACCCAGCTTGTATGCTCAAATATTGACAGGTTAAAAATGATAGAAATCAGGGAGGCACTTGGGAGGCAGAGGAGGATTGCCATGAGGTCAAGACCACCCTGAGACTACGTAGTGAATTCCAGGTCAGTCTGGACTGGAGAGATCCTACCTTGAAAAACCAAAACAACAACAAAAACAAAAAAAAAAAAACTTAAACTAGATTTTCCTTATTGCTACATCTTTTTTTTTTTTTAGTGAAAGATAGTTACAGATATTTAACAGTCCAAAGAATGACAGTTTGCTTTAAAAAGAAATCCAGCCAGGTGTAGTGGTGCATGCCTTTAATCCCAGCACTCGGGAGGCAGAGGTAGGAGGATCACTGTGAGTTTGAGGGCACCGTGAGATTAGAAAAGAAAAGAGAAAAGAGAAAAAGAAATCCATTATCTTTCCTATTTTCATTTTTTTAAAAAATCTTATTTGAGAGAGAGAAAGAAAGAGCAGACATAGAGAAGAGAGAATGGGGGCACTAGTGCCTTCAGCCGCTGCAAATGAACTCCAGAAGCTTGCAATACCTTGTGCATCTGGCTTATGTGGGTCCTAGGGAACCAAACCTCGGTCCTTTGGCTTTGCAGGCGAGCACTTTAACCATTAAGCCATCCCTCCAGCCCTATCTTTCCTTTTTTAAAATAAAATTCCAAGGGGAAAATAAATAAAATTATAACTGGCTATTACATTGTCATAAAAAAAGAAATAGGGTATATTATATAACACTGATGTGAAGATCTTTGGTATTGTCCCCTCAGCTTCCTAGTTCTTGTGATCTCTGTCAAAAGAATACAGACAAGACAGAGTATAGTATAGAAGACATGTATAGTTTATTACAAGGTAATGTGGGGCACTTTCAAGGATGAGAATGGGAATGGGCAATGGCCAAAGGAGTCACTGTGGAGGAAAACTCTCAAGTAGAGTGGGCAATGGCCAGAGAGACCATTATGCCAATCAACATGCTTGGATAGCCTTTATTTCTTCAAAGTTTCTAGAACAAGCTGGGCATGGTGGCACATGCTTTTAATCCCCACTTGGGAGGCTGAGGTAGGAGGACTGCCATGAGTTCAAGGCCACTCTGAGAGTATGTAGTGAATTAATTCCAGGTTAGCCTGGGCTTGAGCAAGACCCTACCTTGAAAATTTATATATATATATATATATATATTTTAGCTTCTAGAACTGTTTTCCTGAGGGGTGTTTTCCTGTCCAGGTGATTAAGAAGTCCATTTCGATTAATTGGTTTTGTGTGTGTGCTCACTGCACACACACAAGGTCAATATTGATTATCTTCTTCAATTATTCTCCATTTGAATTAATTGTTCTTTACAAAAAAAGCCTTTGCTAGGTAATAACCTATGATCTTTTCCATCCAAGGCTAAAGATATGATTTAGATCTCTCCCTTTTTTTTTTTTTTTTTTTTTGGTTTTTCGAGGTAGGGTCTCTCTCTGTAGCCCAGGCTGATCTGTATTCACTATGTAGTTTCAGGATGGCCTCAAACTCAGTGATCCTCCTATCTTGGCCTCCCAAGTGCTGGGATTAAAGGTCTGCGCCCCTCGACTAGATCTCATTTTTTAAAAATTATTTATTTTTGAAAGAGAGAGGGAGAGAGAGAATAGGCGCACCTGGGCCTTCAGCTGCTGCGAATGAACTTCAGACACGTGCCCAGTATTCAAAGTCCTGAAATTTCAATCTTCCATATACACTGAGTTTGAGGGCTGACTTACAGCCCTCAAAAAACAAAACAAAACAAAAAACAAGAGGTGGGGAACAGAGAGGGAGGAGAGGTGCGAAAAGGAAATGAGAGAGGGAACGAAGGAAACAAGCTGTATTACCACAAATGCTATTAAGGGTCCGTTGGAGTGACAAAAACCTTGATACTTGAGCATGACTGCACAGAGGTGTTGAAGAATAAGAACCTGTACGCAGCTTTTGTCTAGGTAGTTGAAAATATTTTTATTCACTTATTTGCAAGCGGAGCGGGAGGAGAAGGGGGCAATGGGTATGCCAGAGTTTCTCGGTGCTGCAAACACGCGTCTGGCCAATGTGAGTACTGGGGAAACGAACCTGCGCCCACCGTGTTTGCAAGCATGCGCCTGTAGCCGCCGAGCCCTGATGTCTGTCTGTTTGTTTGTTTGTTTATTTATTTATTTATAACAAAGAAAAGGAGAGAGAGAGAGGGAAGAGGCACGCCAGGGCCTCTAGCCACTGAAAATGAACTCCAGATGCATGAGCCACCATGTGCCTCTGGCTTATGTGGGACCTGGAGACTCGAACCTGGGTCCTTAGGCTTCGCAGGCATGTACCTTAACCGCTAAGCCATCTCTCCAGCCCCGATGTCTTTCTTTTCATCGGTTTGTGAGGTGAAAAGGGAATTAGGCCGTGTGGAGTGGGGACGCCAGCAGCTGTGGGAAGGGGCGGAGAGGAAAGAAGTAACGAAAATAAAAACTCACTTTTGCAAGGCGCTTTCCTCAGGGGCTCGGGCTCCCAGAGCACACTCAGCGTTCCTGACTGCAGCGTGCCCACGTCAAGGGCCTACGTCAGCGCCCCGGCCCAGCCGCGCACGCGCACCGCCCGGCGGCGCTCCCACCGCGCGCACGTCACTGGCCGCCGCCAATCGCCGCACGGCGGGTCAGCTCTCTTCCCAGGGCCGCGGCCCCTCCCGCGCCGGCCGGGCCGCGAGCGCCGGCGGCCGCTTCCGCTGTAGCGCAAGCGCGGCGGCCAGGGAGAGCGGCGCGGCGCGGCCGGCCGGCGGGATGGTCCTGCAGAGCGTGGCCCGCATCGTGAAGGTGCAGCTCCCCGCCTACCTCAAGCAGCTCCCCGTCCCGGAAAGCATCTCCGGGTTCGCCCGGCTCACAGGTAACCCTCCCGCCCCGGCCCCCACGCTTGCACACTGCCCCGAGGGCAGCCGGAGACCCTGGGGGCGGGGCGGGGCGGGCGGCACGTGACCCGCGCCTGGCTGCGTGCGCAGGCGCCCGCGTCCCGGCGTGCGGAGCTGTAGCTGGGTTCCCGGCTTCCGGGAACTTGTCCTAGATTTTGTCCCCTCGCCCAAGGCCACGTTATTTCGGAGGAGCTGCTGAGTTAGGAGCAGGCGGTCCTCGTCCGCCCCCACGTGCGCCTCGCTTCCTGCGCTGTCTTATTTCAAAGCAGGTTGCTCCAAGCATCCGGATGACACGGAACGCGTGTGTAGTTTTCATTAAGTAACGAAACTAGAAATGACCTCCATCCCCAGAGGTGCTGTTGACTTAGCATGGATGCATTTGAGGTCACCTCCATTGCTGCATAGAGCACTTGAAGGACCTTGAATGGCACAAAAGATAACCAAGGAAGTATTCCAAGGCTGGTTGGTAGTGGTCAAGTCTCAGAAAATGAATTAATGAGCCGGGCGTGGTGGCGCACGCCTTTAATCCTAGCACTCGGGTGGCAGAGGTAGGAGGATCACCATGAGTTCGAGGCCACCGTGAGAATACAGAGTGAATTCCAGATCAGCCTGAGCTAGTGAGACCCTACCTCGAAAAACCAAAAAGAAAAAAAAAAATTAATGAACCCATGTTATACTATAGTTAAAGGTCATATCTATATGAAGAAGATCCACAACTCATGTTGCATCTTGAGAATGAAAAATCTCAAAATGCAGTCAAAACTTGAAACATTTTGTTGGGCTCTGAGCGCCACAATGTAAGGGAGATATTTGTAAATCTGACTTTCCCTTTTCATTTACTTAAGTACGATATTTAAAAAATATTTTATTCATTTATTTGAGAGAGGGAGAGAGAGAATGGGCACTCCAGGGCTTCTAGCCACTGCAAACTAACCCCGGATGCATGTGTCACCATGTGCATCTGGTTACCTGGGTACTGGGGAATTGAACCTGGGTCTTTAGGCTTCACAGGCAAGCACCTTAACCACTAAGCTATCTCTAGCCCTACCATAATCTTTTTTTAAAATATTATTTATTTACAAGAAGAGAGAAAGTAAGAAAGTATATGGGTGGTTTCGTGCACACAAACTTAAGGTGCATGAGTCACTTTGTACATTTGGCTTTATGTGGGTACTGGGGAATTGAACCTGAGCAGGCAGGCTGTGCAAGCAAGCACTTTAACCATTGACTCATCTCCCTGGCTCCCATCACGGTAATCTTCACTATTCCTCTGGAGATGGAAATTTAGAACTCTTCTTTTTAATTTTATTATTTTATTTTATGAGAGAATGAATTGGTGTGCTAGGGTGTCCAGCTACTGCAATCAAACTTCAAATATGTGCACTACCTCGTACACATGTGTGGCCTTGAAGGCTTGTGTCACTGTGTGTGTTTGGCTTACATGGGACCTGGAGAACCAAACATGGGTCATTAGGCTTTGCAGGCAAGCAGCTCAACTGCTAAGCCTGTTTCCTTCTAAGCCTGTTTCCAGTCTTAGAATGCTTCTTTAAAAAATTTGTAATGTAATAGATTAATGTCAAGTATCCACATACCAGTTGTTGTTTATTACCTCTTTGAATTATATATTCTTGGATTTATTCACTAAATTGGTAATGTAGTATCTACAGGGTGACATTTTTTCCCATTTGCCAATTTACTTAATAATGTCCATTAGCTAGCTTCTATTATCCAAGGAAGGAAAAAGTCTTCTTACTCTCACTTAACTCCAGGGCCATCTGAATTACATGTGTTGGTCCTGATAAGTTTCAGTTTTGATGGTAATTGAAACAAATCAGAAAGTGACACTAAGATAAGTGCCTAGAAGATTTTACCAGCATTTTTTCTAGAATATCCCCTCTGTTAACAAATGTTTAATTCCTATTTAACGCTTTAAGGAAATGTAACCATAATTTTCCCCCTCTTAAATCAGAAGTATATAGTAAGTTTCACTTTGTTTTGTTTTGTTTTTTTGGTTTTGCGAGGTAGGGTCTCACTCTGGTCCAGGCTAACCTGGAATTAACTATGCTGTCTCAGGGTGGCCTCGAACTCTCGGCGATCCTCCTACCTCTGCCTCCCAAGTGCTGGGATTAAAGGCGTGTGCCACCACACCCGGCTTTAACTTTCACTTTAAAATTATTAATTGTTTAATGTGAGGATGGCTTTTCAAAAATAATGACAATTTTAGAGCTGGGTGTGGTGCTTGCCTACAAAGCCTAAGGACCTGGGTTTGATTCCCCAGTACCCATGTAAACCAGAAGCACAAGGTGGTACATGCATCTAGAGTTCACTTGCAGTGGCTAGCGGTCATGGCATGCCCATTCTCTCTCTCTCTCATAAATAAATACAATTAAAAATTGTCATTATTTTTTTTTCGAGGTAGGGTCTCACTCTGGCCCAGGCTGACCTGAAATTAAATTAACTATGTAGTCTCAGGGTGGCCTTGAACTCATGGCGATCCTCCTTCCTCAGTCTCCCGAGTGCTGTGATTAAAGGCCTGCGCCACCGCACCTGGCTCAAAGAATAATATTTTTTTAAACAAAGATATATTCTTGACAAATAATTTCAATTGCCATTTTTCAGTCTGAGTGTTCCCTTCAGAGAAGATTGTACTAGCTAATGACATTTGGCTGTCTTGAGTGAACTCCTTGTACAATCCATAATACAGACTTTTGTTGAAATAAAAACCGAGAAGATAGCTTCTCAGCAATTTATTGAAGTGTATAGAAAACAAACAAACAAAAATACTCCCATTTTCTCCTATGAAAGTTAGTCAAAAAAGTTTTAGTTATAGTTCAGGTTGTTAGTGCCTTTGTTTCTTTCCTTGTTTCGATTTTGCAGATTTTTTTAAAGCAGTTGGCTTTCATGATGACTCTGCATTCTTAGAAAACACATGAAGATCTTTAATTACCATGCAGGATTTAGATAAGATACTCTTATCTGTTAGGAACAAAGCATCTTTCTTGCTGTTTCATTTTCAAGACTAAGGCCTTTAAGATAAGTAAAATCATGCCCTTTGGAAGTACAGTGTATTTTAATAGTTTGGTCCTTACAAAGCATTTCCTACCATCATATACACTTTTTTAAAAATTATATTTTGTGAGAGTGAGATGAGTTGAGAATGACCTAGAACTGAGTAGCCCAGGCTGTCCTTGAACTCAAAATAATCTTCTGCCTCAACCCCTGAGCACTGGGGTAACAAATGAACCACCAAAAGACATGAACCTATCAAAAATATTTTTCTACATTTGAGAAAGATGACATTTCCATGTTTGAAAGTGTTATAAAATTAATAATAATCAAGTTAATATTGTTTTGTGGTATTATATGTAGCTTTTGTAAACTTGAAAAGGTAAAAAAGCTCTCAGCATGGTAGCACATGAAATATTTTAAAAAATAGATTGAATGTTAAGGTCAACTAGTTCCAGCTATTTAACTTAATCAAAATATATTTCTCTGTCTGGGCATGGTGGCTCATGCCATTAATCCCAGCACTTGGGAGGCAGAGGTAGGAGGGTTGCCATAAATTCAAAGCCACCCTGAGACAACATAGTAAACAACTGGTCTAGAGTGAGACCCTACATCAAAAAACCAAAAAAACAAAAAAAGAAAGAAAGAAAGAAAGAAAATTATATATATATATTTCTCTCCAACCTCACTTTCAAACTTTCATTTTCAAATCCTGGCTTGTTTCCTAATCCATGCTGTTTTTTACAAAAGCACCTCTTTACCATAAATGGAGCAAAGCTCATCCCAAGGAAACTACTGTAGCTGAGTGACATCTTTTTTTGTGCATGTGTGTGTTCGTATGTATGCAAGTATACAGAATGGGGTGCACATGTATGTGAAGGCCAAAAGATAGTCTCCGGTATCTTTCCTCAAAACAGTTTTTTTCTCTTTGAGATGGTGTCTTACTGGCCTGGAATTCTCCAATTAGGCTAGATTGGCTGGCCAAGTTAGTTCCAGGGATCCTCCTTTTTCTGCCTCCTCAGCACTGGGATTACAAGTGCATGTTACCATGGCTTGCATTTTTACATGGATACTGGGATTGAACTCAGGGCTTGCAAGAGGTAAGCATATCAACTGAGTTATGCCTCATCCTAGCTGAAATCTTTTTAGCCCTCCTTGTTGTGGAATGTAATGGGCAGAAAAAGTTGGTGTTTTCTGGCTGTGATCAGCTCTGTTCATGCAAATACTGTTACAAAGGAAACTCTTTCAACTCAGCCTGTTATCCATCAGTATTATCCACCCCTTTTGTACTGTTGCACCTTTAGTCTCTCTCCTACATTCTGTTCTTAAGTGTGTATGTTTGCATATGTACATACTCGCTGTGCATACATGCAGAGGCCAGAAGAAGACACTGGGTGCCATGTCCCCTAGTATTCTTCTCTCTTATCTTCTTGAGATAGGGTCTCTCTCTCTTTTTTTCTCAAGATATGGTTTCACTCTAGCCCAGGCTGACCTGGAATTCACTATGTAGTCTCGAGTAGCCTTGAACTCATGGCTATCCTCCTACCTGCCTCCCAAGTGCTGGGGTTTAAAGTCCCAGTGATCATCCTGTCTCAGTCCTCTCAGCACTGGAGTTAGGGGTGTGTATGTGGCATGTCTTGTTTCTTAAGTGGGGCATGTCTTGTTTCTTAAGTGGGGCCTGGGAATTACTCAGGTCCTCATGCTTACACAGCAAGCACTCTTACCCACTGAGCCATCTCTCCATTCCTCTCCTACATTCTTTAAGGATATCGATCTATCTTATCCTTCTCCCCTCACAATACTCTCTTTTTCTCTTTGCTTCCTCCTTATAGCCACAATACATACATAAATACTATCTTTGGCATTGTTTCTGTTTATATTTGGGAACTTCCATCCATAAAATGAAAACTGTAGTCTGGAATCATGAAGGAACTTCACCTCCTCCATGTTCCATGCAAATTAACCAGCAAAACCAATTGATTTTCCTACTTGAGCTTTTGTTCTTAAATTTCCTGGAGATGAGCCATAGTGTGACACCATGCCTGTATTGAAGCCACTCAGGAGGCTAAGGCAGGAAGATCAGGAGTTTGAGACCAGCCTGGGCTACATAGTGAGTCCCTGTCTCAAACACACAAGCAAACACATTTTTTTCAAGGGGATGGTAGTTGATCTCAAGGCCTACTTTGAGATCTTAATGAAGCTATGGACTAGCCTCAGAAAATGCACACACGCACACTCATTGTTCTATGAAGTGTCTGGGAATCTCAGCAGACGCCTTTTCACATTTGTCCTTTCTCTGCTTTAATGTGTATGCTTTCAGGTAGATTTTTAACAATTCCTTCCTTCCTTTTCTTTTTTTTTTTTTAGGTTTTGAGACAGTGTCTTCTTGTATAGCCTAGGCTGGCCCAGAACCTGGCATCCTCCTACCTCAGCCTCCTAAGGTCTGGAATTACAGCCATGCCACACCACACCAGTCTCATTGTATTTCCAGTAGGATGTCTTGTGTGTTTTTTCTCCCACTACCCTTTCCACTGTTCCTTATGTCCTCTTCTAACCTATTTTCAATCAGATAGCAGCTCTTGATTTCATAAATGAATACTTTCCCAGGTAGATTTATATTTAAACACTTCAGTGGTTTCCTATTAGGCACAGGATAGATTCCTACCTACCAATTGCATGTCACACCTTTTCATCATCTGGCACTGCTTACATCTACCCCTGTCTCATCTTCCATTGTATTCCAAGGATACTACAGCGCTTAGTTTCCTCATCCATCCATGACTGTCTTATCTGCCTGTATCATGCTGTTTCCTGCATGTGGAATGCAGTTCCTCCTTTCTCATTTGCCTATGATCTCTGCTCTTACTCATCTTTCACAAATTGTTCAGGTGTCAGAATCTGAAGTTTTTGCTCATCTCAGTAATGACTTATCACTTCTTCCTGTGTGTGGCTTCCATGTGAGTGCCCATTTTATACACTATAGTAATACAACCTTTTTTCTATAGCGATTTATTTATTCTAGAATAGAAAGCTCTCTTGTGGAAGGAACTTGTTCTATAATTTAGAGATCTTTAGTACCTGTCACTTCACCTACCATGTTAATGAAGCTTTCTTTTCTTAGTTTTAGAGGGTACTGAAAGCTTCTTTCTTTCACATTTTAGTCTTCCTGTATTTTTACTTGTGTAATTGTCATTTATGAGCTGTGAAAAAAGGTTAATAAGCCCAGTGATAGAAATGATCTCAAATTTCAATTTAATGAACTACAAACTCAATTTATGTAAAATTTATTGGTGTTACTTTGTGTATATCTGTTGAAAGACAGAGTTAGGGATTTATTACTTCCTTCAGCGGGAGAGTGCTAAGTTGGAGGAATTTTTTTTTTTCAGGTAGGGTCTCGCTCTAGCCCAGGCTGACCTGGAACTCCCTATGTAGTTTCAGGGTGGCCTTGAACTCATGACGATCCTCCTACTTCTGCCTCCCAAGTGCTGGGATTAAAGGCATGAGCCACCATGCCCAGCTCTTGGAAGATTTTTTTTTATATATAACTATTCTCTGTGACTTGAAAATTCTTGAATATTTGAGTCCTTGGCTTCTCGTTACTTTTCAGATCTCTGCTTAAAGTTTCTTTTTTTGTTTGTTTGTCTTTTTGTGGTGTTTTTTGTTTTGTTTTCTTCCATAAACCATTTCTGATTCACTCACCTAAGTTAATGGTCTACCCCCAGGTTAATTTTATTTTTTTCCTTTTATATCATTTTGTTTGTTTTCTTCATAGCTCTTTTTTTTTTTTATTATTTTTTTGGAGAGACAGAGAGAGAGAGAGAGGGAGAGGGAGACAGATAAGAGAATGAGTGTACCAGCAGTCTCTCAGCTGCTGTGAACGAAATCCAGATGTGTGCGCCCCCTTGTGGGCAAGTGCGGCATTGTGCCCTTGCGTCACTTTACATCTGGCTAAATGTGGGACCTGGAGATTGGAACCAGCGTTCTTAGGCTTAGCAGGCAGGTGCCTTAACCACTAAGCCATCTCTCCAGCCCATGTTTTCTTCATATCTCTTGGTACAGTCTATGAATATTGATTTTCATGCTTCTTATCTGGCCCCTCTTCACTTTTCTATCAGCGTACATCCCAATCTCAGTGTAGGAACTGGAATGTCATGGACTTACCAGATATTGATGAACAAGTGAGCATAATTTGTTCTTTTGTTTGTTTGTTTGTTTTGTTTTGTTTTTTTGAGGTAAGGTGTCACTCTAGCTCTGGCTGACCTGGATTTCACTATGTAGCCTCAGGGTGGCCTCAAATTCATGGTGATCCTCTTACCTCTGTCTCCTGAGTGCTAGGATTAAAGAAATGCGCCACCATGCCCGGCTTGGTTTTTCATTTCTTGTTTGATTCTGCTGTATTTTATTTTCCTCCCTAAAAGTCATCTTCATAACTATTCTTAAAGTGATTTGAGTTGAACTTTACAGGCTATGTTGCTTTGATTTTATGGTTTTCAACTTAATACTACTTGAAAAAATAAGATTCTCCTAAGCTTTATAAGTTACTACTTTGTTATAAGTGATAATATCTCATTATATCATATTATATTATCAAAGAATTTTATTTATGAGAACATTTTCTGAAGTAGATTTAAGAGTCTCTTGCTCTACTGACTGAGCTAGCTGGGCCTGAAGTAGATTTAAAAAATTATTTACTTACTTGCAGAGAGAGAGAGACAGACAGACAGGGTATGGGTGCACCAGGGCCTCTTGCCACTGCAAATGAATTCCAGATGCATGCACCACTTTGTCCAGCAGGCTTTGTAAGCAAGAGCCTATAACTGCTGAGCCATCTCCCCAGCCCCCGAAGTAGATTTTAAAACAATACTGATACCATTTGTTTCCTGAGCTTTGTGGGCTAAGAAATTTGTTGTTGTTGTTTTTATTTTTGTGACAGATTCCTCTATCTCCCAGGTTGGTCTGAAACTCACTACATAGTTGAGGATGATCTTGAACTCCAACTCCTTAGTGCTAGGACTATAAGTATATGGCACCATTTCTGGCAGTAGTAATAAAAAAAAAATTACATAGGGCTGGAGAGGTGGCTTAGCGGTTAAGGCACTTGCCTGTGAAGCCTGAGGACCCAAGTTTGATTACTTAGAACCCACATAAGCCAGATGCACATGGTGGCACATGCGTCTGGAGTTCGTTTGCAGTGGCTAGAGGCTTGGGTGCACTCATAGTATCTCTTTCTCTCAAATAAATAAAAATATTTTTTAAATATATATTTTTAATTTATTTGACAGAGAAAGGGGGAGAGAGAGAGAAGAAAGAGAGGAAGAGAATGGGCGTGTGCCAGGGCCATCAGCCACTGCAAAGGACTCCAGATTCATGTTCTACCTTGTGCATCTGGCTGATATGGTCCTGGGGAATTGAACCTGGGTCTTTTGGCTTTGCAAGCAAATGCCTTAATGACTAAGCCATCCCTCTAGCCCTCAAATAAATAAAAATATTTTTTAAATTACATAGAATAACATTTAATGTTATTTTGTGTTCAGCAGACATTTATTACATAGCTACTATCTCATTATATATGCTGCATACTCAGGCCAGACATCTGTTGCCTGGTAGAGAAGTTAAATAAAAATAAATAACAGAACAATGTGTAAGGGAAAAAAGGGGCTGACTTGTGCTCTCCATTCATTCAGTAAACATTCATGTGGCATCTACTTTGGGCCAAGAAGAGGAGAACAAATCTCTTTTCCTTTGGCCTGTGGAGCACACAGCTTTAGAAACCAGAGATTTCTGGAAGAGGTACTATTTGACTCTAGGCTTGAAGAAGCCTTTTAAAATAAGCAAGTCAGAGTTAGAGGCATTGTAAGTAAGGAATTTCACTTGAAGAAACTGAAGAAAGGCTGTTACTAGGCAATAATGTTGGTTAGCTTCAAGTACACAAAGGAAGGGGTGTTTGTATGAACTGAAATTGAAACAGTAGCCTCATCATGCTGTGAAGATGGTACTTTATAAAACCAAAGAGATGTAGGAGCACTGTTTTTAAAATATTTGTGGTGGGCTAGGAGGAAATCTCATTGGCTAATGCGCTTGCTTTGCAAGTGTGAGTACCTGAATTTGGATCCCCAGAACCCATGTAAAGCCAGATGCTGTAGTGAAGGCATCTGTAATCCCAGTGTGCCTACAGTGAGATGAGAGGCAGAGAAAGGAGTTGTCCTTGATGGCTCACCAGCCAGCTAGACTGGTGAGGGTAGCAGGGAATGGAGACCCTGCTTCAAACAAGGTGGAAAGCAGAGGCTGGTACCTGAGTGGTCCTCTGAGCTGGCCACGCATAAACACAGTCATATACACCTAAAAACGGGTGCTGATGGAAGTGTTTGCTGTGGTATTGAATATGGTACTCACTGAGCACAAATTACCCTGTAAAAAGTCATCAGCATGTCTTAGACATGGAGTTTAGACTTTACCTGTCTTTTGTATGTATGGTGAGCATATATGCATGCATAACTTGTTTGTGTGTGGGTGCATGTGTGTGTTTGTTGGATGCACATGTATTCACATGTATGTGGAGGCCAGGTGTTGACATCAGGTGTCTTCTCCATTTCTCTCTACCTTATTTTTTTTAATGTTTTTATTGACGTCCATAAATATAAAAATATTCTATAATCATAATTCCCTCCCACCACCCCCTTTTTTCCTCCCAAGTTCCCCCTCCAATGAATCCCTTCTTTTTCCCAATTTTCAAATATCTTTGCTAATTTGATTGCATCGTTTTTTTCCTCCTGTTATGCAGGTCTTGTATAGGTAGCATCAGCCACTGTGAGGTCATGAATGTCAAGGCCACTTTGTATCTGGAAGACAGTATTGTAAGCAATCCTCCCCTTCCTTTGGCTCTTACGTTCATTGTATTACCTCTTCTGCAATGGTCCCCTCAGCCTTGGTGGGTGTGATAGAGATGTTTCATTTAGTGCTGCATAAATACTGCACCATCACTTGGTCCACCTTATTTTTTTTTTTTAAATGTTTCTTTATTTTTATTTATTTGAGAGCAACAGACAGAAAGAGGCAGAGAGAGAGAGAGAGAAGGAGGGAGAGGGAGAGAGAATGGGCACACCAGGGCCTCTAGCCACTGCAAACGAACTCCAGATACATGTGCCACCTTATGCATCTGGCTTACATGGGTACTGGGGAATCAAGCCTGAAACTGGTGTCCTTAGGCTTCATAGGCAAGCGCTTAACCACTAAGCCATCTCTCTACCTCTCACCTTATTTTTTTAGACAGGTTCTGTCAGTGAACTTGCAGCTCACTGATTTTGCTAAACTAACTAGTCACTGAGCTCCAGGGATTCCCCATCTCCTCCCTAGCTCTGGGATTATGGTATTCACCACCAAAGCCAGCTCTTTACAAATTTATTTATTTATTTTTTATTTTTTTTAGATAGAGGGAGGGAGAGAGAGAGAGGGAGAAAGAGAGAATGGGCATGCCAGGGCCTCTAGCCACTGCAAACAAACTCCAGATGCATGTGCCACCATGTGCATCTGGCTTATGTGGGATCTGGGGAATTGAACCTGGATCCTTAGGCTTCACAGGCATGTGCTTTAACTGCTAAGCCATCTCTCCAGCCCCACACCCAGATTTTAAGTGAGTTCTGGAAATAGACTTTATCTTAATTTTAGTATTTTTACATATAGCCATATATGTATATTAATCAACCTTTTTTGTTTGTTTGTTTTGTTTTTGTAGTTAGGGTCTCACTTTAGCTCAGGCTGACCTGGAATTCACTTTGTAGTCTCAGGGTGGCCTCAAACTCACGGCGATCCTCCTGCCTCTGCCTCCCAAGTGCTGGGATTAAAGGTGTGCACCACCACGCCCAGCTTAATCAACCTTTTCATTTTATGTTGTTTTGATATCTTGGAGGCCTTGTTGGCCATAGAGCAACTACCCATCTCAGCATTGATTAATTATATATTTCATGTATATACATGAAACAGTTCACTTTGCCCCTAAGTGTACCTTTTATGTGCAAACCACCCAAGCCAAAGCTCCTCCTTTGTGTAACTCTTATATCAAGCCGTTATTTCCCTTCCCTAAATTACCCTAGGGACAGGACTAGACAAACCTAACCCTATTGCCCATACCCACTGAAATAGTCAAGCTAGCAAATCCAGACTGCTTTGCCTATTTCCATGGCAACCAAAATATAGGCCTTTTCTCTGTTTTTCTGTCACCTCCCTCCTTCTAACCAACCTGGTAATCACCTCCCTCCTTCTAACCAACCCTGGAAATTTACCATGTTGCCACCTCCTCTTGTGAACTATAAGTATCCTATTGTATTAGTCACGGTTCTCTAGAGGAAGAGAATGATAGAACAAATTACACTAAAAGGGAATCATGGCCAGGCGTGGTGGCGCATGCCTTTAATCACAGCACTTGGGAGGCAGAGGTAGGAGGATGCTGTGAGTTCAAGGCCACCCTGAGAATACATAGTGAATTGCAGGTCATCCTGAGCTACAGTGAAACCCTACCTTGAAAATCAAAAAAAAAAAAAAAAAAAAAAGAAAAAAAGGAATTATGGCTGGAGAGATGGCTTAGCAGTTAAGGCACTTGCCTGCAAAGCCAAAGGACCCAGGTTCAATTTTCCAGGACCCATGTAAGCCAGATGCCCAAGATGACATATGCACAAAAAAAAAAAAAAAAAAAAAGAATTGATTGGATTAGCTTGTGGCAGTCCAAGAATAGCAGTATATAGGCATGAGAGTCAAGGAACCCGGTAGCTGCTCAGTCCACAGGGCTGGATTCCTCAGCAGTCCCAATCCGGCACCGAAGGCCTGGAGGCTTTCTGGAGAGCTGCTGGTCTGCAGTCCCCACTGGTCTTCAGTCCACACTGGAAGGTAGTAAGCTGTACTGCAGCCAGGTAGGAGGAGGGGATTCTTTTCTTCTCAGAGCTTCCTTAGATAAAGCCCTCACTCTGGAGGAAGGGCTCACCCCGGGGAAAGGACTTTCTCTTTTACTTAATCCTTCCTGGGAACAACCTCAGAGACCCGCTTAGGAGAAATGTCTGTAGATTCCTAAACAAATTAAGTTGACACAAAACTTAGTTATCATACCTACCATACTTGACTAAAATAATCTTAGGAAGAAACAGTGTTTCCTAGTGGCTACCAAATTACAAAGAACAGATTCTTTTCTCCTCCAGGAAACAATTTTTCTGTGAAACTTTGATTCCTTTATAAGTGTCTCCACTTTGGTGAGTGGGTACAAGGAGATAGAGTATTTGGAATAGGATCTATTTGTGCATATTTTCACTGGGTACAGTACGATAGGATATTTGGAATAGGATCTATTTATGAATGTTTTTCATTTCACAAGTCTCCACTTAGCCTACAATAAGATACTTCAAGTAGACCTGGGTTTGTTCTGTGATGTGTTGTGTTTTACAGGTAAGTGAAGTAGGTTAATTGGAGAAACATCAGATAGAAAATGAGAAATGAGATCAGGGATGGAACTAAATGTGCTATTTTCTTTTCTTTTCTTTTCCTTTCTTTCTTTCTTTCTTTCTTTCTTTCTTTCTTTCTTTCTTTCTTTTTTTTTTTTTTTTTTTTTTTTTTTTGAGGTAGGGTCTCACTCTAGCTCAGGCTATGTAGTCTCAGGGTGGCCTTGAACTCACAGCAATCCTCCTACCTCTGCCTCCCGAGTGCTGGGATTAAAGGCGTGTGCCACCACGCCCAATTTATGCTGTTTTCTTTGACAAGAGCACTGTGGATTCTGACACTGTGTACATGTTTAGTTTCAGAATGGCTTCGCTTATTGCCTTTTCTTGGTGTACTCGCCCTTCTTGGCTACCTTGCAGTCCGTCCATTCCTCCTGAAGAAAAAACAACAAAAGGATAGCTTGATTAATCTCAAAATACAAAAGGAAAATCCCAAGGTGGTGAATGAAATAAACATTGAAGATTTGTGTCTTACCAAAGCAGCTTATTGTAGGTGTTGGCGTTCTAAGACGGTAAGATATCATTTGGCACATACAGTGAAATTTTGTGGAGTGAGAATTGCTTTGCTTCTTTTTAAATTTATTATTTTATTTTATTTTATTTTTGCTTTTTTAAAGAAAAAAATCATTTATTTGCAAGGAAAGAGAGAATGGGCATGCCAGGGCCTCTTACCACAGCAAAGAATGGAGACCTGATGCCTTCCCATTGCTCAGCATTTGTCTAGAGTATCATCTTAAAATGTGCTTGTTTTTGAAATCAACTCTGAGATTTAGTGGAAAGGAACTTAAGCTTTAGAGCCAGGGAAATACTCAAATCTGAGCGATGCCTGTCACATGGGCAGGTTAGGCAAATTGCTAGCCTGGATTGAGCAAATTCATTTTTTAATATCTGATTTTAGGTCTTTTAAAAAATCTGCTACTCAGGGCTGGAGAGATGGCTTAGTGGTTAAGGCACTTGCCTGCAAAGCCAAAGGACCTCAGTTCAATTGCTCCCCAGTATCCACGTAAGCCAGATGCACAAGGTGGCGCATGCATCTGAAGTTCGTTTGCAGTGGCTGGAAGCCCTGGCGCACTCATTCTCTCTCCCTCTCTCACTCTCCATCTTTACCTCTCTCAAATAAATGAATACAAATAAAATATTATTTTAAAAAACTTAAAAATTCTGCTACTTGAGCCAGTTATGGTGGCATACGCCTTTAATCCCAGCGCTCATGAGGCAGAGGTAGGAGGATCACTGTGAGTTTGAGACCACCCCAAGAGTACAGAATGTCAGCCTGGGCTAGAGTGAAACTCTACCTTGAAAAAAAAAATTGCTACTTATTATTACAGATATTGTTGAGAATTTAGTGAAATGATACATGTAAAATACCACCATCATGTCAGGGCTAGTAAACGGTAGCTATAGTTATGGATGTTTTAATGAGGAAAGAAGGAATTTGGGATGATGAGTTAAGGTTGATGAAGTCTGTTCTCTTGTGTTAACTTTGATGACAGGCTGAGTGTTTAAGTGCAGTGCTCATTACAGCATCCTTTCTAATAGCAAAAGTTTAGAAACCATCTGATAATAGGCAACAGTTGAAGTGTAACAGAAATGAAGAGATATTAGAAACCCAACATAAGTCATATCTTAAAGAAATATGTAATGATATGAAATCCGACCCACATTCCCCATTGATGAGGGTCCCTTTGAAAGTGGGAGGACAGGGAGGAGGACAATGAAACCAATACTATGAATGTAAGATCAGAATAATATAAATAAAAAATAATATATTAAAAAAAAGAACAGCAAAAAAAAAAAAGACTTAAGAAAAGTATATTATAATAGGATCCCAATTTGTTTTTTTAGAACATGAATACCACAATAAAAACAGAGGAAAATATATAACAGAATATTGTTTTACCTAATTTGGATGGATTAAGAATATATCTTTTTTAAAAAATCTATTTATTTATTTATTTGCAAGCAGAAAGGGAGAGAGAGAATGGGCACACCAGGGCCTCTAGTCACTGCAAATAAACTCTAGATACTGGGGAATTGAACTTGGGTCATTGCAGGCAAGTGACTTAACCGTAAAGCCATCTCTGCAGGTCAAGAATACATCTTTAAATTTTACTTTCATTTCATTCTTTTTAAATTAAATTGAGAAATGGGCTCAAATGTAGGGCTCCATAGAGACAAAAGGCTTATTTTTAAAAAATTTTTTATTTATTTGAGAGAGGGAAAGAGGCAGAGAGAGAGAAAGAAAGGGCATGCCAGGGCTTCCAGCCACTGCAAACGAACTCCAGATGCACGTGCCACCTTGTGCATCTGGCTTACGTGGGTCCTGGAGAATTGAACCAAGGTCCTTTGGCTTTGCAGGCAAGCACCTTAACCACTAAGCCATCTCTCCAGCTCCAAAGAACTTATTTTGATTCCTTTTGTTGTTGTTTACAAATTTTAAAACGTATTTTATTCACTTGAGAGAGAGAGAGAGAGAGAGAGAGAGAGAGAGAGAGAGAGGAAGAGGTACCTAGAGTAGAGAGAGAATGGGCACACCAGGGCTTCTAGCCACTGCAAATGAACTCCAGATTCATGTTCCACCTTGTGCATCTGGCTTATGTGGATACTGAGGAATCAAACCTGGGTCCTTAGGCTTTCCAGGCAAGTGCCTTAACAGTTAAGCCATCTCTCTAGCCCTTTATTCTTTTTAAGCTTTTTATAGTCACTCATGGAATTAGCTAAAGATTTTTATTTAAAATCTAAACCAAATAATGAATTATTTAGAGCGTTAGATAAAACTGGGTGTGGAGGCACATACCTTTAATCACTTGGGAGGCAGAGGTAGGAGGATCACCATGTGTTCATGGCCACCCTCAGACTACCTAGTGAATTCCAGGTCAGCCTGAGCTAGAGTGAGACCCTATCTCGAAAAACAAAACAAAACAAAACAAAAAAAAAAAAAAGGATAGAGTGTTAGATAATGCTATGTATGTCAAAGTGTGAATAGATGATCAGCATGTCTATTACTCAGGGAAACTCTCTGATGAACTTGTTTGTTTTTAGCAAGTGACATGCTTGTCTTATGATAGCATTTCACAAATGTTTCTACTTAATCAATTGTATTTTAAAATAACACTTGCAATTCTTTTTCTTTTTAGTTTCCTGCCTGTGATGGGTCCCATAATAAACATAATGAGTTGACAGGAGATAATGTGGGTCCACTCATATTGAAGAAGAAAGAAGTATGACAGTTATCATTTAGGATTGCCTCAATTGTGTGCTGTATAATTTTACAACAATATTTTCTCATATTTTATGGACAGCAGAAATTTAATGGTGGTCTTAATTATTCATAGTTAAATAATTATTTCTGCCAATTGTTTTCTTGCTACATTATTGCTTATATTTGATACTTGTATAGTCAGGCATTTGTATAGAAATTAAAGTCAGCTTCATTTCAACTTCAAGGAATTAATATATCTTCCAGCAGTAAAATAGTTACTTCTGATTTTAATTAATTGGTACTCTAAATTTTGGAAACTGGCCCAAAATTATTTCTTTGACTATTAATATTTCAATAGAATGTATACTTTAAAATCTCCCCTATACTGTAAAATATATTTTGCATATTGGTTTTGGTTTGGATATTTGAAGTATTATCACTACCACCCTTTGACCATCCATGGGACTCAACTTTTTTTTTTTGTGAATTATGAAAAATATTGTCATCAGGAATTACTTGAGGTTATAAAAGTAAACTTATTTTACAAAGATTGTTGTCTCATTAATATGAATATCCCAAGTTCAGGAAGGAAGTAAAATGGACATAAGTTCCAATGAGGAAGTTGTTTGCATGGTAAATGATTTGTTTACTTTTCTAAATGCATATCACATGTCAAATGTGTTTGTGTGTATGTGTGTTGAGCTATTTAACTCAGTTACAGTTGAGCTGGCAAGAACACTGTCAGCTAAACTTATGGGCTGCTGCAGTTGAAGGTCAGTTAGAAATAAATATAAAGCTTATCTAAATCTAGATAAGAATAGCAGAAAGAGTGGTGATGAGAATTGTATTATATCATTGTAATGGTAACAATTTTTGAAAGTTTTCAGAATAAGTTTACTGGAGAATTTGAAACATTTGTAATTTTTAGCATATGATTAGAAGTCTCATTAGCTTCGTTTTACATTGCAATTCTCTTGTAATAGGTATACTTAAGTCTATTAAAGGTACAATTCATTCAGCTTGTGGTGTTTTCTTCCAGTAATAAAGCTAAGAGTAATTGAGCATTTATGTGTATCTGACACTACACATTGCATGGTACTAGGATTTAAAATTTATCAGATATAAAGTCAGTGAGTCCTACTCTGTGACTGAATTCTTCGTGGCTAACAGCAAGATGTTTGAACTTAGAGAGCTGGAGACATGGCTCAGCAATAAGTGCACTTGTGTACATGCATGAGGGTCTGAAGGGTCCTGAGACTGCTAGAGTTCAAAACGCCAGATCCCATGTAAAACAGCTGGGCATGGCCACATGCATCTGTAACCACATTTCCTCAAGGGAGTAGCTGAGAATCATCAGAGCCCCCAAGCACTGGACTCAATAAAAAGAGACCCTGGCTCACAATAAGACCAGGCAGAAGAGTGGTGGAGCTGGGCAACCTTCGTTCCATTCCATCCACCACAGGTGGCTGAGTACAGTGCTGTAGCAGACAGCTTCAGGTTCACTGAGATGAACTTCCAGACCAGGCATAGTTTTGGAGGAAGGGATATTTATTGAAGCTTACAGATCCAGGGGAAGTTCCATAATGGCAGAAGAAGCTGGCCTGCCTTCACAGGGCAAGCAGAGAGGAAAAACAGGCACACAGCACACAGAGAAAAACTACAGCCAAAAGAGTCACACAGCACACTTCAGGAACTCCTGCTAGGCACACTTTGCATATCTTTACAATGGAATCTCAAACCCACCACCACACCTTAAGACCTGCCCCCAGTGACATTGCCTCTAGCAAGGTGATTGCAAATGCAAACTATAACTAATAAAACACTGAATATATTGGGGGACATATATTCAAATTACCACAAGTGCCATAAGGACACATACACATGCATACACCACACACATGCTCAATAATAAATAGAGATGGAGTCTATGGTTTGGGAGAAATTTTACAATGTGTGCATTGCTATACCTGATAAGAAACAACTTAAAAGAGGAAGAGTTTTTCAGGTTACAGTTTGAGGAGATTCAGTGCATGGTGTCAGGAGAAGGCATGGCAACAGCAGGAGTGAACCATGAAGGCTAAGTTATCTTTCTCCTTTTTATTAAACCTACCCATGGAATGATGCAGCCCACATTTCAAATGGATCTTCCCACCTCAGTTAACCTAATCTAGAAACTCCCTCATGGACAGGCCCCAAAATTTTTTTCCATGGTGAATCTAAAATCCATCAAGTTGATAATATCAGAATTCTATCTTTTGTCAACTTGACACTCAAGCACATCACTTCAAATTAAGATCCCATCCCTTGTTCCCATAGGCTCATGGCCATCTCATAATGTAAAATGCATTCAGTCCAACTTCAAAAGTCCCCGTATTTGGGGAGGAGGGCTTTTGAGACATCCCTCTCAGAGGCCCTGTGGGCAGGTAATGGTAGCTAGAGACAAAGGGCTCATGAGGCCCCACCCTCCCTGAGTATCTATAGGTACTTAATCATTGGGGTGGGGGAGATATTTTCTTCAGTTTAGTCACTGGTAAGGAGTTCATGGTTTTATGAATAATCCCTCACATAGGGTCTTGTAAAGCAACCTTGATGAACGATGAAGTTGACAAGATTATCACAGCATTCAAAATTGTTAACTCTGCCTTCCATCTGTCATCTATCATTTCTCTCTGTTTTAGACTCAGTATTTTTTCTGAGACCTTTTATTTAATCCTTTTAAAGGCCTTCACTGTCAGATTAACCAGTTGTTTTTCCACAGTCAGGCACAACATTTTGGGGGTAAAGTTCTCACCAAAAGTTTAGATATCTCCGGGCGTGGTGGTGCACGGCTTTAATCCCAGCACTCGGGAGGCAGAGGAAGGAGGATCACCATGAGTTGGAGGCCACCCTGAGACTAATAGTGAATTCTAGGCCGGGCGTGGTGGCGCACGCCTTTAATCCCAGCACTCGGGAGGCAGAGGTAGGAGGATCACCGAGAGTTCAAGGCCACCCTGAGACTACATAGTTAATTCCAGGTCAGCCTGGACCGGAGTGAGACCCTACCTCAAAAAAAAAAAAAAAAAAAAAAAAAAAAAGTGAATTCTAGGTCAGCCTGAGCTAGAGTGAGACCCTACCTTGGGGGGGGAGTTTAGATATCCTTGTCTGTAACCACTTACTGAAAAACACAGAAACATGTTAAAAATATGTATTAGTTTCCATACTTTAGATTTCACAGAAGGTAAGTTTACTGAAAATAGGTAGTTCCAAATGAAATTATAAATTTTTAATTTTATCGAAAACAAAAACAGTTATAAAGAAATGAATTTTTTACCCTGAGACTACAGAGTGAATTCCAGGTCAGCATGAGCTAAACTGAGACCCTACTTCAAAAAAAAAAAAAAAAAAAAAAAGAAAGAAAGAAAGAAATGAATTCTTGCAAAAGTACTTTTAGTGGATCAAAAGAAAAATGACTTTGGCTCTCTGAAGTTTTTCCCTTGCCACATTTTCCACTATTAAAATATATTAGCTAGGCTAAATGTTTTTCCACCTGTGCAAAATTTTCAGAAAACAGGTTGGTAGCAAGCTGTTATTTAATAACACCTTTATATAAACATGGTCATCAGTTGCCATCAATTGTGATTTTGCCAAATCTCTCATGTTTACCTTAAAATACAGACATTACATTACCAAATAGGTCTGTATTGACACAATAGAAATAGTTCTTGAAATATATGTCTGAGGTTTCTAGAACCTTGAAGGAACAGCCTTGTTACTCATGCTTGTTTTGAGGGCTGCCTCTCCTACTTAAGAAGCCACTCATGCCTTACTCAGCAAATAAGCACTATTACAAAATATCAGGTATCCCAAAGTGTTAGTAGGTGAGGTATTAATGATTCATTCATGGATATTAAATGAGCTGTATTATGAAAAGCACATTATAATTCAGCTTTGAGTGTGGTATGTCATGTGATGGGTGATTCATTGAAGTGCTTTTGTATTTTGTAACCTAATTTGTTAATAAGTTTATGCGAAGCCAATTAAGGTAGCTGCTATTCGATATAAATTTTCCATACCTTGGAAATGTGCTGTTCAACTTGATTCCTTTACAAGGAATTTTAAAGCTCCAGTGTTCAATAGGATTATATATATATAGAGAGGGGGTGTATTTTGTTACCTGCCAGAAATAGCTCACTATCTTCACTTGAGTCACTTAGAATCTGGGGCTGCATCATTGATATAGAACAGCCCCAGATGTGTTACTAATGCAATGCACACACCTTATTGCAAAGTCAGGGCCTGAGTTTCCCATCTGCAGTCTATATATTTTTCCTTAACCACAAATTCTGCAAGTTTGATTTTTGCTCCTGAACAAATAAATGACAAGTCTCAAGAAGATTCTGCCTAGAGGTGGTTAAATAATAAAATGTGACAGCTGATAGCAGAAGAGATGACCAAAAAACAAATCTAAATAACAAATCTAAATTGAGCATTAAAAGGATAGCAGCTTGGGAAAGTTTAATAGAGGATCATGCATACCATGATCTCTGAAGACATCGCCATGATCAATTATACAAGTAATGTTTAGTGGTAAACTTGAATCAATGTGTGTGGTATTTTAGGAGGCAGAAGATGTATTACATTCAGAAATGCCACTGTCCACTTTAGTTAAAAGCTTACTGCTAGACATGGTGTATTTAGATGGAAATTAATGCAGAATATATTTTAACTCAGCCCTTGATATGTGGGGCTTTATTAAAGGAAGTTTTTTTCCATTCAGCTTAAGCTTTTTTTTTTTTTTTTTTTTTTGGTTTTTCAAGGTAGGGTCTCACTCTGGCCCAGACTGACCTCAAACTCATGGCGATCCTCCTACCTCTGCCTCCCGAGTGCTGGGATTAAAGGCGTGTGCCACTATGCCCAGCCAGCTTAAGCATGTTTTGAATTTAATGGCTAACTTACTACACAATTTATGTCTTTAAATAAGTAAAGACTAGGCCAAGGAGATAGCTCAGTTGATAAAGTGTTTACTGGGAAAGCATGAAGACCTAAGTTTAGATCCCCAGCCACTGTGTAAAAGCCAGGTGCAATGGTATGTGTCTATAATCACAGTGTCAGGGAGGCCAAGACAGGGAATTGCTGGTTAGCTAATCTAGCCAAATCAATGGGCTCCAGGTTCAGTGAGAGACTCTTGTCTCAAAAGATGTGCTGGTGAGCAATTGAGGAAGACATCTGACATTGACCTCTGGCCTACACACATGTACACATGTACATATGTGTACATTCATGCACAGACGTGGATGCCGACACACATAGATGCTAAAAGTAGTAAAAGCTAAATTAAATTAGACGGATTTAAACCACATACACTGTGTTAGATGACCTGTACTTTAGCAAAGATTAAAATTCATGTTTTTTGGGGGCTGGAGGGATGGCTTAATGGTTAAGGCCTTTGCTTGAAAAGCCAAAGGACCCTGGTTCAGTTCCCCAGGACCCATGTAAGCTGGCCACACAAGGTGGCACATGTCTCTGGAGTTCATTTGAAGTGGCTAGGGGCCCTGGAATGTGGATTCTCTATCTGTCTCATTCTCTCTCAAATAAACAAATAAAAATAAAATAAATTTTAAAACCTTCATGTTTTATGGCTGCAGATAAAACTTGGTTGGTAGAATTCTTGCTACCATGCATAAAGCTGTGAATTTGATCCCAGCACCATAGACATAAAACTAGGTGTGGCTGGGCATGGTGGTGCACGTCTTTAATTCCAGCACTTGGGAGGCCAAGGTACGAGGATCACTGTGAGTTTGAGGTCAGCCTGAGACTACATAGTGAATTCCAGGTCAGCCTGACCTAGAGCAAGACCTTACCTTGAAAAAACAAAACTAGAAGTGGTGGCACATGCCTATGATTCCAGCACTCTGAAGGTGGAAGCTGGAGCATCAGAAGTTTAAGGCCAGCATGGACTGAGACTCTGTCTCAAAGAAATGGCCACCCTGAGACATAGTGAATTCCAGGTCAGCCTGGGCTAGAGTGAGACCCTGCCTTGAAAAACCAAAATAAATAAATAAATAAATAAATAAATAAATAAAAATTGTATTTTAAAACCGTATGAGCAGCTGTTCTGTGACTGTCATGATGCCCTTGCCACACAGGCGGGGTTGCAGAAGATATCTGCAACTAGTACTTATTATTTATTTGACTGTTGCACATCAGGCTGTGCTTTAGTTTAGCATACCCGACTTTTCCGTAGCAAGTGAAGATGTTTTGTCTGGGCTGGAGAGATGGCTAAGCGGTTAAGGCACCTGCCTGCTAAGCCTAAGAACGCCCATTTGATTCTCCAGGTCCCATGTTTAGCCAGATGCAAAGTGATGCAAGGACACAATACTGCACTTGCCCACAAGGGGGCACTCATGTCTGGAGTTTATTCACAGTGGCTGAGAGGCTGCTGGCACACCCATTCTCTCCCTCCTCCCTCTCTCTCTCTCTCTCTCCAAAAAAAAAAAAAAAAAGTTTTACCTTTTCCAAATCTGGTGAAGTCATGTAGCAATCATTTAATACAATGTACACACTAGACAGCCCATCTTAGTTATTAGTTGAATATAATTTTATACTACATTGGTGAGGACATTGAGGATATGTTCAGAAAGGCATCTCTTTCAGCCAAGGATGACATCACTAACTCCTGTGATTTAAATGCTTTGGTTTATTGCTTACTATAAAAATGATGCTTTCAGCAATTGTACTGAGAATATATTTGTAACTTTCTTAGAACACTGTGGTCAGACAGATGAGCAAATTCTTTGTCTCTATAACACCATAATTTTCCAAAATAATATAGTAAGAGGGCGATAAGGGATGGTAAATTGCATAATTGCAGAGATGAACCTTCTACTAGTAGCAAGTTGTGAAAAACAGCCAGGTGTGGTGGCCCGGCTTTAATCCCAGCACTTGGGAGGCAGAGGTAGGGAGGATTGCCATGAGTTTGAGGACATCCTGAGAGTACATAGTTAATTCCAGGTCAGCCTGGACCAGAGTGAGACCCTACCTCGAAAAACAAAGCATAACAAAAAAAGTGAAAAACAATTCAGTAAAATTTCAAATTTGATGTTTTTCAATTATCCTAAATATTAATATTTTCTTGCATGAACACACTAAAGATATGAATCAGTGATAATCATTGAACAAGTTTAAGAAACTCAAAACTTAAAGTACAGAGACTTTAAATTTGTAGAATTCTGCCACAAAATAAGATAAAGATACTCACTTTTGTAACTATATAGCTAAACACTGGAAATATAGAAGAAATGGGCATTTCCTAGAAAATAAACCTAGATCACCAGAACTGACTCTGGAAGAAATTGAAAATGTCAATAGATCAGATACAATATAGAAGAATTGAATATGATTTTTAAAATCTGTGATTTGGGTAAATGGAAATGTGCCAAAGCACCAACCTACCATACGTAAGGCCCTGGGTTCAATCCCCAGCACCACAAACAATAAATAAGCCATAATGAAAAAGGAATAACGTTTCAAGGGTTATATCAATGTTGCTTAAATTATCTCATTTTCTTAAAGTGTCAGATGTTTGATTTTTAAAAATATTTTATTAATTTATTTACTTAAGGGAGAGAAAGAGGGAGCAAGAGGCAGATACAGAAAGAGAGAATGGGCGTGCAAGGGCCTATATCCACTGCAAACAAATTCTAGGCACATGCGTCACTTTGTGCATCTAGCTTACATGGGTACTGAGGAATCAAACCTGGATCCTTCAGCTTCACAGGATTTCAGGGCTGTAATGTTTTTTAAAAATGAGATAATTTGGGCTGGAGCAATGGATTATTGTTTAAGGCACTTGTCTGAGAAGCCTAAGGACCCATGTTTGACTCTCCAGATCCCATATAAGCCAGACACACAAGGTGATGCAAGCATGCAAGGTCGCACATGCGCACAAGATGGCACACATGTCGAGTACGATTGCAGTGGCCAATTCTCTTTCTCTCATTAAAAAAAAAAAGTATGTGTATGTGTGTGTGTGTGTGTGTGTGTGTGTGTGTGTGTATACATTTCAAGGGCTGGAGAGGTGGCTTAGTAATTAAAGGAACTTGCTTGCAAAGCTTGCTGGCCCAGGGTCAGTTCCCCAGAACCCACATCATTAGATGCTAAGAGGGGTTGCTGATGAGATCCAGTAGCCATTCCTAGTGATGATTTTTGAGTAAAATGGAAATGAAATTATTTAAACATTTATGAAGTCTACAATAGTTGTTTTAAGACATAAAACTTTTTTTTGTTTTGTTTTGTTTTTTGTTTTTTGAGGTAGGGTTTCACTCTAGCTCAGGCTGACCTGGAATTCACTAGGTAGTCTCAGGGTGGCCTTGAACACATGGCAGTCCTCCTACCTCTGCCTCCCGAGTGCTGGGATTAAAAGCGTGCACCACCACGCCCGGCTTAAGACATAAAACATTTTAATGAACAGCAGGAACTACCATGACTGTCTGGTATTGAACTGCCATTTTATATAAAAAGACTATCTTTAATAATGTAACAAAGGTCAGGCATGGTGGCTCATGCCTTTAACCCTAGCACACGAGAGGCAGAGGTAAGAGAATTGCCATGAGTTCAAGGCCAGCCTGAGACTACATAGTGAATTCCAGGTCAGCCTGGGCTAGAGCAAGACCCTACCTTGAAAAACAAAACGAAGAAGAACAAAAAAAGGAACAAGATATTATAAGATAAAATAACCACTTCAAGTTTAGGAGAATAGAAAACTTTAATACAATCACATGCCTAGGAAATCCTAATGATTAGGAAAACAGGTAAGAGGAATCTTCCATGAGGTGCTTCGAAATAATATGACTACACAAAATGTATTAACAGTAAGTACCCTGAAGTGTTAAATGGGAAAAATGAAGCATTTACATTAGCAAGAGTAATTTATCAAGAAAAGTTACAAGACCTTTTATGAAAATGTTACCAAAAACAAACACATTTAAACACAAGAAAACAACACTTAGTCTTGTAAATATAAAACTCTCAGAAAATTATATTTGAATTCACATCAGTCACAAGAACATTTAAAAACTGATTATCTTAAAGGTGATATAAAAGAGTTAGAAAGTTGTGAAAAGACTATTCAAGTGCTTGTCTCACTAGATATGAATGTGCAATAGGAAGTTATTGGAATCAAAATCAACAAAAAGCTAAACTAAAAAATAAGCTAGCTTGGTGGTGTGGGGGGGGGGGTGCTATAGAGATGGCTTAGTCAGCAAAATGTTTGCCCCACAAGCACGAGAACCTAAATTCAATTGCCACTACCCACGTAAAAATGTCAGGTAGCATGTGCCTGTAATCCCACCACTGGGGAGGTAAAGACAGGAAGATCTCTGGGACTTCCTAGCCAGCCAGGCTAGCCTAATTGAGAGACCCGTTGCTGCAAATGATAGGATTTCATTCTTTTTTCCTAATGGCTGAATAAACTACATTTTCTTTCTTAAATTTATTCATTCATTTATTTGAGAGACAGGGAGAGAGAGAGAGAGAGAGAGAGAGAATGGTCATGCCTTGGCCTCCAGCTACTGCAAAGAATTCCATCTTGTGTATCTGGCTTATGTGGGTACTGGGGAATCAAACCTGGGTCCTTAGGCTTAACAGACAAGTGCCTTAATTGTTAAGAAATTCCTCCAGCCCCTAAGCTACATTTTCTTCTTCTTCTTTTTTTTTCTTTTTGGTTTTTTGAGGTAGGGTCTCACTCTAGTCCAGGCTGACCTGGAATTCATTATGTCGTCTCTCAGGCTGGCCTCAAACTCACAGCGATCCTCCTACCTCTGCCTCCCACATGCTGGGATAAAAGGTGTGTGCCACCACTCCCAGCCTAAACTGTATTTTCTTTGTCCAGTCTTGAATTGATGGACATCTAGGTTGGTTCAATGTCTTAGCTATGAGAATAGAGTAATAATAAACATGAGAGTGCAGTTATCTCTTTGATAGGATCATTTTATATATTTTGGATTTTATCCATAGGTAGGACAGCCAGATCATACAGAGGAACTATGTTTAGTTTCACAGAACTCCACACTCTTCCATAGTGGCTGTATAGTAATTTACATTCCCACCCACAGTGTATTCCCTTTCTCCACAGCCTCACCAGTATGTACTTTTGTTATTTTATTTATCCACGTTGGTATGTATATGAGGGAGCTCACCATAGCATTGGTGTGGAAGTTAGAGGACAACTTAGAGATGATTCTCATCCCACTTCTGCTGTAAGCTTCTATATTCTCTTAGCTCTGCCTCTCATCAGTGTGGGCATCTTGAGATTATGGACTTGTGTGCCACTGTGTGCCTGGCTTTTCGTGGGCTCTGAGGAGGATGGAACTTGGGTCTGTAGGCTTGAAAACAAGCTCCTTTAACTGTGGAGTCATCTCCACAGCCCTTTTGTCTTTCTGGTGAGAGGCATCTGCCTGGCTTACTGTGGTTTTGGTTTCCCAGAGGCTGGGATGAAGAGAGGGAATTAGGTTAAAAGGTTCCAAACCACAACTAGAAGTGAAGATTTAGTGTTCTGAAGCCCAGCTGGACAACTGAAGTTCACACTAATCTATTACTTTATGAGTATCAAGAAAAGAAGAGCTTAAAGACTTCAAAGTTATAATAAGGAAATAGGAATATTATTTTGATTTGATTGGTATATATTGAAATATCACACTGTATCCCCAAAATACATACAAAACACACACACACATATAAGATAAAATAACCACTTCAAGTTTAGGAGAATAGAAAACTTTAATACAATCACATGCCTAGAAATCCTAATGATTAGGAAAACAGGTAAGAGGAATCTTCCATGAGGTGCTTCAAATAATATGACTACACAAAATGTATTAACAGTAAGTACCCTGAAGTGTTAAATGGGAAAAATGAAGCATTTACATTAGCAAGAGTAATTTATCAAGAAAAGTTACAAGACCTTTTATGAAAATGTTACCAAAAACAAAGACATTTAAACACAAGAAAACAACACTTAGTCTTGTAAATATAAAACTCTCAGAAAATTATATTTGAATTCACATCAGTCACAAGAACATTTAAAAACTGATTATCTTAAAGGTGATATAAAAGAGTTAGAAAGTTGTGAAAAGACTATTCAAGTGCTTGTCTCACTAGATATGAATGTGCAACAGGAAGTTATTGGAATCAAAATCAACAAAAAGCTAAACTAAAAAATAAGCTAGCTTGGTGGTGTGGGGGGGGGAGGGGGTGCTATAGAGATGGCTCAGTCAGCAAAATGTTTGCCCCACAAGCACGAGAACCTAAATTCAATTGCCACTACCCACGTAAAAATGTCAGGTAGCATGTGCCTGTAATCCCACCACTGGGGAGGTAAAGACAGGAAGATCTCTGGGACTTCCTAGCCAGCCAGGCTAGCCTAATTGAGAGACCCGTTGCTGCAAATGATAGGATTTCATTCTTTTTTCCTAATGGCTGAATAAACTACATTTTCTTTCTTAAATTTATTCATTCATTTATTTGAGAGACAGGGAGAGAGAGAGAGAGAGAGAGAGAGAGAGAGAGAATGGTCATGCCTTGGCCTCCAGCTACTGCAAAGAATTCCATCTTGTGTATCTGGCTTATGTGGGTACTGGGGAATCAAACCTGGGTCCTTAGGCTTAACAGACACGTGCCTTAATTGTTAAGAAATTCCTCCAGCCCCTAAGCTACATTTTCTTCTTCTTCTTTTTTTTTTTTTTTTGGTTTTTTGAGGTAGGGTCTCACTCTAGTCCAGGCTGACCTGGAATTCATTATGTCGTCTCTCAGGCTGGCCTCAAACTCACAGCGATCCTCCTACCTCTGCCTCCCACATGCTGGGATAAAAGGTGTGTGCCACCACTCCCAGCCTAAACTGTATTTTCTTTGTCCAGTCTTGAATTGATGGACATCTAGGTTGGTTCAATGTCTTAGCTATGAGAATAGAGTAATAATAAACATGAGAGTGCAGTTATCTCTTTGATAGGATCATTTTATATATTTTGGATTTTATCCATAGGTAGGACAGCCAGATCATACAGAGGAACTATGTTTAGTTTCACAGAACTCCACACTCTTCCATAGTGGCTGTATAGTAATTTACATTCCCACCCACAGTGTATTCCCTTTCTCCACAGCCTCACCAGTATGTACTTTTGTTATTTTATTTATCCACGTTGGTATGTATATGAGGGAGCTCACCATAGCATTGGTGTGGAAGTTAGAGGACAACTTAGAGATGATTCTCATCCCACTTCTGCTGTGAGCTTCTATATTCTCTTAGCTCTGCCTCTCATCAGTGTGGGCATCTTGAGATTATGGACTTGTGTGCCACTGTGTGCCTGGCTTTTCGTGGGCTCTGAGGAGGATGGAACTTGGGTCTGTAGGCTTGAAAACAAGCTCCTTTAACTGTGGAGTCATCTCCACAGCCTTTTGTCTTTCTGGTGAGAGGCATATGCCTGGCTTACTGTGGTTTTGGTTTCCCAGAGGCTGGGATGAAGAGAGGGAATTAGGTTAAAAGGTTCCAAACCACAACTAGAAGTGAAGATTTAGTGTTCTGAAGCCCAGCTGGACAACTGAAGTTCACACTAATCTATTACTTTATGAGTATCAAGAAAAGAAGAGCTTAAAGACTTCAAAGTTATAATAAGGAAATAGGAATATTATTTTGATTTGATTGGTATATATTGAAATATCACACTGTATCCCCAAAATACATACACACACACACACACACACACACACACACACACACACACACACACACATATTTGGATTTTTGAGGTAGGGTCTCACTCTAGCTCAGGCTGACCTGGAATTCACTTTGTATTCTCAAGGTGGCCTTGAACTCACGGGAATCCTCCTACCTCTGCCCCCGAGTGCTGGGATTAAAGGCGTGCGCCACCATGCCCGGCTTTACACTTATTTTATGTTTGTAAAATTATTGAAGGAGACTGGAGAGATGGCTTAGCAGTTAAAGGCATTTCTTTGCAAAACCTGAAGGTCTGGATTCAGTTCCTCAGCAACCACTTAAATCCATGTGCTCAAAGTGGCCCATGTATCTGGAGTTTGTTTACAGTAACAGGAGGCCCTGGCACACCTACTCACACACACCCACACACACACACTCTCTCTCTCTCTAAAATAAATTAATTAAAATTATTAATGTGGGCTGGAGAGATGGCTTAGTGGGTAAGGTGCTTGCCTGCGAAGCCTAAGGATCCCGATTCTCCAGGTCCCATGTAAGTAAGATGCACAAGGTAGCACGTGCATCTGGAGTTCGCTTGCAGTGGCTAGAGGCGCTGGCATGCCCATTCTCTCTCTCTCTCTAATAAATAAAAATAAATAAATAAAACTTTAAAAAATTATTAATGCTTAAGCAGATGGAAATGTTAATTGCCCTTCTATCATTACACACTTCACACATGTATGGACTTATTACAATTAAAACAAATTTTTAAAATTTTTATTTATTTATTTGCAAGCAGAATGAAAGAGAAGAGAGACAGAGAGAATGGCCACACCAGAGCCTCTAACCATGGCAAACGAACTACAGATGCATGTACCCTTTGTGCATCCGGCTTACGTGGGACCTGGAGAATTTAACCTGGCTCCTTTGGCTTCACAGGCAAACGCCTTAACCACTAAGCCATTTCTCCAGCCCAAAACAATTCTAAATATGCATTAACTAAACAGCTGCTAGTTTACATATTCAGTAAAACAACATTTTTCGTTTATTTATTTAATTTATTTTGCCATTTACAGTCTGATTTCTTTCTTCCTTTTTACTCTCTCCCCCTTTTTTTATTTTTTATTTTTATTTATTTTTTAATTTTTTTTTGGTTTTTCGAGGTAGGGTCTCACTCTAGTTCAGGCTGACCTGGAATTCACTATGTAGTCTCAGGGTGGCCTTGAACTCACAGCAATCTTCCTATCTCTGCCTCCCATGGGATGGGATAAAAGGCATGCATCACCACACCTGGTTCTTTCTATTTCCTTTCCAGTTTTCTTTTTTTTAATTAATTTTAATTTTTTTTATTGACAATTTTCACAATTGTAGACAATATCCCATGGTAATTTCCTCCCTCCCCCCACTTTCCCCTTTGAAACTCCACTGTCCATCCTATCCCCTCCCCTCTCAATCAGTCTCTCTTTTATTTTGATGTCATGATCTTTTCCTCCTATTATGATGGTCTTATGTAGGTAGTGTCAGGCACTGTGAGGTCATGGATATCCAGGCCATTTTGTGTCTGGAGGAGCATATTGTAAGGAGTCCTACCCTTCCTTTGGCTCTTACATTCTTTCTGCCACCTCTTTTACAATGGGCCCTGAGCCTTGGAAGGTGGGTTAGAGGATATTTCAGTGCTGATCACTCCTCAGTTACTTCTTCTCAGCACCATGGTGCCTTCTGAGTCATCCCAAGGTCACTGCCATCTGAAAAGAGAAGCTTGTCTAACCAAAAGTGACAGTAGCATTAATATATGGGTAGGAACATTAAGAGAAGTGCTTACTGGCCATTTTGGTGAGCATATTATATACATTTAGCCAGACACCAGCAGACATTACAACCCTAGGCCTCATGACTACCCCTGTTGTAGCTGTTCAGTATCAGGGATGTATTCCTTCCCATGGAGCAGGTCTCCAGTCCAATTAGAGAGCAATTGGGTTCCCCCATAACAGGCATGCCACTATTGCACTTGTTGGCTCATTTGGCCTGGCTGGCCAAATTTAAGGCTTGCAGCATCCACTGTTGAGTATCTTCACTGGTGATTTCTCCCTCTCCCATGAATTGCATGCAGCATAGCTTTTTCCAGCTTTCTGTCAGCTGATTCACATGGAGAAGGCTTTCAGCTCAACTCCAACAGGATTTCTCAGTGACCTTGCAGCCCAAGTATGTGGAGCCTTCAACAATAGAGTCTTACCATCTATTCCTGGTGGGAAACAAAGGGCTTTGGCAATGGCCTGTAATGTTTTGGGGGTATCTGTGACCTTCCTGGCCAGCAACTCACTGGAAGGTATCCCATCTCTGGCAATGAAAATTTTCTAGTAACAATCTATGGCTTCTGAGTGTTCCATTGTCCAGAAAAGTACATTTTCATATGCTTATTTATATCCTCTTAGATTTTAATTAGCCCTCCCTCCACCTTTCCTTTACTCAATCTCTTCCCCTTACCTCACTTAGGCCTTTTCACCCCCATTAATCTGTTCTTTTACTTGCATATATACAATACTATCCTATTAAGTCCCCCCTCCCTTTCTATTCCCTTTATTTCCCCTTTCTAGCTTACTGGCTGCTGCTACTGAGTTTTATTCCTACTCAAACAGAAGTCCAATCATTTGTAGCTAGGATCCACACATGAGAGAGAACATGTGACATTTGGCTTTCTGGGTCTGGGTTACCTCACTAAGTACAATCCTTTCCAGATCCATCCATTTTCCTGCAAATTTCATAACTTCATGTTTCTTTATCACTGAATAGAACTCCATTGTGTAAGTCTGCCACATCTTCATTATCCACTCATCACTTGAGGGACATCTAGGCTGGTTCCATTTCCTAGCTATTGTGAATAGAACAGCAATAAACATGGTTGAGCAAGTATCTCTAAGGTAGTGAGACCAGTCCTTAGGATATATGCCTAGGAGTGGTATAGCTGGATCATATGGTAAATCTATTTTTAGCTGTCTCAGGAAACTCCACACTGATTTCCACAATGGCTGGACCAAATTGCATTCCCACCAACAGTGTAAAGTGTTCTCTTTTTCTGCATCCTTGCCAGCATTTATTGTCGTTTGTTTTCATGATGGTAGCCAATCTAACAGCAGTGAGATGGAATCTCAACAGAGTTTTAATCTGCATTTCCCTGATTCCTAGGGATGTAGAACATTTTTTAGATGTTCATATTCCATCTGCATTTCTTCTTCTGAGAACTCTCTACTTAGTTCCATAGCCCATTTTTAATTGGGTTGTTTGATTTATTATTATTTAGTTTTTTTGAGTTCTTTGTATATCCTGAATATTAATCCTCTGTCAGATGTATAGCTGGCAAAGATTTTCTCCCATTATGTAGGTTGCCTCTTTGCTGTATTCACAGTGTCCTTAGCTGTACAAAAGCTTTGTAATTTCATGAGGTCCCAGCAGTTGATCTGTGGTTTTATTTCCTGAGCAACTGAGGTTATATTCAGAAAGTCTTTGCCAAGACCAATATGTTGAAGGGTTTCCTCTAGCAATTTCAGAGTTTCAGGTCTGATATTAAGGTCTTTAGTCCATTTGTACTTAGTTCTTGGGTATGGAGAGAGATAAGGATCAATTTTCATCCATCTACACATACATATTCAGTTTTCCCAGCACCATTTGCTGAGAAGGCTGTCTTTTCTCCAATGGGTACTTTTGGCATTTTTGTCAAAGATCAGGAGGCTATAGCTACCCAGGCTTACATCTGGTCCTCTATTCTGTTCCATTGACCTACATGTCTGTTTTTGTGCCAGTACCATGCTGTTTTGTTACTATGGCTCTGTAATATAGTTTAAAATCAGGTATGGTGCTGGGTGTGGTGGCCCACGCCTTTAATCCCAGCACTCAGGAAGCAGAGGTAGGAGGATTGCTGTGTTTTCAAGGCCACCCTGAGACTACATAGTTAATTTCCAGGTCAGCCTGGGCCAGAGTGAGACCCTACCTCGAAAAACCAAAAAAAAAAAAAAAAAAAAAAAAAAAAAAAAAAATCAGGTATGGTGATACCTCTAGCCTTATTTTTGTTGCTCAAAATTGTTTTAGATATCTGAGGTTTTTTTGTCCTTCCAAATGAAATTTTGGATTTTTTTGTATTTCTGTGAAGAATGCCATTGGAATTTTGATGGGGATTGCATTAAATGTATAGATTGCTTTTGGTAGGATTGCCATTTTCACAATATTGATTCTTCTAATCCAAGAACAGGGGATGGTTTTCCATTTCCTAGTGTCTTCTGCAATTTCTTGCTTGAGTATTTTAAAGTTCTCCTTGTAGAGATCCTTCACTTCCTTGGTTAGGTTTATCCCAAGGTACTTTATTTTTTTTGATGCAATTGTGAATGGGAGTGATTCTCTGATTTCATACTCTGTGTGTTTGTTGTTAGCATATAGGAAGGCTACTGATTTCTGTGTGTTTATTTTGTATCCTGCTACATGGCTGTAAGTGTTTATCAGCTCTACCAGTCTGGTGGTAGAGTCTTTAGGGTCCTTTCTGTATAGAATCATATCATCTGCAAATAATAACTTGATCTCTTCCTTTCCAATTTGTATACCTTTTGCGTGTGTCTCTTGCCTTATTGCTATGGCTAAGACTTCCAGTACTATATTAAATAAGAGTGGGGCCAGTGGACACCCTTGTCTTGTGCCTGATTTTAGTGGAAAAGCTTCAAGTTTTTCTCTATTTAGTATTATGTTGGCTGTGGGTTTGTCATAAATAGCCTTTATTATGTTGAGGTATGTTCCTTCTATTCCCAGTCTCTGTAGGACTTTTATCATGAAGTGATGTTGGATTTTGTCAAATGCTTTTTCTACATCTAATGAGATGATCATGTGATTTTTGTCCTTCAGTCCATTTATATAATGTTATTACATTTGTCGATTTACGTATGTTGAACCATCCCTGTTTCTCTGAGATAAAGCCTACTTGGTTGGGGTGGATGATCTTTCTAATCTTGTATTATGTTTGCCAATATTTTGTTGAGAATTTTTGCATCTATGTTCATGAGGGAGATTGGTCTGTAATTTTCCTTTTTTGGTCTATCTTTGTCTGGTTTTGGGATCAGGATGCTGCTGGCTTCATAAAAGGAGTTTGGTAGGGTTCCTTCCTCTTCTACTTTATGGAAAAGTTTAAGAAGCATTGGTGTTAGTTCTTCCATGAAGGTCCAGTAAAATTCAGCAGTGAATCCATCTGGGCCTGGACTTTTTTTAGTTGGGAGGTTTTTTTATAACTGCTTGGATTTCCATACTTGTTATAGGTCTATTTAAGTGGTTAATTTCATCTTGATTTAATTTAGGTCATATAAATCATCCATTTCTTTCAGATTTTCAAACAGTGTAGTATTTGTTCTTATAGTATGTCCCTATGATTTTTTAAAAATTTCTCTGGTATCTGTTGTAATGGTGCCTTTTTTATCTCTGATTTTATTAATTTGTGTCTGTTCTCTCTTTCTTTTGGTCAGATTTGCTAAGGCTTTATCAATTTTATTTATCCTTTCAAAGAACCAATTCTTTGTTTCATTGATTCTTTGGATTGTTTTTGTGGTTTCTATTTCATTAATTTCTGCCCTAATCTTTATTATTTCTTCCCGTCTACTGAATTTTGGTTTGCCTTGTTTTTCTTTTTCCAAGGCCTTAAGGTGCAGCATTAAGTTGTTCACCTGAGACCTTTCTAACTGGACTTTTTTAAATTGGGAGATTTTTGATGACTGCTTGGATCTCCATACTTGTTATAGGTCTATTTAATCTCATCTTTATTTAATTTTGTTAGGTCATATAAATCAAGGAAATCATCCATTTCTTTCAGATTTTCAAACTTAGTGGATTATATGTTCTTATAGTATGTTCCTATGATTTTTTTTAAATTTCTCTGGTATCTGTTGTGATGGTGCCTTTTTCAACTGTAATTTTATTAATTTTTGTCTCTTCTCTCTGTTGGTCAGATTTGCTAAGGATTTATCAATGTTGTTTACCCTTTCAAAGAACCAACTCTTTGTTTCTTTGATTCTTTGGATTTTTTTGTTTCAATTTAATTATTTTCTGCCCCAATCCTTATTATTTCTTCCAATCTCGTGATTTTGGGTTTGCCTTGTTCTTCTTTTTCCAAGGCCTTAAGGTAAAGCATTAAGTTGCTTACTTGCAACCATTCTAATTTCTTAAAGGCACTTAAAGCTATAAATTCCCCTCTTAGGACTGTCTTCATTGTGCCCTAAAGGTTTTACTATGTTGTGTTCTCATTATCATTTGATTCTATGAATTTTTTGATTTCCTTCTTGCTTTCTTCATTGTCCCATTCTTCATTTAATAGTGTATTGTTTAGTTTCCATGATTTTGTGTATGATCTATAGCTTTCCTTGCTATTGATTTGTAGTTTGATCCCATTGTGATCAGATAGAGTGCAGGAATTAGTTCAGTTTTTCTGTATTTGTTACGATTTGCTTTGTGTCCTAATATATGGTCTATTTTAGAGAATGTTCTATGTGCTGCTGAAAAGAATGTGTATTTTGCAACATTTGGATGAAGTGTTTAGTGTTATCTGAGACCTTAGTTCTAATAGCGTTTGTTTGATGAAATTGGGACCTCCCATGTTAGGTGCATATATGTTTAGGACTGTAATGTCCTCCTTTGGGAGTGTTCCTTTAATCAATATAAAGTGACCTTCCTTATTTTTCCTAACTAATGTTGGTCTGAAGTCTAACCTGTCAGATATTAAGATAGTGACCTCTGCTTGTTTTCTAGACCCATTTGTTTGAAACACCATTTTACAACCTTTCACCCTAAGATAGTGTCTATCCCTTTTAGAAAGGTGAGTTTCTTGGAGGCAACAATTGAAGGATCCTGCTTTTTAACCCAGTTTGCAAACCTATGTCTTTTGTTTGGGGTATTAAGGCCATTGATATTAAGAGTTATTTATTGAAAGGTATGTATTTATTTTTGCCATTTTTCTTGTTTTATAGTTTTTCTGGTTTTACCTTTGCTCTCTTGTATTAACTAATATTTGATTATGGTTTGTTTTGTCCAGGTTCCTTATATGTATGTTTTATTTTTCTCTTCAGCATTGAAGATCCATTTAAGTATTTTCTGTAGAGCTGGTTTTGTCTTCAAATATTCCTTTAACCTGCTTTTGTTGTGGAATGTCCTTATTTCTCTGTCTATTTGAATGGATAGCATTGCAAGGTAAAGTAATCTTGGTTGACAGTTGTTATCTTTTAGAACTTGGAATACATCAGTCCAAGCCCTTCTGGCTTTTAAAGTTTGTGTTGAGTAATCTGCTGTGATCCTGATGACTTTTTCCTTTGAAGATGATTTGCCTTTTCTTTCTAGCTGTTTTCAATATATTTTCTTTGATTTGTATGTTTGGTAGTTTAATTATAATATGGCATGGAGAGCTTCCTGTATCTGCATTGGCATCTCTTTCCCAATTTGGGTAAGTTTTCTTCTATGATTTTGTTGAAAATGTCTACTATGCCTTTTCAGTGAAATTCTTCTTCTACTATACCCTGACTTCTTATGTTTGATCTTTTCATAGTGTCCCAAATATCTTGAAATTCCCATTCATACCTTCCTATTAGTTTGTCTTTCTCTTTGTTTGACTGTATTAGATCTGCCACATGGTCTTCTAGTTTAGATATTCTTTTCTCTCCTTCATCCATTCTACTGGAGAGATTTTCTACAGAGTTTTTAAAATTTCACTGGCTGTGTTCTTCATTGCTAGTATTTCTGACTGGTTTTTCTTTATTATTTCTCTTTCCTTATTTATGTCTTGTATTGACCTCCTTATTTAATTAAGCTGGTTTCCTGTGTCTACTTTGATTCCTTTGATTTCCTTTTTGATTTCTTTGAACATATTTGTAATCATTCTTTTGAAAATTTCTCAGGCATTCCTTGTAAATAAGTCTTATTAAAGGTAATTTCTAATGGATTAATACTTTTTTGGTCGATTTATATTGTCTTGACTTTTTGTGTTTCTTGAATTATAATATAGAGATTGTTGCATCTTGGATTAATATAATGCTTGGGCTTTCTAATTATCTGCATTATTATTAGATGTATCAATCAGTCTGATGTTATATGTCTTCATGGTAGGAGCTCAAGGTGCTTGTTGTAGCTCTTAAAATTCTCAGAGTAATCACAAAAGTGACCCTAGGTGTTGGGTTTTCCTGTCATGAGAGTATTCAAGTAGACTGAGTGGAACAAAATACAGTCAAATTCTAAAAACTTAACTAAACAATGTACACATTAATGAAAAACAGCATAGAGTATTTATGCAAGAGTAGGTATTATGACAAACATATTTTCTAACAAAGTCACAGTCCCTAAGGATGTGTGTTGCCCCACACCCTTAATCTTGTCAACTGGGAGGCTAAGATTTCTGGTCTATAGAGGTTTCCAAGGTCAGCTTGTGACCAAGTGAAACCCTTCTCCAACAAATGACAGAAGAGGAAACAAAGGCACTATAAATCAACAAACAACAAACCCCAAATGTAGCTTATTTAAGAATGGCAAATCCAACCATTCATCACATTTAACATATAATTTTCCCTTACATGGAAGGTGCAATTAGCACTTCTGATGCAAGCCTATATACCAGGCTTATTTGGTGGGTACTGACCTGGTGTAATCCCAGTTACCTTTTGTGATGGCTTTGGTCTCAGCTATGCTGCATGCTGGCTTGGGTCCCTCTTTGCTGCACTGTGGGCTCAGGTAGCCTGGCTGGGTCTGTGGGTCACTGCTCTGATCGCCTATACTGGGTACTGTGTAGTTGAGCTCCCTTCCCTAGGTCTGTGGTGCTTGCTGGCGCTTGTGCTGGTGGTGGGGGAGGGGAGGCTGTGGATTGTAGCTGAAGCTCTCCCACTGGTCCTTGAGATCCTCTTCCTCACAAGCCACTCTGCTTGTCTCTGTCATCCTCCTTTCACATTTCTTTTTCCTTTTTCTTTTTGTTTTGTTTTGTTTTGTTTTCAAAGTAGGGTCTCACCACTCTGGCCCAGGCTGACCTGGAATTAACTTTATAGTCTCAGGGTGGCCTTGAATTCACAGCAATCCTCCTACATCTGCCTCCTGAGTGCTGGGATTAAAGGTGCGTGCCTCCATACCTGGCTCCTTTCATGTTTTTTGAGTTTGCAAGGAGGCAGTGTGAGTGGAAACACCTCACCTGGATTTTTTTTTTTTTTTTTTTTTGTAGCTCAGGCAGAGTCTGGTGGCTGTGGCCGTGTGGAACTTGTGCCACTGCTGCTGGAACTGCTTCTGCTTGCTTCTGTGGGATCTAGATGCTCTGGATCTCTTCTACTTCTCTGCTGCAGTTGATAATTTATTATACATCTGACTTTTTAGTAGAAAAGTGTATTTTGCTGTTTTTTGTTGTTGTTGGTAGTGGTGGTGTTGCTTGTTCTCCCCTAGGCTGCTTTGACATGATTCCTACGCCACCATCTTAACTGGAAGTCTCTCACTCTCTCTCTCTGTCTTTTTATAAACCTTGGTTTTTTGAGTTAGTGTTTCACTCTAGCTCAGGCTGACCTGGAATTCACTCTGTATTCTCAGGGTGGCCTCAGAACTTCCAGTGATCTTCCTACCTCTGCCTCTCAAGTGCTGGGATTAATGGCATGTGCCACCATGCCCAGCCAGTCTGCTTTCTATCAGTCCTATGATGTTCAAATCTGCTTGCCACAGATAAACCCTGGGCTATGAAGACCTGAGCTGCTGCTGCCTTCTGGGCTTTTCTGACCCAAAAGCTCCACACCACCTGCTGCTCTGCTGAGTGACCTCACTGAGATATCCATGCCCCCTCTGTGATCTTTCTTCTGCCACCCCCCTTGCCCTGCAGCATGGTGGCTCCAGGTCACAAGCCACTGGCCAGCCTTTGGTATCTCCAGCTGCAAATCCATCAATACTGACAGAAGGCTTGTGTGTACTACTGCCACCTCGTGGCCATATCTTCTTAATACGTGGCTTGCCTGCAAAGACAAAGGAGGATCTCCTCAGGTACTAGGTACTGGGCAATAAAACCCTGGTTCTTAGGCTTTGCAGGCAAGCGCCTTCACTGCTGAGCCATCTCTCCAGCCCAAAAGAATTTATTTATTTATTTATTTTTTGTTTTTCAAGGTAGGGTTTCACTCTGGCCCAGGCTGACCTGGAATTCACTATGTAGTCTCAGGGTGGCCTTGAACTCACAGTGATCCTCCAACCTCTGCCTCTTGGGTGCTGGGATTAAAGGTGTGCACCACCATACCCAGCTCCAAAACAATTTTTTAAGTGAGGAGGACACTGAATAATAAAAAAACTGATGTTTCAGACCATAATTAATAACAGATATTATATTGGAAACAGACTACAATTGTCAAATCCATAAATATGATTTGGTTAGGCTGGCCTATTAAAGCAAAATAATTTTCATTTCTAAATAGAATTACCAGTCATCCTGTATGTTTAATACATGTGCTGAATTCAATTTGTCATGTCCTCTTCAAAAGTCCTATATTCACCTTCATACAATAAGTTGGAAAAATTCAGCAGGGCATTTTTCCGCCATGGGGATTGGCATGGAAATCACTTCAATGCCAGCTGTAGCCAAAAAGCATACCTCCACAGATAATGACCCCTGTTGTTATTTCTTGTTGGATAAAGGAAGATGGAAAATGAAATGGTCTAAGTAGGGTTAGGAGACGGGATGAAGGAGAAGAAGAAGGTGAGAGGAAGGTTAATTAAAATTTAAGATGTTGGGCTGGAGAGATGACTTAGTGGTTAAGAGCTTGCCTGTGAAACCTAAGGACCCAAGTTTGAGGCTCAATTCCCCAGGACCCACGTAATCCAGGTACACAAGGAAACACATGAATCTGGAGTTTGTTTGCAGTGGCTGGAGGCCCTGGCATGCCCATTCTCTATCTATCTGCCTCTTTCTCTCTCCGTCTGTTTGTCACTCTCAAATAAATAAATAAAAATAAAAAATTTGGGCTGGAGAGATGGCTGAGCGGTTAAGGCACCTGCCTCCTAAGCCTAAGAACACTGGTTCCAATCTCCAGCGGTTCCAATCTCCAGGTCCCACGTTTAGCCAGATGCAAAGTGACACAAGGACACAATGCCGCACTTGATCACAAGGGGGCGCACATCTGGATTTCATTCGCAGCAGCTGAGACTCTGTCTTCCTCTCCCTCTCTCTCTGTCTCTCTCAAAAAAAAAATTAAAAAAATAAATTAATTTAAAAAAATAAAAAATTTAAGATGTTATGAATAAGCCATATGGCAACCTACTTTCACTAGCTAATAATATATAGGTTATAAAAAGAATTTGTGCAGAAGTATCTGGTGGAGGTGGATAATGTGCCCAGAAGTCATAAGTTGTTATTAGAAAAATTTCAGGGCTGGAGAGGTGGCTGAACAGTACAAGGCACTTGCTTGCAAAATCTAATGGCCCAAGTTTGATTTCCAAGTACCTAGGTAAAGTCAGATGCAGAAGGTGGTGTGTGTGTCTGAAGTTCATTTGTAGTAGCAGGAGGCCCTGGTGTGGCAATACTCTGTCTGTCTCTCTCCCCTTCTCTCTTAAATAAATAAAAACATTTTTAAAAAGAACATTTTTTTCCCCACAAACAGTCAGGACCCCTGACAGTCAGGGAGGGAGGTCTTTCATAGGATTTCAACATTGTGGTTGGTCAAGTTCAGCCCCCGGAACTTGGTGCCAGAGCTAATCTCTTCCTGAGACAGCTCCTAGTCCTAACCAACCAGTTGGCCCTCTGGTACACCTGGGCCAAAAGACAGCACACCACCCTAAGGTTATAAATGATTTTGCAAGGGGAGGGCAGAACCTCTTTCTCTGATCACTTGGAAACCTCCAGCTGTGGGTGAGTTTTTCCCTCTGCTGGGCCTGGGCTGGCTTGGCCTAGGCCCTAGCCCAAGCCCAGCAGGGAGGGCCCCCTAGTCCTTACTCTCCACATGGGTTCTTTATCCCTCCAGCTCCCCACATGACAGGAGTTGCTTAAACTTTCTTTTTTCTTTCCATGCTTTTTTCTCCAGATCCATCTCTGGTCACATGGACTCCTGAGCTACACGTGGCCCACATGGGCTTTTGGGCTCCACGTGGTGTACTTCTCTTCTCCCAACTTTATCTCCCCTGACCTCCCAGCCTTCTCTTTTCCAGACTCCTTTGTAAAATCTGAATAAAATGTGGTATTTTAAAAATCAAGCCGGGCTTGGTGGCATACGCCTTTAATCCCAGCATTCAGGAGGCAGAGGTAGGAGGATTGCTATGAGTTGAAGGCCACCCTGAGAATACATAGTGAATTTCAGGTCAGCCTAGGCTAGGTAAGACCCTACAGAAAGAAAGAAAGAAGAAAAAGAAAAAATTCAGCCCACCACAAAACTTGCCACCTCTTCCACATCTGCCAAGGCCCAGGAGAACTTGCAATGGAAGCAGCACCATGAACACTGCTCTTATTGCTAGCCTGAGAATTTTCCTGATTCCTTTCATTTCTTCTTTCATTTCTTTGAGTATACATAACATCATTCTTTTGAAATCTCTGTCAGGAACTTCATCTAAACCAGTCTCAATGGTGAACATTTCTGATGGATTTGTAATTTTTGGTGGGGTTGCATTGTCTTGATTCTTTGTGTTTCTTGTATTGTAATGCAGTGACTTTTGCATCCTGGATTGGTTTGATGCTTAGGTTTTCTATTTATCTGCGGTGTTCTTAGAAGTTGTGATCCACCTTTATATACTTTCAGGATATGAGTTTAAGGTGCCAAGTGAAGCACTTGTACCCAAGTCCAACCTCAGAAGTAATCCTAGGTGTTGAGTTTGCTTGCTAAGCAAGTATTCTAGTGGACTGGGTGGAACAATTTACCGGCAAATTCTAAACTTCAACTGAGCAAAATACACATCCAATAAAAACCAGCACAGAGTATACAAGTGTGGGGATTAAAACAAACAGTCTTATAAGGCCAAAATCCCTAAGGGTGTGTGTTGCTCTACACAATTAATCCTGTCAGCTAAGAGGTAGAGAATTCTGTTCTGAATTGGGTTCCAGGTCAGCCTGGATCTGGATCAGACCCTTCCCCCAATAATGACAAAAACAAAAGACAAAGGCCCTATAAATCTGAAAGTATTAAAGGCAGCAATATTTAACACCCATGTTCAGCTTATTTGAAAATGGTAAAGCCAACCACAAATATGTAACCCATAACTGCCCTGACATGGAAGAGAAATTAGCACTTCTGATGCAGGCCTATGAACCTTTTTTTTTTTTTTGTCAGTCAGCCGGCCTTGTTACCTTCCAATCTCACCAATGCTGAGTACCTCATTCCCTCCATGTTTTGCTGTGGAGCTTGAGCTTGGCTCAGCTGTGCTGGATGGGCTGCCACTGGGAAATGAATGCTGTAGGTTTGTGGTTCTGATGGTTGGGGGATGGGAGAGTTCAGGAAGCCTGGAGTTGCTCACACTGTTCCTCTGTATCTCTTTCAGTAGCTCAGCAGACTTTTCTTTAGATTTCTGCTGCTACTGCAGTGGACCAGGGCTGTGGCAGACCGGGGCTGCTGAGGATTGGGCCACAAGCTCCTCAGTGGGATTCTGTCCATCTCCTGCTTTTCTTCTGTGTCTCTGAAAAAACTATTCTGCACTTTTCAGAAGAAGAGTGTATTTTGCTGTAGTTTTGCTTAAATCCCACCCTGATGTGGTTTGGTGTGACTCCAATGCTACCATGTTACCCAGAAGTCCACTTTTTTTTTTAATTGACAACTTCCTTAATTGTAGACAATATCCCATCATACTTCCCTCCCCCCCAACTTTCCCTTTTGAAACTCCACTCTTCCATCATATCCCCTCCCCCTCTCAATCAGTCTCCCTTAATTTTGATGTCCTTATCTTTTCCTCCTATTATTATGGTCTTGTGTAGGTAGTTTCAGGCACTGCAAGGTCATGGATATCCAGGCCATTTTGTGTCTGGAGGAGCACGTTATAAGGAGTCCTACCTTTCCTTTGGCTCTTACATTCTTTCTGCCACTTCTTCTGCAATGGACCCTGAGCCTTGCAAGGTGTGTTAGAGATGTTTCAGTGTTGAGCACTCCTCTGTCACCTCTCAGCACTATGGTGCCTTCTGAGTCATTCCAAGGTTGCCACCATCTAGGAAAGAGAAGCTTCTCTAACCAAAAGTGAGAGTAGTATTAATATATGGATATCAACATTAATGGGGGGAACTTAATAGGATGGTATTGTACATATGTAAGTAGAAGAACAGATTAATTGTGGTTAAAAAGCCCAAGTGAGGTCAGGGGAAGAGATTGAGTAAAGGAAAGGTGGAGGGAGGGCTAATTAAAATCTAATAGGATATAAATAAGTCATATGGAAACCTACTTTTCTGGACAATGGAACACTCAGAAGCAATAGATTGTTACTAGATAATTTTCAGTGCCAGGGATGGGATACCTCCCAGGGAGTTGTTGGCCAGGGAGGTCACAGATACTCCCAAAACATTATAGGCCGTTGCCTAAGCCATTGGATTCCCACCAGGAATAGATGGTAAGAATGGTAAGACCCTGTTGCTGAAGACTCCACATACTTGGGCTGCAAGGTCACTGAGAAATCCTGCTGGAGCTGAGCTGAAAGCCTCATCTATGTGGACCAGCTGACAGAAAGCTGGAAAAAGCTATGCTGCATGCAGTTCAATGGGAGGGAGAGAAAACACCAGTGGACACTGCAAGCTCTAAATTTGGCCAGCCAGGCCAAATGAGCCAATGGGTGCAATAGTGGCATGCCTGTTATGGGGGAAACCAAATGCTCTGGAGGCCCTCTCCATGGGAGGGACTACATTCCTGCTACTGCAAGTCTACAACAGGGGTAGTCTTGAGCCCTAGGGGTGTAACGTCTGTTGTTGTCTGGCTAAATGTAATTACTATGCTCACCAAACTGTGCAGTAAGCACTTATCTTAAGGTCCATAGCTCTTTCCTTTTTAATACAGCCCAGGACCCCGGCCATGGAATGGAGCTGTCCACAGCCAAGGCAGCTATTTTCCTTTCAATTTGCCAAATCGAGGGCTGGAGAGATGGCTTAGCAGTTAAGGTGCCTGCCTCCTAAGCCTAAGAACGCTGGTTCCAATCTCCAGTGGTTCCAATCTCCAGGTCCCACATTTAGCCAGATGCAAAGTGACGCAAGGGTGCAATGCCGCACTTGACCACAAAGGGGCGCACAAATCTGGATTTCTTTTGCAGCAGCAGCTGAGAGGCTGCTGGCTTGCCCATCTCAATCTGTCTTCCTCTCCCTCTCTTTTTCTCTCTGCCTCTCTCTGTGTCGCTCTCCAAAAAAAAAAAAAAAAAAAAAATCAATTAGCCAAATCAAGATAACCCCTCACAGGTCTTGTCAAGTTAACAATAAATATAAACAATCATAGAGGATAATTTACCAGCAAATGGAAGTAAAAAACAAGCTGGTATAGCTATTCTGATATCCAATAAAGTGGACTTGAAACACCAATTAGTCAGTGGAGATAAAGAGGGGCACTATATATGAATAAAGAGAACAATATATTAAGAAAATGTAACTCTTTTTTTTTTTTTTTATGTTGGGTCTTGCTTTCTAGACCATGCTGACCTGGAATTCACTATGTAGTCTCAGTGTGGCCTTAAACTCATAGCAGTCCACCTACCTCTGCCTCCCAAATGCTGGGATTAAAGGCATGTGCCACCATGCCTGGCTTAGATATAACATTTGAAAATATATACATTCCCAATTTAATAAAATAAATCCTAATGGACATAAAAGGTCAGATAGACCCTGTTCTAATAATAGAGCATGATTTTAATTTTTAAAAAGTATTTTATTTTTATTTATTTGAGAGAAAGAGAGAGAGAGAGAGAGGAGAATGAATGGGCACACTAGGGCCTCCAGCTATTGTAAACAATCTCAAGATGCATGCAACCCCTTGTACATCTGGCTTACATGGGTCCTGGGGATTTGAACCTGGATTCTTTGGCTTTACAGGCAAGTGCCTTAACAGCTAATCCATCTTTTTATATTTATATTTTTATATTTAGATTCATAATATAGCTTTTTTTAAATTTTGAGGTAGGGTCTCACTCTAGCCCAGGCTGACCTGGAATTTACTATGTAGTCTCAGGGTGGCCTCAAACTCATGGTGATCATCCTACCTCTGCCTCCCAAGTGCTGGGATTAAAGGCATGTGCCACCATGCCTGGCTATAATATAGCTTTTGAAAAAAATTATTTTGTTTGGTTTTTGAAGTTGGGTCTCACTCTAGCCCAGGCTGACCTGGAATTCAGCATGTAGTCTCAGGTTGGCCTCAGACTCACTGCGATCCTCCTACCTCTGCCTCCTGAGTGCTGGGATTAAAGGCGTGCACCACCACGCCCAGCCTAATATAGCTTTTTATATCACAAAATATATTGAACAATTGAGAACTGTTTTTTTTAAAGTGTTCCCACTCTGAGCTTTGTTTACTTTTATTTATTATTTGAGAGAGAGAGAGAGAGAGAGAGAATGGGCATAACAAGGCCTCCAGCCACTGCAAACAAACTCCAGATACATGCGCCACCTTGTGCATCTGGCTTATGTGGGTACTGGGGAATCAAGCCTCGAACCAGGGTCCTTAGGCTTCAGAGGCAAGCGCTTAACCGCTAAGTCATCTCTCCAGACCTGATTTTTTTTTTTAATAGGGTCTCATTGTGTAGCCCTGAATGGCTGGAACTTGCAGTAATTGTATCACTTGAGTCTCCTAAGTGCTGAGATTACAGGTGTTTGCAACCACACACAGCTTAGAAAGTTGATCTTTTTTTTTTTTTTTTTTTTTTTGGTTTTTCGAGTTAGGGTCCCACTGTAGCTCTGGTTGACCTCCTGGAATTCACTATGTAGTCTCAGGGTGGCCTCCAACTCATGGCAATCCTCCTAAATTCTGGGATTAAAGGCATGCACTATCACACCTGGCGAAAGTTGATTTTAATAGAGGTTGGAAATACAGTCAATTATTTTAGATAAATAACTGTGCTTTCCATTAGGAGAAAAGTTCTCATACCCATTCTCAGTATTTAAATAACTTCATTTTCTCAAAAATCAAAGGAAAGTCTTATAGAGAAATCACATATTTACTGAATCCTAACTTCTATGTATAGTCTCCATACATTTATGCTTTAACATTTTTCTGTCATGTGATATTGAAAGAGTCAAACCAACTCCATGACAGGCTTCAATAAGATATTTCTTAGCTAGGCCTAAGTTTCAATTTCTCAAGAAGCCTGAACTAAATTTCTGGGAGAACAGAACAAAGAACCAAGTCATTTCGTGGAAGGTTTCAGAGATGTCATAAGACCATTTCTTCCTTTTGGCCCTGGACAATCAGAAGTAAAAGAATGTGAGATATGCTTGCTAGCTGCTTAACTGGCCACATTAGGAAACCTTATCTTCCCTAGAGCGCCCCTCCCTTAGCCTCGCTTAGCCCGCACATGCCAAATTATAACCAGTCAAGAATGCACAAGTACTATATTGTTCAAATTAGCCAATTATGTTAGAGGTCTTTGTTTAGCTGTGCTTAAAAGGAGCCTGTGAGCTCTTCCCATCATCACCATTTAGTGCAAATGGTGGACCCCCACATGCTGGTCTTCTCTGCATAATAAACACTCTATGTTTTTACATGCCATATGAATCTGAGTCTCCCTTCAGTGATTTTTGGATCCTAACAATATAAATTCATTAAAAGGGACAGGTAGGAGACATCCAGCCAGAGTGACCGTCAGAAGATAGATCCCAATACCCAGTTCACCCACTTGAATCACATGGGAGACATCCAGCCAGCATGACTGGTAAAAGGTAAGGCCCCAGCATCCAGCCCACATGGGAGACATCAAGCCAACATGATCAGTGGACAGAAGGCCCCAGAACCCAGCCTGCACAATAGACATCCAACCAGTGCAACCTATAGAAGGCACACACCAGAACTAAATGCAAAGTGGCATCAGTCTTCTATGGTAAGCTTTACTGAGGATCACAAGTGTAAGGCAAAAGGGTCATCTACAGTGAGGCAAAACCACATTAGCTAATAAATAGGAGGTGAGCACTCCTGCTATTTAGTCTAAATAACTGCAAAGAACATAATCACTACTAAGGACTGTAGAAAAAAAAATTTAAAACCACCAAGTAGTACTGGAAAAAGGGGTAAGTGAAATCTGGATCAGATGTTGTAGCAGACAGCTTCAGGTTCACTGAGATGACCTTCCAGACCAGGCACAGTTATAGAGAAAGAGATTCATTGAAGCTTACAGATCCAGGGAAAGTTCTATAATGTCAGAAGAAGCTGGCTTGCTTTCACAGTACCAAACACATAGAGGAAAGCCACAAGCCAAAAGCACACAGCACAGCACACCTCAGGAACTCCAGCTAGGCATACTTTGCATATCTTTAGATTGAAATCCTAAACACACCACCACACCTTAAGATCTGCCCAGTGACATTGCCTCCAGCAAGGTGGCTGCAGATGTGAACTATAAACTAATAAAATGCTGAATATATTGGGGGGCATCTATTCAAACTACCACAGATGTGAACAATACAACAAAGAATGAGAGATCAACCCACACAACCCATCCTAGCCTCCCAAATGGGAATATTAGGGGAAATATCAGAAAAGAACTCAGAATCTTACTTCTAAAATATATCATTGACCACAGGTGAGGCTCAAACAAGCATATGCATAAAATAAGGTAATTCGTTCAAGATCTTGACAAGACAGTCTCTAGAGTGGTTGAAACTGTAAATGAATTGGAGGAAAAAGTCCAAAACATGGAGGGTAAATTCATCAAGGACACTGAAACACTGAAAATGAAGTGAACAGGAATTTTGGACAAGAAAAAATATCAATTACCCAAATAATCTCATCAATGAGTATCATCAATAGACAAGACCATGCAGAACATCAAAACTTCAAAGGTGGAAGACAGAGTTAAGGAAAAATTCACACAGACACATATAAAGAAGAACACACACACATACACACAGAGGGGGGAGAGAGGAAGAGAGAATATGAGCAATATTTCCAAGAAGTCTGGGATACATTCAGGAGATCAAGCCATTGAGTTCATGGGATAGAAGAAGGAGCTGAGATCACATGTAGAGCATTGAAGAATTATTTAATGATTTAATGTAATCATAGTAGAACATTTCCTAAGCCTAGAGAGGGAAGTCATCACACACACACAAGAACCCCAAACATACATGACCACAGAAGGCCCTAAAAAAAAATACTAAAAGCTATAAGAGGAAAAAAGTAATTCACGTAACAAGAACATCAGAACAACTCTAGATCTTTTCTCACATCCCTAAAAGCCCCCAAACACTGAACAATATATTTCAGGCTCTGAAAGTAAACTTCCAACAAAGAGTGCTATACCCAAGCAAAATTATCTTTAAAACTTGATGGAGAAATAAGGATATTTCAAGGCAAACAGAAATTAGGCAATCCATGACAACCAAACCAGCACTACAGAAAATTCTTAATGGAATATTATACCTAGAGGGAGAATAAAGAGCCTCGTCCATGAGAATGCATGGAAGAGCACTCACCAAGAATGGAACAGAAGACAAAGAAGACCTGGACATGAATCAATAGCAAGCCAGCAAACCTCCAAAACTAAGAGGGGAGGTGAAAAAGAAATACCATCAACTCAGCCAACCAGAACCTCATCCATTAAAACCATAGGCAAAACCCTTTCAATAGTAACAGTAAATGTAAATAGCTTTACTACCAGTAAAAAGACACAGACTAAATGGCTGGATTCAAAAACAAAATCCAACTATCTGTTGTCTTTAAGAAACACATGGTGGTAGTTTGAATGTATGTCCCCCCATAAACTCTGGTGTTTTATTAAGCTTGTAACTTGGGTCTCCAGCCCAAGGAGGAAGTGTCATTGGGAGTAGATCTTGGCATCCAGCTCAAAGTGTGTTTGGGGATGAATCTAATTGCAGCTTAAAGGTGTGTATAGAGCAATTTGAGCTCTGGGTTCAGGTTTGCTGCTTTTTTGTGTTTGCTGGCTGTTTGGTGGTTTCTCTCTGCTTCGATGTATGGAAGCAGCTTTTTTTGTTATTGCTACAGCTTCCCCCAAATCTATAAGCTTGAAATAACCCATTCTTCTCATTAACTGTGTCTGTTTAGAAGTTCATCTCAGCATTGTTGAGCTGTCTATGACACACACCTAGCTAGCAAAGACATCCACACACTGTCAAAGGATGGGAGGCAACCTATCAAGCAAATGGAAAACATAAACAAATGGATATGGCTATTTTTAATTTTTTTTATTATTTTATTTATTTTTTGGAGAGAGACACAGAGAGAAACAGATAGAGAGGGAGAGGAAGACAGAGAGAGATGGTCGTGCCAGCAGTCTCTCAGCTGCTGTGAATGAAATCCAGATGTGTGCGCCCCCTTGTGGGCAAGTGCAGCATTGCGCCCTTGCGTCACTTTGCATCTGGCTAAACGTGGGACCTGGAGATTGGAACCGCTGGAGATTGGAACCAGTGTTCTTAGGCTTAGGAGGCAGGCGCCTTAACCCCTAAGCCATCTCTCCAGCCCCAATATGGCTATTTTTCATCTGTTATAGTAGACTTCAAACCAAAGCTAATCAAAACAGACAAAGAAGGACATAATATATTAATGAAAGGAATAATTCATCAAAAGACATAATAATTGTAAATATATATTCACCAAATATTGGGGTTCCCAACTTGATGAAACAAATGCTAAAAGGTCACATTGCTCCATATACAATAATAGGGAAGACTTTAATACATCACTCATATTTAGACAGGACTCTAAACTATTGTATATATGTAAGTACACAAACAGATCACTGGGGGTGGACTGGCCTAAGTGAGGTCAGCAGAAGAGACTGAATAAAAGAAGGGTGGGGAGAGGGTTGTGGAAGAGGTGGTGGAAAGAATGTAAGAGCTAAAGGAAGGGTAGGTCTGCTGACAATACAATCATCCAGACAGAAATTGGCCTCAATATCTATGACCTCACAGTGCCTACCACTACGTTCACAAGACCCTCATAATAGGAGGAAAAGATTATGACATCAAAATGAAAGAGTAATGGAGAGACAGAGGGTATATAATGGAGTGTGGATTTGTGAAGGGGGAAGGACGGAAGGGAATTATCATGGTTTATTGTTTATAAGTATGGAAGCTGTCAATAAAAAAAGTTGAAAAATTACCAAAGATACTTCAGAACTAAATTATAGCATATACCAGCTGGATTTAATAGATATTTACAGAACATCCCATCCAAGAGATAGAGAATACACATTCTTCTTGGCAACCCATGGAATCTTCTCCAAAACTGACCACATTGCAGGCCTCAAAGCAAGCCTTAACAAATACAACAATTTGGGATAAAAAGGGATTATTCCATGTATTATATCAGACCACAGTGGGATAAATCTAAAAACCATTAGCAAGAGAAACTTTAGCAACTACACACACATTTGGACATTGAACTAGTGTTTTGAACTTTTGCATGAACAGTGGATCATTGAAGAAATAGAAGTTAATGAAAATGGTAATACTACTTACCAGACTTTCTAAGTACCATCAAGGCAGTCCTAAGAAGAAAGCCCATAGTCATAAGTGCCCACATGAAAAACTCACAGAGATCCCAAATAAATAATCTAATGATATGAAATGAATGATATGAAAATGATATGAAAACTTGTAAATCAAAAAAGTTGAAAACTTAGATGAAATGGATACATTTATAAATGCATATTACCTACCAAAACTATAGCCAGGAGATATAAATAAACAGACACATAACAAGCAAAGAGGGTGAAGCAGTAATTCAAAGCCTACCTATAAAAAAGCTCAGACCCAGATAGAGTCAATGCTGAAGTCTATCAAACCACTAGTAAGAAACCCAAACAAGCTTCACAAAGTTTTTTCTAATACTTTGGTCATTATTGTTTCAATGTGCTAAAAATACATGGAACACAAGATTTAATTTCAAAACAGTGTTCAAGGTGAGGTACAATAACATAACATATTTCCCCTCCTCTGCCCTCCCCCATTCCACTTTAAAACACCAATCTCCATCATATCCCCTCCCTCTCTCCATTAGTCTTTCTTTTAATTTGATGTCCTCATTTTTTTATTCTATTTTGAGGGTCTTGAGATGGTATTGCTAGGCACTGGAAGGTCATGGATATCGAGGCCAATTACTGTCTGGGCAGTTGCATTGTAAGAACTCATACCCTTCCTTTGGCTCTTCCATTCTATCCGCCCCCTCTTCTGCAATGGTCCCTGAGCCTTGGAGGTTATGACAAAGGTGTTTCAGTGCTGGGCACTCCTCTATCCCTTCTTCTCAGCACTATGTTGCCTTTTGGAGGTCCCAGTGGTCATTGCCATCTGAAAAGAGAAGCTTCTCTAACCAGAAGTGAGAGTAGCGTTAATATGTGAACATGAACATTAAGTGTAGTGCCCCCAGGGCAGCTTGGTGGGAATAATATATACATTTAGTCAGACAAGAGCAGGCTTTATACCCCAAAGGTTCAAGACCTCACTTTCCCTAGACTTTTGCTTAGGTTTTTCAGTACCGGGCATGTATTCCCTCCCGTAGAGAGGGCCTTCAGTCCAGTTATGGAGCAGTTGGTTACCCCAAGAGTAGACATGCCACTATTGCACCCATTAAGTCATTGAGCCTGTATGGCCAAACTTGAATATTCAGTGTCCACTGTTTTCACTGCTGATGACTTCTGTCTCCCATATGGCTGCATGCAGTGCAGCTTTTTCCAGCTTTCAGTTGGCTGTTCTACAGGGAGACAGTTTTCTGCTCCACACCAGCTTGCTTTCTCAGTGACCTTGCTTCTCAGACAAGAGATGTCTTCAGCAATAGGGTCTTACTATCTGATTCTCAAGGGAAACCAAGGGCTTTGGCAAAAGCCTTTAATGTTTTGGAGGTTACCGGGACCTCCTTGGCCAACAACTCACTGGAAGGTATCCCATCCCAGGCACTGAAAATTTTCTAGTAACAGTCTACAGCTTCTAGATGTGCCATTATTCAAAATAGTAGGTTTACATAAGTCTTATTCACAATATCTTGAATTTAGATTGACCCTCCCCCTGCCCTTCTTTTATGCATTCTCTTCCCATGGCCTCGCATAGGCCATTCCCCCTCCCTGTAATTTGTTCTTCTACTTACATATGTGCAATACCATACACTTAAGTCCTTCCCTTTCCTGCCTCCCTTTTAGCCTTTTACCAGCTTACTGGTTTCTGGTACATGTTTTTGGTTCCAGTTCACACACAAGTTTGTACATTTGTAGTTAAGATCCATATATGAGAGAGAACATGTGACGTTTGGCTTTTCTGAGCCTGGGTTACCTCACTTAGTATAATCCTTTCCAGATCCATCCATTTCCCTGCAAATTTCATAATTTCATTTTTCTTTACTGCTGAATAGAACTCCATTGTGTAAATGTACCACATGTTTATTATCCATTCATTTGTGGAGGGACATCTAGGTTGGTTCCATTTCCTAGCTATTGTGAATAGCGCAGCAATAAACATGGTTGTGCAAGTGTCTCTAAGGTAGTGAGAAGAGTCCTCTGGATATATGCCTAGGAGTGCTATAGCTGGATTATATGGTAAATCTATTTCTAGCTGTCTCAAGAACCTCCACACTGATTTCCACAATGGCTGGACCAGATTACATTCCCACCAACAGTGTAGAAGTGTTCCTCTTTTTCTGCATCCACGCCAACACTTTGTTTTCTTGATGGTAGCCATTCTGACAGGAGTGAAATGGAATCTCAAAGTGGTTTTAATTTGCATTTCCCTGATGACTAAGGATGTGGAACACTTTTTTATATGTTTATATGCCATCTATATTTCATCTTCTGAGAATTCTCTATTTAGTTCCATAGCCCATTTTTTAACTGGGTTGTTTGAATTCTTACTATTTTGCTTTTTGAGTTCTTTGTATATTCTGGATCTTAATCCTCTGTCAGATGGATAGCTGGCAAAGATTTTCTCCCATTCTGTAGGTTGTCTTTTTGCTCTATTCACAGTGTCCTTTGCTGTACAAAAGCTTTGTAGTTTAATAAGGTCCCAGTGGTTGATTAGTGGTTTTATTTGCTGAGCAATTGGAGTTATATTCAGAAAGTCCTTGCCTATGCCAATATGTTGAAGGGTTTCCCCTACCTTTTCCTCTAGCAGTTTCAGAGTTTCAGGTCTGATATTAAGGTCCCTGATCCATTTGGACTTGAGTCTTGTGCATGGAGAGAGACAGGAATCTACGTTTATCCTTTTACATACAGTTGTCCAGTTTTCCCAGCACCACTTGTTAAAGAGGCTATCTTTTCTCCAATGAATATTTTTGGCTTTTTTGTCAAAAATCAGGTGGCTGTAGCTGCCTGGATTAATATTTGGGTCTTCTATTCTGTTCCATTGATCTACCTTTCTGTCCTTGTGCCAGTACCATGCTGGTTTTGTTACTATGGCTTTGTAGTATAACTTAATATCGGGTATGGTTATACCACCTGCCTGATTTTTGTTGCGCAAAATTGTTTTGGCTATTCAAGGTTTTTGTGTTTCCAGATGAATTTTAGGACTGTTTTTTTCTATTTCTGTGAATAATGCTATTGGAATTTTAATGGGGATTGAATTAAATGTGTAGATTGCTTTTGGTAAGATTGACATTTTCACAATATTGATTCTTCCAATCCAGGAGCATGGGATATCTTTCCATTTCCTTGTGTCTTCTGCAATTGTCACTCGAGTTTTTTAAAGTTCTCATTGTAGAGATCCTTCACTTCCTTGGTTAAGTTTATTCCAAGGTATTTTATTTTATTTTTTATTTTTTTGAGGCCATTGTGAATGGGAGAGATTCCCTGAGTTCATCCTCTGTACATTTGTGGTTAGTGTATAGAAAAGCTATTGATTTCTGTGTGTTTATTTTTTATCCTGCTACATTGCTAAAAGTGTTTATCAGCCCTAACAGTTTGCTGGTGGAGTCTTTAGGGTCTGTTATGTATAGAATCATATCATCTGCAAATAATGATAATTTGATCTCTTCCCTTCCGATTTGTATCCCCTGGGTGAATAATCTTTCTGATATATTCTTGTATTCTGTTTGCCAGTATTTTGTTGAGAATTTTTGCATCTATGTTCATGAGGGAGATTGGTCTGTAATTTTCTTTTTTTGATCTGTCTTTGTCTGGTTTGGGTATCAGGGTGATGGTGGCTTCATAGAAGGATTTCGGTAGAATTCCTTCCTTTTCTATTTTATGGAAAAGTTTGAGAAGCATTGGTGTTAGATCTTCCAGAAATGTCTGATAAAATTCAGCGGTGAATCCATCTGGGCCTGGGCTTTTTTTAGTTGGGAGACTTTTTATGACTGCTTGGATCTCTGTGGTTGTTATAGGTCTATTTAAATGGTTTATCTCATCTTGATTTAATTTTGGTAGGTCATATGAATCAAGGAAATCATCCATTTCTTTCAGGTTTTCAAACTTAGAGGCATATATATTCTTAAAGTATGTCCGTATGATTTTCTGAATTTCTTTGGTATCTGTTTTGATGTTGCCTTTTTCATCTCTAATTTTATCAATTTTTGTCTCTTCTTTCTTTCTTTTGGTCAGATTTGCTAAGGGTTTGTCAATCTTGTTCATCCTTTCAAGAACCAACTCTTTGTTTCATTGATTTTTTTGATTGTTTTTTTGGTTTCCATTTCATTAATTTCTGCCCTAACCTTTATTATTTCTTCCCATCTACTGATTTTTGGTTTGCCTTGTTCTTCTCTTTCCAAGGCCTTAAGGTGAAGCATTAAGTTGTTTAGTTGTGAACTCTCTAATTTCTTAATATAGGCACTTAGAACTGTAAATTTCCCTCGTAGGACTGCCTTCATTGTGTCCCAAAGGTATGTTGTATTCTCATCATCATTTGATTCTATGAATTTCTTGATTTCCTTTTTAATTTCTTCAATGACCCATGCATCGTTCAATAATGTACTGTTTAGTCTCCATGAATTTCTATATGCTCTGTAGTTTTTCTTGTTGCTGATTTGCAGTTTAATCCCATTGTGGTCAGATAGCATACAGGGGATTATTTCAATTTTCCTATATTTGTTAAGGTTTGCTTTGTGTCCTATTATATGATCTATTTTAGAGAATTTCCCATGTGCTGCTGAGAAAAATGTATATTCTGCAGCATTTGGATGGAATGTTCTGTATATATCTGTTAGGTCCATTTGTTCCATGATATCATTTAATGCAGATGTCTCTCTGTTTATTTTTTGCTGGGTAGACCTGTCAAGTGATGAGAGTGGGGTATTGAAGTCACCCACTATTATTGTGTTAGGAGATATCTCTGACCTTAAGTCCAATAGTGTTTGTTTGACGAAACTGGGAGCCCCCATGTTAAGAGCATATATGTTTAGGATTGTAATGTCCTCCTGTTGGAGTGTTCCTTTAATCAGTATAAAGTGACCTTCTTTATCTTTTCTCACTAATGTTGGTTTGAAGTCTATCCTGTCAGAAATTAGGATAGCCACCCCTGCTTTTTTCCTCAGCCCATTTGCTTGAAATACTTTGTTCCAACCTTTCACCCTAAGAAGGTTTCTATCTTTTATTGAGAGATGAGTTTCCTGGAGGCAACAGATGGTAGGATCCTGCTTTTTAATCCAGTCTGCAAGTCTGTGTCTTTTGGTTGGGGCATTGAGGCCATTGATATTAAGAGCTATTATTGAAAGATATGTATTTGCTCTCACCATTCTTCTTGTTTTGTAGTTCTTCCTGTTTTCACTTTACTCACTTGTTTTAACTGTTATTTGAGTATGGTTTATTTTTTCCTATTTCCTGCTGTGTGTGTTTTGCTCTCTCTTCAGCGTGAATTATTCCTGTAAGTATTTTCTGTAGAGCTGGTTTAGTTGCCATAAATTCCTTTAGCCTGTCTTTGTTGTGGAATGTCCTTATTTCTCCATCAATTTGGATAGATAGTTTTGCAGGATAAAGTAATCTTGGTTGACAGTTTTTATCTTTCAGAATTTGGAATACCTCACTCCAAGCCCTTCTGGCTTTTAAAGTTTGTGTTGAGTAATCTGCTGTGATTCTGATGGGCTTGCCTTTGTAGGTGACTTGCTTTTTCTCTCTAGCTGCTTTCAATATATTTTCTTAGGTTTGTATGTTTGATAGTTTAATTATAATATGGTGGGAAGAGTTTCTTTCCAGGTTTTGTATGTTTGGTGTTCTAATGGCTTCCTGTATCTGCAATGGCATCTCTTTCCCAATTTGGGAGAAGTTTTCTTTCATGATTTTGTTGAAAACACCTACTATGCCTTTGGAGTGAGATTCTTCTCCTTCAGCTATCCCTTGAATTCTTATGTTTGATCTTTTCACAGTGTCCCGAATATCTTGAAATTCCCATTCATACCTTCCTATTATTTTGTCTTCCTCTTTGTTAGACTGTATTAGATCTGCCATCTGGTCTTCCAGCTTAGATATTCTGTTCTCTCCTTCATCCATTCTACTAGAGAGATTTTCTACAGAGTTTTTAATTTCACTGACTGTGCTCTTTATTGCTAGTATTTCTGATTGGGTTTTCTTTATTCTTTCTATTTCTGAATTTATGTCTAGTATTGACCTCCTTATTTCATTAAATTGGTTTTCTGTGTTTTCTTTGAATCCTTTCATTTTGTCTTTGAGTTCTTTGAACTCTTTCATTTCCTCTTTGAGTTCTTTGAACATATTTATGATCATTCTTTTGAAAACTTTCTCAGGCATTTCCTCTAATTCAGTCTCACTGAAGGTCATTTCTGATACATTAATACTTTTTGGTGGATTTACATTGTCTTGATTTTTTGTGTTTCTTGTATTATAATGTAGAGATTTTTGAATTTTGGATTAATTTAATGCTTGGGTTTTCTAATTATCTGCAAAGTAATATTAGACATGTCAATCAATCTGGTATTATGTATCTTCAGGGTAGGAGCTTAAGGTGTTAGGTATGGCTCTTAAGATTCTCAGAGTAATCACAAAAGTGACCCTAGGTGTTGGGTTTGCCTGCTATGAGAGTATTCAAGTAGGCTGAATGAGACAGAATACAGTCAAATTCTAAAAAATTTAACTAAACAATGTACCCATTCAATGAAATACAGCACAGAGTATTTGTGCAAAAGTAGGTGTTATGACAAACAGATCCTTTAATACCATCACAGTCCCTAAGGATGTGTGTTGCCCACACCTTACTCCTGTCAACTGGGAGGCTAAGATTTCTGGTCTGTAGAAGGTTCCAAGGTCAGCTTTTGACTAAGTGAGACCCTTTCCCAATGATTGACAGAAGAGGAAACAAAGGCACTACAAATCAGGAAGCAACAAATGAGCAGCCAAAAATATAGCTTATTTACGAGTGTTAGATCTGACCGGGCTTATTTGGTGGGTACTAACCTGGTGTAATCCAAGTTACCTTTTGGGACGGTTTTGGTCTCAGCTATGCTGGAAGGCTGCTTGGGTCCTTCTTTGCTGTGTTTTGGGCTCAGGAAGGCCGGCTGCGTCTGTGGGTCACTGCTTTTGCCGTGCCAGATGCTGGGTAGGTGAGGTCTCTTTCCTGGGTCTCTGGTGCCGGCATTTGTGCTGGCGGTGGGGGAGGGGAGGCTGTGAATGGCGGCTGAAGTGAAGTCCGTCTGCTTGTCCACGTGATCCTCTTCCTCACAAGCTGCTCCGTTGGTCTCTGCCATCCTCCTTCCACATTTCTTGAGTTGGCGAAGAGGCTGGTGTGAGTGGAGAATCCCCTCACCTGGCTTTAAAATCCCACAACTCAGCCGGCTCAGCTGGAGCCTGGTGGCTGCCAGGGCGCAGAACTCGCCGCGGCTGTGGAGCTGCTTCTGCCCGTTTCTGTGGGCTCCAGACACTCTGGATCTCTCCTACTTCTCTGCTGCCATTTGTAATTTACTATACACCTCACTTTTTAGTAGAAGAGTATATTCTGTTTTTTTTTTTTTTTTTTTTTTTTTTTTTCCCTAGCCTGTTTTGGCATGGTTCCTATGCTGCCATCTTAACTGGAACCCCTTAATAGATATTTTAAAAAAATCTCAACAAATACATGCAAATAGAACACATTAGAGAGATTATGCATCACGACCAAGTTGGTTTTATCCCAAGAATGCAAGGTTTGTTCAAAATATGAAAGTCAATAATGTAATTCACCATATAAATAATCCTAAGGACAGAAACCATATGATTATCTGTATAAATGCAGTGGAAGTAAACAAAGTCCAACATGCATGCCTTCATGATGAAAGTTCTGAGGAAATCAGGAATAGGTAGAATATACCTCAAATTAATAAAGGGTGCATATGACTATAGCCAACATATCATATAACAGGCTATAGTCAACATTATTCTGAATGGAGAAAACAGGAAAACATTTCCTCTAAAATTTGGAACAAGACAGGGGTTCTTACTGTCTCCACTCTTATTCAATATAGCTCATGAAGTCTTTGCTAGTCTTTTGCTAACATAAGAGAAAAATATAAAAGGGCTAATGTTAAGAAAGAAAGAAATTAGCCAGGCGTGGTGGCGCACGCCTTTAATCCCAGCACTCAGGAGGCAGAGGTAGGAGGACCACCATGAGTTCAAGGCCACCCTGAAACTACACAGTTACTTCCAGGTCAGCCTGAGCCAGAGTGACACCCTCCCTCGAAAAACCAAAAAAAAAAAAAAAAAAAAAAAGAAATTATCTCTAGTCACAGATGATATGGTTCTATACTTACATGACCTCATACATAGATGTTACCAGAAAATCTTAGAATTAATAACCAGTTTTAGCAAAGTTTCAGCATACAAAATCAACACATAGCTTTCATTGATTCCAACAATGAATTTGTAGAAAATGAAATTAAGAAAAATGTCTCATTCACAACAGCTCCTTTTGAAAATAAAGTACCTAGGAATAAGTCTCACCAAGAATGTGAAAGCCTTTAAAAAGAAAACTTTAAGACACTGGAAAGAAGACACCAGATGATGGAGAGACTTTCCATGATCCTAGATTGGAAAAATCAATTTTGGGAAAATTGCTATACAACCAAAAATAATCTACAAATTCAATGCATTTTCCATTAAAGTTACATTGATATTCTGTTCCTTAGCTATCAGGGAAATGCAAACTAAAACCTCTTTGAGATTTCATCTCATCCCAGTCCAAATGGCTCTCAGCAAGAAAACTCATGACAATAAATGCTGGTGAGGTTGTGGGGAAGGGGATGCTTATTTACTGTTGATGGGTGTGTAAACTGGTGTAGCCATAATCAATATGGAGGTTTCTCTAACAGCTACTAGGCCATACTGGTACTCTGATCTCAGATGTCTATCCTCCAGAACTGGGAGAAATAAAATCTATTATTTAAGCCAAAAAAAAAAAAAAAAAAAAAAAGGTAAAAATTGAACTGCCATGTGACCCAGCTACACTACTTATGGACATATGCCCAAAGGACTGTGTATCCTCTATGGAGATACTTGTGCATCCAAGTTCATTTCTGCTCTATTCACAAAATAAGAAATGAATCAACTAGATGTCCACTAACTGATGACTAGATAATGAAAATGTACCTATACACAACAGAGTTTTACTCCACTGAAAAGAAAAATGAGGTTATAATTGATAGAATTGGGAAAACTACACTAAGAGAGGTAATCCAAGCACAGAAAAAAATTTCCATGTTCTATTACATGAATCCTAACTTTGAATGTTTGTATGCATATACAAATAAGGGGATATGAAACTGAGTATAGGCTATGATTCGAGATAGGAGACCACAAGAGGGGATAAGAGGTGATGAGAAGTGGGGAAAGGACAAAAGGAAGCAAGGAGTATAAGAGCAGAAAATAGGCTATGTTAGGGTGGCATAGGTAGTAAGGGAATAGGGGCAAGAGGGGCAAAAGGAAACAAAAAACAATTTGTTTGAAAATATCATAAGGAAACCTAACTCACTGTATGCTTAGCAGCTAAGGCATTTGCTGGTAAAACCAAAGGACTCAGGTTCAACTCCCCAGGACCCATGTAAGCCAGATGCACACAGTGGCACATGTGTCTTGAGTTTGTTTGCAGTGGTTGGAGACCTTGACACACCCATTGTCTCTCTATCTGCCTCTTCTTTCTCTCTTCCCCTCAAATAAATAAAAATATTAAAAACAAATGAATAGGGGCTGGAGAGATGGCTTAGTGGTTAAAGCACTTGCCTATGAAGCCTAAGAACTCATGTTCAAATCTCCACGTTCCATGTATCCAGTTGCACAGTGACACAGAGCACAATATTGCACATGTGACAAAGGGGTGAACCCATTTGGAGTTTGTTCATAGCGGCTGAAGGCCCTGGCGTGCCCATTCTCTCTCTCTTTCTCTCAAAATAAATAATTTTAAAAATACAATACAAGAAGCATGTGGGTGATGGCAAATTTTTTAATGATATTCAAAACTTTTCATCTGTATTTCTATATCACTTGTCACATCACTGTGTTCAAGTGTTTGGGGTCCCAGTATGCCAATCAGGAGAGCTCCATTTGGAGCTGTGATCAAGATGGCTAAAAAGGCCATTGTCATCACATCCTTTGAATACAATTCCAGGTGGGGTGCGCTGAGCTTTGCTGTTTGTAGAACCAGAGGACCTAATACAGCCTGCAGTTGGAGAAGAAATGAGGCAGAAAGAAAAATGTAATCAGAGTTAACATATAATAAAAATGGCTCTGTTAAAAAACAAAATCAAACACCAAAACAAAACAAAACAAAACACCCCAAACTGATGACCTAGACTACTAGAGAGTAAAAGAACTAAAAATGTTGAGCAATTTCCTCATCATTTCTGTTTTTCATAGCAAATATCTTTGGAGGAAGGGAATGATCTTCACAAATCAGTGGGCAGACATTTTGTCTCTTCAGGCTTGCCCTATTTCAGTATCTCCCATGTGCTCACACTGCTTCCAGAACCTTAGGAATTCCTGTTGGACCAGGGTTGGAGTTTGTTGCCTCTACTATATGCCACTAGGTTCATGGCTGCAACAAGGTAACACAAGATCCTGAGACTCCCTGGGGCTCCAGGGTGTGCTGCTTTTCTCACTGTTCTTTGTACTTGTGAAGTTGTGGGATAGAGACTGACAGGCCCACTGGAATCTGACAAAATGACTTTGAATTCAGGTCTTGCCTCAACTAAATAAGTGAACTCTTTAAAAATCGCTCATATTCTGTAACCTATTTATTTGTCAGTTCAGCCACATAGTACCTTACAGGACAATTGTGAGGGTTCAACACAAGAGTGCAGAGAACACCTGGCACACAGTAGGTATTCAGATAATTTTGAATTACTGTTCCCACTTGTTCTTCCTTCCCTGTCAGGGGTTCACTCTTTAAATTCTTTGTTTTATAGTGACCCTACTGAGTCATAAAGTCCCCCCACACCAGGTATATTCTTGTCATTTATATACTTAATTTTATTGTTTTTGGTGGTCTCACTATATAAGATCCATCAGGGTGTCATCTAATTTATGATTATCCTGTGTCTGTCTCCTGAGTGCTGGTATTACAGGCATGTGTTGTGCTTGGTTTATATGTATTTTTAAAACTTCTTTACATTTACTATTATAGGTAAGAAATTGCCTTAAATTTTCAGGGACTAAATACAAACTTAACCCTTCCATGGAGGCACAGAGAAATAGCTCAGAGGTGGAAACAGTACCCCCGAAATGGGACGTTATGGCAAAAGAAACCTGCAATTTAAGGTCAGTGTCCAAATCTCAAAGCAATGGTTGAAGGTGGTATTTTTTTCACATGACATCGGAAGCCAGTGTGCTGGATGCTCAGGAGAAAAGGATCAATTTGATAGAAAACCAATTCTAAAGAGTCTTAACAATTTAGAAGAGGGTCTGTGGAGACTAGAAAGGCCAGGAAACCACTACTGTTGAGCGATGATGACCATGGCATGAATAATGCCATAATAATGAACCATTATGTGGTACTTGCCATGTGGCAGGTTCTATTCTTTTTCTTCTTATTATTTTTCTTCTTTTTCGTCATTGTCTTCTTCTTCCTCCTCCTCTTCTTCTTCCTCCTCTTCTTCTTCTTCTTCTCCTTCTTCTTTGAGGTAGGGTCTTGCTCTAGCCCAGGTTGACCTGGAATTCACCATGTAGTCTCAGGGTGGCCTTGAACTCATGGCAATCCTCTTACCTCTGCTTCCCGAGTGCTGGGATTAAAGGTGGGCACCACCAGGACAGGCTAGTATGTTCTATTCTTAAAGCTTTACATTTACTAATGTATTTACTGCTCTTGACAATGGGAACTACTATTAGCTGATGAATGATTCCCACCAAAATAAGTGAGGTTTAATATTGTTTCCTTAGAAAATCGAATTTGCAAACACATCTTACATTTATAAACTAAATTCTTTATAACCCTATTAATGTCTTCCATTTTTCCACTTTAATTTTCAGCAGTATCTCTGAGTAAAGGTACAAGGGAAAGGACTGAGGCTTAGTCAACTTTATTCCAGAGCATAAAATGGAAGAAAATGATAAATGTGAAAACATGTTAAATTTAAAATATTTGATCTAACTCATGTGAGACATCATCAACTCTTCTTGCTGCGACTCTACTAATATAAAGAATGTTGGCTGGTAGCTTAGTTTATTGGGGGGACACTTGCCTGCCATGCACAGGACCTTGAGTTTGATCCTCAGCACTGAAAAAAAAGTTACTAATTGTTTTGCCAATTCTTGAAACCAGCTTGATATTCTGTGTTCATAAGACAGCCTAACTCAGCTCTGGGAAAGGACCAGGGCAAAGCAAAGGGACACCTCAGGTCCTGGGTAAATGGTTTCCTTCTTCATACTTGCTTATCTTCTTTCTTGCTTTAGGAAAATGATGAGTAATGAAAAAAAGCTTCAAGTTTATTGTTGGACGAAGGGAGAGCAGATACGGATAGATATTTCTTTTGCAGACTTATTATCCCTATAGCAGAGGTTAAAACCAGGTTATTATTTACATTACTTTGAAGAAAAAATAATGATAATATTTTTAAATGAGCACTATCATGTGCCAGAAACTGCTGAGTATTTTCCATGGATTATTTCATTTAATTCTCACAACACTGCTGGTCAGTAAATAAAATCATAGATCTCATAGTAAAGTGAGGGAATTGAAGTTTTGAGAATGTAAGAGGTTACTTGGCTAAAGTTGTAGGCCAGCAACATGGTACGCAGAACTAACAATCTAACCTTAATAGTTTCATATGCCAACCCACAGAATGGAGAATTCTGTTGTATAGACATTTGTAAGCTTCTATTTTGTAACAACAATGGAGAAAAGAAGTCCGGAAAATCGAGGTATAATGTTCTTAGGATAAACAGTCTAACAATAAGAATGAGGACAAAACAACCACTCTTCCTAGACGTTTCACTCATTCATTTTAGTAGACATATAGTGCATATTTATCTTCTTCCGGCCAGGTACTAGGTTAAATGCTGAGGGCCAGGGGAAGGCAGGGGAGACAGCAAGGGAACAAACAAGCAAAATGCCAAAAAACAGACACAGTTCTTGTTCTTCCTATATAGTAAATTGGGGCAGAGGAGATTCAGTCATTAATCATAAAGAGTTAAAAATAAATGTATAATTAAAAACAGTATATGTACATTCATGTGGTAGAGTGACTATAAGAGTTAGAAAAGATATGTTAAAAACATTATGAATAAGGTTGAATATTTGGCTTTATAATATTCAACAAAATATTTTAAAATCCCAATTTGCAAATTTCAAATTTTCTTATTTTATATTTTTATTTATATTTGAGAGGGAAAGAGGCAGACAGACAGAGAGAGAATGGGCATGCCAGGGCCTTTAGCCACTGCAAACAAACTCCAGAAGCATGCATCACCTTGTGCATCTGGCTTACATGGGTCATGGGGAATTGAACCTGGGTCTTTTAGCTTTGCAGGCTAGCGCCTTAACCGCTAAGCCATACCTCCAGCCCCAAATTTTTCTTATTTTATACTTTAGAAAATAGAAAAAACATTTTCATAAAACCTAGAAAATAGTTGTCATTAAAAGTGCAATTTTAGCCCAGTGTGGTAGCACACTTCTTTAATTGCAATACTCAGGAGGCAGAGGTAGGAGGATGGCTGTGAGTTTGAAGCCAGTCTGGGACTACAGAGTGAGTTTTAGGTCAGCCTGGGCTAGAGTGTGACTCTACCTTGGAAGCAAAAACAAACAAACAAACAAACAAAAGTACAATTTTAAATTTCAGAATAATTGTTTTTAAAAGTGAAAATTGTAGAAAGTTACATTAAGTTTTAATAAATAGCTGTCATCAATCAAGCCTATTAAAAGTAAGGTAAGAGGGGGGCTGGAGAGATGGTTTAGCAGTTAAGGCGCTTGCCTGGGAAGCCTAAGGAACCATGTTTGATTCCCAAGACTTAACATAAGCCAGACACATAATTTGATATGTGCTCAAAGTCGTACATGCACATAAGGTGGTACGTGTGTCTGGACTTCTGTTACAGTGGCTGGAGATCCTAGCACTCCAATTCTCTCTCTCTCTTTCTCTCACTCTTGCTCTCATAAAAAAAGGCCACTCTGTTGGGCTTGCCTCAATAAAAAAAAAAAGAGGGTAAGTTAAGGTAAATTAGCCCACAATTTGTGATGAGAATAATACTTTTCATTTAGAATTTTAAAAAAATCATCAAAAATAAAAGTATTATAATGACTTAGTATGTTCTTACCTGGACTGTAGCTTTAGGGATCCATGCTAAAGCAATAAATATTTTCTCCTTAAAACTGAACCCAGCAAAAGACACCAATACAAATGTGGCTAGAATCCGAACACATAATGCCAAACTCAGGGTAGCAATGCAAATGCCTGCAATGCATCAGAACAAATATAAGATGCTTGGGGACCAGGGTTCTCCATGCCTAGAAGAACAACTTCTAAAACCTTTGGAATAACTTTATTTTTATTTATTTATTTATTTATTTATTTATTTATTTATTTATTTATTTATTTGTTTATTTTAGGTAGGGTTTCACTCTAGGCTGACCTGGAATTCACTATGTAGTCTCAGGGTGGCCTCGAACTCTTGGTGATCCTCCTACATCTGCTTCTCAAATGCTGGGATTAAAGGTGTGCGCCACCACACCTGGCTCCTTTGGAACAATTTTAAGGCTGTTGTCACTTATGTCTATTTTTTATAACAAAATAATGAAGAATACAACTATGATTGAGACTTGTAGCTAAAGTGTTAGAAATTATCTGATGGGGTGCCATGAAAATAAGAATGGTGACTTTAGTTCATTTTGAAATTATGTATTTTGAGTGGAATTTATTTAAATTTCTTTTTCTGAAGTAAGGTCTCACTCTAGCCGAGGCTGGCCTGGAACTCTCAGTGATCCTCCCACCTCTGTCTTCTGAGTGTTGGGATTAAAGGCATGGGCCACCATGACTGATTTTATTTAATTTTGAACTAACAGACCTTTCTAATTATGCATTAAAATAACAGCAATCAGAAGCATCTTATGAAATTCAACATTTTCTCTCAAAATAGATCTTAATCTCTGGTTCTTTGGATCACTTGGGAGATATTTAGGGTTATCTTTGGTTAAAAAACAAACAACATGTGTTTAACATGTGTTTCAAGTTTATTTTATTTATTTGAGAGACAGAAAAAGAAAGGAAGGGGAGAGAGAGAGAGAGAATGTGTGTGCCAGGGCCTTCAGCCACTGCAAACAAATGCCAGATGCATGTGCCCTCTTGTGCATCTGGCTTATGTGGGTCCTGGGAAATCGAAACTGGGTTCTTTGTCTTTGCAGGCAAGCACCTTAACTGCTAAGCCATCCCTCCATCCCTGCATATGTTTTGAGTAAAAGTAAAATGTGAACTGGGTGTGGTGATGTGTGCCTTTACTCCCAGCACTTGGAAGGTAGAGTAGGAGAATCACTGTGAGTTCGAGGCCACCCTGAGACTACATAGTGAATTTCAGGTTAGTCTGGGCTAGAGTGAAACCCTACCTTGAAAAACCAAAACCATAAAACAAAACAAAACAAACAAACAAAAAAAACCCTGGCTGGAGAGATGGCTTAGCAGTTAAGGCGCCTGCCCACTAAGCCTAAGAACCCGGTTCCAATCTCCAGGTCCCACGTTTAGCCATATGCAAAGGGATGCAAGGGCACAATGCTGCACTTGCCCACGAGGGGGGGCGCACACATCTGGATTTCGTTCACAGCGGCTGAGAGGCTGCTAGCGCACACATTCTCTCTCTCTCTCCCCCTCTCTCTGTCTCTCTCTCAAAAACAAAACAAAACAAAACAAAACAAGTAAAAATGCACTTATCTTTTTCTCTTCTCTTTTTTTTCTTTCTTTCTTTCTTTCTTTCTTTTTTTTTTTTTTTTTTTTTTTTTGGATTTTTTGGAGGTAGGGTCTCACTCTAGCCCAGGCTGACCTGGAATTCACTATGTAGTCTCAGGGTGCCCTCGAACTTATAGTGATCCTCCTACCTCTGTCTCCTGACTGCTGGGATTAAAGGACTGTGCCAACATGCCTGGCCATTTTCTTGAATAGTTTTATATTTTATATATTTCTCCTCTAATTATTCTTACCAATAGAACTTGATTTAAGAGAGTCAACAGCTACTTCTGCTCCAACTAAGCCAAAAAGAAGAGGTTGAAAAATATTCCATGCATGTGAAATAATTTTTTGGATTCTATCCTGTAAAAAGGGGAATTAAATTTTATAGTTATTGTGGCACATAAAGATAATTTCATTTCAGAAATTTAAAGTCATTTTTAACTTTTAAGAAACTTTGATAAACTGAGAATGTTTTATTTTTAGGATAAATGTTATAACCCAATTAGTAAAAGTCAAATAAATTCTTTTACTGAAACACATAAGACTTTGCTTAAAAGAAACATAAAAAGCTATATAAAGAAAATCCCACTATTATTTCATTATTGTATCACACAAAATGTACAGTCTGGACTTTCAGAACTATCCAGGAAGAGGTCTGGAGATGGAAACACATGAAGCCACATGAGAACAGTTGGCTTTTGGGAAGAGCATTGTGAAGACCTTCCACTAACAATTATCATGGAGCCCAATTCTATGACAGTGAACCTCAAAACAATTCTGCTAGTTTCTTAGGCCTGCTTCCCACAGGAACAGGTTGACTACTTAAAAATTATCTTTTCCTTACGACTACCCTAAAACCATATATTAGATTTTCTTTGGATACCTGCTCTGCCAATGGAAAGGTAGAGAAAAGGCCCCTAATGGTGCTCACACTCTAAGATTCAAGATAGAGATTTGGGTCTCAGGCTGAGCTTATCTTTCTTTACAGAAGATACCTAAGAATTTTGTTGTCCCTTCTTTGTGACATAAACTATCTTCATAATTTTTTCCCTTATGAATAAGTTTTTTTTTTTTTTCGAGGTAGGGTTACCACACCATGCCAGGCAGCTTCTGGCTTTTTAATTTTATTTATTTGCAAGCAGAGAGAGATAGAGAGAAGAGAGACAGAGTGAGAATGGGCGATCTAGGGCCTCTAGCCACTGCAAACAAACTCCAGACACATGTGCCCCTTGTGCATCTGGCTTACATGGGTCCTGGGGAATTGAACTTGGGTCCTTTGGCTTCACAGGCAAATGCTTTTACTGCTAAGCCATCTCTCCAGCCCATGAATAAGTTTTTTTTTTTTTTTTGAGGTAGGGTCTTACTCTAGCCCAGGCTGACCTGGAATTCACTCTGTATTCTCAGGGTGGCCTTGAACTCTTGGCAATCCTCCTACCTCTGCCTCCCAGCTGCTGGGATTAAAGGCATGCACCACCACACCTGGCTCCATCAATGAGATTTTGATTGCCATTTATAAAAGTAATAAAAAGGAAAAACAACACAATATGATTTCTTGCTTATAGCATAGGGTTATCCTAATTGTCACTTTTAATCTTTAAAATTTTTTCACCTGTTAATATTTTTCCACAAAATTAACAAAAGTTATACCATATAAAGTATCATTTAAATATATATATATATATATATATATATATATATATATATATGGAGAGAGAGAGAGAGAGAGAGAGAGAGAGAGAGAGAGAGAAGCTTGTTGCTGTTAGCCTGTCTGGATTTGAAAAGTGTGCAGATTTATATGTATATGTGTACACACACACACCCCCTAAAATGGCCTGAAGCAGACATCTATGTCACTACAGCTGCAAAATGAAAACATTTTGGCAAGAACATTGTATCATAGTTCATTCATTTACAATGGGTCTTTGCTCCTTTTTACTGTGGTTATTTTATAAATGAGTGTCAAGTTTGAAATTAGATCTGCTAAATCAGGGTTTTGCTGCTTAAACTCTGCACTGAGTCCTCAAATAAACTGATGTGAATGTAGTTTTCTCCCCTGCCCCCATGTGAAGAAGCAGCCACACCTCCACATAATAGAAGAAAAAATCTAGAACTATTTCAGGTTTTATCTTTTTATATATGAAAATAAATAATAATAAAAATGTATTCTTATTTATTTTAACATATAAAATAATTCTTACTGTTTTCTCTTCATTTTTAATCACATCTCTCATTATTAGCCATTTAATTAGTTTTATAATCATGGCCTTGATATTCATGACCTCACAGTGACTGATACTACCTGTATAAAACTGCACAATAAGAGGGGAAAAATGATGTCTTAAAAATACAAGAAAGACAACTTGGAAAGAAGAAGGGATTCAGTGGAAGGGGAATCATAATCCCAGGGGACTCTGATCATGGTATATTTTCTATATGTACAGGAGTTGTGAATAAAAATTTAAAAGAAGAATAAACATATTCATGTAGCAAAAAAGTAAAAACTTACAGGTTTGGTTATATAGAATTTTACTTCCCAGAACACCATAAGCAAATTTGAAGATAAGCAAAAACTAATGTAATATATACATATATATTTAATTACATAGCTAGGACCTATATATTAGAAACCAAAGGGGAATAATCCAAGAATTATGGGTAAAGAATATAAATATCTAATTTAAAAAGAACATATAAAGAGAAGGCTACTCTACACAGAGAAATGTCAATTATAACAATGTAATATGTTTTCTTATACATCTAATTGTAAAAAAGAGAACTAGTTGAGATATTACTTGCACACTCCTAATTGGTAGGAGTATAGATAATGAAAATCATTTGAAATGCTAATTTGACAGTATCCATCAAAATAAAAACAGATTCTTCTTTTAAACCCAGAATTCCTATTCTAGGAATTCTTACAAAAGTACTTTTTTTTTTTTTTTTTTTTTTTTTGGCTTCTTCGAGGTAGGGTCTCATTCTAGCTCAGGCTGACCTGGAATTCACTATGCAGTCTCAGGGTGGCCTCGAACTCACAGTGATCCTCCTACCTTTGCCTCCCGAGTGCTGGGATTAAAGGCATGCGCCACCACGCCTGGCTTCAAAAGTACTTTTATATATGAAAAAAACATATGAACAAAACTGTTCATGGTAATATAATTTTTTTTTTTTTTTTTTTTTTGGTTTCTCAAGGTAGGATCTTGCTCTAGCCCAGGCTGACCTGGAATCCACTCTATTCTCAGGGTGGCCTCAAAGTCATGGCAAACCTCCTACCTCTCCCTCCCAATTGCTGGGATTAAAGGCATGCACCACCATGCCTGGCCATGGTAATATAATTTTTATTTTTAAAATAGAAAATGTCTATCTACACCTAGAGGATTGGTTAGAAGAAATGATTAATTGGGGAAATAAACTTGATACTTAGTGGGGATGAAGGAATATTTTCATCTTATTCCATATGATATATGTATAATATTTATGAACATATTTTCTTTTTCTATAACTTTAATATTATCATTTAAAAATAAGTTCAAATCAAATAAGTTCACTAAATGAAAGAAAAGCCAAAGCACAAATAATGTAAAGAATTTAAGATCCACTTGTAGATTATTTAACTTAATAATGTAATGGAGTAAAAAATTAATAAGAGAATTAGGGGCCTATAAACATTAAATTTTATGAACATGTTTTCATGGATGAATGGTATAAAAAGTTAAAGAATAGCCCTGAGCTGCTTGGTAACTTGGGAACTTCTAGCTGCTGGTGAGTTTCCCCTCTGCTCAGTCAGGCCCAGTCAGGCTGAGCAGAGGGGAGAACCCCCTAGCCTTTACTCTCCGTATGGGCTACTTACCCCTTCCAGCTCCCCACATGGCAGGAACATTTTGAACTTTCTTTTCTCTCTTTTCTTTCCATGGTTTTCCCAGGCCCTCCACGTGGGATCCCTAGCCATGTGGGTGCCTTTCCTGGGCTCTGTACTTCCCTCAATAAATATAATAATTTAATAAAAAAAAATAGAACTGGGCATGTTGACACATGCCTTTAATCCTAGCACTTGGGAGGCAGAAGTAGGAGGATTGCCATGAGTTTGAGACTACTCTGACAGTATATAGTGAATTCTAGGTCAGCCTGGGCTAGAGAGAGACCCTACTTTGAACCACCCCCCCAACATGTTAAAGAACAAATTAATTAATTAAAGCAATATAATCATATTACATAAAACTTGGAAGAAAGGGAAGACCAAAGTATTTCCCAATGTCTTATTTCCTTGACTGATCCATACATGTCCTGAGAAAGTGCAGCATCTTCCAATTAGAATGAGGAGATTTCTTACATGTCCATTATACATTTCAAAAGACAGTTGTTTTGTCTCTTTTATATATTCACCTTCTCTTCAGCCCACTTTGTTGCTGCCATGAAAGACAATACTAGTGTGGACAACCCTCCTGATCCATGTAAGCCAATGAGTTGGCTGCCTAAGACGACAGAGACACATATACTCAGGATAAGGAAGGCTCTCTTCAGTGTATGTTTTTCCTAGAAACATATTTAGAAGTTGTTTTACATTAAATATATAAGTCTTGGCATTATCTATCATTTATTTTTGACCCATTACCACATTTCTAAATGTCAGATTAGTGTCTAAAATGTTGATTCTATTCCTCATCAAAAAATTTTGGCAGAAATGGTACCAAGTTAATTACTTTATAAATATTGAACTTTCATCCTTGGATACAACTCTGATGCTGATACAAGTAAATTGGTTATAATACTTTAACTGAAACTGAAGACAACCTTCTCTATAACCTTCCATTCCACAATGAATTCTTAAAAATAAAAATCTGAATATTTCTTCAGTTAAAATAATTGTTATAGGTAAGTTAGGATGAAAGTTACCAAAATGTAAGTTAAAGCATATGACAATCAACAATAATGAGTTCAAGGCCAGCCTAACCTACATAGAGAAACTTCGTGCCCCCCCCCCAAAAAAGCAGGTCTAAAAGCTGTTGTTCAAAGAAAGTGGAAACAAATTTAAGTCAGAAATTATGGAAAGCTCAATGGGAATCTCTCTCTTTCAAAACTGTTCAAGGAAAAGTTTGGGACAAAAAAAGGTTAGGAAACATTATCAAGCATGAATAAATAATTTAGTGGAGAAAAGGATGGGGAGAATAAAGATGGATATTTTGGAGCTATATACATTTTTCTGAGATTTATTTGCCATGTTGGGAAATAGGGAAATATGGACCTGAATCAATTACTACTGTGCTCAGTTTTAAGTGCAAAGAGGGTATTGGAGGTGACTTTTGGGAAAAAAATAAGTTCATAGCTCTTTCCAAAGTTCAACTCTTAGAAAGGAATGTCTAGTACTACATGTATGCTATGGTTTGGATATGGAATGTTTTCTAAAAGTGCCTGGGCAGAGGCTTAATCCCCATGGTGGTGGTAGTGGAAGGTAGTGGAACCTTTGGAAAATGGGGCATGTGGGAGGTCAAGACAGATTGTGAGGCTCCAGGGTCCATAATAATATGGTTTTTCTCTGCTACTCACTCTTGCAGTGATAATGCATGGCCTTGGCTATGCATATGTTTAGTCATAGACCGGAGTCTTCAAAACTGTGAGTCCAAGGAAATCTTACTTTGTACAGGGTTACTGATCTCAGGTAGTCAGTATTGTGATGGAAAGTTGACTAACACATTACAGTTCTACAAATCATATCAAGTTTTTATTTACCTGATCTTTACTTGGAAAATGTTGAACAAAAAGTCCCATGATAACACCTATCACCACACCAATAAATATGTCCCGCAAAGATGATAAGATATTATCAATTATAGTACCTGTGAGGGCACACAATAAGAAAAACTTTTCATAGAAAAATACTTTTATGTATACTTTATATTAAAAAAGCAAGCCTAAGCCTACTCCTTTAATTCCAGCACTCAGGAGGCAGAGGTAGGAGGATTGCCATAAGTTCGAGGTCACCCTGAGAATACAAAGTGAATTCCAGGTCATCCTGGGCTAGAGTGAGACCCTATCTTGAAAAAACAAACAAACAAAACAACAACAACAACAAAAAAAAACAACAAAAAAAAGCAAACCAAATGGTTTATGAAGAAAGATTTTTATAGAACAAATTACAAAACTGGAGCGTGTATGAAAATGTATTTAGATATATTTGAAGTTAAATGTGCATTCTTAAATAATTTACTATAAACACACAACTTGGAAATTCCTATTGTAAAACTGAATTAAAAATAAAGAAGTTATAAGCCACAATGTGTTCTCTTTATGTCGTATTTATCTTCTTGTTGCTAGTTAAAAATACTCTTCCAAAAGCAGCTTATGGAAAGATAGGTTTTATTTTGGCTTATTGTCTTGAGGGGAAGGTTCATCATGGCAAGGGAACGATGGTAGAGCAGAGGCTGGACATCACCTCCTTGCCACAGCAGGTGGAAGATAGCAACATGAGAGTGAGCTAAGCTCTGGCATGGGGAAGCTGGATAAAACACCCAGAAGCCTGCCCTCAGAAAAACACCTCCTCCTCAAAACTCCACCTCCCAATCTACCACCAGCTGGAGACCAAGCCCCCAAAACACATGAGTTTATGAAGGACATCTGATTCAAACCACCATACCTAACAACCAAACCTATCAAACCAAGTGAGGTAGAAGACTGGATAATAAATGCTAGGGGAGTACTTGTGGCACCTCTCAAAGGGCTGGTAATTCTCAAGATAAACATACTTTAAATGTAAAAAGAACAATTTGACAACAACAAACATTCCAGGGTCAATTCTAGAAACAGACGTGTCACTTGAGTTCTAAATGGATTTTCTTTTTAATTTAATTTAATTTATTTATTTAAGAGTGACAGACACAGAGAGAAAGACAGAGAGAGAGAGAGAGAGAGAGAGAAGAGAGAGAGAATGGTTGCACCAGGGCCTCCGGCCACTGTAAATGAACCCCAGATACATATGTCACCTTGTGCATCTGGCTTATGTGGGTACTGTGGAATCAAGCCTCAAACCGAGGTCCTTAGGCTTCATAGGCAAACACTCAACTGCTAAGCCATCTCTCCAGCCCCTCTAAATGGATTTTCTATGAATAGATATTGTATATTCAGATTCATAGTAGCAAGAAAATAAGAAGACTCTTGATCCTCAGTTTTTCCTGAGCATTGAACTAGGTAACGTGTGTGTGTGTGTGTGTGTGTGTGTGTGTTTCACTAGTGAAATGGTATCATTTTGTTCAGTAGTGTTTTTTATTATCTGCTGTAGCATCTGGTTTACATTGAACTTTCTTTACAGAATAAAAAAGGTGTTAAACTGAAGTCTTTGTTAATAAGGAAGTAAAGCCAGAAATCCATCTAAATTACAAAAAATAAAAGTCACAAATGGTAGATATGTTTTGTTGATTACCTGAGGCAAAGACTATGCTCAAGAATGTGTTGAATCCAGTGAGAGCAACAATATCATCCAGACTGCTAGCTGCACTGAGTAAAGTTGGAATGCCTTTCTTGATGCCAAACCCATTTTTCTGTAACATCAGCATGGAAGGGACCACAACAGCAGGAGAGACAGCACCTAGAACAAAACTGTAGGACAAACTTTGAAAGCCATTTAAAAATGTCCTTTTAACCAGAGTCTTTTATGTAAACTTCACAACAAATCTATTAATCTTTTAATGTATTTTTGTTTATTTTACAACCAAATTGATTAATATATTCACTGAAGAATATTTCAAAACAAATCTATTACTCTTTTTTTTTTTTTAAAAAATATTTATTTATATGATAGAAGGAGGTTGAGAGAGAGAGAGAGGAAGAGGCAGAGAGAATGGGCACACCAGGGCCTCCAGCCACTGTAAAGGAACTCCAGACACATGCACCACCTTATGCATCAGGCTTATGTGGGTACTGGAGATTTGAACCTGGGTCATTTGGCTTCATAGGCAAGTGCCTTAACTGCTCAGCTACCTCTCCAGCAATTCTATTAACCTTCGAAACAATTTCATATAAAATCATTCTGCATTTGGGTGAAAGCCATTTAACAGAGACAAAGAGCACATTTTGGTGCTGGTTAAAATCTTATAGAAGTGTGGTTCAAAGCTGGGCACGGTGGCACATGCCTTTAATTCCAGTGCTCAGGAGGCAGAGGTAGGAAGATTGCCATGAGTTCGTGGTTACCCGGAGACTACATAGTGAATTCCAGGTCAACCTGGGCTAGAGCCAGACCCTATCTCAAAAACAAAATAAAACAAAACAGAAACAACAACAACAAAAAGAAATGTGGTTCAAAAAGTCACACTAAACACGTATTGCAGGCCCTCCTCTGTTCCTGTTATTTAAAAAAATTTAGTTTTAGTTAATTTATTTTTTAAAGAGAGAGATAGAGAGATACAGATAGATACAAAGAGAGGGAGAGAGAGAGAGAGAGAGAGAGGGAGAGAGAGAGAGAGAGAGAGAATGGGCACACCAGGGACTCTAGCCACTGCAAACAAACTCCAGATACATGTGCCACCCCGTGCATCTGGCTTACACGGGTTCTGGTGAATCAAACTTGGGTCCTTAGACTTCACAGGCAAGCATCTTAACAACTAAGCCATCTCTGTAGCCCTCCTAAGTTTTTTGATAAGAGGACATAAAGGCACTAGAAAAGTCCATAGCCTAGTTAGAAAATAAAGGAAAATCCACAATGCACAAAAACTAAGTATTTCAACAAGATCAATAGTTGATTACAGTTTAAAAAGGAAAGCACAAGCCAAAATGTGTATGATTGATGAGAAATATACGATACATATTCTTAAGGGTACTCCAAGGTTAGAACTGGCAGATGTTAGGTCTTTAGGAGAAACCAAATGAGGGAATATTTGCAATTTTTTGCTAAGAATGACCCCAGTACATTTACCTTCCACACATTCCTAGTGCTTGAGTCACTAAGAAGCAAGGTGTTGACCTCAAAGGAGGGCCAATGAGTGTAAATAAAAGTTGCAGAGGTAAGTGGGAAAAATCTGAGTGGTTGATGAAAGATAAAAAATGGAGAAATTCATGCTCAGAATATAATCTCTTGGCATATTTTATCCCAAACTTTGGCTCATCTCTTCTACATTCACTTTACAATGGATGAAGTGAATTCTTGGGGACATATCTGGTGCTCTTATAAGCCAGTGCACAACTGCTCTTGCTGTTACCTGTAGACTGCTAACCTGTAGCACTGGGTTTCTAAGAGCTGTGGGCTGTTGATAAAAGCTTGGGGATGCTAGAGAGGATCTGCCACCCTTATCCCCAGGAGAAAGTAGAATGGTGCTTTCCAGACTGGAGCAATGTGAATTAGTCTATACAGCTCATATAAGTAGAATACACAGTAATTGTACAATTGTGACCAGTTTATTTCAATCAGCATACTATCTGACTCCATGGTGTAATAGGTGGTGGGCTTTTTCCTTCCCATGGCTGAGTAATGTATTTCTATAGTACATTTCTTCATCCTTTGATCTTTAGATAAAAAGCTATTTTTATCCCTTGGCTATTATGAATAATGTTGAAATAGACACAAGTTTACAAATACTTCTTCAAGTTCTGCTCTCAGTTCTTTTGGATATATGCCCAGTAGTGGGATAGTTGGATCATATAATATTTTCAGTGTTTTTCTTTTTTCCTAGATATTTATTTGATGTTTGATGTGGATGTGTGTGTGTGCGTGCATGCATATGCCATGATACGTATGTTAAGAATCTGAGAAAACTTTGGGATTATTCTTGCCTTCCACCTTGCGAGCTTCCAGAATACTTGCTTGTCTGTCTTCCTCTTCTCACCTAGGTGCACTCGGAATACAGAAGACTGCCACACCTTCATATATATATATTTTAATTTTTATTTATTTATGAGAGAGAGAGAGAAAGAGAAAGAGAGAGAATGGGCACACCAGGACTTCTCAGCTGCTGCAAATGAACTCCAGACATGTGTCATCTTGTGCATCTGGCTTATGTGGGTCTTGGGGAATTGAACCTGTGTCCTTAGGCTTCTCAGGCAAGTGCCTTAATCACCAAGCAAGCTCCTCTCCAGCCCCTGAGTGCTGTTTTTTCCTGTTATTTCATCTGCTGTGCAAAAGCTTGAATGTTTGATGTGGTGCTATTCATCTATCTTTACTTTTGTTGCCTGTAACTTCCAAAAAAATCAATGCCTAACTCAATGTCATGGGACTTTCCACTATATTCTTTTACATGTGGATAGTCAATTTCCCATCTTTTTTTTTTTTTTTTTTTTTTTTGGAGAGAGACAGAGAGAGGGAGAGGAAGACAGATAGAGATGGGTGCGCCAGCAGTGTCTCAGCTGCTGAGAACAAAATCCAGATGCGTGCGCCCCCTTGTGGTCAAGTGCGGCATTGCGCCCTTGCGTCACTTTGCATCTGGCTAAACATGGGACCTGGAGATTGGAACCGCTGGAGATTGGAATCAGCGTTCTTAGGCTTAGGAGGCAGGCGCCTTAACTACTAAGCCATCTCTCCAGCCCCCATCTTTTAAAAACACATTATTTATTTATTTTATTATTTATTTGAGAGAAAGAGGCAGGGAGAGAGAGAAAAAGGGAGAGAGAGAGACACACAGAGAGAGAATGGGTGCACCAAGGCTTCTAGCCACTGCAAACAAACTCCAGATGCATGCGCCCCCTTGTGCATCTGACTTATGTGGGTCCTGGAGAATCGAACCAGGATCCTTTGGCTTTTTTAGGCAAGCACTTTAACTGCTAAGCCAACTCTCCAGTCCCCATTTTGTTGTTGTTGTTTTGGAGGTAGTGTCTCACTCTACTCCAGGCTGACCTGGAATTTACTATGTAGCCTCAGGGTGGCCTTGAATTTACAGCAATTGTCTTACCTCTGCCTCCTGAGTGCAGGGATTAAAGGTGTGCAGCACTATGCCTGGCTTTTTTTTTTTTTTTTTTTTTTTTCAAAGGTAAGGCCTTGCTCTAGCTCAGGAGATATGACCATTTTTTTTTTTAAATGAAGAATATGACCATTTTTTTGATGAAGAAATTTTCCTTTCCATGTGATGTTGGCATTTTTATCTATGATCACTTGACCACACATGTGAAGACTTCATTCTGGGCTATCCATTCTGTCCCATTGGTCTGCACTTGTCTTTGTGTCAGCATAACAGTTTTTATTACTGAAACTTACTATATTTATGGCATTTCAGAAGTCCTTTGGGTTCTCTTCATATTCTTTCATTTTTAATATTTTTAAAATTTAGTTTTAATTTTTTTATTTTACAGAAAAGACTTGGTAATTTCAAATCATTTTCATGTTTACTGACTCATCCTGATTTTGATCCTCTCTAGTGAACTTTTCAATTCAGTTCTTGTATTCCTCAGTTCTAGGGTTTTTGCATGATTCTTTTCGTATGGTTTCTATCTTGTTAATATTCTCACTTTGTTTATGTTTCCCTTTCTGACTTCATTTTGTTGTCTGTACATATTCTTTTAGTTTGCTGAGGAGCTTTATGATGAATATATTGAATGATGTGGAACCATTCATGCATTTACACATTTCTCTTTGTTTTACATTGCATTCTGTAGACTCACTGCACTAAGACATAGGTCACATTTTCTGTTTGCTTTGTTAGTTGTTTAATTTGAGCATTTTGAAAAACTGTCACTTTCCCAGTCTCTTTTGTTAAAGAAAGAATTCTACCAAACAATCAGTTTATTTATTTCTGGGGGCACTCTTCTCTGGTCTGGTGGTGTTGTTTTCACCAGCTCAGTAGGTCACTATTTTGTACTGGGGAGCTGCTTCTGGTTCTTGGTGGTACTGCAGTCTCCCAGTGCATGACTCCCCTGAGGAGCTTACCTTTGTTCTCAGTGGACCCCTTCAAGGTATTCAAAATGTTCCACTTTCCCATAAGTGTTTCTAGGCAGTGAAATAGAAGCCAGTCTCTTGCATGTTCCCTGAAAAACCAAAACACAGGTTTCATATTCACCCTTTTTTCCTCTTGAGGGAGACACTGGAAGGTGAGTGTCCCCCACCATTGTTCCAAGCTGTGCAGAGAGACGAATGGGTGTGGTGATTAAAAGCATCAGATTTTCCTACTCTCTCTCATTCATTTCTTCTTAGTTTTGCATTTGCTTTGAGTCCTCTAACCTCTATTTTCACACTTAGGGTTCTCACAAGGCAGTATGTTCCATATGCTGTTATGAAGGTGGTGTCTCTCTGGTTGAAGGAGAGCTGGAAATTTCTGATTCCACCATTTGCTGCACTATCTCTGTTGAGAGCTAGAAAATTTAAAAGTACTCCAGGTAAATTTAATGATAGAAAAGTGGATTTTCCCAAGTGTTTTCTGACTTCCTTCACTAAGAGTTTTCTTCTGAGAGCTTCTAACATATGAGTTGTATTGTCCCAATCACAGATTTTGCTTCTAGGAAACAGGATTCCTTGCTTGGTAGTAAAATAGGTCTTTGTGCCAGTAGCACAGACAGTTATCACCAGTCATTAGAAGTCTTAAATATACTAATAAACACCCATTGGCACCTATTAAAGTGTCATGAAAATTTGGAGGAAAGCCAACACTTTGAATTGAAGGATTATGTTCATTAAATAGAAAAATGTCTATGTGAGGAAAGGGGTATCATATAAAGATAACAAACAGAACATGTCTTTAGAGTAACTGTCACTGTTCTCCAAATAATCGAAAGTATATTGAATTCAAAATACACTGAACCCATAAATTTCTAACTATAGTTCTTACATTGTAACAATCCACTTTCAAAATGTGAAAAGTATGTAGGTATTTGGGTATAGCTGCATACTTAATTAAAGCTGGAAGACTGAATAGAATTTGCTATTCTGGGGCTGGAGAGATGGGTCAGCAGTTAAGGCACTTGCCTGCAAGGCCTAAGAACCAGGTTCAGTTTCCTAGTATATATGTATAGCAGACAGCTTCATGTTTACTGAGGTGACCTTCCACACCAGGCACAGTTATGGAGGAAGGGATATTTATTGAAGCTTACAGATCCAGGGTAAGTTCCATAATGGCAGAAGAAGCTGGCCTGCTTTCATAGGACCAAACACAGAGAGAAAAGCCATAAGCCAAAAACTGCACAGCACAACACACTTCAGGAACTCCAGCTAAGCACACTTTTCATTATTTTTAGATTGAAATTTTAAACCCACCACCACACCTTAAGATCCGCCCAGTGACACTGCCTTCAGCCTGGTGGCTGCAGATCCAAACTACAGTTTAATAAAACACTGAATATATTGGGGCCATCTATTCAAACTACCACAACATATAAAGCCCAATTCACAAGGTAGTGCATGCAACTAGAGTTCATTTGCAGTGGCTAGAGGCCCTGGCACACCCATTTTCTCTCTATAGCTGTCTCTGTCTCTTGCTCTCAAATAAATAAATACAACATATTAAAAAATGATGTTGCCATTCTGTCCTACATATTTACATGAAAAGATGAGGACAATATTATTATTTTACAGGGATGCTATAAGGATTTAATAAATTAATAATACTTCACTGAATACCTGGATTCACAAACATTACACAAATATTTGCTAGGATTAGTATGAATATAAGGAACACAGATGAAGACCAAAATGTCACAATAATCCTGCAGAAGTTTTAGCATGGAGAAAACTTAACCATTGATTAAAAATCTAGATTATATCAACTGACGAGAGAATATATGCAAGAGCAGAGGAAAGAGAAAACTGTGCTTTAAATTTTATTCTGTTTTCCAAAATTATGCATAAGCACTAGCAAAATGAGTTTCTAGCTTCCAAATTTTTTTAGTAGAAGTTGACAAACTGATTCTAAATCATATGGAAACATAAAGGGCTATGACTACCAGAGACATTTTGGAGGTCATAAAAGTGACAAGTTTTATACTGGGCATGGTGGCACATGCCTTTAATCCCAGCACTCAGGAGGCAGAAGTAGGAGGATCACCATGAGTTTGAGGCCACCCTGAGACTACATAGTGAATTCTAGGTCAGCCTGAGCTAGAGTGAGAGCCTACCTTGGAACAAAAGGGGGGGGGCATGTTTTGTTTGGAAAACATCAAGATTTATGGTAAAGCTTTCCTGCTGCTGCTGCTACTACCATGCTTTGCTGACATCAGACTCCACTTTCTTCAGCCTTCCAACATGGACTGAATGCCAGAGGCTCTCTAGGAATCTTCCATGCTTTTCACGCTAGACTGGAACTACTTAGAAGCTACCAGGTTCTTTGTCTCTCCAGTGTGTAGAGAGCCATTATTGGACTACCCAGCTTGCATCATGTAAACAAATCTAATAGATGCTCTTTTATAATATACTTACATTCTCTATGCCATGTTCCTCTAGAGAACCCTGCCTAACACACCTTCAATTTTTGGTAACTTGTTTAACTTTATGATTCTTATGGAGAATACAAGCATACTATGGACATTTAAAATTTTGTTGGGGCTATAGCTCAGTGGTAGAACACTTGCACAAAATATATGGGGCTTGTAGCAGACAGCTTCAGATTCACTGAGATGAAATTCCAAACCAGGCACAGTTATGGAAGAAGGGATATTTATTGAAGCTTACGGATCCAGGGGAAGTTCCATAATGGCAGAAGAAGCTGGCCTGCTTTCACAGGTCCAAACAGAGAGACAGAGAGAAAGAGAGAAGCCACAAGCCCAAATCCAAAAGCCACACAACACATTTCAGGAACTCCGGGTGGAACTAGGAATTTTGCATATCTTTAGATTGGAATTTCAAACCCACCACACACCTTAAGATCTGCCCAGTGACACCTCCGCCAGCCAGGTAGCTGCAGATCCAAACTACAAACTAATAAAACACTGAATATATTGGGGGGCATCTATTCAAATTACCACTTCCATCCCTGGCCCTCAATAGATTCAAAACCATCACACATTGTAAATTGTATTCAGTCCAATTTCAAAGGTTCCCCACAGTCTTGACCAACTTAAGATAGTTCCAAATTCCCAATTCTCCTCTGAGATTTAAGATTTTTCTCTTATTTGTGAGTCCTGTAAAATCAAACAAGTTAAATACTTTCAACATATAAAGGCACAGAGTAAACATTTTCAACTGGTATAAGCACATAGCAAGGAGAAACGAGAACAATGCAAATGCAACAACCATCAAACAAACATCAAACTTCTGCAGTTCAAATTCAATCTTAACCAGTGACTGATAGTCTCTGGCCTTTCCAATTTCACTCCTCCAGCCAGGCAGAGTAGCCAGGGAACATTTCCATTCCAGGCCAACAGTGTGCTCCATGGTAATCCTTGCACAGTCCTGGTATATCCAAAACATCCTTGGGTTTCCATACAAACCATGGTCCATCTTCCAAAGGCCCTTACAGCCTATTCATGACGGTCAGCATGCCCTGCCTATATGCTTTATCTCAGCAGCAGCTCCTGAAACTGTGTGCATTTCATGACCATTCCACACATTATTTATTTATTTATTTGACAGAGAAAGACGGAAAGAGAGAGAGGGAGAGAGAGAGAATGGGCATGCCAGGGCCTCCAGCCACTGCAAACAAACTCCAGAAATGTGTGCCCCCTTGTGCATCTGGCTAACGTGGGTCCTGGGGAATTGGGTCCTTTGGCTTCGCAGGCAAATGCCTTTACTGTTAAGCCATCCCTCCAGCCCCATTTCACACATTTTTCATGCTTCCAAAACCTACTACATGTGCAGGCACAGCCATACTCTTAATTCAGGGATGAAATAAATCATAACTTTGAAAAGCAGGTTTTTCTTCCAGTCAACTCTCCCAAAAGAGTTTGCATTTCTATCATAGTCTTTCCTCAGGCATCCTCTCCATTGTAAAGCAGTTGGGCCATCTTCCCTAAGGTTTCCAATGTGTTGACAATAACAGCTTCAATAACCAAAAACCAGTCTCAGTGCCTGTAATTTTAACTTGCTTGAGTGTTTTTCAACTTAAACTCTTAAATATCTCAGTCAAATATCTTTAGCCAGGCACATCAGTCCATTACAAATTTAACCTTGATCAAACTTCTCTGGGTCTGGACAGCAGAATGCAGCCAGCTCTATGCCAGTATCCCAGTTCCAACAAAGCCCTCTGCTGTCTTTCCTTCCCCTTAGAAAGTTCTTAAGACAAGCCTCAAAGTTCAATTCTTTCTGCAGTTAACATTCTCAAATTCTCATACAAGTAGTCCATAATACTTGACTTACTGCTCCAGAAGATGTCTTAAGTTGTAAATACCAAATCCATGCCCATCCCTCCAAAACAAAAGTCCCCTAAGACCAAAATCCACATGGTCAGATTCATATCTCCCTACTCCTGGTACCAATTTCTGTAGCAGACAGCTTCAGGTTCACTGAGATGAACTTCCAAACCAGGCACAGTTATGGAGGAAGGGATATTTACTGAAGCTTACAGATCCAGAGGAAGTTCCATAATGGCAGTAGAAGCTGGTCTGCTTTCACAGGTCCAAGCAGAGAGAGAGAGAGAGAGAAACCAAAAGCCAAGATCCAAAAGCCACACAGCACACTTCAGGAACTCCAGGTGGAACTAGGCACTTTGCATATCTTTAGATTGGAATTTCAAACCCTCTACCACACCTTAAGATCTGCCCAGTGACACCTCCTCCAGCCAGGTGGTTGCAGATCCAAGCTACAAACTAATAAAACACTGAATATATTGGGGACCATGTTTTTAAACTACCACAAGGCCCTAGATTTAATGCCCATCTTGAGAGCTTGTTTGGAGGTTCTAGCAGGGGAGTGCAGCTACTCCTATACCCTTGACCAAAGACCAGTCCTCCTCTACTCAGGGAAGATCATCCTCTTTGACTGAGCACGCAGCATCAGGAGGGACTCACATGGAGTGGTGAGGGAGGAAGGGGACACCCACTTAGTCAGCCAGATCAGCTGAATCAACCCTGGCGATCAACGGGGGGTAACAGATGTCACAGCCAGATTGTCCTTACATCCTTAATGCCCATCTTGGCCAAATAACCCTCATCTCTATTTCAAGGTGAAGTTTTAAAATTATTATTATTACTTGTTTTTTTGAGGTAAATCTTTCTCTCTCTAGCACATCCTCCTATCTCTGCCTCCTTAGTGCTGGGATTAAAAGCATGCAGCACCACACCTGGCTTGTTCTTTTTCAATTTATTTATTTTTATTGACAACTTTCATAATTGTAGACAATAACCCATGTTAATTCCCTCCCTCCCCAACTTTTCCCTTTGAAACTCCACTCTCCGTCATATCCCCACCCCCTCTCAATCAGTCTCCCTTTTATTTTGAGGCCATGATATTTTCCTCCTATTATGATGGCCTTGTGGAGGTAGTGTCAGGCACTGTGAGGTCATGGATATCCAGGCCATTTTGTGTCTGGAGGAGCACATTGTAAGGAGTCCTACCCTTCCTTTGGCTCTTACATTCTTTCCACCACCTCTTTCTCAATGAACCCCAAGTGTTGAAAGATGTAATAGAGATATTTTGGTGTTTAATATTCTTCTGTCCCTTCTTCTCAGCACCATGGTGTGTTCTCAGTCATCCCTAGGTCACTGCCATGTTTTTGAAAAGAGAAGCTTCTTTAACCAAAAGTGAGAGTAGCATTAATATATGGGTATGAGCACTAAGAGAAGTGCATACTGGGCAGTTTGGTGAGCATACTGCATACATTTAGCCAGACACCAGCAGACATTACACCCTAGAGATAATGACTACCCCTGTTGCAGATTTTCAATATCAGAGATGTATTCCCTCCCATGGGGAGGGCCTCCAGTCTAATTAGAGAGTGTTTGGCTCCCTCATAATGGACATGCCACTATTGCACTCATTGGCTCATTTGGCCTGCCTTGCCAAATTTAAGGCTTGCAGTGTCCACTGTTGAGATTCTTCACTGGTGATTTATCTCTCTCCCATTGAACTGTGTGCATCATAGCATTTTCCAGGTTTCTGTCAGCTGGTCTATGGAGGAGGTTTTCAGCTCAGCTCCAGCAGGATTTCTCAGTGACCTTGCAGCCCAAGTATGTGGAATCTTCAGCCAAAGGGTTTTACCATCTATGCCTGGTGGGAAACCAAGAGACTTGGCAATGGCCTGCAATGTTTTGGGGTATCTGTAACCTCCCTGGCCAACAACTCACTGGAAGGTATCTCATCCCTGGCACTGAAAATTTTCTAGTGATAATCTATGGCTTCTGAGTGTTCCACTGTACAAAACAGTGGGTTTCCATATGACTTATTTATATCCTCTTAGATTTTTCATTAGCCCTCCCTCCACTTTTCCTTTACTCAAACTCTTCCCCTCACCTCACTTAGGCTTTTTAACCACCACTAATCTGTTCTTCTTCTTGCATATAGAAAATACTATTCTATTAAGCCCCCTCCCTCCTTTTGTTTTCCCTTTATATCCCCTTTCTAGCTTACTGACCTCTGCTACTGAGTTTTATTCCTACTCACATAGAAGTCCAATCATTTGTAGCTAGGATCCACATATGAGAAAGAACATGTGATGTTTGGCTTTATGGGCCTGGGTTACCTCACTAAGTATAATCTTTTCCAGATCCATCCATTTTCCTGAAAATTTCATAATTTTATTTTGCTTTACTGCAGAGTAGAACTCCATTGTATAAATATGCCACATCTTCATTATCCACTCATCAGTTGAGGGACTTCTAGGCTGGTTCCATTTCCTAGCTATTGTGAATAGAGTGGCAATAAACATAGTTGAGCAGGTATCTCTAAGGTACATCTAAGGGGATGAGTCCTTAGGATATATGCCTAGGAACGGTATAGCTAGATCTTATGGAAAATCTATTTTAAGCTGTCTCAGGAACATTCACACTGATTTCCACAATGGCTGGACCAGATTGCATTCTCACCAACAGTGTAGAAGGGTTCCTCTTTTTCCACATCCTCACCAGCATTTATGGTCATTTTTTTTCATGATGGTAGCCAATCTGACAGGAGTGAGATGGAATCTCAATGTAGTTTTAATCTGCATTTGCATGATGGCTAGGGATGTAGACCATTTTTTAAGATTATTTTAGCTTATGTGCCATCTGTATTTCTTCTAAGGAGAACACTCTATTTACTTCCATAGCCCATTTTTAATTGGGTTGTTTGATTTTTTATTATTTAGTTTTTTGAGTTCTTTGTATATCCTAGATATTAATCCTCTATCAGATGTATAGCTGGAAAAGATTTTCTCCCATTCTGTAAGTTGCCTCTTTGTTCTATTCACAGTGTCCTTTGCTGTACAAAAGCTTTGTAATTTCATGAGGTCCCAGTGGTTGATCTGTGGTTTTATTTCCTGAGCAACTGAAAGTCTTTGCCATGACCAATATGTTGAAGGGTTTCCCCTACCTTTTCCTCTAGCAATTTGAGTTTCAAGTCTGATATTAAGGTCTTTGATCCATTTGGACTTAATTCTTGTGCCTGGTGAGATAAGGATCTGTTGTGAACCCTGCTAGCTTTCTAGGCCCATTTGCTTGAAACACCATTTTCCAACCTTTCAACCTAAGATAGTGTCCATCCTTTGAAGAGTGGTGAGTTTCTTGGAGGCAACACATTGAAGGGTCCTGGTTTTTAATCCAATCTGCAAACCTATGTCTTTTGGTTGGGGCATTGAGGCCATTGATATTGAATTATTTTTGAAAGGTGTGTATTTATCTTTCCCATTTTTCTTGCTTTGTAGTTCTTCCTGTTTTTACTTTTGCTCTCTTGTATTAACTATTATTTAAGTATGGTTTGTTTTTGTCCAGGTTCCTTATATGTGTGCTTTGTTTTTCTCTTCAGCATGAAGGATCTTTTCAAATATTTTCTGTAGAGCTGGTTTTCTCTTTAAATATTCTTTTAGCCTGTTTTTTTTTTTTTTTTTTTTTTTTTGGAATGCCCTTATTTCTCCATCTATTTGAATGGATAACTTTGCAGGATAAAGTAACCTTGGTTGACAGTTATCTTTCAGAACTTGGAATACATCATTCCAAACCCTTCTGGCTTTTAAACTTTGTATTGAGTAATTTGCTGTTATCCTGATGGGCTTGCCTTTGTATGTGACTTGATTTTTTTCTCTCTTACTACTTTCAATATATTTTCTTTGGTTAGTGTGTTTGGTAGTTCAATCATAATATTGTGAGGAGAAGTTCTTTCCTGGTTTTGTCTGTTTGGTATTCCAAAGCTTCCTGTATCTGCATTGGCATCTCTTTCCCAATCTGGGGGAAGTTTTCTTCTATGATTTTGCTGTTAAACACCAACTATACCTTTAGATTGAAATTCTCCTTCTACTCTACCCTGAATTCTTATGTTTGATCTTTCCATTCTGTCCTGAATATCTTGAAATTCCCATTCATACCTTCCTATTAGTTTGCCTTTCTCTTTGTTGGACTGTATTAGATCTGGTACCTGGTCTTCTAGTTTAGATATTCTGTTCTCTCCTTCATCCATTCTACTTGGGAGATTTTCTAGAGCTTATACTTCACTATGATTTCATACCTTGTATTTCTGAGTGGTTTTTCTTTATTATTTCTTTTTCCTTATTCATGTCTTGTATTGACCTCCTTATTTCATTAAACTGGTTTCCTGTGTCTTCTTTGATTCCTTTGATTTCCTTGAGCATATTTATAATCATTCTTTTGAAATCTTTCTGAGGCATTTCCTCTAAGTAAGTGTCACTGGAGGTCATTTATGATGGATTAATAATTTTTGGTGGATTTATATTGTCTTGATTTTTTTGTGTTTCTTGTATTATAATATAGAGATTTTCACATCTTGGATTAATTTAATATTTGGATTTTCTAATTATATGCTGTATTATTAGATGCACCAATCAATATATTTATATAGCTTCAGGATAGGAGCTTAAGGTGCTCACTGTGGCTCTTAAGGCTCTCAGAGTAACCACAAAAGTGACCCTAGGTGTTGGGTTTGCCTGGTATGAGAGTATTCTAGTAGGCTGAGTGGAGTAGGCAAATTCTAAAATTTAAACAATGTACACATTCAATGAAAAACAGCACAGAGTATTTATGCAAGAGTAGGTATTACAACAAACAGGTCCTCTAACAGTCACAGGTGCTAAGGATATGTATTGTCCCACATCCTTAATCCTGTCAACTGGGAGGCAGAGATTTCTGGTCTGTAGAGGGTTCCAAGGTCAGCTTGTGACTGAGACCCTTCCCCAATGAATGACAGAAGAGGAGACAAAGGCATTATAAATCAGGAAGCAACAAATCACAAGCCCAAAATATACCTTATTTAAGAATGGCAAATCCGACCATCCATCATTTTTAACATATAATCTACCCTGACATGGAAGGTGCCGTTAGCACTTCCAATGCAAGCCTATATACCAGGCTTTTCTGGTGGGTACTGACCTGGTGTAATCTCAGTTACCTTTTGGGATGGCTTTGGTCTCAGCTACACTACATGGCTGCTTGGGTCCCTCTTTGCTGTGCTGTGGGCTCAGTTTTGCTGGCTGGGCAGTAGGTTGCTGCTCTGATTGCCTCTGTTAGGTGCTATGTAGGTGAGTTTCCTTCCCAAGGTCTCTGGTATTTCCTGGTGCTTATGCTGGTGGTACGGGGATGGGAGGATGTGGATGGTGGCTGAAGTTCTGCTGGTCTTCGTGATCGTCTTCCTCACCATCACTCCAATGGACCCTGCTGTCCTCCCTTCATGTTTCTTGAATTTACATGGAGGTTAGTGTGAGTGGGAAATCCCCTCACCTGGCTTTTCCTGTGGCTCAGGCCAAGCCTGGTGGGTACAGCCATGCAGACCTAGTGCCACTGCTGCCTGAGCTGCTTCTGCCTGCTTCCTTCTGTGGTCTCTAGACACTCTGGATCTCTCCTACTTCTCTGCTGTGGTTGATAATTTCTTATACACCTCACTTTTTAATAGAAGAGTGTATTTTGCTGTTTTTTTTTTTCTTTTCTTTTTCTCCCCTAAGCTGCTTTGGCATGGTTCCGACACTGCCATCTTAACTGAAAGTCCCTCTTGTTTTTGACTTTTTAGGTAGGGTCTCACTCTAGCCCAAGGGTGGCCTGGAATCACTATGGCCTTGAACTCACAGTGATCCTCTTACCTCTTCCACCCAAGTGCTCAAGTGCTTGAATTAAAGGCATGTGCCACCATGCTTGGTAGAGAAAGAAAGAGAGAGAGAGAAGAGAGAAAGAGAGAGAGGTGTGCCAGGCCTCTAGTCCCTACAAATGAACTCCACATGCATTGCCACTCTGTGCATCTTGTTCTACCTGGGTACTGGGAAATCAAACTCAGGTCATTACACTTTGTAGGCAAGGGCCTAAACTGCTGAGCCATCTCTCCAGACTTCAAGGTAAAATTTAAAAATGATTTTAATACAATAGCAGCAAAAATGTAATTCTGAATTTTTTTTTAGGGTAGGGTCTCACTCTAGCTCAGGCTGACCTGGAATTCACTATGTAATCTCAGGGTGGCCTTGAGCTCACAGTGATCCTCCTACCACCATGCCTGGCTTAATTCTGAAATTTTAAAGGAGCTAATCTGAAAATCTATGATTAAATTATTCTCATATATATTTAAAAATTTTTATTTACGAGAGAGAGAGAGCCAGAGTGAGAGATGCACACACAGAAAAACAGAGAATGGATGTGCCAGGGCCTCCAGCTGCTGCAAATGAACTCCAGACACATGCACAACCTTGTACATCTGGCTCATGTGGATCATGGGGAATCAAACCTGAGTCCTTTGGCTTTCCAGGCAAATGCCTTAACCGCTAAGCCATCCTTCCAGCCCTATTCTCATATTTCTAAGTGATATTCTAAACCAAATACTGCTTCTTTTTCCTTCCTTCCTTCCTTCCTTCCTTCCTTCCTTCCTTCCTTCCTTCCTTCCTTCCTTCCTTCCTTCCTTCCTTCCTTCCTTCCTTCCTTCCTCTTTCAAGGTAGTGTCTAGTCCAGGCTGACCTGCAATTCACTATGTTGCCTTAGGGTGGCCTCAAACTCATGGTGATCCTCCTAACTTCGCATCACGAGTGCTGGGATTAAAGATGTGTGCCACCATGCCAAGCTCAAATACTGCTTCTGTGCAGCTCTGTTATAAGTTTTCTGGGTTTTGTTTACACACACACACACACACACACACACACACACACACACACACACACAGTTGTATGAAGCATTTTAAGTTAGTAATATTTCATTCACTTTTTTGGAAAGAGTTTTCAGGATCTAAGAAACCTTAACAACTGAAGTTCTGAAATCAGTACTATGCTGGCAAAAAAAGGCTAAGTTAACTGTAGCAAATAAAATTCCTACTTACCTTCTAAAGCATGTAACAGTCTGCAACAAGTATTTTAGAAGTATTTTAGAACAAGTCTGCTATCTTCTAAAAGTAATTTGGTTCTAAATGTTTAAGAAGGAGGACATTTGGACAAGATTAAGTACATCTAGGTGACATGTTTCTTTTGTGTTGACTCCCTTGAGTGATCTAGTTAGTGAACTAGTTACTAATAATTTGGTCACCAGGTAAATCAAGTTAACAAGAAAAGCAACCTTTGACCGTGATATAGTCTAAACTAAATAATGGGATCATATAACTTTCATATGAAATGACTATATTTAAGGCATGTTCAAATGATGACCTGTGAGCTACATATAGCCCAAGATGGTGCTGAATGTACTCCAACACAAAATCATGGACTTAAGATTTTATGAGACTTCAAAAAAATATTTGTTTATTTATTTGCAAGGAGAGAGAGAGAGAAAGAGAGGGAGAGAGAGAGAGAATGAGAATGGGCATGCCAGGGCTTGTAGTCACTGCAGACGAACTTGACATGCATATACCATTTTGTGCATCTGGGTACTGGGAAATCAAACCTTGGTCCTTACACTTTGCAGGCAAGTGCCTTAATCACTAAACTGTGTCTCCAGCCCTTTTGCATTTTTAAAATAACTAATTTTTGTGTAATTGAATATGAACATTTTAGGTGACAATGTTATATTGCAATGTCAAAAGGCTGGATAACATCTGGGAAGCACTTCAAGACCAAGACAGTATCTTTTCTTCTAAGGTGTAGGTTTTGTACAGAATTCCTGACATATGGATGCCATTGCTCACATAACAAAGTCTTGGGTTGCCATGCACATATGGATTACATTGAAGGGCAATTTTGTACATTTTAACCATTGTTGCAAAACCTGTCATCCCAATAGGGACAAATGGTGCCTCTTTAAGTTCTTAGATAAATTTAGATCCCTGATCTTTATCATATGAAGAAAAGGGAAGATCTGCCGGACCTGTGCTTGCTGACATCATGATGGCTTTGGAATCTTTGGAAAGTGACAAAACTTCTTGTAATCCAATTGGCTTCTGCATGCAGCATTTCTGATTTTGACAGCTTTTCTCTGTACCAACATTCATGTTTTGATTATTCAATGTACTACATACTTATGTACCATGTACTTTCTGTATATCATTTATGTTTTAATAAAAATGTTTAGGAATTAAAAGACAGAAATTTAAGCCAGGCATGGTGGCACATGCCTTTAATCTCAACACTTGGGAGAAGAGGTAGGAGGATCACCATGAGTTTGAGGCCACCCTGAGACTACATAGTGAATTTCAGGTCAGTTTGGTCCAGAGTGAGAGCCTACCTTGAAAAACTAAAAACAAAAACAAACAAAAAAGACAGAAATTTATCATAAATAAAGAATATTTAAAACAAAACAGACAAAGAAATGGTAATATTTGGCAGAGCAGAATTCAAATAGGAAGTATTAAAATGAAAAAGGACACAATATTGATTTTACAAGAGACAGTAGAGTGGCTGCCTGACTGGCTCAGTCAGTACAGCATGAGATTCTTAAAAAGTCAATAAAATGATATACTAATCATTGACATAATAAACTAGATTATGAAATATAAACAGCAAATTGGACATATTTTTCTGGATACTAAACATTACATTAATAAACACTAAACAGATCAAATAAGTATAAAAACATATTGACTAAGTATAGATGAAAAACATTGGATACAAAAAATTCAATAAAACCCAAGCAGGATAAACAGAGTGATAACAATATGGCACATAATCATGAAATTATCAAAAAATATTCATAAGGAGGTAATCTTATGGGCTCCCAGAGAAGGAAGAAACATTACATTTAGAGGAACAAAGATAATAGCCATAGTCGTTCTGACAGAAATTATACAAACTAGAAGATAATAGAAAACATTTGTAAATAATAAAATAAAAATTATCTTATAAATCTAAAATTTTATATCCAAGAGAAATATTATTTTTTAATTGAGAATAAAAGCTTTTTTGACAAACAAAAGCTGAGAGACCTATACTAGTTCTTTCTGTAGCACTTAATAACTTCTATTTTATATAATTGTCTTGCTTATCTTCTGTATTGTTTGTATTTTCAAAACAGTTCTTTCCCTTTGCAATTTATGACTTAAAATTTTTATATTCATTCTTACCACATTAGTTGTGAAATCTCTCTCTCTCTCTCTCTCTTTGTTTTTTTTTTTTTTTTTTTTTTGTTTTTTCGAGGTAGGGTCTCACTCTAGGTCAGGCTGACCTGAAATTCACTATGTAGTCTCAGGGTGGCCTTGAACTCATGGCAATCCTCCTACCTTTGCCTCCCAAGTGCTGGGATTAAAGGTGTGCGCCACCACAACTGGCTATATCTCTAATTTTTTTAAACAAAGAAATATTCATGTCTTATAAAATCCCAGAAAAAGCTAACACCAAACAAAAGTATATGTATATGAAGAAGAAGGGCTGGAGAGATGGCTTAGCAGTTAAGGTGTTTCTCTGCACAGCCAAAGGACCCAGATTCAATTTTTTACCTTTTAAAAGTGGACATTTTATGTTGAAGTCTTTAGTTTATTTGATATTAACTTTGAAGAACAAAAGTTATACCTTAATTTTTTTCTCAAATAGTATTTCAACTATTTGGTATACTTGCTCACTACAACTACCTTATCCATACTTGACATATCGTTTTTATCTTAAATGTGAAAAATATATTACCTGTCCAATCACATGGAAATGTGAGTCCTAGAGTAAAACTATAAGGTAATTACAGTCACTTTAAGCTGTGAGGCCATAAGTAAATTATGTAAACATTCTATGACTAAGGTTTTAAAGCTGTAAAACTGGGATAATGTGAGAATAAAATCATCCTGAGGATTAAAACATGTATGAAATACATAGAAGAGTGTGTGAAATTTAGCAAGTACTTAAAAATGTCCATTCAGCCTTGTGTGGTGGGTCCCACCTTTTATCCCAGCACTTGGGAGGCAGAGGTAGGAGGATTACTATGAGTTTGAGGCCACCCTGAGAATAAATAGTGAATTCCAGGTCAGCCTGGGCGCGACCCTACCTCAAAAAACCAACAAAAAATGTCCATTCATTGTTGCATTATAAGGTATAGAATGAAACAATAACAAAATTTTAGGTGGACATTGTTGGCATCCACCTTGTTTCATGAGACAGTACCCTCAACTCTGATGTGGTAATACCAATTGTAGAACTTGTTTGGAGCCTGTTGCAGTCAGCTCCTCCTTGCTGGGACAAACATCCAACCAGATACAGCTTCTGGGAGTAAAGGGACTTATTTAAGGCTTATAGAATCCAGGGAACCCCATCAATGGTGGAAGCATCTGGTTCCCTTTCATAGATCCAAGCAGAGAGACACAACTGCAGTAAGCAAACATCAACACCAACACCAGGAAGCACTAACCACTAGAGCAAACTGAATACACCTAGCAGGGCTGGACTTAGATCCTCCCCCAATGATATGCCTCCCTGTAACAGGGATCTGCAGGCTATGGGCTCAGGTTACAAGCTCAATGTTTTAAAACTTTATTATTTATTTGACAGAGAGAGAAAGAAGCAGATAGAGATAGATGATAGATATATAGATTAGATAGATGATAGGCAGAGAGAAAGAGAGAGAGAGAGAGATGGGCATGCAAGGGCCTTTATCTGCGGCAAACTCCAGACACATGCACCACCCTGTGCATCTGGCTTACAAGCTCAATTTTAATAAAACATCTGAGTCTATGAGGGCTGTGGTACTTTGATTCAAGTGTCTCCCAAAAACTTATGTTTTTAATGCTTGATCCCCAGCTGATGGCAATTTGGGAATTGGAATGTTGTTGGAGGTATATTGTTGGGAGTGGGCTTATGGGTTTTATAACCAGCTTCCCCTGGTCAGTGTTTGGCACACTTTCTTGCTTATGTTGTTAACCTGATGTTAGCTAGGAGGTGATGTCTAGCTTCTGCTCATGCCAGCTTTCCCCCTGCTATCATGAAGTTTCCCTCAAATCTGTATTCCAAAATAAATAACTATCCTAACCCATCAGCTGCTTTTGATTGGGTACTTTTTGCTAGCAATGTGAAAGTAACTACAGAGGGCCATACATTCAAACTATAACAGTGCCTCCTATGGTTAAAGGAATGTATCAGAAATGAATTATGTATTTGAATATCAATGGCTTAGTGAGAGAATGTGAAATCATGTTAAAGACAAGTCAGAATGAGAATAAAAATGCTTAAACTATTCCTATATTTATTTATTTAATTTATTTGAGAGAATGAGTAAAAGTATGAGTCCACCAGAGCCTCCTGCCACTGCAAACAAACTTCAGAAACATCACCACTCGGTGCATCTGGCTTTATGTAGGTACTGGGGAATTGAACCCAAGCAAGAGCTTTTAATCGCTGCGTCATCTCTCCATTCCTATTCCTATATTTAATGGATAGAACTGTTACAGAAGATAGGAAGAATATTTCCCTGAGTTGCACTGTTATGAACTGAACTGTGTCCTCATTTTCACAAAGTCATATGCTGGCTCTTACCATCAGTGGGACTGAGTTTGTAGACAGATCCTTCAAAGAACCAATTAAGTTATAAAAGGTGGGTTCCAAATCAAAGAGGACTGGTGTCTGTCCAATAGAAAGATGTGCCAAGGATATCAGCACAAAGAACAATGCTCATTGTCAGTAGTTGTCAGAGGAATGTAAGCTAACTCCACAACAGGACCACCCGACAGTCTCTAAAAATGCTAACAGTTAGTTAGACTTCCAGTCATGGCATCCACCTAACCTTGCCTCACTTCACGTGGAAGGAAAGAAGGAAACAGAACCTGAGGAGAGAATCTGTACATCGCACCTCACCAGGGCACCCGGAGAAGCCACAGAGTTACTGGGGAAATGAGCAAGAGTGCTGCTTTCTCAGTGAATCTGGTATCAGCACAAGGGTGAAGGAGACAGGCATAGAAAACACTCAACTACTACCAAATCAGATATCCAGACTCACAGACTCCCAAGACATCCGTCACTGAAACAGACCTAAAATGGCTCAGGAAAATTTGCAGAAGAAGGTGGGAAGAGGGGTGGGTCATTATGCCCAGAGACATTGCCTCTCCCCCATAACTGATGGCTACTCCCACAATGCAAGACCCACAATCCCCATGGGGAGAGGACAGGGAGAAGGCTATGTACCATCATGGATGTATACATACTATATACATAACTAATAAAATAAAGAATGTTATGATTACCAAAACAAACTTTAATGGCTCTTCTTTAAAAAAAAAAAAAAAGCTAACAGTCACAGGACCTGGAGCTCCTACAATTTTATATACTGAAGGTATAATCAGAGGGAACTTCACTTGGAACTGTAAAGTTTTAACTGTTTTATTTTATTTTTATTTACTTATTTGAGAGAGAGAGAGAGAGAGAGAGAGAAGAGAGAGAGAGAGAGAGAGAGAGAGAGAGAGAGAGAAACAGATAGAGAGAATGGGCATGCTAGGGCCTCCAGTCATTGCAAAGGAACTCCAGATGCATGCACCACATTGTGCATCTGGTTTACATGGGTCCTAGGGAATCGAACTTAGGTCCTTTGGCTTTGCAGACAAGTATGTTAACAACTAAGCAATCTCCTCATCCCAAGTTTTAATTTTTTTTTTTTGTTGTTGTTTTTTAAGGTAGGGTCTCTCACTCTAGCCCAGGCTGACCTGGAATTCACTATGTAGTCTCAGGGTGGCCTTAAACTCACAGTAATCCTCCTTCCTCTGCATCCCAAGTGCTGAGATTAAAGGCATGTGCCACCACGTCTGGCCTCCAAGTTTTAATTTTTTTTTCTTTTTTTTTTTTTTTTTTTTATTTTTGGTTTTTCTAGGTAGGGTCTCACTCTAGCCCAGGCTGACCTGGAATTAACTATGTAGTCTCTGGGTGGCCTCAAACTCTCGGCGATCCTCCTACCTCTGCCTCCCAAGTGCTGGGATTAAAGGCGTGCGCCACCACGCCCGGCCAAGTTTTAATTTTTGAAAGACAAATATTGGGGACTGGAGAGATAGCTTAGAGCTTAAGGCACCTGCCTGCCAAGCCTAAGAACCCCAGTTCGATTCTCCAGGTCACATGTTTAGCCAGGTGCAAAAAGTGACACAAGGAAGCAATATCGCAATTGCCCACAAGGGAGTGCACATGCCCGGAGTTCATTCATAGCAGCTGAGAGGCCGCTGGCATGCCCATTTTTCTCTCTCTGTCTTTCTCTAACAAAAAGACAAATATAGGAATGTTTAGTGATAGACTGCTTACCTCATAGAACTGAGGAACTGGGTTTGGTTACCAGCACTGAATAAACACACACACACACACACACACACACACACACACACACACACACGATATTGATGGGTTTTCCAACAAATTTTACTGAAATGGATAAGTGGAGGCATAAGTTTATGAATTCATGAATTCACTGGGCATGGTAGTGCATGCCTTTTATATCAGCACTTGGGAGGCAGAGGAAGAGGATCACTGTGAGTTCAAGGCCAGCCTGCAACTACAGAGTGAGTTCCAGGTCAGTCTGAGTTAAAATTGAGACCCTAGTTAGAAAACAAAACAAAAACAAAAATAAAAGTTAATGAACTGAAAACCAAGGAGAAATGAGGAGTGGGAGACCCTGAGGTCAGGCTTGAGGAATTTGGAAATAAGGGGACTAGATAATGGAAAAAAATATTTATGGGATTAAGTCCAGAGAAAAAGTTGTTTATTTTTTGTTTTTAATTATCTTAAAAATGAGAGTTTTTATTTACACACATATTAAAAATCTCTCTCATATACATACATGCATCATACATACATACATACAGTAGTGTATGAGGAAGACACACAATACAGAAGAAAATGAATAAACTGAGGAAGTAGATTATCTGGCACTATACACGTAGGAACTATGAATGTTTGCCATGGACATAATAGATCTGTTCTTTGTCTTTTTTGTTTTGTTTTTGAGATAGGATCATGTTACATAGCTCAGACTGGCCTTGAATTAAGGATTCTCTTGCCTCAATCTCCCAAGTGCTGAGTTACAAGTGTATGTCACTATGACCAGCTGGATTTGGCAGTTTGGGGACATAGCTCTGCTTTTTTTTTTAAAAAAAAATTAATTTTATTTTATTTATTTTTGGAGAGACACAGAAAGAGAGACAGACAGACAGAGAGGGAGAGGGAGACAGATAGAGATGGGCGCGCCAGCAGTCTCTCAGCTGCTGCGAACGAAATCCAGATGTGTGCGCCCTCTTGTGGTCAAGTGTGGCATTGCGCCCTTACATCACTTGGCATCTGGCTAAACGTGGGACCTGGAGATTGGAACCGCTGGAGATTGGAACCAGTGTTCTTAGGCTTAGCAGGCAGGCACCTTAACTGCTAAGCCATCTCTCCAGCCCCATAGCTCTGCTTTTGATCAACTGATTTTCAAAGATTCCCACTCACCATTGTGAAAACAATTTTCCTCCTCCCTCCCTCCCTCCCTCCCTCCCTCCCTCCCTCCCTCCCTCCCTCCCTCACTCCATCCCTCCTCCCCCCCCTCCCTCCCTTCCTCCCTCCTTCCTTCCTCCCTCCTTCCTCCCTCCTTCCCTCCCTCCCTCCTTTCTTTTTTTTTCTTCTTTCTTCAGTAGGGGTTTGAACAAAGGGTCTTGTGGATGCAAACCAGTTCTCTACCATTGAGCCACAATTTCTACCTTGTGAAAATAATTGCAATGAAGAACTTTTCTATACATTATTCTGAATCAGTGTTAACTGTACATTTTCATGGGGTGGAGAAAAACAATTACCCTAAGAGAAATCCCCAGTGCCAAGGAAACTTCATAATGTAGTGTGAGAAAGCAGCAGCTGCACACGCCTCACAGATGCATGGGCCAAAAGACAATCTTAAACAAACTCCCTTCAAACGCCTCAAAACCTGAAATATCAAAGGTCATATTTAGATAAGCTTACAAAGACCAATAAGAAAATTATTTGAGCAAGCATTGTAATAGAGCATCTTTTTTGATTAATAACACTTACTAAACTCTGGGTCTCATTTGGCCAGACTGTCCCACTAGGCTAGAAACTTGACTAGAGCTCATTTTATAAATTATCATAGATTGGATTACAATTTCACAATTTATGAAGTATTTACATAATGATTTTAAAAGATTTTCTTCTCTATGATTATTTTTACCATCTTAATTTTCCTACTACAATGTATGATGCTAATACTCTATTGGTTTTTTTCTCATCAGTTAACAGCAAAAACAACTTAATAGTAAAAATAATTGAAATTCTTTTAAAAATATTTTATTTGAGTGGGGGGAAGAGGCAGATAGAGATTAGATGTACCAGGGCTTCTCTAGCCATTGCAAATGAATTTCAGATGTATGCGTCAACTTGTGCATCTGGCTTACATGGGCACTGGGGAATTGAACTGGGATCTTAAATTAGGCTTTACAGACAAGCACCTTAATTGCTAAGCCATCTCTCCGGGCCTGAAATTCTTTTTTTGGGGGGGGGGGGCGAGTAAAGTTATTTTATTAAATCATGCACATCACATGTGTTCAATTGCAGTGGCTAGAGGCCTTGGCATGCCAGTTCATTCTTGCTCTCAAAATAAAATAATTTTTTAAAATTTATTTATTTATTTATTTAAAATTTATTTTATTTTTTAAAAAGTTTTTTTATTATTTATTTTTGGAGAGAGACACAGAGAGAGATAGACAGAGAGGGAGACAGATAGAGATGGGCGCGCCAGCAGTCTCTCAGCTGCTGTGAATGAAATCCAGATGCGTGCGCCCCTTGTGGGCAAGTGTGGCATTGCACCCTTGCTTCACTTTGCATCTGGCTAAACGTGGGACCTGGAGATTGGAACTGGGTTCTTAGGCTTAGCAGGTGGGCGCCTTAACCGCTAAGCCATCTTTCCAGCCCATTTATTTTATTTTTGAGAGCAAGAATGAACTGGCATGCCAGGGCCTCTAGCCACTGCAATTGAATTTCAGATGCATTTACCATCTTGTGCACATGTGTCACTTTGAGTGTCTGGCTTAAACAGGTTCTGGGGAGCCAAACCTGGGTCCTTATGCTTCACATGTAAGTGCCTTAACTGCTAAGCCATCTCTCCAGCCTGTGAAATTCTTTTATAAAAAGATGTTTTTTATTTATTTGTGAGGAGGGAGAACAAGACAGAGACAGTATGAGCATGCCAGGGTTTCTTGTTGCTGCAAATGAACTTTATATACATGCACCACTTTGTGCATCTGCCTTTATATGGCTACTGGGGAATTAAATGCAGGCCAGCAGACTGCAAGCAAGCAGCCCATGAAATTCTTAATCTACCTTTAATAGAGGGAGGGAAAAAGAAAAACCTTTGATAAGGTAACTTGATCTTTTGTTAATGAAAATTAAGTAGTAGTCCATAGAAAACATCCCAAATGCTACACAAGGGACATTTACTACTATGCAAATAATTAAAGATGACCATAATTAGAGATTTTATATCACAGTGATTTCTCTTCATCTAAGAAATAGTAATGGTTGAACTAGAAAGCATGGAGCCATCATTTCTACAAATCATTGTCCTTTATTTGAGTTTTACTTCAAGACTCCACTGAGAACAGCTAAGACAGAAATTTTGCCTCTTTTAATTTCATGTTATCTTCTAATATTTGAAATAATTTTCTCAAAATATAATAGGAAATTTACCTCTGGATCCATTCCAAACCCAGCTCTTACTAGGATAACAGTTAGGGCAGAGCTTCTTAAAGCTGCAGACCATGCAGTAGGAATCTTGACATGTTTACTGAAAAATGGAACATTTCTGACCGTGAAACCAGCCAGTAACATCCCTAAAAACAGAGGAAAGAAAGAAGAGAAAGAAGAAAAAAAAAGCATAAAACAAGGTATATGTGATTAAGTTCATTTTTCCAAGAGAGAAAGGGCAGGTTGCTACTAGAGAAAGTGGCATGGGTAAGAGAATGAAGGTCACACACAACGTGCCCAAGGGCAGCACAGCAAACAATCCAGTGTGGCTGGTACATCAAGAACCAGGAGAGAGTGGGCAGAATGAGCTGGAGGAGCAAGATCAAGGAAAGGTCCCTTCCTTTTGGCAGTCAGGCACTGTGACAATTTTAGATAGGAGATAATAGTGAGTCATTCTTTTCTATGTGATCATTTTGGTGAATGAGGCAGAGATAAAATTGGAGGACAGAGACCAGTAAGAAGACTCTGCATAGTCTATGCACAAGTTGGAAACAGCCTGAGCAGAGTTTATGAAGTTGTGAAGAAGAGGAAATAGATTCAAAGAATACTTAGGCGATATCAGGTGCAAGGGTATTTTGAACATAAAAATAGTGTGAGAGATAATATACAGAGATCATCTGTGCTGACAGTATACTGAATAGATTTACTAATTATTTAAAAGAGAAATTCTTCTACTAATTTTCCTCTACCTACCAGGCTAGTTATAGAATAATGAAGATGAAGAAATAGTGATAACATGGGAGAAGCAGACAATGCATCCAATAATATAAACAAGGTGATGCATGCCCAAGCAGCATAATGAAGTCACAGATGCTAGTGCCTGTCTTACCATACTCTTAGGTCTCCTAATTGTATTCAATGATATGATATACACATTTTTAAAGTTTTACTTTTTCTATAATGCAGTTAAAATTAAGTGAAAATTGAAGTGGGAAAGCAATACAAATGACAATATTGAATATTTTTAAATGATTTAAAAATATATTATCAAAAAAATCTATAAGGAGAGAAAAAATACAGCTATAAAAGTGCTAGACACACATAGGTATAGTAGATAATTAACAGGAAGCTATATAGGTCACATTAAATGAAAAACTTCTAGATTATATCTAGCTTAAATAGAAAATACTCAAAATTTACAGTCAATAAAGAAAAGAGCTGATACTTACCAAGAAGAGGTGGAAGTGGAGGTATTAAAGGTATTTTAATAAATTCTAAAAGTTTTCCCCCAAGTAAGGCACTATAAGAAATAATTAATAATCCAAATATACTTCCTCCAGGGAGAGCTGATTTGCCTGAGAGTGACAAGAGTAGACTCCATATCATAAGGAGTATAACTCCTGAAATACAAAAAATACATTCATATATATGTATACAAAAGATGAATTCTATTTTATCAAGTACATTAATAGCCAGTCCTAATAAATAATTATATGTAGTTCAGGATAATGTTGCCACTAGTATGGTTGAAGAGTATCTGCTTGATATATTCCAATGACCTTAACAATTTGAAGAATAAGCTTTTTGATTTTTTTTTTTTTTTGAGGTAGGATCTCACTCTAGCCCAGGCTGACCTGGAATTCACTAGTAGTCTCAAGGTGGCCTTGAACTCACAGTGATCCTCTACCTCTGCATCCCAAGTGCTGGGATTAAAGATGTGTGCCACCACCCCTGGCTTTCAAGAACAAATTTTAAACAACGTATTTTTATTTAAAAAAATATTTTTAAATTTATTTTTATTTTTATTTTTTATTTTTATTTTTTGCTTTTCGAGGTAGGGTCTCACTCTAGCTCAGGCTGACCTGGAATTAACTATGTAGTCTCAGGGTGGCTTCGAATTCATGGCGATCCTCCTACCTCTGCCTCCCGAGTGCTGGTATTAAAGGCATTTTTGGTATTTTTAAAATATATGTTATTTATTTATTTATTTGAGAGAGAAAGAGGCAGAGAGAGAGAGAGAGAGAGAGAGAGAATGGGCATGCCAGGACCTCCAGCCACAGCAAACAAACTCCAGATGCATGTATCCCCTTGTACATCTGGCTTACTTACTGGGTACTGGAGAATCAAACCGGGATCCTTTGGTTTTGCAGGTAAATGCCTTTTAAACTCTATGTGAATTCATTATCTTTATGGTGCTTGAACCTAGGGCCTCACACATGCTAGGCAAGTATTCCACCACTGAATTACATCCCTAGTCCTCTATATGAATTCTTTTATGGCACTAAACATTTTTTATGAAATCTTTCTTTCTTGTTTTCTCTCCTTTTCCTTCTTTTGTTTTCTCTTTTTTAGGTTCTGGCTTTGTCACCCAGGTGGGTTTCAAAGGATCCCCCTGCCTCTGTATCCTAATAGCTGGGACTATTATAGATTTACCACACCCAGCTAATATTTGACATTAAAAAGTCATTACAATATGATAAGATTTTCTTTTTAAAAAATTATTTTATTATATTTTAATGAGACTTTCTTAATTTTGTTTTAAAATAGCTTTTTCATAAAAATAATAGGATGATTGGCTGTCACATATATTCTCAACTTTATTTAAGATTACAGTGACATAGCAGTAAGTTTTTTTTAGTACTTTACTTATTTGTAAGTAGAGAGAGAGATTGGCAGAGAGACAGAGAGAGAGAGAGAATGGGTGTTCCAGGGGGTCCAGATGCTGTAAAGGAACTCTAGATGCATGTGCCACCTTGTGCATGTGGTTTTACATGGGTACTAGGGAACTGAACCTGGGTCATTAGGTTTTGCAGATAAGCGCCTTAACTGCTGAGCCATCTCTTCAGCCCAACAGTAAGTTTTTTTTTTTAAACAGATTAAATTTGAACTGAAAGTATTATGTGCTTAATACTTTATATAGTTATATCAGAAAAGGTTTGTGCTGGAAGAAATAAACCTGGTCTTTTGGAGAAATAAGAATGAAGCACCTTATGCACAGGTTATATTGGTGGACAGGACAAGTAAAATAAGGCAGTGTACATCTTGGTTCTGGTAAAGATAAACTGAGAGAAAGCCATCTTTACAGGGGAGGTTTCTGTTCAAGACAAGGAGTCACATCATAAATTTCCATGTGCCAAGTAAATGGCCACCTTTACTAACCAAGAATACTATAAGTATTCTTTAGGGTTTGTTTGTTTCTTTGTTTTTTTCAAGGTAGGGTCTTGCTATAGCCCAGGCCGACCTGGTTTTCACTATGTAGTCTCAGCATAGCCTGGAACTCACAGCAATCCTCCTACCTCTGCCTCCCCATGCTATAATTAAAGGTGTGCACCACCACGCCAGGCTCTTTAGGTTGTAAAACAGCTGAAGTGCATTTCTCAGCTGTTACTTATTTTCAGCTGTATGGAACTACCAATGCAATCAAGGAGGATTTTGCCTGATTCAAGACAGGAGGTTAAAATTTATTTTCATTCTCTATTTATTAACGCCCTGAAAAACTAATATTTGAAAAGTGGAACTTTCACTTTAAAAATGAACTAGAAAATATCATTCTAATGGCAAATTGAGAACAAAGGCAGTTTGTATTAACTGGTCTGGTAGGTGGCCCAAATATCTTTTGGAAATCCATACTTAGACTAGGGCACATTTATATTTACAGCCCAAGTTTACATACTTTGTGTGGATTAGTAACCCTTACAGTCCTAAACCTAGCTAAGAAGTATTCCCCCTACCATGGAACTATAGCAGGGCATTTATGAGATACTAACTCAAGACAGCTCTATCACACTCTCTGGAGTCCAGACTGCATAAATTCTCAAAAGTAAAGCTTCAATGAATATAAACTTAACACAAAAAGTAATACCTCATGAGCAAATGATAAAAATAACAACAGGATTATGTACGCAAAAGCTCAGCTAACAGAAACCTAGACACTATAGTATATGCATTTTATTTATTTTTATATTTTTGAGGGTGTGTATATTATGTGGTGTGTGTGGCATATGCGTGTGTGTGCATGTGTGCACCTCATGTGCTCTTTGCAGAGGACAGAGAAAGATTTCAGTCTCCTCTATCACTCTTTCACTTCATTTCCTTGAGACAGGGTCTCTCACTGAACCTGTAATAACTAGCTTTTTGGTAAGACTAGTTGACCATTGAGCCCCAGTGATCCTCCTGTCTCCACCCCACTTGACTATATAGGCATGTGCAGCTACACCTAGCTATTATAGTTACCTTCTCATTGCTGGGACAAACACCCACCAGAAGCAGTTTATGGGAGGACAGTGTTTATTTCAGGTTTAAAGATTCCATGGGAAGCTGCATCATGGTGGAAGAAGCTGGCTCACTTCAGCATAAATCCACAACACACAGAGAGAACACAGCCAGAGCTCAAAATGGGTGTTCAGGGCTAGATTCAAGATTTGTTCCCAACCCTGTGACACAGTTTCCAGCAGAGCTCTGTGGTTGGAGAATAAGTAGGAAGCTAGCTTAATCAAACATACCTGAGGTTAGCCGGAGTGGTGGCGCATGCCTTTAATCCCAGCACTCGGGAGGCAGAGGTAGGAGGATCACCATGAGTTTGAGGCCACCCTGAGACTACATAGTGAATTCCAGGTCAGCCTGGGCTAGAGTGAGACCCTACTTTGAAAAACCAAAAAAAAAAAAAAAAAAAAAAAAACAAAAACAACCTGAGGCTATGTATGGGGCCATTTACACTAAAACCACCACATTTGGCACCTGACCTCCATAGACACAACACAAATTGCACTCAGTCCAACTTCAAAGGTCCCCACAGTCTTGACCAACTTTAACAAAGTCCAAAGACTCATCTGAGATCCAAGATAGTCTCGTAACTGTGAGCCCTGTACAATCAAAACACAAGTTACGTACTTCCAATACATAATGACACAGAATAAATATTCCTACTGCAAAAAGAAGGCTTAATAAGGAGAGGCTGGACCAATGCAAAATTAATAACCAGTAGGCAAACATCAAAAATCTGTACTTCCAAATCTGATATCTGGGTTTCCAATTCTGCCTTTCCAGTTGGGCTGATCACAACCTGGGGAAAACTCCATCCCAAGCTGGCAGCTATCCTTGGCAGTCATCCCATTGTCTTTCCATCTCTAAATCCTTGGGTCTCTATTTCAACCCATGGTTCATTTTCATAGCTCCATTAATAGCCTTTTTAGATCTCCATACAGGAATTTCAACCTTGCTTAACACTGTCACATCTCAGCAGGGCCTGAAACTGTGGGTACTTTATGTCCTGCTCCTCTAATATTTTTCATGCTTTGAAAACTCATAGCAGAGGACGATGGCTCACTTTATCACAAACCTGCAACAGAGAGAGAGAGAGAGAACAGCCAGAGCTTAAGCTGTCTCTGATCACCTACCTAGGGCTGGACTCAAAATCTGCCCCTAGTTCCACACCATCTTCTGGACATTAAATAGGAAGCTTAATCAAAAATATGTGAGGGCTGGCGACTTGGCTCAGTGGTTAAAAGTGCTTGCTTCCAGAGCCTGAAAGCCCGAGATTGATTCCCCAGTACCCACATAAAGCCAGATGCACAGGGTGGCACAAGCTTCTGGAGTTTGTAGTGGCTGGAGGCCCTGGTATGCCCATTTTCTCATTTTCTCTCTCTCTCTTTCTCTGCTTATAAATAAATAATAAATAAAGCCAGGAGTGGTGGCACACACCTATAATTCCAGCACTTGGGAGGCAGAGGCAGGAGGATTTCCGAGAGTTTGAGGCCACCCTGAGACTACATAGTGAATTTTAGGTCAGCCTGAGCTCGAGTGAGACCCTACCTCAAAAAACTAATAAATAAATAAATAAATAATATCTGAGGTGGCCTGGTGTATCATCTAGCACTTGGGAGGCAGAGGTAAAAGGATCACTGTGCATGTAAGGCCAGCCGGGACTACAGAGTATATTCCAGGTCATCCCAGGCTAAAGTGAGACCCTATAAATAAATAAAATGCCAGAGGCTATGGGGGCCATTTATATTAAAACCACCACTGGCCTTCTACATGGGTGCTGGGGATCTTAACTCAGGTCTTCATGCTTGTGCAGCCAGCAATCTTATTCACTGATCCGGCTGCCTCCAAATATGTAAAGAAAAATTAAAAAATTGGAAATGAAAAAACAATTGGAAGTAATGTAGAAAAATTGAATGGAATACCTATAAGAATTAAAATAAAGCTGATAGTAGAAATGAGTAAATACCTTAAATGCAGGTTAAACACATCTGAAGGAAGAAATATAATGAAGTGATATAAAAAATTCCCTACAGTGTAGTAAAAAAAGAAAAATAAGGTAGGAAAATGAGAGATTTAGATAATGGAATAGGTTAAAATATGCCCAATAGTGGCTCCAGACACAGAATAGATAGAATAAAGGAGATATAAGATTTGAGAAGGTAAGTCACTTCAAAGTTTATAGAATTGACTACAGCCATAATCAATTCTGTATTGAAAGGGCTAGAAATAAGTGGACATTTTAAATACAATTTTAAAATATTTAATTAATTAATCTATTTGAGAGAGGAAGACAGAGAGAAAGAGAGAGAGAGAGAGAGAGAATTGGTGCACCAGGGTCTCTAGCCATTGAAAACTAACTCAAGACACATGTGCCACCTTGTGCATCTGGCTTTACATAGGTACAATTACAACAATAGGTCTTCAAATTTTGGATCCATGAAGGTAGGGAATTTTTGGAGGCAGAAAGTCAAGGCTTTATGGCAGTGGAGGCCAATACTTCCAGCAGCAGCAGTAGTTATGGCAATGGCAGAAGATTTTAATTACTGCAAGGAAACAAAGCTTAGCAAGAGAGGAGAGCCAGAGAAATGACAGGGAAGCTACAGGGGCAGGGTCTAGCTGCTACAAAGAAGACATGTTTTAGACAATAGTCATACTTGTGTAAAAAATACTTGAGGACTGTATTTGTGACTAATGGTATTAACAGGTTAGTTTCTATTCTGTGAAAAATGTAAGGTTTTAATGTAGACTTTTTTTTAACCCATGCTGTTGATTACTAAATGTAATAGTCTGATCATGATGTTGAATAAATATGTCTTTTTTAAATGTGCTATGTAAAGTTAGTGTACTCTAAGGCCATCCTAGTAAACTTCCCCAACAGAGTGAAGTTTAGAATTCCTTCAGGGTGGTGCCAAGTTCACTTGAAATTTATTTACAGCTGCTTGGGTGGAGAAGCCATTGTTTTCAGAAACACTGGTGTAGTTGAACTGACAGTTATTATGACCTTGCTAATTTCTATACTGAAAAGGGTCACCCAAGCAGTCACTTATTTGATTATAAGTGATTGTTGGCACATCCTATGCAATATCTAAATTAAATAATGGTACCAGAAAAAATGATAGATTGAAATGAAGCTTGTATATCATCCATTATCATGTGTAATCAATAAATGATTTAATTCTCATGAATAAAAAAAAGAAACATAGATTATCTACAATTGCACATTATCCTAGATACTTAATTCCCCCAAACAGAAAGGAAAGATATGAAATGAAGTACATAGATAAAATAAATAACCAATAATAATTTCTGCAGCCTGTTAAACTGTCATTCAAGCAAAAGACAAATAGAAAATATCAGCACATACATTTAAGCACACCAGTTATTTTTATTGGGAAAAACTATTAAAAGATATTTTAGAAGTATAACCTGGACAAAAATCGAAGGAAAGAGGTGCAAAGAAATTTATGACCATGTAGGTTAGCCTAAATAAATGTTGACTATGTGACACATTACTAAGGAACTGACTAGGGAATATAAAAGTAAGGGGAGGAGAGGACTTCCAACAGTGGTGATGGGACTACAATGACATTTTTTTCCATATCCAAAAAGTATTGCTCTACATATAAATTAAAAAAAAAAACCTCTCTGGGATGCAGAAGATTGAACAAAGTTAGTTAATACTCAATAAAAAGTGATCAGGTTTTAGATTGGATCATTTAGAGTCTGAAACCTTTCTATCTTAGGTTGCTCCCATTTCTGTGCTCAATAATCCTTCCCTCAAGCTCTTTTGGAAGAAAAATAACTTTTTGGTTTTACTAGTATAGAATGGGATATGAAATGTGATTTTCTTGTTAGAGGCAAGAGGGATTTGTTATGGGTTCAATAGAGAAAACGTCACAGAATTGTCAGCTATAAATAGCAAGGAGTGGGAGTCTTACAAGCTTGAACATGTCTCTTCCAAATGATTAGGAACTACTAAGCTAACAACAAACTCACAGGAAGCCTGTAAGAAAATAGACAAAACAGGGCTGGAGAGATGGCTTAGCAGTTAAAGCATTTGCCTGCAAAGCCAAAGGACTTTGGTTCAACTCCCCAGAACCCATGTAAGCCAGATGCACAAGGTGGCACATGCATCTGCAGTTCATTTGCAGTGGTGGAGGCCCTGGAGTGCCCATTCTCTCTTTCTCTGTCTGCTTCTTTTTCTCTTTCACTATCTCAAATAAATAAAAAACTAAAAAAATATTAAAAAAAGAAAATAGACAAAACAACAGCAACAACAAAAGTGCTTATAAAACAAATTAGCTACTGAAAGCCATGGGATAGAATGATTTCACAATTTAAATATAGGCAAATTGCCAAAACAATACAATCTCAAAAAATAAAACTAAATTCAGACTTGGTACAATGTATAATTAAAGCACTTGCTTATTAACCAAAACTTACATGCAAAGAGGCAGAAAAATATGGCTCATATCTGGGGTGGAGGGAGAGAACAAAAACTGAGTGAACCTAGATGTTAGAATCACCCAAGAGACAAAAAGTTCAAAGTAACTTTTATACTTATATTCAAATAAATTTCAAAAATATGGCTGCAATGTTTCTTCTAACAGAAAATATGTGTTAAGAGAGATGGCTTAGTGGTTAAAAGCACTTGCTACGCACATCTAACAACTGGAGTTCAGATCCTCAGAACCTAAGTAAAGTTGGACACAAGCAGTGTACATATCTGTAATCTCAAAATTTCTACAGCAATGGGGGGTGCAGGGTTAGGAGAAGCTCATGAGCCAGGTAACCTGGTACATGCAATGGCAAACAAGAGAAACCTTGTGTGGTGGTTTGATTCAGGTGTCCTCCATCAAATTAGGTGTTCTGAATGCTAGGTTCCCAGCTGATAGAGATTTGGGAATTAATGCCTCCTGGAGGCAGCGTATTGTTGTGGGCGGGCTTATGGGTATTGTAGCCAGTTTCCCCTTCCCAGTGTTTGCCACACTCTCCTGTTCCTGTTGTCTACCTGATGTTGGCCAGGAAGTGATGTCCACCCTCTGCTCATGTTATCGTTTTTTTTTTCTGCCATTTTGGAGTATCCCTTCAAGTCTGTAAGCCAAAATAAACCCTTTTTTCCCCCAAAGCTGCTTTTGGTCAGGTGATTTCTGCCAGCAATGCGAACCTGACTGCAACAGTAATGTTGGTACCAAGAGTGGTGTCATTTGCTGCTAGACATCTGACTGTGTGGCTCTGGCCTCTTGTAGCTGATTTTCAAGAGGAATGTGAATTTGAAATGAATTTGAAACCTTGGCCTAAAAGATGCCTTTCAGTCCTGTAAGTACAGCTTGATCAACTATTCTGGTCAGAGTTGAAAGACCTGAGTGCAGTAAGAACTATGGACTGTTAGGTTTGGCTTATGAGGGTTAAAAGGAGCTTTGTCTGGACTGGGATAGAAGCAGTTTGTGTGACAGGCTTTCTGTCATGCCAGTGTCCCAAGAAGTTGTGCAGGCTTGCAGTATGTAGAAATGGACTGGTGTGTGCAGAAGGATATGGCACAGAAATGAAATCTTTGGGCTAAAACTTTCACCTGTTCAGCTGCAATTATATGAGATTACAACCTTTGAGACTGGGCCAGTTGACCTACACTGGGGCAACAGAAAGAATGTAGACTCTTTTGAAGGGGTCTGAGTGCTCAAGAAGTGTCCTGTTCTTCAATGTCTGCTTTATTCCTCCCTGGATTAACAAATTGGCACCCTACTTGGTATTGTGGAGTATAAGAAATGCAGGAAAGAGGGCATCTTTGAGTTTGAAATGTGGTCTTATGTTTTGGAAATGGCCATGGGCAGTGTGAAGCAAGTTTGCTGGATACCTGCATGGAGACCTGATGGAGCCGTGAGGATGAACCATAGCTTGCAGTGGAGACCCAGTGGAGATGCTGGGACCACAAGATGGCTGATAAGGAGAGCAGCCGACCCAGATGAAGTTTTCCAGGACTGCGAGTAGTCTAGCTGGAGGGGAGAATTGTAACTCCAGAGACTTGTTGCTGGTTAGGATTATTGGACTTAGAGACTTGTCACTGGGTAGAGTTGTTGGACTTGTAGCTAGAGTTTGATGTTTGCCCTGTTTTAATCTTGTATTAGTTGAATATTTCTTTGCTATGTCCAATGACATCTTTTGCAGTGTGAATGTTTATTCTCTGCCATTATGGGTTTTTGGGGGATTTTTTTTTTTTTTTTTTGGTATGATGGCTCAGTTAAAAGACCTTGAATTATGGATATGTTTGAACATCATTAGGATTGATAAAAACCTTTAAAGTTGGACTGAATGCATTTTATATCATGTATGTTTACAGTTTATGAGGGTCAGGGGCAGAATGTGGTGATTTGGTTCAGGTGTCCCCCATCAACTTAGGTGTTCCGAATGCTAGGTTCCCAGCTGATGGAGATTTTAGAATTAATTCCTCTTGGAGGCGGTGTATTGTTGGGGGTGGACTTAGGGGTATTATAGCCAGTTTCCCCATGCCGATGTTTGGCACATTCTGCTGTTTCTGTTGTCCACCTTATGTTGGCCAGGGGGTGATGTCCACCCTCTGCTCATGCCATTGTTTTCCCTGCTATCATGGAGCATCCCCTTGAGTCTGCAAGCCAAAATAAACCCAAAAGCTGCTCTTGGTTGAGTGAGTTCTGCCAGCAATGCAAACCTGACTACAACACCCTGTCTCAAACAAGGTGAAAAATGAGAGCCAATACCTCAAGGTTATCTTCTGACTTCCACATAGGTGCTGGGGCATACACACATACCACATGTATCATACACACAACACTCTCATACACACACACTTAAAAAACAAGAACACTGAATTGTCCAGGCCTGGTGATACATGTCTTTAATCCCAACACTTGGGAGGCAAAGGCAGGAGGATCGCTGTGAGTGCGAGTCCACCCTAAGATGCAAAGTAAATTCTAGGTCAGCCTGACTTACAGTGAGACCCTGTCTTGAAAAAAACAACAAAAATAATAGGAATATTGAATTGAAAGCTCTAAAAATTGAAATAAAAAATTCATTAGTTATGCTTAAGAATATATTTGCACTTGTTAAAGAATCAGTAAACTTGAAGATAGACCAATAGAGATTAGTCAACCTGAAGACCAAAGAAAAAAAATGAAGAAAAATTAAATAGACGATCAGAACCTTGGACATATCATGGTGTTAACAATGTATAAATAGTGGAGTACTGAAGAAATGAGAGGGCATTAAAGTACTGGAATATGTCTCTGAAAACATTGAAAAATTTAATGAGAAATACTAACCAAGAAATTTCAGAAGCCCAACAAGTGCCAAATATGATAAACACAAAAGAGCCACACCCAGAGATATCATTATCTAAGTAAACCAAAGATAATGAGACAATCATGGAGGTCAAAAGAGAAATAAGATACAGGGAACAAACTATGAACCACAATATCAACTCATTAGAAAAAATGAAAAGGAAGACAAAGGAGATATTTCAAAAATGCAGAAAAAGTAACTGTTAAGCATAATTCCATACTCAACAAAACTGACCCTCAAAAGGAAGAGAAATTAAAACATATCCAGATAAATAAAAATGAAGTGAATTCTTTCTTGCTAAAAAAAAAAATCCACTAATATAACCCATGGCCAATGGGCTGCATGTGCCTCATGATAGCCACGAATTCTGCCCAACAGAAAATTGAAAACTTACTAAAACATTATGAGATTTTTTTTCTTGTGATATTTTTGTGACTCAATTGCATAGATTTCAAGTGTGAACATTGTAGGTGACAATGTTGTGTCACAATGTCAAAAGGTTGGACTATGAGGGCCTTTCCCAGTTCTAAGGGTAAAACACTTGCCACACAAGCATCAGGGACTGTTTGGATCCTTAGCACCCATATAAAAATGCTGGGCATGATGGCAGATGCCTGTATTTTAGTGCTGGGGAGGTAGAAACAAGAAATCACTGAGATTGACTACTTTGTCCAGCCAAACTGGTAAGCTCTAGGGTCAGTGCAAGACCCTACCTCAAACAATGAGACAGAGAGCAATAGAAGTGGACACCCAACATCATTATGTGGCCTCTGCATGCATGTACACACACCCACATGTACCAGCATGTACATGCACCCACACACACTTGCGCTCACACACATACACACATGCAGGCACACCACACACAGTCATATGCATGCCAAAACAAAAACAACAAAATGAAAAGACTGGACAGGCCTAAGGTGAAAGGAAGGTACTACATAATTAACATACATTAATTAGGAATTTAGATCACAGGAAATGGTAAACAGAAGAGAGAACACAGATTATGTGTATTTCTTCTTTTTACCTCTTCCTTTTAGAAAAAGCTTTAGGGCTGGAGAGATGGCTTAGTGGTTAAGGCACTTGCCTGCAAGGCCAAAGGACCCAAGTTCAATTCCCCAGAACTAATGTAAGCCTGATGCACAAGGTGGCATATGCATATGGAGTTTGTTTGGAGTAGCTGGAGGTCCTTCTGCACCCATTCTCTCTCTCTATACCTCTTTCTCTCTCTTTCATATAAATAAAAATAATTTAAAAAAGAAAAATAAATTTTTTAAGTACCTTATTCCATATGGGAACTCTATGGGTATCTACCATGGTTTCCCACCCTGTCTGTGCCAAAAAAGTGATAAAAGGTGCTGACAACTGGGGTGCCGAAAAATGAAGCAGTGCAGTGGGACAGAATGCATATGAGGTTACAAGCATGATTGATGCTGTGGTGGTCATCCTCACCAAAGATGTTCTAGAGAAGATAGCAATGAAGAAAGGAAAACCAAGATGAGACCCAAGGTCAGCATCTACCTCAAGGTTGGCAACACTGCAACTCATTTACACATGTAATGTCCAAAGAAGCCTAAACCGCAAGCTGACCACGAGAAGTAGCTGGCCCACCAGTGAAAAAAAAGTGTCTGCTCTGAAGCTGAGCAAGGTGGGTCCAAGTAAATGTGGGATTACCTCCTCTACCATCACCTGTTCAGTCATCTAGAAGAATGAATGTGGAATTCTAGCAGTAAGAAATGAACAAAAGGCTCAAACTAAGGAACCTTAAGTATTTGTTTTTAAAAAAATTAATTAATTAATTAGTAAGCAGAGAAAGAGATAGAAGAGAGGCATACAGAGAGAGAATGGGTATGCCAGGGCCTCTAGCCTCTGCAAACAAACTCCAGATTCATGTGCCCCTTGTGCATCTGGCCTATGTGGGTCCTAGAGAATCAAACCGGGATCCTTTGGCTTCACAGGCAAACGCCTTAACCACTAAGCCATTTCTCCAGCTTGCTTTTTGCTTGTAATTGATCTTCACTATTAGCTCAATGAGAATTAGAATTAGAATTACCATGGAAACATACCTTTGGGTGTAATTGTGAGAGTAGGTTCAGAAAGGTTTAACAGAGCAGAGATGACTCACCCTGAATGTGATTGGCACGATACTATGGGCTAGGGTCCTGGACTGAATAATAAAGGTGAAAGTCAGCTGAGCACCAACATGCATCTCTCCAAGCTTCTTGACAGCAGTACCAGGTGATTAGCCACCTCATATTCCTGCTGCCATGATTTCATCCCAGGGTGGACGGTACTCTCAAACTGTTCACTAAAACAAACTCTTCCTTCCTTGAGTTGTTTTTGTCGTGTATTTTGTTATGGCAACAAGAAAAGTAGCTAATACCAAAAAAATTGAAAACTTGTTTGAAGGGTCTAGCAGGGGACCACAGCTACTTGAATACCCTTGACTGAAGACCAGTCCTCTTGTATTTGGGGAAGGTCAACCTCCCAGCAAACAAGATTAAGGATGTAGAGCAACACATACCTTTAGGGATTTTGGCTTTATAAGGATATCTGTATTTCAATCACCACACTTGCATACTCTGTGCTAGGTTTTATTGATTCTTTTTCTTTTTTTTGAGGTACGGTTCCACTCTGGTCCAGGCTGACCTGGAATTCCACTTGGTAGTCTCAGAGTAGCCTTGAACTCATGGCAATCCTCCTACCTCAGCCTCCTGAGTGCTGGGATTAAAGAAGTGTGCCACCACGCCTGGCTAGTTTTTACTGAATGTTATATTCCTCAGTTGAAGTTTAGAATTTTACCAGTAATTTGCTCCACCCAGCCCACTAGAATACTTGAACAGCAGGAAAACTCAATACCTAGGATTACTTGCACTTGGCACCTTAAATTCCTACTCTGAAGGTACATAAAATTGGATTTCAAAGTCTAAGAGCACTGCAGAAAATTAGAAAACCCATGTATCCAATCAACTCAGGATGCAAAAATTGCTACATTATAATACAAGAAACACAAAGAATCAAGACAATACAATCCTAAAAATTGTAAATCCATCAGAAATGACCCTCAGTAAAACTGTTTTAGATGAAATGCCTGACAAAGATTTCAAAACAATGATTTTATCTATACTCAAAGAAATCAAAGAAGAAATTAAAGGAATTAAAGAAGAAAACAAATGAATTAAAGAAGAAAACAGATTCCTGAAGGAATTTCAAGAGAACACAGGAAACTACCTTAATGAAATACAGAGGTTATTACAAGACGTGAGTAGGAAAATAGAGATACTGAAGAAAAACCAGGCATACTAGCACTGCAAAGCACAGTAAGTCAAATAAAAAGTTCTGTGGAACGTCTCACCAGCAGAATGGTTGAAGGAGAGAACAGAATATCTAAACTAGAAGACCAAGTGGCAGATTTAATATAGACCAACAAAGAGAAATACAAGTTAATAGGAAGATATGAATGGGAATTTCAAGATATTTGGGACACTATGAAAAGATCAGACATAAGAATTCAGGGTATTGTAGAAGAAGAAGAATTTCAATCCAAAGACATAGTGGCATTTTCAACAAAATCATAGAAAAAAAAATTCCCCAAATTTGGAAAGAAATGCCAATGCAGAAAGAGGAAGCTCTTAGAGCATCAAACAGACAAAACCTGGAAAAAGCCTCTCCTCGCAATGCTATAATTAAACTACTGAACATGCAAACCAAAGAAAATATATTGAGAGCAGTTAGAGAGAAAAAGCAAGTCACCTATAAAGGCAAGCCCATCAGGATTACAGCAGATTACTCAACACAAACTTTAAAAGCCAGAAGGGCTTGGAATGATGTATTCCAAGTTCTGAAATATAACAACTGTCAACCAAGATTACTTTATCCTGAAAAGCTATCTATTCAAATTGAAGGAGAAATAAGGACATTCCCCAACAAAAGCAGGCTAGGAGAATTTATGACAATTAATCCAGCTCTACAGAAAATACTTGAAAGAATCCTTCATGCTGAAGAGAAAGCAAAGCACACACATGAGGAAATAGGAAAAAATAAACCATACTTAAATAACAGCAAAACAAGAGAGTAAACAGAAAACAGGAAACACTACAAAACAAAAAGAATGGCAAGAATAAACACATACCTTTCAATAATAATTCTTTTTACTGGGGGGGGATTTTGAGGTAGGGTCTTGCTCTAACCCAGGCTGACCTGGAATTTACTCTGTATTCTCAGGGTGGCCTCGAACTTATGGCGATCCTCCTACCTCTGCCTCCTGAGTGCTGGGATTAAAGGCATGTGCCACCATGCAAGAATTCTTAATATCAATGGCCTCAATGCCCCAACCAAAAGACAGAGATTTGCAGACTGGATTAAAAGGCAGGATCTGGCTGTTTGTTGCCTCCAGCAAACTCATGTCTCAATAAAAGGTAGACGCTGTCTTAGGGTGAAAGGATGGAAAACAGTATTTCAAGCAAATGGGCCTAGGAAACAAGCAGGGATTGCTATCCTAATATCTGATATGATAGACATCAAAACAACATTACTGAGGAAAGATAAAGAAAGTCATTTTATATTGATTAAAGGAACACTCCAACAGGAGGACATTACAATCCTAGACATATATGCACCTAACATGGGGGCTCCCATTTTCATCAAACAAATGCTATTAGATTTATGGTGTTATCACAGATAATACCAAACACAATTGCAGTGAGTGACTTCAATGCCCTACTCTCAATCAATTGACAGGTTGTCCCAGCAAAAAATAAACAGAGAGACATCTGGATTAAATGATATCATAGAACAAATGGACCTAACATATATCTATAGAACATTCCATCCAAATGCTGCAGAATATACATTTTTCTCAGCAGCATATGAAACATTCTCTAAAATAGACCATATAATATGACACAAATCAAATCTTAACAAATACAGGAAAATTGAAATAATCCCTTGTACTCTATCAGACCACAATAAGATTAAACTACAAATCAGCAACAGGAAAACTACAGAGCATACACAAATTCATGGAGACTAAACAGTACACTATTGAATGATGAATGTGTCAATGAAGAAATCATAAAGGAAATCAATAAGTTCACAGAATCAAATGATGATGAGAATACAACATACCAAAACCTTTGGGACACAATGAAGGCAGTACTAAGAGGGAAATTTATAGCTCTAATTGTCTATATTAAGAAATTAGAGAGTTCACAAGTAAATAATTTAATGCTTCACCTTAAGGCCTTGGGAAAAAAAAAAGAACAAGGCAAACCAAAAATCAGCAGATGGGAAGAAACAATAAAGATTATGGCAGAAATTAATGAAATAGAAACAACAACAACAAAATCCAAAGAATCAATGAAACAAAGAGTTGGATAAACAAGATTGATAAACCTTTATCAAATCTGACCAGGAGAAACAGAGAAGAGACAAAAATTAATAAAATTAGAGATGAAAAAGGCACCATTACAACAGATACCAAAGATATTCAGAAAATCATAAGCACATACTTTATGCCTCTAAGTTTGAAAATCTGAAATGAATGATTTCCTTCATTTATATGACCTACCAAAATTAAATCAAGATGAAATAAACCATTTAGTTATTTTGTTAATAAGTTTTCTTTTTTAAGATTTATTTTCTTATTTCTTCTTCTTCTTATTGCTATTTTATTAGTATTATTTTTTTCATTATTTGAGAAAGAAAGACAGAAAGAGGGAGAGAGTGGGGCGGGGGGGGGGGGAGAATGGGTACACCAGGGCCTCTAGCCAAAGCAAATGAACTCCAGACCTTGTGTAACTGATTTATATGGGTACTGGTGAATTGAGCCTTGAACTGGGATCCTTAGGCTTCACAGACAAACACTTAACCACTAAGCCATCTCTCCATCCCTTAAGATTTATTATTATTTATTTATTTATTAGAGACAGAGAGGGAGAGAGAGATAGAGAGTGAGAATTGGTGTGCCAGGGCCTCTAGCCATTGCAAACAAACTCCAGACATATGCATCACCATGTACATCTGGCTTACATGGGACCTGGAGAATCAAACCTGGGTCCTTAGGCTTTGCAGGCATGTGCCTTATCTACCAAGCCATCTCTCCAACTTGAGATAAACCATTTAAATAGACCTATAATAAGTATGGAGATCCAAGCAGTTATAAAAGGTGTCCCAACTAAAAAAAGTCCAAGCCCAGATGGGTTCACTGGTAAATTTTACCAGACCTTCATGGAAGAAATAATACAAATACTTCTCAAACCTTTCCATAAAATAGGAAAGGAAGGAATACTACTGAATTCGGCTATGAAGCCAGCATCATCCTGATACAAAAACTAGACAAAGACAGAACAAGAAAAGAAAATTATAGACCAATCTCCCTTATGAAGAGAGATGCAAAAATTCTCGATGAAATAACAGTAGACAGATACAAGAATATAACAGATTATTTACACCAACCAAGTAGGCTTTATCCCAGAGATGCAGGGGTGAGTTCATTATATTCAGATCTATAAATGTAATGCACTAAATGGACTGAAGGACAAAAATCACATGGTCATCTCAGTACATGCAGAAAAAGCATTTGACAAAATCCAACATCCCTTCCTGGTAAAAGTGTTACAGAAACTGGGAACAGAAGGAACATATCTCAACATAATAAAAGCTATTTATGACAAACCTACAGCCAACCTACAGCCAACATAATACTAAATGGGAAAAAACTTGAAGCTTTTCCACTAAATTCAGGAACAAGACAAGGGTGTCCACTGTCCCCACTTTTACTTAATGCAGTACTGCAACTCTTAGACATAGCAATAAGGCAAGAGACACACATAAAAGGGATACAAATTGGAAAGAAAGAGAACAAATTATCATTATTTGTAGATGATATGATTCTATACATAAAGGACCCTAAAGACTCTACCAGCAATCTGTTAGAGCTGATAAACACTTATAGCAACTTAGCAAGATACAAAATAAATACACAGAAATCAGTAGCTTTTCTATATACTAACAACAACCGTGTGGAGTATGAAATCAGGGAATCCCTCCCATTCACAATTGCTTCCAAAAAAATAAAGTACCTTGGCATAAACTTAACCAAGGAAGTGAAGGATCTATACAATGAGAACTTTAAAACACTCGAGCAAGAAATTGCAGAAAACACTAGGAAATGGAAACACATCCCATGTGCTTGGAATGGAAGAATCAATATTGTGAAAATGTCAATCTTACCAAAAGCAATTCTCACATTTAATGCAATCTTCATTAAAATTCCAATGGCATTTTTCACAGAAATAGAAAAAACAATCCTAAAATTCATTTGGAAGCACAAAAAACCTCAAATATTCAAAACAATTTTGAACAACAAAAATAAGGCTGGTGGTATCATCATACCTGATTTTAAGCTATATTACAAAGCCATATTAACAAAAACAACATGGTACTGGCACAAAGACAGATACATAGATCAATGGAACAGAATATAGGACCCAGATGTTAATCCAGGCAGCTACAGCCACCTGATTTTTGTTTGTTTGTTTGTTTTTTCAAGGCAGTGTCTTGCTCTACCCCAGGCTGACCTGGAATTCACTCTGTAGTCTCAGGGTGGCCTTGAACTCATGGTAATCCTCCTACCTCTGCCTCCTGAATGCTGGGATTAAAGGTGTGTGCCACCATGCCTGGCAGCCATCTGATTTTGGACCAAAATGCCAAAAATATTCATTGGAGAAAAGATAGCTTCTTCAACAAGTGGTGATGAGGAAACTGGATATGTACCTGTAGAAGAATGAAAATAGATCCTTGTCTTTCTCCATGCATAAGAATCAAGTCCAAATGGATCAGGGACCTTAATATCATATCTGAAGCTCTGAAACTGCTCGAAGAAAAAGTAGAGGAAATCCTTCAACCTATTGGCATAGGCAATGACTTCCTGAGTATAATCCCATTTGCTCAGGAAATAAAACCACTAATCAACCACTGGGATCTTATGAAATTACAAAGCCTTTGTATAGCAAAGGACACTGAATAGAGCAAAGAGCCAGCCTTCAGAATGGGAGAAAATCTTTGCGAGCTATACATCTGACAGAGGATTAATTTCCAGAATACACAAAGAACTCAAAAAACAAAACAATAAGAAATCAAACAACCCAATTAAAAAATGGGCTATTGGCTGGGCGTGGTGGCGCATGCCTTTAATCCCAGCACCCGGGAGGCAGAGATAGGAGGATCACCATGAGTTCAAGGCCACCCTGAGACTACATAGTGAATTCTAGGTTAGCCTGAGCCAGAGTGAGACCCTACCTCAAAAAAGCCAAAACCAAAACAAAACAAAACAACAACAACAACAAAAAAAAAACAAAATAAAAAACAAAAAATGGGCTATTAGTGCTGGAGAGATGACTTAGCCGTTAAGGCATTTGCCTGTAAAGCCAAAGGATCCTGGTTAGATTCTCCAGGACCCACATAAACTAGATGCACAAGGGGACACAACATGCATCTGGAGTTTGTTTGCAGTGGCTGGAGGCCCCAGTGTACCCATTCTCTCTCCTCTTTCTCTGCCTCTTTCTTCAAATAAATACATAAATAAAATATATTTTTTAAAATGGGCTATGGAACTAAATAAAGAAGGTTCAAAAGAAGAAATACAGATGGTATATAAACATCTAAAAACAGTGTTCTACATCCTTAGCCATCAGGGAAATGCAAAATAAAACTACTTTGAGATTCCATCTCACTCCTGTCAGAATGGCTATCATCAAGAAAGCAAAAGAAAATAAATGTTGGTGATGTGGATGTTGGTGGGAATGTAATCTGGTCCAGCCATTGTGGAAATCAGTGTGGAGGTTCTTGAGACAGCTAAAATTAGTTTTACTATATGATCCAGCTATAGCACTCCTAGGCATATATCCTAATGTCTCTTCTCACTACCTTAGAGATACTTGCACAACCATGTTTATTGCTGCTCCATTCACAATAGCTAGGAAATGGAACCAGCCTAGATGTCCCTCAACTGATGAGTGGATAATAGAGACGTACTACATTTACACAATGGAGTTCTATTCAGTGGTAAAGAGAAATGAAATTATGAAATTTGCAGGGAAATGGATGGAGCTGGAAAGGATTGTACTAAGTGAGGTAACCCAGGCCCAGAAAGCTAAATGTCACATGTTTTCTCTCATATGTGGATCCTAGCTACAAATGTTTAGACTTGAGTTTGAGCTGGAACCAAAAATTGGTAGCAGAGGCCAGTAACCTAGAAAAAGGCTATAAGGGAGGGGGGAGAGGGAAGGACTTAAGGGGATGAGATTGTATATGTGTAAGTAGAAGAACAGATTATAGGGAGTGGAATGGCCTAAGCAAGGCCAGGGGAAGAGACTGAGTAAACAAAGGGTGGGGGGGTCAATCAAAATTCAAGATATTTTGAATTAGACATATGAAAGCTTACTTTTTTAGATAACTGCACACCCAGAATCCATAGATTGTTACTAGAAAAATTTCAGTGCCAGGAATGGGATACTTTCCAATGAGTTCTTGTCCAGGGAGGTCCCTGTTGCCTCCAAAACATTACAGGATATTGCTGAGGCCCTTGGTTACCCATGAGAAACAGATGGTAATACCCTATTGCTGAAGACTTCACTTGCCTGAGTGGCAAGGTCACTGAGAAAGCAAGCTGGTGCTGAGCAGAAAACCTTTCCCCTGTAGACCAGCCAACTGAAAGCTGGAAAAAGCTGCACTGCACGCAGCCTTATGGGAGACAGAAGTCATCAGTGGTGAAAGCAGTGGACACTGGAAGTCTTACGTTTGGCCAGACAGGCTGAATGACCAAATGAGTGCAATAGTGGCATGTCTGCTCTCGGGGAAACCAACTGCTCCCTAATTGGACTGAAGGCCTGCTCTATGGGAGGGAATACATGCCTGGTTCTGAAAATCTAATCAAAAGCCTATGGCAGGAGAGGTCATGAGCCTTAGGAGTATAAAGCCTGTTCTTGTCTAGCTAAATGCATATAGTATGCTTACCAAAGTACCCTGTAAACACTACACTTAATGTTCATATTCATATATTAATGCTACTCTCACTTTTGTTTAGAGAAGCTTCTCTTTTTATACGGTGGACCTCTGGGATAACCCAAAAGGCAACATAGTGCTGAGAAGTGATGGAGGAATGTTCAGCACTGAAACATCTCTATCACACCCTCCAAGGCTCAGGGTCCATTGTGGAAGAGGGGCAGAAAGAATGTAAGAGCCAAAGGAAGGGTATGACTCCATATAAGGCAACTGTGCAGAGAGAAATTGGCCTCGATATCCATGACCTCGTAATGCCTAGCAATGTCTTCACAAGACCCTTATAATAGGAGAAAAAGACTATGACATCAAAATAAAAGAGAGACTAATGGAGAGAGGGAGGGGATATGATGTAGAGTTGAGTTGTGAAGGGGTAAGTGGGGAGGGAGGGGAATTATCATGGTTTATTGTCTGTAAGTATAGAAGTTGTCAATAAAAATTATACATAAAAATGATATTCAGTGAATTTTATTTTTAGCACCAAAGGCAATAAAATTATGGCATTTACAGGAAAAGTAGGTAGTTATATCAAGTGAATTAAGTCAGGCTCAGAAAGGAAAACATTATGTGTTTTATTTATGGCTTATAGATTTTACAGAGATACTTAAATCATATATGTACATATAATAAGAAAGTAGAAGCAGAACTGCCTAGGAAAACAAAGGAGGGTGAGTAAGAGGAAGGTAACAGGGAATGCAGTGGTAAGATGCTAAATTACATTATATACTTGTATGAAAATGTCCTTATGGAACCCAATACTATGTACAATGAAAAAAATCATGTGGAACAATGAAAAACAAATGGAACTCAAAAAGGAATAAGCACATTATCATAAAGAGCACTGGGAAAGAAGAAAGAATACTTATCATACTGTTTTAAAAGTTGAAAAAAGATAGAGTAAGGCTGAAGGATATAAAGAGAAAGCAATGTTGTAGTCTGATAGCTCCTAAAAAGTTCCCATAACAATCAGACCTTTCTCTTAAAAAATATCTGAGATAATTTATAAAAAGCAGGAGTTTGTTTTAGAAGTCTTAAAACACAGTTGGGTAAAGTCATTGCTTTAGTGCCTCTGGTGGGTGAGGGTTCCAGATAGCAATAGAGGACAGAGGGAGTATTTCCATTAATGACAAGGAGATCCCCATTTGGCTCCTGGTATCGATTCTTCCTTGAGCATATCTGTTGCAGTTTCCTGGGTGGACATCACCCTAAGGCATCTTTTCCATTGTTTCAATGTAAAGTAATTGGTTGGCCAACCCTTAATGGTGGTAATCTATTTAACAATAGCAGCTTTAGTAACCTAAAACCTGTCTCTGTGCAAGTAACTTTAAATCTGTTTGAATTTTTCCAACTTTAAATCTTGCACCTCTTAGTTCTATACCTTCTGCTAGGCACACTCTTCTATTACTTTTAAATTTAACCTTGATCAAGCTCTCTGGGCATGGGCAACAGAATGTAGCCAGGCTTTATGTCAGTATCCCAGTTCTAACAAAGTTCTCTGCTTTCTTTTATCCTCCTTTAAAAGTTCACAAGCCAACATAATTCTCTCTGCACTTCGTATTTTCAAGCTCTCACCAGAGTAGACCATAATACTTGGCTTGCACACTGTGAGCTTCTGCAGTCACAAGTTCCAAGTCCATACATGTTCTTCCTCCTGCAAACAATTTCCAAAAGACCAAAATACACATGGTCAGATTCATCACACCAACACCCCACCCAACTCTTTGGAACCAGATTCTGTTGCAGTCAGCTCCACATTGCTGGGAACAACATCCAACCAGACACAATTTATGGGAGGAAGAGATTTAGTTCAGCTTACAAGTCCAGGGAAAATTCCAGCAATGGTAGAAGTAGCTAGCTCCCTTTCAGAGAACCAAGCAGAGAGACACCACAAACAGCCAGCACCACCAGAAAGCATGACCCACCAAAGCTCAAACTACTCTCTCCATACCCTAGGGCTGAACTCCAGAATCTGCCCCCAGTAACACTTCCTCCAGCCAGAAGGCTGGCAATCCAAGTTACAAGTTTAATTTTAGTAAGGCACCTGAGTCTATGGGGCCATACATTTACACTATCACATTCAAACTACCACAATATTCTAGAAGAAATGGAGATTACTATTTAAAAGTTTTTACTATTTATAATAGTTTTGGGTTTAAGAAAAACGGAGTAGAAAATGCCACACTACTATATATTCCTCCTCTTATGCATGCATAC